>JAGSMT010000101.1:0-1239033 GCA_029286875.1 Lamproptera curius | reverse complement strand
GGTCCAAGTCAAAGCATGATCACGGATTTAGACAAGTGATCACAATTGACATTTAAAGCTACATGGATTCTTGTTGTATACATAATTATTTTTATTACGCGAACACATTATTGAATAAATTTTATCGTGTTTATTTACATCTTAATTATACGTTTCTAACACTTTACAGCGGCAGTGGTGACGGGACAGGCTTGTTCTGTTCTATAGTTGTTTAAATCATAATTTGAATAACTGTTGGCTTCAAGGGAGTATGTGGACTACATACTCCGGGCGACAAAGGGTAACAAAATTGAGTCTATTGCTCAATTTGAAGCAATATCTCCAATATATTATTAGGAAGCCACATACATGCCATCAAAAACTAGTGAATGTTTGAATAGAAAAAAAATCAAGAGTCATGCTGCCGTACTATCTACATATAGATATAGAGTCTACTTTAAGTAACTAACTTTGTCAAAATTTATAGAAATCTTATTGCTTAATGTAAAATGTTTACGTTCATTCCAAACAAAAAGTATCAAAGTTTACCTATACCGTCTACATTACATAAGTTGAATCTACATCTAAGTATTTGTATTTATTATAAAGTGGTTTTACTTTAATTTTCTAACAACAAATATTTAAAACAACTCCGTTTTAAGGTCTCAACATAGACCACGAAAGCGAACTGTCAGGCGCAACTAGGTTGTTTAGGATTTACGTTTTGCGTTATTTGACTGCCGTACCTACTCACTTAATTGCGAGTCGAAACGCCGCTGAGCTTAACTTAGCGCCTTTCTTATATCCATCCGAGACGGAAGTGCTGGTGATATAACTTAAACTAATTACTTTTGGATTGCTTACGTCCCATTCGATCCTTCGAGCCTTCGGGTTAAGATGAATAATAATTAATTTTAACATAATTTTAAACCATTGCTTGAATTTTGTATATTAATTTTGTGTATAAGGGCTCTGTATTGTATAATTATGTGTTCCAGCTTTAGGGCAAGTTCTTGATGCATTTACAGATGTAAAACAATTGAATAGTCTTCAACAGTTTATAGCCAGAAATATTTGAGTTTTAAAACTCATTTAAAAAAAAATCTTAAGTTATTACTAGTTATGTCCGCTATTCACCTGTGAATATCCCGTCAAATTAAAACGAACCATTCAAGAGATTAGCAGAACCAACAGACAGACAGAAAAGATTAAAAATATTCTTTTGTATGTATCGATAAAATAACACAATGCACTCATTCAAAAACGATTATTTTAATGTTACAAACAAACACTCCAATTTTATTTAATTGTATATATAAAAAAATAAATGTCAGTAATATTACCAATGCTAAAAATTAGTAGTGTGACTTGTATTCTGCATTCATCATAATTTCAAAATCAAAACTCTTTCTTTTATAAAAAATAAAACGTTCCAATTTCAAAAAAGTAGTCGGATAAGATAAGCAACACTTGAATGTAATGTTCTAAACAAGCGCGATGAAACAACTTAATAAAGTTGCGTTCGCTCTAATACTTACCTCCGGATCGTCTTATCTTTATCGATAATGGACTTTATGGCAGCACTGTACCCTTAAAGCTAGACCATCTGTTTTCTTCATACACGACTTTAAACTTTATCACGTCTGCACAAAGTTTCTATTGCAATAACGTTTCGCAATATCACCGTATCTACGATAAGGTTGTATAAAGTTTAACGCTCAATCGAATTGGAACTGTGTCGCTTTGAGAGCACGAAAGACGTTTCGTATTCAACCAGTGTTGCCATCAACATAGCCATTCCAAATCAGATATCGGATCCCCTCTCGTATCGAGATAAAATTGAAATCGTTCGATTACGAATAAACGATCAATTGTCGATTCGAGATACAGCCCTTTACGGCCTTTCATATTAACAATGCAGTACTGCGTATTTACGTGTAATTTATTACAGATAAAAGTTTTTATGGATTAATTATTATTTACTTATAAGTTATTCAACATCTATAACCGCCAAGGAAGAGCCTCTGTTGCCTAGTGGTATTGGCCTTAGCTTTATAAACCGGAGGTCGTAGGTTCGAACTTTAACAGTCGTTATAGGATGCCAGAGCCTTTAAATTTACTGACAACTAATTACATCCTTTGAATGCAGTTATTCTTTTGGTTATAGGATTTATTCGGGTAAATCTGGATGTATAAGAAGCCGACCCCAAGATAATATGAGAAAATGGCTAGGTGATAGAAGTTATTCAAAATCTATAGCAATTGAGTTAACAATAGAAAGTACAATACATGACAAATAAGTTATTCAACATTAATATCATTGGCTAATGAATGTCATAATTCTATATTAATGTGATTTGAACGGTAGGTTTACGAATTGTTACTCTTTATACTGCACAATATTAGTCGTTATGTAAGGATGTAAATTTTCTTGTATGAGAATACAAGAAAATTTTATAATATATAATCACTTTTTTGATATTCTGTGTATTCGATTGTCAATAAAATCGCTTTCATTTCGCAAAACGCTTTTTATATTTTAAACACTACATTGTACCATTGATTATAGAATACGTTACGTAACAATTTAACTATTACATTTCACTGTTTAGTACCAGAGTTGATTCAGATACGTTTTTCTATAGATAAATGAATAAGCTATGTAAAATTAAGTCATATGTTTTACATGACTTATCGTATATTCATCTTGAAATGTAAAAGGCATCTCACTTACAGCATTTTTTTGGCAAAACCACCATACATACATCAGCCTGTGATAGTTCACTGCTGGACATAGGCCTCCCCAAATACACCTCTATCCATCAGGGGGTTTTGAACCGTATCCTACCACGCTGGTCCAATGCGGGTTGGTTGGTGGACCGACATTTATATGCCCATCAGACGCAAGGGTCATTTTACATTTCAGACGATGGGGTTATCGACCAACAGTGCCCTAACCAACGAGGAAACAACAATGAAAATTTGTTGACGCCCCACAGGATACGAACCTCGACCACGAACTTCGATTTCTAAAGCACACGCCCATACCACTAGGCTACGGAGGCAGTTTAAAATGAAACAAACCCTTAATAAGCAGATTAGACAAACAGACCTATCGTTGTGAGTGATATTATTTAAAAATAATGTATTTCATATTTGATTCGATAACCGGAAGCGGTGGTGTGCGTTAAAAGAGGCCTATGCCAGCAGTGGACTGACACAGGCTGATGGTGATGATAATTATGATGATATTTCATTCTCACTAGAACATGTTAGTCACCAAATAAGTATAATAGTAAGTGTACCAAAATGAAAATAAACAAATCTATGCAGTTTTCATTCAAATTATATAACTTCCACAACAAAGAGATTACTTAAACTTACGTGTGACTAAGAAAATATTAACAAGTGCACTCGTTGTTAAAGTAAAACGTAACAACGCTCTTTGTTTGCGATCCTTTCAGAATTTGTAAGACGTTAAGCTCCTGTGCGTTCTTTTTTATTGCAACTCCTTTGTTCCTAGAGCTATCTTGTGCAAGTTTGCGCTAGGGTTGTTAGGCAAATCAGGACTGGCAATTATACCGTTCGCCGTTCACTTGTTTATTTGATTGCTTAATGCAAGCCGCCCTCGGTCTGCGAGGTTGTCGTTCTTAAGTCTTTGGGAGCTTTAGGCATTTCAGTCGATATTTCGGTGTAAATTTGTATTATGGCAGGTTTCTGTATTTTGATATTGAAGATAGTGGCTATTTTTTATTAGAAATCGTAAACATAATACAATTAAATTGCATTAAAGATTTATAAATAGATATTGTATTGTATAACTTTTTAATAATTATGCCGCCCTTGGCCGCGTCTGTTAAGTTGCCGTTCTTCAACCTGTATTACGAGCTTCAGGCATTTCAGCTGGTATGGGGTTATAAATATGGATGTTGACAGGTTTGTGTATGCATTATTAAGGTTCGTGGTTATTTTCATATAAAAAGCAATAAATACGTTTCATAAGTAATGATACATATATTATTGATTTAAATTTTTGATTGTTTAATGGAAGTTGCTTTTAATATGAGAGGTTTCTATTTTTCAGATTTTGTTGGGTTGTATATGTAATGTGACAGTTGACGGCCTTATATAGATATCAGTTGACGTATGTATGCAAATAATTATGATAAAATAACTTATATAAGTCAAAAATGGAAATGAAAAACACGACGTTAAAATATAATATATAATTTTTAAACAATATTTACTAAAAACTGCGTAAATAACGTTGTTTAAGATTTATCAATTTTTAATTTAATAAACAATGTTTTTTGGGGCTCTAACGCTGAACATAGACTATTGATCCAGGGTCAATACGAAATTTTATTAGAGTCATATTTTTTCTTAACTCCTAGCATTTTGGTTACTGATAATAATGTTCCAGACAAATATTAGCTACACCAGTTAACACGTTACATAGCCAGCAGTTAAAAGCTTTAATAATTTACACATCATAACGATTAAGTAGCGGTTTGCTATTTTAGAATGTTTAGCCTAACATTCTAGTGACAGCCCTAATCCGGTTAAAACCAGTACACGCCAGTTTCGAACACACAGAGCGGCGGATTAAACGGACGGCCCAATAACATTTACATAGAAATGGCGCGTAACGGGGACACATTTTTGCTGACCCTACCCTCGGCGGATGCGATTCGTTTAACGCTTTTCGCGAAGATTAGAAAGTTTTTTAAAGAGATTGTACCCGACGTCGATCGTATCTTATCGACTGATTTTTCAGAGGCTCATTTTCAATTGACGTTTATGAATAACATATATCAAATTTTGCTATTACTAAACCACTTCTCGTGAAGATTACACAGTAATACCAAAGAATAGTACTAAAAACATTATCAATTATTATGATGTAACAACGTATTACAAATTGGTTCAAGATAGGAAGCTTCGCTCACATAACGCTCTCCATAAGCAACCATAAGAGAAAGTGAGAGGCACGCGACTCTCTTAGGCGTGCTTCAGAGAGAAAGAGAAAGAGAGTTGATTCTTCTTTCTGCTATACAAATATTTATATATATATTAAGAATGATTTATAACATTTGGCAGTAGAAGCTACCAGCAAAATTAATGTGTCAAATTAAAAGAAAGGTACTATCTGACACACAATAAACTCATACACAAACATATAGTCAAAACCATTCAAAAATGAATAAAAATAAAGTTGTACTTTAATGTTCTAATAATAATTGGAAAATGAAAAAATCACCAAGTTAATTTTAAACGAAATTGAAGTGTTCTAAGTAAAATTGTAGTAAACCTGAAGTATACAAGTTCAGATTTTGAAAAATATAGAAGTTTCAGGATGATTTCTCCTGACGTTAGTAATAAATATGACGCATGAGAAAATTTAAATATTTTAATTTATTTGATGTAGTAGGTGGTTCAAAATAACAGACAACTAATTAATACTTAGAATGCTCTTTACCCTTTGTATTGTGGAGGTCAGATGCCAGTGAATCTGTATAAAAACAGTTATTCAGGTAAATCTGGATGGGTTAGAAGTCGGCCTCATGATAATTTTGGATAATGGCTAGGTGAAACAGATTTTCATCACCATCATCAGCAGCCTATGTTAGTCCACTGCTGGGCATACTGGCCAACTCTAATGCACGCCTTCTCTATTAGTGGTCCACGCTGGTCCAATGCGGGTTGGTGAGATTGTGAATAATTTAAGGGGATATTTGTTAAATCGTAAATGCTGCATCATCGGTACTATAGGCTGAACGGTTAATCGTAAAACAAAATGGTGTTAGATAGTATTCGATGCCCACAAATGCGATAGGCTTAAACTGGACAGAACGTTATGATAAATAGGGATTTTTGGTAAACGTTTAGTCATGCATTAGACGCGTGCTTAACACCAAATGTAACCTGCAATATTAATTAATCAACTAAATAATGTTGTTTGGATTAGGTCATTATTATCTATCTATAAATATAATTGGATTGTCTACGTGTAGTATCAAATTAACCGTTCTTAAATGAGTACATTTTGATATATAACCTGTACATATAATAAAACAACTTTTTTTAATAATTTTTGTATGTATGTCTGTCTATCTTTTGTAATGATCTCTATTGATGAAGCCATGATGATCTACTGCTACCTTACAATATACAGAGTTCTTATATGATCACGCGAAAAAAATCGCGAGTATCAGATAGTTCATAAATAAGGATGTTGGATGTACGACGCCAAATTATTGAAGTGATAAAGAATTTGTACATTAATTCCGACTCTGATTTGGCTCTCATTTTAATGGTTTGAGTGAATTGTGATATCGTATCATCGACTCAAATGCTATGCAAGGCTTAATAACATTATTTTACTGATTTTACTAACTTTACCTTTTCTAATACTTTAACATTAATGGTGATGGCATTATGCCGCCTTTATACCATTTATTTCAGTATATATAGTGTAAATAAATAAATGATCTAGTCTTTCCAGATGTTGCAACGTAATATCATCCATAATTTATGACAAAACATTAATAGAAATTTTCAAACTACGTTTTTTTTAAATTCCATCCCAAATATTTCAAAACGCCATTCCTGTAAAGTTTGTAAGAGCTTAATGTTACCTAACTTCGGTTAGCTTCATCCGGCTTATAGCGTCGATTGCCCGTCCCCTTTACTTACATGACACAATCCGGGAGAGAATCTTCCGGCTAATACCGTCTCCTGTAATTCAGTCCCCCGATTACAGGCGTCCGTAAATAATGCGACAGCTATACCCGGGTAAGTAATAAAAGATCTTAAGAAAATACCTTTCTTTTTCTTTGTCTTATTTCATGGTATAAAAGGATATGAAAAAAAATCAGAACCGACTTCTCTGGAGTAAATAATAAGCCGGAGTCGTGGTTGTAATAGTATTTTTAGTTTTTGTGAAAATCTGTTTAACGTTTTAAGAATTAATAAAATAAATAATTCCCAAATACGACTACATCTCGTGTATGTCCATTGAACAGTTATATCTGTGTGCAAGAATAGCAAACGATGCACACTTTTAAAACAAATACATCAAAATCTTTTACACATTTGACATAACCCTTTAATCGCGTATGGTGATAAACCACCCCCACCAACCCGCATTGGACTAACGTGGTGGGATACGGTCCAGAAACCCCTAAGGGAGGAGGAGAGCAGTAGGGGAGGCCTTTGTCCAGCAGTGGAGTAGTCTGATGATGATAATACGTGCTATTTTTACCAGAATGCTGATCAACTCAATAAACTTGACCGACTTCTGAATGACAACATTCAATTAATTTTCAATCTACGTAAATATTACCACACATTCATCTATCGCTCGCAGCTACAGTGGTTGCCTATAAGTGAAAGGCTGTCGTTCAGAGCTTTAACTACGCTAGATTCATTTCTTGACTCTTCTGATTCTTCTGGTGACTTGATTTCCCACTTTCAATACCTTTGCTCAATTAATAATAAGAATCTTACCTCAACGCATAACTGTCTTCTCCAATGCTCAACATCAGCCTGACTTCATACATTCCTCTTTTCCCATCCAGTCCCTTCCTCCACAAATCTGCTGATCGCAAAGTCGCTTTTATTTAAAAAAAATTAAGGATTTTATGTTAAAAAAAATTTCCACGGAATAGTATAATTTTTTTTTATTAACATAGTAGGTATATGTGAGATGTAGTGTTAAGTATGGATTAAAACACAATTTTATCTATTTTGTTATGTATATGTATACTATAATTTTAAGGATTATGTGTTTTTTTATTATTATTGGCGCTTTTCTCTTCCAGATGCACCCACTATGTTATCTCTGCACCACCCCAAAGGTTGACTGGTAAACAATGCTATTGGCATTAAGCCGCCTTTGTACAAGATTTGTGCATAATGGATAAATAAAGTAAATATCCGTAGAGCTACATAGAAAATGTCAGATAAATCTTTATCGACACCGTTAACACTATCTATTGGGCCGTGAGTCAAGAAAAAAAATGGTGCCATTATGCTAACTCTACATCCCCACTACCGTCCTAATGTTGCTCGAATAAGCCTTTATTACACTCGGAAGCCTTTAATTTAGTCGTGGACGATCCCCGCTGATAAATTGCGAGCTCTGCCCGCTATATTGCCACCTATTAAAACAGTAAATCTCCCGGTCAAGTCTACTGAGGGCGGAATTTGGGCTTAGTTGACCCACATTAATGGACGTACGGAAAATATTCAGAGGGATTTTAGCGTATTCGAAAATTCATTGCAATAATTGTGCTTATATATGCACATACAGTAACAATCTCTATTTTATATGATGACCTTGTCGTGTCCGACAACGGTGATATTTTTGAGGCCGAACATGAGCGTGGAGTTCTAGTGTTGAGTAATAACTTGTCCAGTATAATCGAAACGAGTCGACCTTCACTATTCTGTATATTATATAGATGATTATTAAAACATTAAAAATTTTGCCAAAAAAAGCTATCCATTTAAGGTGCATTTTTTGTTTAAATATTTTATCTTAAATAAGATAAAAATTTCGTTTACTTACTCTAACTCTAAACGTATTTTTATTAAAGCATAAAATTATGGAGACAAACTTGTTGAATATAATAATTTGCTAAATATTTATATATATTATCTAGCGCAACACGAACATATTAAATTGATTTTCGAATTTATTAATTAAACATACAGTCAATTTATGTACCAAAAATAATTGTCATGAGTTTCATTTCAAATTTCATTTTAGTTAAAGAACCATTACCGAGATAGGTCTGAGAAGCGCCCATAGGCTATATTGTCCACGAGATAATAAAGATCACATTAGTTTACATTATTAGCAAATAAACATTACAAACAATACAAATATTTCACTACTAACTCCACTCTGTCATAAAGGCGTTACTACAAACCTTATTACAGTAACTCTACACCTCCGCAGCTCTACCAAAACTCCACAATAGAGACGCAAAATTGGCCACCCGTGCCGGCAAAGCGCACAGCAGACCGCGACAAATGTACTAAGCCGACAAGTTCATCCCCGCAACCCTCCGAAATCTCCCTAACAATGGCCAACATGTTAACTAGCTGGGGTCACCGCAAGGATTAGTGAGAGGGGGTCGCAAACAGTGGCTCTACACGATGTAGAGCGGGAGGGATGTTAATTGAATTAAACGTCCAAACGGTTAAGAGCACCGCCGGGGCGCAAAGCTTGTATCTTATTGTGTTTACGTCATAATGAAACATTGTTTGCGGGATATTGAATTGGGCTGGATGCGAAATTAACGCGCCGTGATTTAATATTCAAAGCTTTTGGTAGTTTAGTGTTTTGTCATGGTAATCACTGTCGTGAATTTATGGAGGTACCACTGGTTTTTTAAAGTCATTGTAATGTCACATTTTCATCTCTTCAATTGATTCTTCAGTGGATGATCGATTTACACAAACAAACAGCGTGATTAGTGTTAAAAAAACTTAAAAAAATAAATATACATTACATTGTAAGACACTCCCAATTCAGTTCGTAAAGCGTCAACTGAAAAAGTTAGTGTTCAATTTATATCTCAAATTCTGCGGGCATAAGAGGTATGCGGGCTGGTAATTTTCAAAACGTTTTCAAGGCCTATGCGTTTACTAACTGTTTCATTTTCCTGCTTTCAACCGAAGGAGCAGCGTTTAGCAATAAATAGAGCGCTTTTATCAGGATCCATGGCGCGAGCAGGAGTTCCCCAAGGGAAAGGGATCTTTTTCATTCACAGGCTAATAAATTACTTGCATTCAGATTGTCGGAAGTAGTCTATTTAAAGGTGACAATGCTGATTAAGGCAAGGTATAAAAATAACAGGAAGAAAATTAACACACTTTATATTATTTTTATACAGTCATGTAAAAATATAGTTTTTGTGCTCAAAAATATTTTAATAAGCAATAAGAAGATGGAGTATTGAAGCAGTATGGACCACCAGAGATAATTATGCTGCTACTGGCTGAAATACACAAAAAAATTAGTATCGTCACATTAAAATAACTTTAAAAACAAATTAGGTTTAAATAAAATAAATCAAAATAGGTATATTGACAAAATTTATTACTTTAATAATAAAATACGGACCAAGTAAGTAGAGGATTTTTTTTACCTGCCTTACCCACAACTTTGTTTAATAAATTTAAGGCAATTAAAAATTCCATACATTTTCTAGCCTTTGACTTTGCAGTCGGGCCATCTGATGTAAAGTGGTCACCAGGGATTATGGTCATCGGCAATACCAAGGCTATCACCAATGGGTTACCTACGTGAGACATTTGATGTTACGTCTCGTTTACCCTGTAAACACACTGGTTACGGTGCCCTTTACACTGGAACACAGTAGTATCTTACACACGCTTTGCGGCAGTAATAGGCACCACGATGGTACCGCTCTAACCTTGTAAAATACAATATAACCTATTGAACCGTTTCACAAGCGTTTTGCTTGTGACAAATTAATTTTTAATCTATGACAACGCGGACCGGTACCAAGACTGCCACGTTGTTACCACCTTCATACATAATGTATGCGTCATACAATTTTAAGCCAATAAATAACACCCCGCGTTGTACCGACGAAAATATGTTGACGCGTTCATTATACGTAGCGGCTTAGTGTGGGTACGGTAACCTTAGAGTGCTGGTAAAATGTATGTTAGCCTTTTTGTTATATTAAACAACGTAAACTATTGAACGGCTAGGTCAAAACATATACAAAAAAAGGAAAGAAAAATGGAATAAATGCAATGTTCGTTAAACTTTTTTTTATTTGTATACGCAGGCTGACGGGCATTCGGACCGCTTGATAGATAGTGGTCACCAACGCCCTTTGACATCGGCAATACCAGGGGCAGGGCAATATCACTTACGCGCTGCCTACCGTGGGACATATGATGTTACGTCTCGTTTAACCAGTAAACACACTGGCTATGGTGCCCTTTAAACCGGAACACAGTAGTATCTTGCACACTTTGCCGCAAAAATAGTCATTGCCGTCGGCAGTTATACGTTAGTGTTACGATTAATGTAAATTATTTTTAGTTACCTATAACTACATTGCATCATATCGTATGCGCAAAACGGGTACCTACACATAAACCTTGTAACTAAGTAAAATTAATTATATATTCCTACCAAGATATATCTTAAGCAAGAATTTCCAAAAAGTAAAATTACCTAACCTAAGAAAATACCGTTGTAACAGCTCTATACGACACTAATTACAATTTAGACAGTTTTGCACCCTACAATGTTATTAGCGCCGTGGAGGGCTTGTTTGTGAAATAATGGATTCATTCCATATTCATTTACATCCTTAATAAGATTGGCTTGACACTGCCTCCTGTCGCCAAATTGCCCTGTCAAATATAATGATCACGCAGCCCCTACAATTCTGATTAATTCATTTATAGGTTGGAAGGAGAAGAATATATTACGATGTATATTTTGAAGTGACATGATCTGATTTGTATTTACGCCTGTTTGATTATCAGCATCTGCAATAGGATAATGTTCTTTGTAAAATTATTTGGATGTTATTGACGCTTATTTGTCGAGGGAATTAACACGGACAGTATAATAACAACAGTCAATAAGTATTTAAAAATGTAAGAAATTCACATGGATAGAATCGTTACAGTAACGTATCACTTGCAAATATCCATAGGGTAAGATCCATGCGTCGGATGGGCGTGTAAAAAGTCGCTTCACCCACCAACCCGCATTGGACCAGCGTGGTGGGGTATGGTCCAAAACACCCTAAGATGAAGACGTGCATTAGAGGAGGCCTATGTCCATCAGGATATAATGATGATTGTGATAAAGCAATAATTGTAAAATTAGTCATGTTTAGGTAAAATTTTCATGACCCTGAACTTAAAATTTGTAGGTGAAAATTGTCAAAGACAACGAATAATACAAGCTAAATGTGTTGACTTATGATTGTGAAAAAGAGTAACTTAAGCTTCCTTCGCGAATAGGATCGATAAAGCAAAGGAAACAAGATCGATCAAGTCAATAAATGCTTTGAAATATTTTTTTCCTTATATAATGTTTTACGCCTCATTGTATATTTATTAATTTCTAATGCTTTTACAATCTACAACTTAATAAAATTTACGCGTGTTGCTATACCAAAGAATGCATTTCCGTGAGATATTTTAAAATGACTCTCCAGTATTATTCGACCTCATGTTCCATAAAGCTGTCATCACCGCGCCATTGTTGCCGCTAAAAGTTATAAAGTGCATACGCGGAATAATTTTATTAGCACTCGACCTTTCGCATTCAACACAGAAACTGACAGATGGTCGGTTACTTTGTTATTTATATTATCTGTGAACTTGAGTGTTACCATCGGTGAAATTAATCGAGCGATAAATTCGAATTTATCACGACGCGAATGTAATTTCGTCGAATTAGATTTCACAGTTGAAATGCTGCAGTTCGATTAAAAGTGTTCGCTGAATTTATTGCATATTATCGTCGTAAAATTTATGTGTACGATCATTTTTCCACTTGGATTTCACTGTGCGGGGCCGGAAAAGGGGGTGAGTGCGTTTAAATGAAAAAAACGGGGGTGAGCGGTCGTTATGCGCGGTAGTTTATCATCGGACAGTGCTTTTATAGGCGTAGTGGTCATTTCAACGGCGCTTATCTGCAGTCCATAATTTAGGGACGGTAGCTGTGGGTGCTGGAGGAAATTAAGGAGGACTCAGTGGACGTTATCGTCCATAAAATGTGTCGTAAATAACTATATATACGCTACTTTGTTAGTAAGCGAGTATTTTTTATTACCAGGTTGGTTGTAAACACTAATAAAAAAATATTTAAAACTTCAAATAATTCTGGGTTCGTTTTTTGATTACGTATATTTAACTAAGTTTTATATTTAACTTGGCTTTTTCAACGAAAAATTTAGTATTCGTATGCTATTTTCATTATACGAAATTGTACAAAAAAGCTATTGAGTTATATAATTATTGTTATTAATAATTACCTATCAATATTAAATTGTCTAATTATCATAAGTCAGTGGACACCTCGTGTGGGGTTGTACCAGCGCGGTGCCGATTGATGCTGCAAATCAATTTTTGTAAACGCTACCGGGCTCCGGATTGAAGGGCACCGTAGCCAGCGTAATCACTGGTCAATATAGACGTAACATCCCATTTCTCAGGGTGACAGGGGTTTCTTATGGGCAGTATGTATCATTTACCATCAGGTAAACAACATGCTCATCTCATCATCTTAACCAATACAAAACAATAAACAATCATAACATATGATACATGCATTAATACAACTTCTGCCATGGGACAGAAAAATTTTACAACCACTCTCCTGAAGCTATAACATTCAATATGCATACATCAACGCTACATTACATTGAAGCCAACGTGATAATCAATGCGTGCGTCCATCACATTTTAATTCGCTACAAACTGGTGGGATGCAGTAAGAGATGAGACAAGCCGCTATCATTTTTCATCACGCACGATTCATGATGCTTTTTCATCACGCACGAATCGTGATCATTTTTCACCACGCACGATTCATTAACATGCCGGGGAGGGGCAATTATACTCGCCCCATCCATCACGCCACCCTTGCGTTTCATATTTAATGTCGCGGAAATGTGATGCAATCGGGCGTTTCGATGTTTGACTATTTTTAAATACGGTCGCGGCGCATTAACAGGGCAACTCTTGTAAAGACCGAAGCGGAACTGGCTGATCGAAACGCCAGAGGACTCTAATATATAATCTAAATTTAATCTAAAATAATAAATCTAGCATAAAAATAAAGTATCGTAAAGTACAAGAATTGAAACAAACACTGTGATACAGACTGTAGCTAAATATAAACAATTCAGCTACCATAGTGCACATATATATTATACATAGAATAATATATGTATTATACTAATTGGCACAACAATTAAATTGTTTATCACCAACAGGACAGCCGATAAAACGCTTTCATAACACAATAAATTGAAAATCTCAATCCCAATCATCCGTCTGTGATGTTAAAAATAATTCGTCGATTTATTACCGCATTGTAAACGCCTGTTGCTTTCATTGAAGCTATCATCTTTATTAATAACGGTATTCAGGGACGTAAGTGTACGATAAATCTCCGATTTATGCCTTTGTATCTCAGTCCCTTGCGACAATGCGATTAATATAAATATGATTTATCTTGCGTTTTAAATTTTGCCCCATAAATACACTCCTGTTGCGGATTGGTTGGTTTGTAAACTCATTTAAATATCCCTAGGGTTGTTTCTGATAGGTTAGGTTAGGTTAGGTAAACAGTTGATTACCCCCCGAACAGGTTCCCGCTTTGTCGTAGCGGTGGGGCTCAGTACCTGCGGCTTCCTGGGTTGGCCGCGGGGAAGCTAAGAGGAACCTGGCCGGCCTGTGGTGCAAGGCCGGCCGTGGAGGAGGCTGCTCCAAGCGGGCTGCAGAAGCCCGCTTTGGATGCGCCTTTGGAGGGTGCGAGGGACGGGTTGCAGGAGGTAGGTGTGCCGCCCTTCCTGTCCTTCGCAACCAAGGAGGAGTCGCGGGGGAAGAGGAGTGTCGGTATTCCGTAGGCCGCTCTCCCTATCCTCCGCGACTCGGCGGGGCCGCACCGCTGATGCGGTGTGGAGGGGCCGTGGGAGGGGGGGACATTCGGCATGGTGTCGTCGATCTCTCCTCCTTCTGCGGCCGAAATGGAGCTAGCGGCGGAGCGTAACATCTGAGCCGCCGCTGGGGGCTAGGAGTTTGGTCCTTGCGTGGTCAGGGAACTCCTAGCTCCCATGGCCCCCGAGTAACAGATTCGGGGGAATCTGTTACCGAACTACAGGGGCCGAGACGAAGGGCGCGCTAGTTCCGACGCGCCCAGAGGGAGGCAGATGGCCGTAAGGCCGAGATGGGGCTGCTTCGGCGGCCAGCGCTGGTGGGGTTGCAGATGAGTGCAAAACGTTCCTGTGATCCCACCCTAAAGGCGTCAGGAAGGAACAACGTGGTGGTTTTAGTCGGTGCGAGTCCGACATAACCCGTCTTTGCACCTGCGAGGACGGGTATGCGTAGGCATTTCCCCACGGTAAAAAAAAAAAAAAAGGTAAACAGTTGATTGTGTGAATCTAAACCAGCAATAAACAAGAGTGCAGCTTAGAATGATTTTTTTCACTTCACTTTGCCAATGTAGAAGAAGAGTGTCTTATTAGATTTCTTGTAATTTCTTTCTAAACACATTACATCAACTAATATAACGTTAAATTCACAATTGTTAATCTTTCTCGTTAAATATGCTTCCGTATTTATAGGTACCAAACGTCTGTTTTTTACTATCTTTTAAGATCCCTTACTGTTTGTCGTTGCTATCTACGGGCTCCGTTCAGAAACTTGAGTTGGCAAACTTCCTGTACAGTACAAAAGGACTTAAGCACTTTAATGTTTTGAAGTGAGTTTTGAGAATGTCTAGCTACCTGTGTTTCGCGGATTACGACGCTATTTCTTTCAAAAGATGATGTAAATAGCTAACTATTTAAATCGGGCTTTGTAGTCCGACTTTTGTCAGCTTGCCAAATATTGTTACGTAAAAGAATTTGAAATTAGAGTATGTTTTGGATGTAAAATAAATTTATTGTTGAAATTTGTAAATGTCTTTATAATTCGCTACATGAAATAAAAAATATGTTGTTGGATTTTCCTCGTTTCCTTAATTTTGAATGTTTTCTTCTTCATGATATTTCTTTCTTAAATTATAAAAGAGGCAGTTATAGACTTAATAATATTCAAATAACAGTTAATTGCATTGTACCTCATATACACCTTGGTATCGATTCAGTTGATAGATTATTCAGCAGATAATTTAGAGGCATTGACGTTTGATGATGATTGTCGAAAATAAAGCACATTTTTCATTCCATCATCCGAAGTACAAATAATCTTGCTTTTATTCAATTTAATAACAACACAGCAAGAACTACTCTTAATCTTTCTGAATCCGGAGTGTTTCTAAATTTTACTCCAATAAACCAATGTTCTTTTTTTTAAACGGTAAAAGATGTATATATCTTAATAAAGCTTTTACGCTTGTTTTATTATAAGCTACTTGCCCGACAAACCCCACGGTGTTCAAGGAACTGACACTATGTCATCAAAAAAACCTACCGAAATACTAAAACATTCATTTGAGTGTTTATAATTCAAATAACAGAAAAAGACTTATAATCATTAGCCTGCGCTAGTCCACGCTGGACATAGGCCTCCATGCGCGCCTTCTCCAACAGGGGGCTTTTTACCGACTAAAAAAAACTGACCAAAAAAACTAACCATCATTCAAAAGTCATCTCACCATATTCTGTCCTTAACTGAACTACCCGTTCAACCCCTTAGTGTCACCTTTTGTAAAGGGTAACAAATGAAGCGATGTCCATCCCAGCGATATCTTGTTCGAACTCCAGAATAGATTGAAATGATCCCTTAGTACAGGGGATGATTTGTGTGGCGTTGAAACATAATGGGCTCCATACGTCTTGGACGGGTTGGGGAACTCAATCGCTTTAAAGTGCAGTTGAGGGGAGTACCAATTTTTGCGTTGACAGTGACTGAAGAGTTTGATTAAAGTCCCTTTATTTGTTCTTAACATCCATAGTAAAGTCTGTTAGTTTTAATGGTCGATAATTTGTGATATGTTGTATGTTTACGAAGAATCAAATGGTGCAAGAACGCGCGTTACCTTTTATGCCGCAAGTATTGTGCAAACACTATAAATTCTGGGTAAACAAGACTAAGCATCTCTAATATGTCGTGTGCTGTATTTTGTGTAAGAGAAAGAGATCATGATGTAATGATTGCTACAAGTAAACTTCTTTGCTTATTCCTTTATAAATCATATTTTTGATTAAAATTTGCAGTCATTACACTTCACTAACCGTAAGCTATTATAAAAAGTAACCTGAAATTTTCTTATTCCTTAACATAGAGTTGTTAATTACAAATTAAAACCCATAACTAACAAGAAAAGCGATTCACTGAAAAACAGAAGAAAATCTATTTTCCATCAATTTTAGATATAATTAAATATAAATATATGTTAATGAAATATAAATTATACACAGCACAATAATATCATCGTGTTAACGTTTTAAAAAAGACCATCAGTTTAAATTATAAACGAAAAGCGGAGGGTTGACTCCAATAAAAATTGATATAAATAACGCGGGGGCAAAAAAGTGCTCAACGTAGCGTTACATGCGATTTGAGAGTAGGTACATTAGTTATTATAACACGACAAAATATGTGTAATAAAATGTAATTTATTGCGCGAATAAAATATAACATTGGTTAGGGGCGGCAGATGGGGCGAGAGGCGGGCTGCGGTGCAAGAAACAAGCAAATGCTAATCTTTAAAGTGAAAGTTGTAAGCTTAAAAGAAAAGTTTTCAATACTCTAAATTCAAATAATCGGTAACTACACATCAACGTAATTAAATAGTTAACTCTTGATGAATTACGCTTAATATTCATATATGTAATTTGGGTTTTGCTTGTGGATATGTTTAGAAACCTTAAAAACGTTAAATATATTTATTAAATACTATTAAAAATTGCTAATAAATCCTGATAAATCAATATCCCGTGTTAAGTGGAACTAATACACGATTAAAACTAACGTTTTTATTAAATATTCTAACTCTGTCCAAACGTTAACTGAATAACTTGAATATTAGATATGAAATCTATCTAAAACTTACACAAAATCATCACCATTCATAACGTTTACAGCCGTTGTTACTGATAAATAAAACCAATAATATTTTACGTCATATAATTTCAATACAGCTCATAAATATGTTACTACAACCGCTATCACTGCTAACTTGCACCGCACTCTCGGATATATTGACAGAGTCCTCGGTTACGGATGCCGTTGAAAAATGCCGGTCATTTGTTGGCGTCGCAGTTTTGTTCTGTTGCCTTCGGGTGGCGAGATAATGGTTGATTTATTGCCGCGATCACAAGTGACGGGCGGTGGGCGGATGCGGGGGGACGAGAATTGCCATTTGGCATGGTCCACGCGTGGTTCTGTTAGTTTCTTTACGAGTTAAATGCTAGTTTTGTGGGTAAAGGTAATGGATGAAGGATAATAAATATTATTAAGATAAAATTAGGTCGATAAAACAAACCGTTTACTTACGTAACTGCGTTTCATAAATGCTTTAAGAAATAATTGCAAATCATACACGAACATGTGTGTTGATAGATATAGGAGAGTTGAAAGCGCTAAGATTAACGCGACTGTTAATACCTGGTAAAAGGTTGTTACTAATTTTATGTCAACAACAAATACGAATAGTTTTGGTTATCATTTATAGACGCCTATAAATGATATTATATTGATATAACATTTGTTTTTTTTATTAATCTATATTTTTTAAACATATAGAAAATCTCGTAAAGATAGATATGCGCAGCAGAAATCAATGATATAAATAGATATATAATCCTACAAGAATACCTTTTAACACAATATATTAACATTAAAAAAGCAGTATTAAAAATATTAAACTTAAATTTTTATCAATGTTTCCTTTTCTTGACCACAGTAATCACACAAACAATTTTTACCGTATATATTAACGAAGATAGCTTAACCAATACAATATAGACAACAAACGTTTCCACAAACGAATCGCCTCACAATAAGTGGTTAGTCAAGAGCAAAAACAATAATAATCTCTTTGGTCCCCGCGAAGCAAACACATGGGGCACATGAATACGCAGCGGAATCATCCAGCTGCAATAATGTATTAATGGGAAAGGGCATAAATAACACGCTGAAGTGAAGGGAAGAGCCAATACTTCAAAACCATTAGCGATCCTTAGGGTAGAAACAGGAACGGTGTGGAGTCGAATATCTTTATCGTCATACATCTTTTTAAACATAAAACAAAGTTATTTCTTTTATCTACGCGATTATTATACATATCAAATCCACAAATTTACAGATTTTTCGCGTTACTTAAATATATTTATTCCCGACGTTTCGGATTCTTTTCAGCATCCATGTGATGTGAATCATTATCAATATCAATCATGTATCATGAATCAAATCATCCAGTCTGCCCGTGATCATCGATGCTGACGTCGGGAATAAATATATTTAAGTAACGTGAAAAATCCGTAAATTAGTGGATTTGATATAAAACAAAGTTATTACTGTTATCTTCAGTTTGTTCCACAAACGTAATGATAAGACTAGCTTAACATTCTCGTATAGATAAAAATATGTTGCCATAAAGAGTGTTAATAAATTGATGTAGTTAATACGTGACGATATATTTACGAAAATAATTTATACGTATATTACTTTTAAGCATGCTAATAAATAATAATAACACAATTAAAATATATTTCACAATATTTTTACGTGCTTAGCCAATTATGATGGGGTTTATGATAATAAAAGCTAAAAATGACTAATCATATCTTTTGGTAATGAAATGGATCCACAAGGTGACGTTTGTGATAATAAAAATAATCTAGAAATATTTTATGACGTTAAAGGATATTAACATATATATTCAAAAGCGACCCTCATCATCATCACATCACCATCAGCCTGTGTCATCCAGCCCATACCGGCCACTTCGCGAATGTCACTCCATCTTACCACAGGCCGTCCCACACCACGTTTGCCAAACTTGAACGATGCTATTTATAAATTAGTTTAAAAATAAAATGAAAATAACACATCAAAAAGGCGACTCTACTGCATTTTGATGTCAAACCGTCTCGCGGACAGCTCAGACAATATTTAACAACGGGCACGGTTAATTACCTCTCGTTTGTATATCAAACACAGTGGCGCCCCCTGCGTGGGGCGCAGACGACTTTCTTTGATGTGATTTTTTCATTTAAATAGCATTAAAATTACAACCGCCCGTTCAATATATATGCATCTTGATGCTGTTTAGTACACAATCCAAAAGCAAAATAAATGTTATAAAAATTTCGACAATTAGGTGTATTCTATTGGTGCAAGACATAAATCTATGGACATTCCTTCAACTTCATTGCATACTGTTAACTATTTTTAAATAAACATAGAAGTTTTTAATTTAAATTTATGGGCATGTTTAGTTCCTAATGTATTCTTAAATTAACGCGTATAAGCGTTAATTTAAGTATACGTAATAAAAATTATTGTAAGTAAAATCCTTAAAGTCTTCAATTATATTATGTTCATAATAACGTGACATAAACAAATGTTATGCATATGCAGAAAAAACAAATTTTTTAAAAATAAATTATATGGCTGATAATAATTACATTTTCAGTCAGCGACCGGTTGCCCTCTAAATCCGCGTATTCTTGGCGTATTTATCGGGTCATTCGCGGATTTAGCGCGTTGCATAAATCGCTCAGCCGACCGATCAGTACGCCGACGCGACGTGTGAGTAATTAATAATGACGCAATTACTCGCAACGCTGTACAGTATCAAACGTTCTTTTGGTTTATTGTCAATATCGTGGTTTAAATGACGAGATAAGCAGTACGCACGCTATGCGCTGTGTCCATGAAAACGCTGCGTAGACTGGCACATGTTCGCTTGTCGCAGAAACGTAATGCTTCGTCATCATCATCAGCGTGTATTAGTCCATTGGACATAGGTCTCCCCTAATGCACGCCTCCTCCATTTGGAAGTTTATGGACTGTATCCCACCACGCTGGTCTAATGCGTGTTGGTGGGTGGACCGACTCTTTACATGCCCACCCGATGCATGGATCATACTTTTGAGACCATTGGTCGACTGTCACACTCGTCCCAACCAACCCGAAAACAACGATAACAAAAAGCTGTTTTCCCCCGGTATTCACCCCCAACCTCCAGCTTATAAGGCAAGAGCTAACACCGCTAGTCCACGGAGCTACGCCTATAAAATATTCTTGTAAATTACGCGTGATATCCATTAAATCCATTGAACCAGAACGTACGTGTTTCCACCACTGCCTTATAGCTTACATCGCAATAGTACAATCCCAATCAAACTTCTATAAAAATTGCAGAAGTTTCACATCAAGTAGAACTGATTTCGTAAAGATGACAACAAAACGCTATAACAAAATCACTATTAATATGTCGCAAACATCATGCACGATAATAAAAATTTCCTGGCAACTAGTTCTAGCTGCATACATAAAAGTTCAAAATAAATCTCGCTAGAGGACAATCGAGCCGCGGCATTTATGTGGGCGTTAAATGATCGTTTATGCGCACGATTGACTAATTACTGCTGGGCCGTTTCTGACAAATTCTTGCATCCATTTTGTTTCACGAAACCCACGCGCGACCTCCGCAGTAATGCGTTGGAAATATCGTAGCGCTTCTCTAATAAAACTCTGAACACGCATTTCGTTGATCATTTATATTCGTTGATTAATAGTGCGTAGAGTTTTCTAGCAAATATTTTTATATATTAATAATAGCCTGTCTTTCAGAGACTTGAATGAAATAGTATTATGATTCGAAAAATTATGAAAGAAACAAAGGTGTTAGAATAGTCGTGGTTATAACTAAAGTCATGTTAAGAATATGATCTGTTTTCGTTTTAAGATCGAACTTAAACCTATTTTAAATTGAATACTTTCAACTACTAAACTTGAAACAGGATCATTCTTTCATCATTACTTTTTATTAAAATCTCAATAAGTAATAATTGGACTTTATAGTAATCAGGGCACTGTAGTAAAGGTTTTTTAAACTGAATTTAAGAACAATAAATAAATGATAGCTAAATAAGATCAAGCACATAGTCTTAAACCATAAGATATTTCTCTTGTTAAATCTTAAGATGCTCCGTAACCTAGTGGTATGGGCATGTGATTTAGAAACCAGAGATCGTGGGCTCGAATCCGGCGGGGACAACAAATTTTCACTGTCGTTTCCTAGTTGGTTAGGGCAAATTGAGCCACTCACCCAATTGTCTGAAAAGTAGGTCCACCCACCAACCCTCATTGGACCAGTGTGGTCGGATATGGTCCAAAAATAATGATGATGGTGATGAGATCTTAAGACATCTTCGCTGTGTCCAAACTAGTCAGACCGAATAACGGCAAGGGCCTACCAGTGCCTTTTTCTGCCATCCATTTAGCTATCCTATCGATGCAGGTATTCCTGTGCCACGTCCGCCGTCCAGTGTCCATCGAAACGCCGTTCAAACGATTATGCGAGCTCGCATAAATAACACAATTTGGCGTCCGAAAGGGAATATAAATCCGCGGCCGGCCGTCTATAAATTATCTCCGTAAAATATAGTGGTATTGTGACGCTTTTTGTCGGCTAATTCTGACCGCTGGGGAGTTAGTGTATAGAGAAATATGTCGACGGCTTTTTGCGGACTCGCGTAGGAATCGTTTGAGCTCGCATAATTTCGTGGCGGACAAAAAGTGGTGCGGTCGGACGCTAGAGTGGCGTTACATTAATCATGCGATACGTCGAATACGTTCCTACTTTAGTAGATAAATTATTTGATCTCTTCTCGGAGCCTTTCCTGTAGTAAATGAAGTACATTAGAAATATTATGCTCTTGTTTAAAGATGACAAAAAAGGCTCTTTTGCCGGTTCTTCTTAGGTCAAAAGCTTCGCATCCCGAACCGGTGGCATTAATCTAGTGTTATACTTCTATATTGAAAAAAAGATATTATAATTTGAATTTGAACAGCACCTTAAGTAGAATTACTAATGGACAAAAGAAACTCAACATTTTCTGTCTCTAAGCACAATAAGACACCATATAACTGTAAAAATTAATAACCATACGACTTCTTTTAATAAAAAAATTAAATAAATGAGAGATAAATACTACTTGCCTTAGCAAGTAAGGCTTAAGAAACGATAAACACATCGATTATAAAACTGCGTAGACAAACAGACGTTTTCGAGAGGTAGGTACGTAATATTTTATAGTCTGTATAAAGCTTTAATTGTAACCAATTACAAGAGCTCTATACGCTTGTCACTAGACATATAGATCCTCTTTGAGTTGATGAGAGTGTCCTGTGATTTGTTCTAATTTCTAAAGACAACACGTTCAAAAAACCACTTGGTATTCGAATAGAGTACATGTTATTAATAGTTTCTGGCCCAAATTTAGTAAACGAATTATCGTAATAAATACTACCGAAGAGAACAACGTCAACTCGACGCGACTTTTTACCAACCCAAAGGCTTCAGAATTTCACGCGCCCATTTCAACATCGACAATGTTTCATCGAGCGTCCATTAAACATTTACCGAGAGTAATTATCGATACCTATAAGTGAACGTTACCAATTAAAATCAATCAAGTGCCGACATCCATAACGAATGCAAAGGCCGTTGAAATCTGTCGGCTATTCGTACTTAAACGTCGGCTGTCCGACAAAAACGCATACACAACACGTGTTATAATTTTTTAACCGACACTCGCTGCCCGACGCTTATAATTGTTCCGACATTCTGTTGTACCATTCGAAACATGAACATGTCGCGCTTATTATCTTCGTAATGTCACCGCAAAAACTGTAGCGCGAATTATGCGAAGCGTCGGCCGGAGCCGTGTGGAATTTGTGGCGCTGGAATCGAACCTTGGAATGATCGCGGGTGAGTTTTTCACTGGGCCCTAATGAAATGAAATGATCTATTATAATGATCGATTAAAATGACGACGCACGTGATGGTGCGGTGGGCATGCGATGAATATGGATCTGACATTGTATGGCAGTTTGTTTTGCTGCGGTATTGGTATTTCGGTTTTGTCCGTCGTGGAGTTTGGTGAATGTCTTTGTGATATGATTGTAAGGTAAATAAAGGAGATACTATGGAAAGAGAACACTATGGAGTGTAGAGTCTGTTAGATTTTGAGATACGGTAAATGAAAATGTTCCTAGAAGTATTTGCAATATGGTTATTTATCAGACCTGTTGTGACTACTTGTCAATTATATATTCCGGAAGGATATAACATAGTGTTGATAATCAAAATATATCTAAAAATAATCTCAGGTTTCATGTCAGAATCACATGTGCAGCCGTTAAATATTTATTTAATGCCTGTATACATACACAATTAGCCGGTTAAAGAGAATTTTTCGTCTTATAAAAAAAGGCAATTTCATCGACTTTTAGTAACATTATATTCAGACTTCCTGAATCACATACTACACAATTTTATTGACAATTAACTGCATATCAGTTTTGTACGGTATGTTCAATAATCAATTTAAAAAAAATATATTTTTAACGCAAACAGAAATGCGTAAGAATTAATTGCAGCAAACGACCGGCTGACTGAATGCCCAGACTAGTTATTCAACGTACGTTAAAAACGTGACGTCTCAACGAGACGAGACGAGGCAATTATGACGTGTCGGAACGCGTAATTGGTGACGGCCGAGATGAAACAAGGACCTATTTTGTACCCATTTTATGACTCGTTCACTTTTAAAGATTTAACTTTGAACTGTAGTTTACAGTTGGGGAAATAATAAAGAGCTTTAATGATAGATTTAAGGCTCGATAGATAAGAACTACAGGAGTTCTTATTTTTTGTACGAAGCAGTAGAGTGCGAATAATGTTGCACTTTGAATGGCTAGCTAGTGGTATTAGGAGGTCATCGAGATAAGGAAAAAGCCCCTGACAATGGGTTTTTATATTAAATTCTAACGGATTGGGCATACTTATAGGTACAGGTGATTGCTTTAAATTTTCCTTTACTTCCACTATAAAAAGCTGACTTTTTCTTTTCACAAGTTCCTAAAATAGACAATTATGGGCAATAAATTACAAGATTCCAAAATTACTGTAACAAAAGTAGTTCTGATAAAGATGATACATTTTATTTGCACGTTACTGTCTACAAGCTTCAAGCTTTTCACGAAAATTGTTACATACCTATAAATTTTCACCAATCATAAATCACACCAGAATCTGAGCGTCAACAAATTTTTCAGCAACACATCTTCGTAATATATAGCGTTCAGCATTCTTATAATAAAACCGCGTTTTACAACGAGCAACCAAGTTGTGCAACTACTCTCATTATATTCAAACAATAATAGCGCGTTTGTACTTCGCACCAAACGTGCTAATTGTACAAACGTTTCTGACATGGGACCATTAATCTGTGCGCACGAATGTACACGTGATATTTCGCCTGTCAACGACTTCGCTCCATCTGACAGAATGAAAGCTAACAGGTATAAAGAGAGACGCATTATTTATGCCGTCAATTATGTAGTTTTTTAACGCTCGTAGCACTTGCCAAACTCACCGCAATTTGCTAGGTTTAATATACGAGTGAACACGTAAGTGTATAAAGCTGTGTCCTGTTTAATATTGTAACCTTGAGGGACCTTGACAGCAGTTTAAACGCATCTGAATATAGTTCTAGTTGTTGTGGATATTATACACGACTGTGGTACGGAAACGATGTATGTTTTGGTGTTGAAAAACATAATAGCAATTTATGCTTCACTTTTACTAAGAGCGATAAAACGATATTAGTACAGTAAGTTAATACATCTATCAAACATAAAACAACTATTCCCATCATCATCTTCTTGTAATAGGCCACTGCTGGACATAGGCCTTCTTCAATGAGCGCCAAGACCCCCGTTCCCCTACTACTCGCCACCGACTTGAACCGGCTACTGCACGGAGATAAGCATCCTACTTACTCGGGGTTCGACGCTCTGTCTTCCGAAACGTGGCCTCCTATTTCTACACTCAATCCAAAAAAGTAATGGAATTAACGTAAACAAAATTTTATCTCAACGCCTATGGAAACGCACATGTTCTCTTTGCTTGACCGTCGTCACTTTTAATCCCCATGCGATGTTTAACCAAAAAGAATTCCCAACGAATTGGACAATAATAATAATAATAATAATATTATATTTATTTTCTCTTTACAAAAGGGCCAGGTCCTTAGTAAAGAGACTAGTGCTTGATATAGGTCCGTGTACGAACCTGTGCCACAAGTAACTAGGCCTACAAATACAATACCAAATAACCGCCTCCGTGATCTAGCGGTATTGGCCCTTGCTTTATACACCAGAGGTCGTAGGTTCGATTCCCGCGGGAAGCAACTTTTCTGGTTGCTTAAGACACCCAATTGCGATCACCCAATTGTCTGAAAAGTAAGATGATCCTTGCATCGGATGGGCATATAAAAAGTTGGTCCACCAACCCGCATTGGACCAGCGTGGTGGGATACGGTCCAAAAACCCCCTAATGGAGAAAGGCCTATGTCCAGCAGTGGACTAACACAGACTGATGACGATGATAATTCGGATATAGTTACGTAACCATATCTCCGTATATATATTTTATATTTAAAATGCGAGCTTTGTGCGTATTTATTAACAACACAGCCCCACCCAACGCTCCGGGAGAGCTGACAGTTGTAAACGAAGCAATAAAACGCCAACTAAAAGCGAGAATTAAACATCCATTAGTTGATTATACAGAGAAAAAAAAACAAAATCGTAACGAAATCCCCCTCGGAACGATCTCAATAACAAAGCTATAAATCTTCTCTAGTTACAACACATTATGAGAGCGTAATTTCGCGCTGCGCTCAAAAAGCGACCGATCAATCTTTCACACGTCATTACCTCTGTCGCTTCAACCTTGGTAAGGAGTTCTATGGAGTCGACATAAAGGGCGCTTTGAATTCGCGCGCTTTTACAAAGTCACGCGAGTGGTCAGCGGAAGCCATTTTGAAAAGCCCACGCTCGTAATAGTACATTCGGATCGTACCAGTTGTCGCATGCAAATGTTTCTTTGTGCCACGTTTACAGGTCGGGATTAATCGTATTTTACTTCCACTTAGCGTTATTAACGTCTTATTACTGCTGTAAATGTATTCGGAAGCATTATCCGTGACAGATTGGAAACGAGTTTGGTATGGAGGGT
Source organism: Lamproptera curius (assembly GCA_029286875.1). NCBI lineage: Eukaryota > Metazoa > Arthropoda > Insecta > Lepidoptera > Papilionidae > Lamproptera > Lamproptera curius. The sequence goes on along the minus strand of JAGSMT010000101.1, from coordinate 1,212,047 downwards.
GCGAAACGGTGACTTGTTTGGTTATATGTGACCGGGACAATAAATAACAAGATTCTTTTGTGAATAGCGTATTTTACTGACTTTGTCCGAGCATCAACTTCGACTAATTATCATAAGAATATTTTAACAAATGTAAATTTTGTAATTTAATCAAAAAAATAAATGTAATTTAATTAAAAAAAAAATGTAAAGTAAACAAAATGTTTTTTTGTCATGTCAGAAAGCGACCAGACGAGCAGGATTAGTTCACTTGAAGATAATTCTATAAGACAGGCAACAAAAGATGCCAAAAATCTGAACTAAGGTACAGGATTTTATGACCGTAAGTATTATCACCAACTAGTGTTTACACATTGGCGATTTCTGGCATTAAAACATACCACGATGATAATACTTCAGACCCTACAGAGACAGCAGCAGCCCCTTGACAAAGGGAAGTCACAAATTTTGAAATATCATAAATCTTGCACGCTATATTTACCGATAGTATGTAATTTAGCATGCATTAATCATATGTCTTCGTCAAACATCGGTCATGGCCGTCAATTTAAAAGAGATCAGTCATCTTCACAGAGGATAATGCAGTGCACAAATATTCGCGTTAATGCAAATCTGTTTTGTGTCTAATAATTTTTATAGCTTATATATAATTAGAATAGGCATAAATTTAAAGAGTTTACATTAAATAACTAAACTATAAATATAACGTACAATTACTTAAACCTATTATTATTTGTATAAGTTACGAAACAGCACGAGCCGTAATAACAAGTTAAAACAAAAATAAGCAACAAATCCCATGAAAAACACTTACATTTGTCACGAACAATATTAAATAACTTTGTTAGAAAATTCTTTCAAAGCGTTAACAAACAAAGGAACTATAGTTTCACCGCAAACAACGTTGCAGCGAAAGAGAAGTTATTTTCAATCCAACATTCTCAAACTCGCCGCACCCTTGCATTACACTCTGCGGGCAATATTTCATAAAATACACCCAAAAAATGCACCGTAGTGTTATAAATTAAAAACGTATTTAGTCCTGACCATTAAGTAAGAGCTACCCTGCTCCCTCGGCCTTTTGTCGGTTGCATACAAGAGGGGTGGCCCAAAGAGGAAGCAGGGGTCTCACTAAACTGGCCGCACCTTCAAAACGCTGGCTGAAAACTCGCGAGAGTCACTTTGCACTTTTCGCTTTGCCCCTAGTCTCGAGTAAAGTGTAAACTTTGTTTTACCTTTTCATCCGGAAAAAATGTTTCAGTTTCAAAGCACGCGAAGTGGGTTTCCGGTTTTGAACCGCGTTAAAGAACATTAAGCTTTGAACGCTTCTGATGTTGGCTTTCAACTAATATTTATTCTATGTACAAGAAAATAATAAAGCTGTGATATAAATTATTTAGATATCATTTATTCCTATAAATGTAAGCGAGTTTTTTAGTTATAATAGAATTCTAACAACGAAAAAATTAGATTTATTCATCATCCGTTCTTAAGAGTAGCAGTTACAAGCAAACGTTTTAAAGTCCCACATACAGATTTTTTGGTCCTTACTAGTTAAACAATAAAAACTATCTTACCGAAGTAAGTTCTCTCCTTAATCTATTAATAATACTTACATGTTAACTCTAACTTTGTTACATAACCCTATTGTAGACGAAGATTTTTATCAAAACGAATACAGTGGCGTACGTAATCCGGCTACTGGAAAATCACAGACGTGCCCTCTAAAGTTACCGTATTACGACCAATTACGCTGGCAGATAAAGCCTTTGAAATCTTGCCCCGTTTAGCGAAGGAATTACGGTGGGGTTTTGTCTAAAGAAATCCTCGAAGGTGAGCTGCCTTTGCCTTTGACTGCCTCCTGCCTAGATAGTATGGGCGTGTGTCTTTAGAAACCGGAGGTCGTGGTTCGAATCTGGGGACGCAACAAATTTTCATTGTTGTTTCCTAGTTGGTTAGGCAATTTGGCCATCACCCAATTGTTCTGAAAAGTAAGATGATCCATGCGTCGGATGGGCATGTAAAGTCGGTCCACCCACCAACCCGCATTGGACCAGCGTGGTGGGATACGTCCAAACCCCTAATGGATAGGTGTATTAGGAGGCCTACGTCCAGCAGTGGACTAACAAAGGCTGATGATGTGTGATGTGATGTGTGATGAGCTGCCTTTATCTCTGCAAGCCATTTTGGAAGAAACATTCTGCGTCGCTTGAATACTTTTTACAGGGATTTTATGTAAGTTTAAGGATATTTGGTCATGTCTAATGTGGCATTTTATATGCCCGTTTATGTTATTACCATTTTATTTAGTTTAGTTTTTTCAGTGCCCAATTGCTACTGGTTTCTTAAAATGTATATATAGAAACTTTACTATTATTTAACTGTATACTTTTTATACGACCGCTTACTGATATAAATTTTGAACTAATATTTTTAATATGTGTTTTATATAAAACGTCAAGCCAATATTCGATATACTTCCTATTTGTTGCAGTTTTCGCGTTAAATATTTTAAAAATAAACCCCTTTCTATCGTGTATTCTTCTTTGCCATTAAAGAACCTAACTTCGTATACAAAAACACATAAGGAACGACTGCACTCAAGTCAACAGCATTACTGCCCCGGCATCGAACCTGTCAATGCCGTAAACAGATGCATAAATCAAATGAACAACCCATACAAGTCTAGTCCCGAAAAGCGTATCAGTGTGCCATCGCGCGCACTCTACCGTCTGCCGGGTCGTTACGTTACAGTTTTACGACCACTTTTATTACTAGACGCTTTCGTGCGCGATTACCTCCGAGAGTGAGTTTCGCTGTTACACCGCCCCCGACACGGCTACTGCCCGCATTTGTAACCACCCTATCTCTTTAGTAAACCTCCATTGCTGCATTTGTATCGGACGGAATAGGAGAGCAAGTATATAGTAGGAAATGGATGTACCTCAACGCGCTTCAATCAATCGGGGTGTCATGCTTGTCGGCAATTACGCTTTAATGTATGTTTTATTATCAGAGGCGTCTAATGTACTCTTGCATTAATTTATCACCCTCCCCCGTTTACGAGTTACGGCTTGACAATTGAAATGACGGCGTAGACTGAATTCAAAGGAGACTGACAGTCGACCAGTGGAGCGTGACCCCTTGCGAGTCCCGGGCGCCTTTTCATCGGGCTCTAAGGTCGCCTGCGGTTAATAGGGTGAGGGGTCTACTGGTGTTGGTCCTCGCGTACAATCGTTTGGACAGACAAGCGATGGACGTATCAAAGGATCGGGCAACTGGAAATGCAGTCGCTGTTCCGATTGTATCGAGAGACGTCTGCGGCAGGCCTCTGTGAAGTAAAGGTTGATTGGAATGTGTCTACACAACTGATACGAGCCGTTTCGATTCCGGAATAGAGTTTCCCCAGAGGATCCGATACAGTAGCTAGCTTTGACGGCTCTAGTATTGTCTAATTTTACGTGGCAGCCGAATGGAAGCAAACGCTTCCTAAATAAAAATCGTATCCATTAGTGGTTTGTTTCGAGTTCAGAACGAAAAAATGCTCTGCGAATGTCGCATAGATTCTAATATAAACAAAGATTACCTATATACTGTATCAATGTTAATATTTTAAATACCCAATAGAATTATATTTTAGAAATGCTTGCATGCGAAATTGGCAACAAGTTTTTAATTTTGTATGTTCAAAGCGCATTTCGGCTTTAGTATTTCGATTCCGGTAGTTACAATTACTAAAAGTATTTTTCAAACAAAAAAAATCATAGTATTTATTTGTAAAAAGGTACTTCGAATTATCAAAAGTTATGTATTCGAATCCAAGAAAATAATTTTTACTTAATTTTTTAATTTGACTGATTAAAACTGAATCATACCTTTTTCATTCAGTAGTGAGTGAATTCTAAATTAAGTATAAATTTTTTTCAATTAAATATTCTATGCCATATGAATCTAAAACTATTCTGTAATAGCTTTTCTGCATCATTCCCACTTAACAAAGAACATGATAAAATTTTTGTTTCGCATAAAAAACATTATAGCACTTTCGAACTCTCAAAAGTAATGTATCGGAAATAATACTCATTGCTCTGTTCAAACTTAATGTGCACACAAGTACATTCGTCTTACCGCCTATTAAACGGGATATCTATTAAATCACAACCTCGCCCATAGGGCCCGCAAGCGACAGATCCGCGCATGTTCCTAGGCCGTAAATCAGTCCCATTCTAATGGATAACCAGATATAAATCTATTAATGCAAAGTTCTCAATGCAGGTTTCGCATGCTACGGGAACATTAGCGAGAATTCCGCCCATAAATATGTTGAACGCGAACAACAATTACTAGTTATTTAAAATCGCCATACGACTGTGTAATTAATTAACTTGGCTGTTATAATTAACTGGTTATCGGACGCATTATATGTTAATTAGCAAATAAACAGCCCGATGAATACGTTTAAAGGAATGTAACAATTAGTTTGATGTTGAAATCCAATAGTGCCAATAGTCCTAGTTTATAGCATAGGATCTATGACTTGAACTTAACCTGTGTTATGATTAAATGTCTGTGATGTAATGAAACAGTACGATATACATAAAATACACTAGTAATATACACTTTAATATAGATAATATTTCGCAATATACGATGAGAATTACATCAATTTAATTTTGGGTTAAAGTGCGTTTAATTGTTTATTACAAATACAATATTTTTAAACGTTTTCTGACACCAAATCTGTAATACTCTAAGATATTACCAATTTAAATATCCTAAAGCAAAAGTTACTTCAAAATTAATTTTTCAAAAGTCTTATTGGGAATATTAGTTTACCTATTATCGACTAGACATTTTGATCTGAAAAAATCAAATAAAATATGAGAAGTCCTAAACTTATACTGTGCTTTTTTTATGACTGGTTAAAAAAAAATAAAAAAACATCGACGAATTTGACCGACAAGCATAACAGGTGTCACCCAGCTGTGACGCTATGGAATTTTAGTGGTTTATCACTAATAACTATTGTTTAATCTTCTGTCTTTTCGCGTGTTGAAATGTATCATTACGTTGTGAAGGGAGCTATTGACAAGCTTATGACTGCAACACGGAGATTGATGGAAAGCACGCAAACCCGATGTCCCGCTTGTATTTAACTAAATTATAAAATTAATTGCTACTTGGATTAATTTATCCGAAAAAATTTAGTATCAAAACAATGCTTTGAATATCAACAATATACAGAACCTTGTAAACGCACAACATATGAATTGAACGTTATAGCATATATGTTCATACATTGTATGAAAACCGTGAAAATGTTCATTTTTGAAAGGTGAAAACTTAGCAGTATCGAACGTGAATATATAGAAATATGTTTCTTTTACACTACCATTCATTGGATGCATAAAAGTGCCTCCAGATAACTCACTCAGTTCTACAATTCCTTGAACAACACAGTTACCTAAAACTACTTTGCAACAGATATGTTATCACTCTTCGAAGCTGCTGCCCACGCTCCCCCATGAAGCGACGATAAAAATCATCGGGAACGTATTTAATGACGTCCCCATAAATAAGTCGCGACGGGAATGACGACTCCGTCCGTCAATTAAAGGCCCGGCCGTTGGTTTCATACGCGAGTGGTTAGTAAAGATTAAAGGGACCATTTTATTTTGGTCGTTTATGTTTACGCTGCGATGCTTTATGAGCGACAGGTGCGGTTTGAGCAGTGGTGTCGCTGGGCTACTATGTCAATATCGATGTTCAAGAGTACAAGGGATCGATATCGATATGAAGAGTTTCTCAAGTTATCGATGGGGAAGTTAGATTACTTTTGCATTTTTTTAATAATTGAATGATTATATGACAAAATTGTTTTTATATACTGTTAAGGTATTTTACTTATAAGGGATAGTAAAAAGTTTTTATAAAATAAAATAGGCAAATAATTGTTTCTTTGCTATACAAACTGTACTATAAAGTATGTATATTAAAAGCCGGCTGTCGCCTGTAAACCGAACCATAGCAAAAACAGCTTTTCCTTTTACAGGTAATATGAACGTAATCAACACAATAAACAGTATCACGATTGCAATTCTTTAAGAACGTGCTTACGACTTACACAATATATCGACACATTTATCGATACTCCCTTACACATCACTAAATCGGAGTCATCTATTTCCAAATCCCATAACTCATACCTCAGGCCGCCCCTTATTAATGCGCCAGAATCAAAGGACGATGACATATTAAGTGTAATAAATTCACTACTTTGAAAATGTAGACTTGCAGAATAAGAACCCAATCTAATAATGTTGAAAGCTGAGCGCATCCAGACAACTCATATATTTATACTCCTCTTATTTAGGTACGGCAGTGTCACTAAATTAAATGACGAAAATAACTCGTAGGATCATAAATTTTGAATCTGTGTCATAAGTGTTATACTGTATATACATACAATCATACAGAGGTGACGAAAGATATTAATCATACCTTAAAGTAGCACTATTTAGATCATTTCATATATTAGTATGAAACAGCTGCTATTTGTAAAAAAAAATTGGTTGCCTGTAAAATGTACGGGCGAAAGTTATTAAAGTTATTTTAGTGGTAGAATGATTGTAAAGTGAATATTCATTCGTCGTTCCTCTCTCTCTTTCTCTCTGTCTCTTATTCCAACTGCGCACGAGTCTGACAGATGCATGCCTCTCACTTTCTCTTATAGATGCTTATGGATAGCGTTACGTGAGCGGCGCTTTGACACAGTTTTCGAGATATTCCCTATCTTGAACCTATTTATAAGTCGTTGTCCTGTCAAAATAATAACAATAGCCGGCATTTCGTGACAGTCTATTTTATGTCTAGCATATTTAAAATTGTCAGAAAAGAAAAAATTCGTTTTAATGTTTAATATGATGTTAATAGCCGTTGTATTCTTACGAAAACTTTTATAATGTGTTTCATGTATTATGTGTGAATTTTCCTATTATTCGTTGGGTTATATCGTTGCTAACCGAGTAAAATTCTTAATTTCGCCTGTTTATAGAAAAGCCATTATATTAAACCTTTTTATTTTCCTTCACAGCTAATTGGTAATAGCAGTGTCGTCTTTTAATTCCACCATAACTGGACGACAGTTTTATGCATAGTGAGTGGTTTAAGCCTCTACAACTCAATAGTTTTAACTGCTTTCAATGGTTTCAATTCAATCCATTCTTAACAGTAACAATATTAACAGTCACTTATATATGAGAAAGAGAGGTAAAGAGAGTGATTGTAAAGAAGCAATGATAATAGCACCTATAACCGTAGTCAGAGATCAATAGATATGTATTTGTTTTTAAAAAGCACGTTCATCTTATAAATTTTCGTAGCATTAAATAAAATAAGATGTTCAGTCAATATTGTTTTGTTTTAAATCTAAGCAAGAGCAACAAGAATAATAATAACTATTATTAGAAAACTATGAAATACGAAAACCATGGATTACGTTTTATTTACTATCTGCGTCTGTATGTTATATATTTATTATTGCCATTTGTGGTGGTACCTTTATTACGGTTTTGACCTTCGCTGTCAATAAAACTAACTAATCAATTCATCCTCGTGTAAACTTGTCACCTAAAGGCCAACGTTCCGACCCGTAACATTTTAGTCAAAATCATCTAGAATGGTCCGCTTCACCATTAGCCTGCGTCGGTGATTTACATTTGGGCGGTCGCTTTGATGGCTCCGAGGCGGTTATTAAACAAACCGACCCGAACAAATGCCGTAATTAATTCACGGCAATAATGAGGCGTTATGAAATGTTCAACCGCACGGAAATATTCAGTGAACTCGCCGCGGCAATGTTTGCGGATTTGTTTGGCCTCGTGTTTTATTTGACGAAACGGAAATGTTTATGGCACAATGTTAGTGTTGTCCTCACTTTGTCTTACATCCTTCTTGTTATAAATTCTTTAAAAGAACAGATTATATGCTATAACAGTGTATGGATTAAAAACGAAAGTACTAAACATTTGCAGTTTTGATTAGAAATAGCTATCAGCTACGAAAATTTATGGGGCCCAATCAATGTGCCGTAGAAATTACATGATAGCCAAGCTTTACAGTTCTAGACATTGACCGCGTAATAATAAGCTTTGAAGTCCACCTGCATCACAGTCATCGTCAGCAAAGCAAACCAGGGTTTAATCAAGTGCAGTAGTGAAATAAATCAGACAAACAAGTATTGTTATTCTTCGGTTTAACTAGTACTAGTACTGTTCAAAACAAATGCTTTAAAACTTTGTTTCCTAACATTTTTGACAAGAAATGCCTGCCCGCTTCTCCATATGGACTTTTCCTACAATTGATTCCTAGACCACATCGAATCCCACCCCACAGTGAGTGCGTTCCGATAAATTAATAAAAACCGTAACGTAAACAGCCATCGGCCGCTTTGAAGTGACCGTTTCCCAGCCGGCACCATCGTAAACAACCGTACAGCGGGGCACAAACGAGCGTGTTAACACTAAAATATCATTTTTAAACTCCGGGACCACCTTGCCTTCAACCATAAATTAACATGAACCGTCACACAAAGGGTTCGCCCTTCGACGCAGACCGCCATGCTCTCCCGCGGCGCGTAAAAGCCGCCCATTGAGAAGGCCGGACATTATCGTAAATATTGTGGTGTAAACAGTTTTCGGGACAATTCAATTCACGCGACGCATCGGTAATTGGGCGTAAATCGGCTCGGCAGTATTCAATGGGCACTATTCGTTTACAACGGTATGCCTTCATTAGTCATTCTTATCAAGCCATGCGTGTCGCAACGGCGGGGGCTTATTCTGTTTGTGCGAATGATTCGCTCGTTGTTGATCGCTCGATCGGTCGCGTCTTTGTTTATCGGTCGTGAACGAACGCTTGTTTTGGATCGGCGGTCGTTCGTGTGTGCATAATGAACAATTGCTCACGATCTTTAATTATCTACGCTCGGCGAAGTGTTCCCGAAAATTAGGGATGCACTGTTGATAGCGTGTAAATGGTTCCCATCACTAATAACGCTATTGTATTTTTAATTACACTTTGCCAATCGTTTCACTTATATTTGCCATATAAACTTCGTTCTAGATAGAAAATAATAACCTTTTTTATGTATTGATGGTTTTCACATTTGAACATCATAATAATTATTCAGAGAAAATATCTATAGTTAAGTAAATATTTTAAGTACACTATATGTATAACTAAGTAAGCTAAATACTACAATTAGAAATTATACATAACAAGTACAACTTGTATCGTTGTACATCAAAAGACTGAATCAATTATCATTATCAACATTAACAAATAATACCGTTCCACCTTAACAATAACGTATGTTCTCTTTGTGTAATAAACTAAATCATATTATCGTGTGAAATAAATACAAACAGAATTAATTTAGTGCACAGCCGATTTACGGCCTACTGTTAACGAACAGCCCGACAACCGAACCAGCATCATGTCGAACGGGTTATAGGAATAACAACACACAAACGCGATGAATTATTGCCCACATTTCATGTTAAATCGTATGTAAATGCTCCCGCGGCTCCCACAATAACATAATAATGGTAAATTTGTGACTCACGTAGCGTCGTCGCAGTACTTAACCTTTTATCTGGACACGAAGCCGGAACGTGAGATCATTACGACTCTGAAATCTGTTAAGGAGCCACCAGTATCCCTAAATAGACGAGTGTACGCTATTGTGCTTGTGTTTGTTGATAATTCGATACCGGTATGAGTTTGGACAATGCTTCAACCCCGTTTATGCAACAGGGGTCGCTTATTGTGATATCAGTTTAAGAAATCTCACACGGTATTGATTCTTTTGTGGTGCAAATGGACGGTTAAGTTGTTTAAGTTGAAGTGGCATTCGGCAGTTGTGATGGACATGACACGCACTGTTTAATATCATTTGAAATATTTTAATGATATGCAAAATCTCCCTTTTACGCTTTCGATTTTAGTAACAGTGGCACAATTCAAAAGAGAATAAATGTCGTAAACAACCTTTTGAGATAAGATCTAGGTATAGTATTAGGTGAGGATTAATGTTAATATGAAAAAACCTGCTAAACGGATTCTAAAAAAACTTCTTGAAATATTGGATATGTGACAGTGAACAATTTACAAAAACGAGGGTTTAGGAGGAGTAGTGGGCATGCACGCTTATTATTCTTTATGGTGCGGTTTACTGCCTCCGTAGCCTAGTGGTAAGGGCGTGTGCATTAGAAACCGGAAGTCGTGGGCTCGAATCCTACGGGGACTCAACAAATTTTTATTACTGTTTCCACTAGGAAACAATAATAAAAATTTATTGAGTTGGGTATTTTAATTTGCCCTAAGCATAGTTGCTTAGGGCAAATTGGGCCGATCACCTAATTATCTGAGAAGTAAGATGATCCATGCGTCTGATGAGCATGTAAAATTCGGTCCACCAACCAACCCGCATTGCAGCAGCGTAGTGGGATACGGTCTAAAAACCCCTAAATTGAGAATCTGTGCATTAGGGGGAGGCTTATGTCTAGCAGTGGACTAACACAGGCTAGTAATGATGATGAATGTGGTTTTCCATATAGACTATGATTTCACACATAAACATAAATAATTGCTTTCGCTTATTTCTGATATGGATGTTAAAACATTCCCCAAAAATAAGACATTCCCGACCAATCAACACTTCTTCACTCAGACCGATAAAACCTCTACAAATTGAAAACAGTCGAAATGCATAATAAATTGAGGAAGCGGTGATCATAAACGAGTATATAGCGCCTGCAGCCGTGCATTAATTCAATTCGCAAATTGGCTGGCTGTCGGGGGGTAAACAAACGCCGTTACCGCGTCAAAGAGACATTAATGATGAAACACCGAGGGCACTACGGCCCGGGGCTCGGAAATTGTGTCCCGGTCTAAAGGGACCCCAAAACAAATCCTATCGCTTCAGGCCCTCATCATGCCAAAGAGCCGCGGGCGACGATGAGCAACTCCCTCTGCTGACTGTTCATTAATTGCGAATTGCAAAGTTTGAACGACCATTCGATGGAAGGTGAGCAAGGATTTTATTTGTTTAAAATAATTTTCAAGCGTAGGGATGTGACGAACCCATCGCGCACTTGTCGATGGATCTACGATCTTACATTGGTAGTAAGACAGATCCGCAGTACAAGCGCTTATAGCCAATCCGCCTGCTCTGCGTGGAAATTATGAGCAACTCTTTTTAATGGACGCCGTCTTAGCGTTCATTAAAAAATAACCGCTAAAGGCTGTCGATGATGATAATAAAGAAATTTAGCATATAATTGCGATTTATTTCATTCCTAGTTCAATTGGGATGAAAATAACATAGATGGCATTTAAGTTAAAGAAAAAAATATATTCAGCTAACATACGCTAAGTAACTTAAGTTTATTGACTTGGATATGATTGTACTCCAAACCTTGTCTTCCATGAAAAACTGTCACCAAGATGTCCATCGCTCAATGATAGATTATTATCAATGTCACTTTTTTTATTAATTATAAATCTATTTCTTATTGACCGTTGTATACCTAATATAACCGACACACGGTTTGGCGCCAACAGTGTTACTACGGGCTACAGAAATTTTAAAATAATAAGGGTAATAAAACACTCACGCACTGTACTTAATTTTGTCAGAAAGTACGTACCTAATGAACACATCCTATTACGTAATACATTTTTATTGATTTAAGACAAAAGATGAGTATAATTTCACCTTGTATGACGTAATGCGTACAGCACATAATAATCGCAACTTAAGACGCTGCAAGTCCGTTCGGTGCCCTGAAGTGTAATTTGTTACGTCTAATTTTCTGGTGTAGTTCAAACCGGAAGACTGTAATTCTATGAATAGCTGATTTGCGAAATAGGCGCCACGGTAGTTATTTCCTAGAGGGTTAAAAGGGAAAACTATTACATAAAAGCTCTCTCACCATTAAGCCAAAAACTAGAAAACTGACAATTAATATTTTTTTTACTATCCTTTTCCTATCTGACTTACCAGGGTATCATAACACAATAGTATCCGTATGCGTTGTCATCCTGCACAACGATTTATTCAATAACAACAGTCTGAATGGAGCAAACAGCAATACTGCAACGCGATGTCGTCACGTCCCTCTTTGATGGCCTTTGTGTTCGGCCCCAATCAAACGTTCACGTTTCATCGCCGCATCGATAGGCAGTTTTAATTTTATCTGCCACGGAAATGGCTCTCGTTAGGGCAAAAGGATGTTTATCTGGCGTGTTGTATCCGGAAGAATGTATTTTGTGGTTAACTCCCTTTTAAGTAATGTGTTATTTGGAACTAAAGCCTCGGAAAATATTCCGTAAAGTTAAATTCTATAACTGATTTAGTATTTCCAGTGTTAATAACACTTCCATAATTCCACACGTCAAAACATGGGATATACAGAGAAACTAACGTTTAAACGTACCAAAACCTTATACAAAAAGTAGGTATACACAGGTTATACAAGTCAAAAAATTAAAATAAACTGTTAATTTCCACACCATTAAATATTTATTTCTGATACATTTCACAGTTTAATGGATTCTGTAAACAAAAATATAACAAACCATTAGTTTAATCATAAAAGCGCTTCAAAAGTTTAAGACAAAAATTTAAAAATAAAGTATTCAGATAGAAAAGTACCAGGCTTGCACAAGACGAGTGCGAGCATCTAAAAGCATCCACGAAAGAACCGCCCCAGGTCCGTGCTCCGCGCAATATCCGGGGGATTACCCTTATCGGAGTATATCCGAGGTACAAAGCGGACGTTGGACAAACAGGGGGATTTCCACACTCGCAGACAAATCACTTTGCTGTTCTGCGTCGTTCGGAACGTTTACGCCCGTTTAAATATCGAATGCCCGTAAATCCTTTTCGTCTAAGCAAACATCGTAAAACGGAACCGATTGTGGTTCGTCTAATACGTATTAAATAGATACGTTCTGAATAGAATTTAGTTTTTTTCAAACCACGACAGATACCGTTTACTAATGGTATAAATTTATCTCGACACAATTTTCGATACAAAGATTTTTAATTATAAAAATTCTATATGGTTTCATAAAACAAATTGGTCTGAATTACTATCAAATAATATACCTTTGCTTTAATAAACTTCGTAGAACTATACAATAAGATTTTTTTAATATTTCGTGTAATTGCTGAATAAAATCCTCCCAGCGCAGACTTTTCGAATGAACGATCTTATCAAAACATTATCACAAGGTTGTTTGAATAAAACCTACTTAAAAATATAAAAAAAACAGTTAGTTATAACAAAAAACCACTTATCATAAACAAATGTACGAAATTAAGCGCCCAGCAAATACCAATTTACACAGCCTTACAATTTTATTTAATCTACGATACCATCAAATCCGATCCGTTCCTATATCCGCTCCACTAGCTCCTTAACTCAATACATTATACAACTAACACCCCTGCGAACTAAACGAGACTATAACAGGATTGCATCACAACGCAAAAGGATACAAAGAATACAAAAAACTCGATCAGTCAAGCAACTCATCACGTAACAAAGGGCAGCTCCTTCACGGATCATGTAACATTTTCAATTAAATCATTACTAAATAGATTTGACAAAAAACGGATTAGAATGTTTGCATCAATATCAGTACGGTTGTAAATATATTTGCGTCTAATAATAGCCAAAGCTTTTGTGTTGACTTTGAAGCCATCGGTCCCTGTCGAGAGTTGATGTCGATGAAATATGTGAAAGCTATTCGTCTCACGGCCTACTTTATAATATGTATGCGTCGTTAATTATCAATAGCAACGGGTATAATTACATTAGCATTACACTCCGATTCGAGAGACTAGCAGTTGAAAATAAAAAAAAAATGTTAACCTTTAAGAGCAGTATGGAAAGTTACCACGTTATTAATATTAACGACAAAGAAACTCCAGGTTTAATTTGGAATGAAGGGTTACCGGTGAAACAAGACATCTTCTTTTTTTTTATTCATTTATTGGACAAACAAACAGTTTCACAATTAGAAGTCTTACATGTAAGTAGTAATTAAAGTTTAAATAATTATAAAAGAAACACCATCTGTCACTGGTTACTGCAAAAGTTAACATGATTTGAGAATGAACATGAATTTTATCTAATACAATTAATTATCTTAATTTAATATAAAGGAAAATCTTAACATGAGTTTTTAGTAAAATAACAAAAATAAAACGAAAATAAAAATAAAAATACGTGCATGCGTTGTGCGTATGTGTGTGTGTGTGTGTGTGTGTGTAAGTAAGTATTTGCAAAAGTTTTTAGGACACGAGTTGACCTTGTGTTAGGGCGAACAGGAACATTAAAACGTATTTTATTAATTAACGGTATGCAATCATATCCATGATGTAGTAGGTCATACATCAACATAGTGTTTAGTTGTTTACGTCTATCCTTAAGGTGTAATATTTGATATTTTTTTAGAAGATAAGAATAATCTAGATATTTTTTGGTACATTTGTACTCAACCGTTTTAAGAAATTTTTTTGCACTTTTTCTGTTTGAGTTGAATATTGCTCGTAAAAGGGATTCCAAATGGGTACCGCATATTCTAATTGGGGCCTAACAAGAGATTTATATAAATAAAGATAGGTTGAGGATTTTCTAAAGTTTTTACAAGCTCTAATGAATCCATATAGTTTAAAGGCTTGGTTACATGTTATTGACATGGACATCTAAGGTAAGTTTGTAGTCGAGTGACACCAAGATCTCGTACGAGTTGGGTTTTCTCTAGATTTATCTTCTAGCATAAGGCGTTTTTACACTGTATAGTGTAATCATCTCGTTTTTGTTTGTTGGCTACGTAGGGAGACGAGCAGCCGGGCCACATTATGTAAAGTGGTCACCGACGCCCATAAACATCGGCTGTTACGTCTCCAGTAAATACGGCTACGATGCCCTTCAAACCGGAACACAGTAGTGTTTTGCAATACTGCTTGAAGGGCTGCTCTGCGACAGAAATAGACATAGTCGTTTCGTCACCGAAGCATCAAATCATCTGTTTCAAATATGTTACGCCCACACCATAATAATACCGTTGTTTCATACACGGTTTATCGGAAAAAAAACCGTCAGTTTATCAGTGACACGGATGTCACTTCTAGCGCCAGCCTAGTTTAATTTTATTACACTTTGTTGCCTGTGAAAATAAAAAATAACCTCAATTAACCTCTTTTGTATCATTACCAAGATCGTCAAAACTTTATCTAGTAGTTAAAGCAAGCAACAAACATATAAACAGTGTACATTGGGTGTCCAGTTAACATCGTCGCATTGTATAATCCTTTCCCTCTCCGAAACAAGTCCCTTCGTGTAACCCGAAAAGACATTATTCAAACTCGACCCGACCGTAAAATGATATGTTTTAACAAACAAATTACGATCAGACTCTGATGGATTACGCATTTCCCGCCAAGTCTGGGGTCTTTCAACGCTATTATTCTTAAACAGAACGGCCTGCGTTTAGTTGCTTTTTTTCTTTACATTCGTCGACTTCCTTTGTTGTGGTCTCAGAGTCGATTGTGTTTCATAATCGCCTACTTTAAAATTGCGAGTGTGTTGTTTAATGTTATTTTTTTTCGTTGCGATTTGCGGTTCGCTGCATACTTTCTCTTGTTTGGTAATGATGGTGTAGAAAAGTGAAGATCGATGGAATAAAGATACGGTGTTTGTTTGAATATTTTTTTTCATTCGTAAAAATTGGAAAAAAGAGGAGAAAAAGAGATGGACAATAACAATTTTTTATACTAAACTACTTTCTAACGTTAACAGCTACTGATATTTCTTAAAATTTATTATCGTCTCTAAATATAATAGGACTGTATAGATATAACATACAACAAAGTTATTTTTAATAATATTAGTTCAAAATAACTTTACCAAATTCGTAGCATTTTACCTATATCTCTATTCAGAAATAAATACCACACACATCTTATCGTAAGAATATTTACACATTTAAATTATTACATTATATTTTTAAACATAGCTAAATTACTTGAAACAATTATGTTTTAATTTGTTTATTAATAGGAAAAGAAGCTTTCATTCTTTAGATGAAACAGTATTAACAGTCTGCGAATGGGCGAAGTAGCGAGGGATGGAGCGGAGGGCACATTTAATTTGACCAAGTCATATCTCCTCGGACGTTGAGGCGTTAGGGCAAACATTCTGTCCACTTGCTGACTCCTTTCGTCTCAAATACGTGATCTTACTAATAAAGACGGTTGAAAGAGATATTTGTTATATATCTGAATAGCTCTTGACTATTAGCATTATTTAACTGTCATATTATCTTAGACAACAACTGCAAAACGACGCTTATTTTCCTAAAATACGCAGCAATAATATTTATTAATAGTACATAACGATTTTTACAGCCACACAACAATTTTAAGGTAAAACCGGATTCATTGGTAAAAAAAGTCGCCACTTTATTCCTACCTACCCTACCTACTTTTTATTGCTTCGAATTATTTACATCAACAATTTAGTATTTTTGCAAAATTACTAATAAAATATATAAATGGCACGTTAAGTACAAGGAATGCGCTTACTCAGTACAAAAGTAGCACGCCAAAAAGTTCTTTAACCGTTAAAATTATTTAAATAACTGCAAATTAACTTCGTAATTGGGCTCAATAAAGCTGCAGAACTAGAAAATATTTTCAGAAAGAAAAAATACTAGTTAGAAATCAAACGCCAGTGTCTATCACGACACGTAATGATCGCCCGACCGCAATTCAACACACGCGTTAGCCGACAAAGATTCGCAAATGCCCTAACACGTAGCCGGTCCGTTCTTTCATTAGGCGACCGCCTGTTATTACCCGTCGGGGCCTAATTGCTTATTAGATATGTAACTTGCAGTCGTGCCCTCTTTTGTGGTTGCTTCTGACATTTGACGTGGCCGAAACGGTTCATGGATTGAAAGCTTCAAAGTAAAATAAAGCCTACCTTACAAAGGACTTAACGCATAAGAAATATGGGTTTTTACATTAACCATTTGAGTAATATTTTTTTATCGATATCACCACATTACATTCAAAAAAATAACGGAATATCAGCATTACTTTTACTTAGATGGTTTTGTTTGTGATACAAATTGCTGGTCTAAGGCACATCAATAAAATATAATTTGATTTTTCTAAGGATAATCAATTAATTAATCAATATGAATACATAAATAACTTTTTTATTGGAAGCAAATACACATTTTTTATTTAAATATTATTTATTTGGCGCTTCCTATTGTGATTTTGAACCAGAGATAATTTGAGACGTTCGATGAGGCCAAACTGAATAAAAAAAAGTGTCTTTTCTGACTTCGGGCAGAAATAAACGTTAACGAGTTCCTAAACAAATGGCACAAGGAAATGAGAGTCATAATTATATCAAGGAAAGTGTTATTACAATATGGCGAATGAATCGCTTATCGCGTGTGCGATGGTAAACATTTCGACAGCGGGCAGCCTTTCCACAACGTGCGAGCGGTAATGCCAAGTGATTGATTATCTTTTCGACTAATGAGCTCCGGGCCAGTCTTTGTGGGGGTAGTGCAAGATATAAGCTTAAAGCTCCTTCAAATGAACGAGGAATCGCTTAATAAAACGAGTATAAACAAGGCGAGAGACAGAAATAGAGTATAGAGAAGGCAAGAGGCTGAGGCCTAGATATCGGCAGTAATACTTGAGAGGAATTTGATTATAAGGGTAAATCATAATTTAAGGGTAGATAAAAACTTTTTTGTATAGCAGTAATTGCTTATTTCATAAGTGTTTTGGGTAATCAAATTTTTTAAAGATCGAACTGGTAACCTATAAATTGCAATACTTTCAGGCAATTTTTTTTTATTATTTCAGTTAGCTTGATAAAGTATTTATCATAAAACGGATATATTTGCTGCTAATGTATTAGCTCAAGAAAATCGCTTCCGGTTGTACCGTAAACCGGTGACATTATGAATTATGATCGCTTTACCCTCACAATAAGTGCATAAATAGGAGCCGGCTGATGGCTGGTATAAATCATTCGCGGTCATCTATCATCCAGTGGAAGGCACCAGGAAGTTGGCTGCCAATATAACTACAATAACCGTAAAGATATACTGAAGTGTATCGTATGATGAACTTGATAACCATAAATTGAAGCAATCAATACCAATCACAAAAGCAATAACCGACTTCCCTTGTGGCTTTTGAATCTGATTTTGTTTTAGGGTGGTGAGTTTTAATATTTTCGATATTTCTGTTTCGCTTTATATCCAATAATAATGATAATGTCGCATTAGATTACTGCAATGAGGAACAATCTACTTTTGAGGTGAACCATGTGCACAGGAAAGATTCAAACACAGGCCTCTCTGCAAACCCACTCCCTCTTCCCTTACTCTTGAAATCTGATGGGATCGGAGAGAGATCAGAAGCAGCATTAACATTTTATATTTTTTTTTCTTTATCATAGATAATCTTACTCTACAGTCAATGAAGTAAGCGCATTGCTATAACGAACAGTGGGAAATTGATTAGTCTTCGCAGGATTTGAACCCGCAACTTCCAGTTTTTAACCGAAAAAAAACCGTAACACGATTGTAGCCTTTCCTGTGATAGAATAATATTAATAAGTAGACAAAAAAAACGCAGCCCGGTGAGGCACAGTGATATATTTGAATCAAATAATCCATAATTAATATATTAAAGAAACAGGATTTAGTGCCTAAAAGTACCTCAGGTCAAAATATAAGATTTTATCCTTATAATAGGACGTTTGGCTAAAATATTGCTCCAAAAATCAGTAAAAATACAAGCTTTTTGATTCATCCGTAGGATAATGTCCTTTTTCTGGTTTCGACGACAATGACCAGAACCTCTATAATGGGATGCTAACTATCACAAAATCAATCACGACAATCACTCTTACTACAAATACGAACGCATAAAATGGGTCACATGGCATGTGATTCGTTTATACACAATCTAACCGTCTTTGTTGTATAAAATAACATGCGGGCACAACTTAAAGGCCGGCTCTTTGGCACGGAACAGTACGTTTAGATCACAGTAAAGAACTAAGCCGAAAAGTAGTAGCGATAAGAAGCCAACTATTTCAGGCTGAATTTGCATTCCGCCCCCCCTAATGAGAGGCAAACTGCACATAGCACGGCCGCTCCAGCAATAAATGTCGGTGTTACTGCAGTTTTACTTGTTAAATGCACCGTTTCCTTTTACTTAATAGTAGAAAGTGTCACACATTGTAAATAACGTTTTGCTTTTAAATATATTACTGCAACAACAACTTAATTAGCGCTGGATTTTTCTTATCGTAGAAAAACGTGAGAGAACGAAACTGTGTCTTGAAAATAATTAATATGGGTAACTGTTATAAGATTTTTAATATATAATTCATTCAGTGGAGCTATCACCATCATCATAGTCAGGCCCTATCAGTCCACTGCTGGACATAGGTCTTTTTTAATGATCACCAAGACCTCCGATCCCCTGCTACTCGCTGCCAACTTGAACCGGCTACTGCACGGAGGTCATCATCCGACCTGGAGCTATATTTTAAATAAAAAATAATCTAACATACAAATGCTATTTGAAGACCGAATCAGATTTACCAAATATTTCAATGCAAAATAATATAACTATAAAACAAATAACCCAATGTTAAGCTAAATTACATATCAAAAACAACCTTAACCGACGATGCTATATCATTCCAGATTATAATAATAACAATTGGAAATAATACCATCCTGTAAGTAATGCAAGCTGTGAATGCATACGAATTAAGCTCAAACATATCGTTCCCAAAGAAGTACGTGCCTGTTGGTGTCAACGGAGCGCTGCTATCTACGGAAGTCACACGGTGACTTGCTTTCAGCGATCTCTTGTAGATGTAGAACTGTGAACGTACAGACAGCACGTCATTCTGTACAATATTTAGGAAGACCTATTTTTATCGCATTTTTGGTCATGTATCATAGATTAAATCTTATGTATAAGTACTTATAGTTTTCTGCTGCACACGGTTTGTAAAAATAAAGGTGTGTTATAGAAGCCACAATTTCTTGGTAAATACTGGATATACGGGACGTGACCTTAAATATGAATATTTTGTACCCAAGACATTGTGGCTTCTACTATAACACTATACTAAATATCTACATATTTATAGTCACGTCTTGTATATCCAGTATTTACCGAAGAAATTGTAGCTTATACTATAACACTCCTTTATTTTTACAAACAGTGATAAGCTAACTCGACCACGAATTATCAAACCTTAGGACAGGTAACCAAATCTCGGGACAGGTAACCTTCACCTTCTTATTTCATCGTTTTGTAAAACTAAAACATAAGATGTTTTAGTAAAATATATGTACGTTATTTTAAAAGAGGGCTGGGGTATAATTGTAAAAAAAACTGTCATACTTTGACAATGCTGCCACATTCAGCATTCATCATCATCATCAGCCTGTGTTAGTCCACTGCTGCCTCCCATAGCCGTTCTCCATTCGGGGGTATTTGGACCGTATCCCACCACACTGGTCCAATGCGGGTTGGTGGGTGATTCAACATTACAAATATAAAACAGACGCAAGCTGCAGCATTAAAACCTGTGTTCCGGTTTGAAGGGCACCGTAGCCAGCGTATTTACTGGGTAAACGAGACTTAACATCCTATGTCTCACGGTAGGCAGCGCGTTGGTGATACCAGTATTGCCAATGTCTATGGGCGTCGGTGACCATTTTCCATCAGGTGGCCCGACTGCTCGTCTGCCTGCGTTGGCAATAAAAAAATAAATATTTCGCTGTGACTTCTACCGCTTCCTAGGCCTTCGCAAACCGCCGTCACAACTACGGGCACAATGCGGCCACTAAGTGGTTGTCGGACGACGCATCTAGGATCTGCCTTCGCGATGTATTTGCCCAGCGAAATGTTTGGATGGCGTGCTTCACGGTCCAACGGGCGCTTTGCCTGCAGCGAAGGTTTGGTGTTTAGTTAATGTATGTACACGTATCGTATAAGAAGTACGATAAGCAGAGTAATGTGGTCATTCAATGTATATATGTGGATATACATAGACATATGAGTTACCTCCCAGAATCAAGATGGCTAAAACTCGTGTTGAGTTCAAGCGAAAACGAGAACACCTGCTCAAACAGAAGTAAGCTGAAGCTTATCAATGGATTGTATCTACACATGCATTGTATATTGTTTTAAATTGTATATATATTATTACCTTTATTTTGTTTATGTGTACATATTTATTTATATTACTACTTGTGTATGAATATATATCTATATATATGTGTATCTATGTTTATATCTGTACAAAGAAAAACACTATTCTGTTTATTTATTTTATTATTATTTTCATTCAATAGTGTTTGGTATTACCTCTATTGTCTATACCTTTTTACTTGTAATTTTTAACGCCTACCGCTTATTCTCTAAATCATCCAAAGATTGCCTAGGAGACAATGCCACTGGCATTAAGTCAATAAATAAATAAATAAAAATTATACACGGAGGTGAAATATTATAATTTTACATATTCAATAGTCCTCTACTAAATGAGAAATAAATTATTATTCATAATGGGTTCCAGAGATTTAGAAGATTTTGTGCAAAGTTTACTTTAACAATAATCCATAAACAAAGGCGTTAATTTGTTTAATCTCCCTCTTCCATCTTTTAGTTAAGGAATGTTTTTATAAAGCGTTTGAAATGACCTTATGCAACGGATGATTTTATAAAACGAAATACTTTACGGAATTTAATGTAGTTCATTACATTATTCATGACGTCTCACTTAAGCAGCGAGACTGACAACGATGTTCATGTCAATTAAAAGTGTAGAACTTCTTAAAAACTAATATTGTTGAGATAGAGTTAACCACCTTTAAATAATTCGTTTAAACTAGAAATATAACTCAGAACTTTAACTAATTCATTGTAAAAATCCTACCTAAATTTCTACGCAATCCAAATCAATCAAAATGCAAAAGCAAATCTTATATTTAAGACAGATAAGTTAATGATATAAATTCTGAAGGATTTCCCAGGCTATGCTATATTAGATAATCTCTTATATCGAATGATTCCACTTAACTTTGACTGGTCGCTGACCACGTCACGATGACATATAAGTATCGGGGTGATTCGATCGTGTCCAATCGGTGGCCCGCGGAGTGGACGCCGCGGTAGTCGCTCGTGACACGGGCCGTCGGTCGCGGCGCCTTTGATCGCCGTAGGGATGTCACAAACTGTAATATGCGAGGACTGAATTAAATATTAAAGGGTTATTCTATAAAAATTATATAATAACCCTAAATAAATAAATGTAAAGGGTTATAGTACTAAGATAAGGAGTGAAAAGGGTATTGTGTAATATAAAATTTATTAAATTTATATTTTCATCTGAAAGGGGTTGTTGAAAAAATATTCATCAGTTATACTATGTTACGAGTCATCCAATAATCGATAAACTCTTGTCTATTAATTTGTGCAAGCTCAAGAAGAATAAATATAAATTTAATATAATGCACAAAATTTATATTATTTTAGTTATGATTCATATAAAAATTCTATTCATATATATTTTCCCTTTAGGTTTCCTTTACATCATGTTTATATTTAATTAAATATACTGGAACAAGGAGTTTTCTTAATTTAATAGTTTTCATTGTTTTTTAATGCATTGCAATTGAATGTTCTCTCAACTTATATTTTTATCGTAATTCTACAAACTAATTGAATAAATGACAAATTCTATACAAACGGTGTATAAAAAATTCTCAGCCGAACTTTTATTTCCATTTTTAATCATGGCTTGGTCATCACGTAGTGTGTATATTTTCAAACGCTTTTTCCGGCTATCACTTCCTTTATGTATATTTTAAATAAATTGAACCGAAGTTATTGAACATTGTTGACAACCCTAACGCATCTCTCGTCTTTGGTTACGCCGCTAGGTGCCGGCGTGAAACGAGCTCCGTGGGGCCGCTCAACCCTGGCACCAGACACCAATTTACCGCCTCGTCCTCACCCGATTTCATCCAGTCATCCTCGATTAGTGGAACATCCGAATTGGATCGGCCCTTGTTTTTTTTCACGTAGGCCATTGTTGGTTACAAACGCTCAAGTAACCGACGGCCTTGTTTGAAGTTTTGTATATGTTACTGTAAATATTCTTGTCGGTGGTTAAATGCGTATGTATTTTGTACCTAAGTCCACCTGCGAAGCTTGTTGTATTAAAATAACTAAGAT
The DNA here is from genome assembly GCA_029286875.1 of Lamproptera curius. Taxonomy (NCBI): domain Eukaryota; kingdom Metazoa; phylum Arthropoda; class Insecta; order Lepidoptera; family Papilionidae; genus Lamproptera; species Lamproptera curius. The sequence continues at coordinate 1,188,667 of JAGSMT010000101.1, read as the reverse complement.
GGTATATAACGTGTAAGGGAGAAAGGTAAATAACATGGTATTGACCAGAAATAATGTCTTAAAACGTATTTTTTTTTGAGAAAAACAATCCATTTTTAAAAATAATAGCAGAATAAAAAGAAATCCATCACTACATTGTATAAAACAAAGTCGCCTTCTCTGTCCCTGTATCCCTATGTATGCTTAAATCTTTCAAACTGCGCAACGGATTTCGATGCTTTTTTTTTAATAGATAGAGTGATTGAAGAGGAAGGTTAATATGTATAACACATGCTTAATATGCAGGTATATGTTCCATCAACATAGCTCTCCGTGCGAAACAAGGGCGGGTCGCTAGTATTGTACAATCCATACTTTCAAATATGCGGCAGTTATTTTAAAAAAGCTCCTTAACTACGACACTCGATATTCCTGAGCTATTTTTTCAATCACTCGGGGGAAGGACTACTCAAAAATATTACTCACTAAAGCGGAACATGAAAAAATCAGTAATTGTGATGACGTTTCAAAGGGGTCGAACAAAGGATCGTCTTCGGATTAGGAAAGTCACAATGGACGTGTTTCGACCGCGACTGAGTAAACAATGAAATTGCAGTTTCGACCCCAGCCGGGGTGGTCTGGCCGGGTCCAAAGTAATAAACTAAAAGTACTCACGAAGTTTGGTCCCTTTCATTTTTTTAAATTAACGAATATCGTCAATATCGAAAAATCAGACTTTTTTACTTTTAATAATATCAACAAGGTGATATTTTAAAAAAATCAGTTACTTATTTTAAATGTAAACAAGACTTATTTTGAAACCTTAAATGTGGGGTGGGTAATTTCTTTGGCTATGAATGAAGTCGAAACTATGATATTATTCTACAATATAAAACCTTCAGCAGAAACACTTCAAAGTAGTTATTATATTTAATGGAATTAGGATGGGGATCCTTTTAACTTTAAAAATACGGTTTAGATGTATAAAGACATTTTGATTTATATCTTTAATTGCTTACAAGAGAATTATTTAATTAATTTTATACTCTCCTTTTAATCCCTAATTTTTGGTACAAATGATTTAAAACAAGCAGTACCTGCTCGCATCCACTACCTTATTATTATTATCGTTATTATTATTCCATATTAATGCCAAATTAAACGAGTATTATTGAAAATAGGCTACTTGAATATAACAACATGTTACTAGCTAGCAATAGCTTACGCAAGTTTTATGTTGTTTTCGCAACAAAAGAAACACATAGCTTTACTTTTTAGGATCCACTCTCGATTGTTCAAACAACAATCTATTGTGCAATGCAAGAGCGAATGTGTTGTTAACCCTAGCTCGCAGATAGCGGATATTGCCTGTCTAGAAAACCATCGCTGGGAGGTTTGATTTAAAACAAACTGCTGCTTTTTCCTATCTCGGCAGCCTCTCCGTTGTCGTAGCTTATTTTTTATCGGAGTCAAATTATTTTTCGTGTTCCTAAAGTAAACTAAAACTAAGTTTTTGACTTTAAATGCTTTGGAAATACGGTAACCTCGTTAAAAGACTAATTTTACAAGGGTAAAAGTGATTTCTTTGCGATTTTCAAATATGTAATAAACAAAATATTGAAACGCCACGAAATGGTCTGCCACAGTGTTTAGCAGTTCTGATTTTGTTATAAAAGATAAGGAAATGAATTCATTTTATAAAATTTATGTTTGTTCAATATTTTTTTTTACCCGCAATTTACTTAAACATATGGTTATTACATATTTTAATCATATTAAAGTTACAGATTGGTAAAAAGTTGTCAGCAACTGTTTCCAGAATATTGTTACTGACAGTTTGGTTCATAATTTTGTTTCTGGGTTTATCAATAGGAAATGCATAAATCGTAATTTAATTTCACAGTAGGTACTTTGAGTAGTACTAAAACAAAGTAAATGGTATAAAAACTCCAAAGAATTACATAATCCAATATCCAAAATGCCTCATGATACTGGGTACAGTTAAAATAAACATCTTAGTCGTCCATAATTCACAGAGATAACTTAAACATTTATAAAGAGTTGCGCGGTCGGCGTAGCGGGTAATATTTTGACAGTTAATTTGAGCACACTTAGATAAGGATCGTGGAACCGGCACCGTGACGTATAAACAGCGGCAGCCATCACAAACTCGAGGGGGAAACATCACACTGAATTATAACAAACTGCACGAGCGATTTAATTCTCCAAGAAGCAGTCGGCAATGCATCAACGTGGCGCGGCTGCATCGTTTTCGACGCGGGAAGTCGCGGTCCGCCGCGCGTTTCTCCCGCGCGCGAGCGAGACCGACCTACGGGGTGTCAAACGGCGGTGGGGATAAGACGGCTTAGCCGCCGCAAAGTACACAGAATGCAAAAATGGCGAAGCGACGAGTGACAACGCTCTGACAGCGGCGGGGGGGACGCGCCAGTTGAACGTCGACAGTCGCGCGCTGCACACGTGTCAAGCGCGGCCGCGTCAGTGACTTGTGGATATGTGCTGACGGAGTGTGTTAATACCACTGCTGATATTGTGTGTGCGGAAAACCTCAAAGCTGGAAAAGGATAATTTGCTGTGGAGCAATATGCTCACGTCCAGTAATCAGTACCTGCGACCGGATTACCTGTCGCCGCTGCCGACGACGGTGCGTTTGTTGCGGATTTATTTACTTTTGTGACAGTTGCGTTAGGCTTTTTACTTACGGCTCGTGTTATTTACGACGGATTGTGCAAGTTGCGTTTTCCTTTTCCGCCCAACTTGTTGCAAAGTTGTAAGGTCGTTTTCAGTTGTCGTTTTATGTTTCATTTTAAAAGCTTTCCAAAATTGTTTTCCTTTACTGTTAGATAAATTTTTTGCTTAAATTAATTTTGCATACGCCAATCTATGAATTTTTCCTATGAATAAACATTGGAACAAAATTGAAATCTATAATTTTCACTTGTTCTTATTAGAATCAAATTTGTAAATCTTTAGTTATAGTATAATTAAAAAGAGATTAAAACAAAGTTTCCTTTTTATATAAAACTTTCATGACAAAACATAAAATTTTATTAAGGAGCTCATTAATACTTTTTTGAACATCCGATAAAATTCCAGAAACCGTTATTTTCACCACGAGTGGGGGAATTTTCTTTTAGGCGCATAATTTTCATTTATTAATTAAAATTTTGTGAAATAAATAAAAGTTCAAAATTAAACTTAAAAGCCGCGGTCTAAGTAATGCCATAAAACATATTTTATTTCAATAATATATTTTTGTTCTTTTTTAATTGTTTTTGTAAAAATACTATGTTAGTGCTAAACAAATTGAGAAAATACTCTCGATTTGTATTATTTTGTAGAATTAGGGTATATATTTGCATAAAATTTTGTTGGTAATGTAAAAACTGTAGTTGGTATCTGTAATTAGTCTAAAAAAATAGTAAAACTTACGATCAAAATTTTAAACAAAGAATTAATAAACAAACCCAAAATAGATAATGTTTAATTAGAACATAAACTTTTCAATACATTATTTGTATATGAAGCCGACTAAAATAGTAATCTTTATATAAAAAATGAAAAAAGATAGGCACAAAAAATCTTTTCGTTACACAACGGGCCGGAAAGGAAACCAATCTTGAATTTCTTTTCATGAAGTTCGTGACGGTAAAATCGAATTATGTTTTTCCAATAATAAGCGTGAAAATGAATTTCTTACGTGCTAGAAAAACTTAAGTTTGAAGTCATCGGAAACTTGCAGTTTTTGCAACGTTTTTTGTTAATTTTTTACTTGGGATATACTTATTCATAAAACGCTTCAGTGCCCACCACCAAGTCACATTTTTTACCTTAATACAAGTGGCTGTTACGAATCTCTTATAATCATTTTCTAAGACAAAAAAAAAACAAACAGTTTAAGTCAACAGTTTGCGAGTGTTTGTAAAAAAATCACTCAAATAAACCATTAATAGAAATATATTTTCCATCCTTTCTTTTCAAGAAATGAAAATTTCTTTTGCAAAGGACCTTTTTAATAGAATGCATTTTATGTTAATAACTATTTGATTAAAAAAATCAAGGTTTATCTACCAAAATTATCCAAAATTGTTTGTTCCTAAACAAAGTAGTGTTTTGTTGCACTCGTCAAAATTATATGCAAGCGATTCAAAGTTTTGCCACTCTCGTGAAAACAATTTCTTTTTTAACATCAATTAATTGGATAACGGAAACAGCGTACACTTTTCCACTCCACCGAACACTCGAAGCCCCCGTGACAATAGGACCGACAGCGCACATCGCAGGTCCGCGGCCCGCCGCAAATTCAGCGCCGCAAATTGCCCTTTTCACAGCGAGATTACATCGTGCGGGGGCCGAGTGAAATGTCAAACGCCAGACGCGCGGATAACGGCGTCGGCCGCGTGATTGGAGCCCCTCTTTCACCGCCGCACACCCCGCGGTCCTTTTGTGCCCCGTCGCATAGCATCCGCTTATAGAGACCTTTTTGTTACAGCTTGATGCGAAAAAGAGCCCGCTGGCACTTCTCGCGCAAACCTGCAGCGCTATCGGTGCCGACTCGCCCAACCCGAAACTGATCTCCGCCGCGGAGAAGGCCAGCAAGAAGTACGAGGAGAAGACGGTTCACATGGATAACAAGCCGAGCTTCAAGCCATACGAGTCGTGCCTGACGGCGCGTGAGAAAACTAGAACGCCGGAGGACAGATCCTCTGCGAACGCCCACTCGAAGACTCCGCTTTCTTCTAAAGGAAGCGCCTCAACAACTCCGGTGCAGGCGCGCTGTAACAGCAATCAGAGTTCCTCATCCCAAAGGACCTCGCCACCGGCACATCGCAAAACTCCGTCTGAAAAATCTGATGAACGATCCAGTCCAATTCATTCGCCTGCTTCGGCGAAACCACATTCTGAATCGACAAGTTCTGCATCAAAGTTACCATACATACCGACGTCCTTAACGTCTAGTGCTGATACCAAAGAACACTCAAGTTTCAAACCCAGTGTACCTGTTACTTCATCGGCATTTCTTGGAGGCCTTCCTCCGAGTGGCTTTCCCCTGCCCATGGACTTAATGACAAGTAGTTTGATGGCAGCGCAGCATCATGCTCTCAAAAATGGATTGAATCCCTACCTCGCGTATGCCAGAATGAAAGCTCCCGGCAGTGATTTGGGGATATGCAGAGATCCATACTGCACAGGTTGCTCGTTGAGCTCACATTTACTTAAATCGGCCGTATGCCCAGCCGGCTGCGCGCAGTGCGACCACGCTAAGACGCCGTTCCCTCTGCCGACTAGTCACCCTGCGGCCGCGGCTTATGCTCACGCTCAACTGGCGGCATTAGCTGCGGCATCACAATTGCCATTCGTCTGCAGTTGGATGGCCGGTGATTCAGCATACTGTGGAAAGCGGTTCGCTACCTCTGACGAGTTGCTACAGCACCTCAGATCGCACACAGCTAGTGGAGAATCAAGCCCAAGCCTATCGATGCTGAGCGCGACGCACCCGCTATTGCAGAGGACCTACCCGACTCCGCCGCTTTCGCCGTTGACTCCGAGGTTCCACCCGTACAGCAAGCCGTCGCACTTGGTGTCCTCGCCGCCGCTGCCGTTCCCCCTGCCGCCGCACCCGTCGCTCGCGGCCTACTTCCCGTCGTACCCGCTGTTTGGGCCGCGGCCTCTCCACCCTTGAGGACCGTCGGCGCTCCACGCTCACAAAAAGGGGGGCGCCGACCGCTAACGCCCAGACCACGTTCGGAACCGGGGGATGTGTAAATATAGTATAGTGTCCAAGATTCCGGTCGGCTCATATCATCGGACGTTAGGCCCTAGCGGCCACAACAGCTGTGATCTCTAACTTGTAATATTCATTATGTTCTAGTGCACTGGATACTGCAAGGGCTCGACTCTTAGCTTGACCGTGCTGCGTGCGCGGTGTTTACTTTTATAGTTGGACTAACAAAATTTCTATGTACCAAATCGAATAGATGTAATTTAAATAGATTTCCTTTTTTTTTAAGCTGTTGCAAATAATTATTGAGGATTGTTAATTGATTGTGTTTGTATTTTTAGTGATCGATGTTATTTGATAGGTTTCGTGTATTTATCTGACAACACTGATGATCACATATCTTTGCAATTTAAATGTTAAGGATCAGTATGCGCTGAAGTATTCGAAGTAAGTAAATTTTAAATGTTACCGCATCTCAATGTCCTTTATTTGCGTAGCCATTTTGGATTCTTAACATGGTAAGATTGTGTGATATCGTTTGTTTTGAAAACTTGCATACGAACGCTCGTTAAAATCGCACCATGTTTTTCTTCGAGACAGTAAATGTTAAATAGATTAAACGCTATCGATGTTGAACAGCTATAAATTGTGTTTGCAAACACGGCCAGAGTCGTAATTGCGTGTACTAGATCTTGCAAAATTACACTGTAATGTATTGCAACCGATATCTGTTGACATAAAGATTTGTTGTTATAAACGAACATAAAATGGAGAAAAATATACGTAAACATTAAATTGGATCTTTTTGTTTTAATTTCTCACAGCAATGCCTTTTTTAATAAAACAGAACTATGCAAATTTCTGCAATGACATTGATAAAAAAACTCGCGACAGTCAAAATTCAATTTTAAAGTTGTCAAATATTAAACAAATTGACATTTTCACATTTAATCTATCCATCCATCCGTCCGTGATCATCCATGATGGATGCTGGAAAGAGTCCGAAACACGGGACTAAATATATATAATGAACGCGAAAAATCTGTAAAAAAATGGACTTGATATGTATAATAATCGCGTAAATAAAAGAAATAAATTAACACTTGACAATGATACAGATAAATATATTTTCTTCAATCTAACAACTGTTTGGTACACCTAAAAAAGAAGTGATTTCGTGAAACAAAAACAATAGCCGTAAATCTACTTTACATCGCCAAGGTCGATGTTGCCATAACTCCGCCGAGCACCGATAATGATCGCAAATCATTTTTCGCTCGCAACTCGCAACACTGAGTCAACAGCGAGAGTCCGTAATTAGTACCGCTGCGGCTCCTACAACAATAAATTATAAGCAATTTATCTGTCCGTCTGTCGCCATACATCACGCTCAGCAGTGCATTTACCAGCGTTGAAATATTATGAGCAATGTACGGCCTAGACGCGCCATTTGTTGACGCCTAGACTATCGTCTTTCAAACTAATGTTATGATGGCACCATGAGTTATTCACATGCCGTACCATTGCGCACTACAATGGATTGTGATTAATCGACCATACCGAACTGGCATCAGTTCAATTATACATTTAAGCAATACCGAGTCATGTCAGGTGCTTAGCCGCAGTCTATATATTACGTTTATAGAATGGCGATTAATTTTATAGCAACGCAACGGACAACTATTGCGTTGGATTTCCTTTATTTGATGTTAAGTGGAATAAAGCTATTAATATTATCTAGACTTGACTGTATTTATGACGGTAGGGTTGTTCATAGTGTACTTGTTGGCGATTTATCTTTTGCTAAACTAAGTTCGCATGAGCCGAGTTTAAAGTTCGTTCCGTATGATATTATGGATATTTCGTTTCGATATTATGAAGCAAGTTAAGAAAAGTAATAATTAACGGAAAGTCGTAAAAATTTATGAAGTCGACATTACCAAGTGAAGTTATAAATGGATTGAGCATTCGAAAGTTCTTTTCAATTCTTTTATTCGTTTTTTCCTTTCACTTTTCTAGCTGTGTTTAATAAAATATTTTATTCGTTTTGCTATAAATGTTAAAATATCTCGAGCGTTTCAAAGTTTTCAACATTTCTTGGGTGATTATCATCTTTTTGCATAATTTTGCAATAGTTTTTCCTTTGCAACTTCATCTTTATCTTAATATTCATTAACTATGAACATTGAAGCAACTGTAATACATTTATGCATTACCGTTACAATAAATAATTCAAACAATGTGCTTGTTTTATGACCCCATCAGCTTAGTGGATGGCACCTGTACTTTTAGTTCATGGCTGCATGTTCAATTGCTACAAAAATATTTTGTAAAGAATGAAGTGGTGCTCTAGCATCTCGGCTGCAGTTCTATAATGCTGTTTATTTAAATATACACATACTTTGAGTATATCCGTTAGATAAGCTGACCAGCGGTTTATACATAACCTCAGAAGTCACCTGACCGAGTACTACTAGTACTATATATGCTTAGTTTAGGTATAGACTACTTTACGATAATTCTTAAGTCAGTACGTTTCTATATACCTAGTTTTTATAGTAAGCATTAATAACATTTCTGCTTTGATCGCCTTGAAGATATTTATATATTTATTATTTATCACATAGACGTGCATTACACATTGAAATAAACCAGCCCGCGGCGTTATGCCTTTCATTTCAACAAATCCATTCAAAGAACAATTTTATGCGATCTCCATTAGGTCGTTAATTTAAATCGTTGTGTTTTGATCCTGATATAATTTCGCTGAACAATTTCATAGCAATAACAAATAATAAAAAAATGTATTTAATTTAATTGATATTATTAAAACCAATACGTATAACTTGCAATTATTTTACTGATATAATTGCGCTTAACCACTCGTATAGCCTCCTCTACTAGTAACGTGTCCTATACTTTTTTTTTAAAATATGCAGACAGTTTATATAATGATGACATAATGCCACGTGACTTAAGGAATCTCCTATTGGTGGAAAATCATAATAATTTACGTCAGACTGCAATTCACCAATGGGAACCTATTTGGAACCTAGTTAGAATACTGACAGTAATTTTTTTTATTCACAAATCCACAAAAGCTAAATTATTTAGTATCCAGGGTACCGACAGTTCTATTTAAATAATGAATAATAATATTGATAATATTAGTATATGTATTTAAATTATAATATTGTCACTAAGTAATTAAAAATGAAACTATTTTATCAAAGAAATTATTTTGGTTATATGATTTTTTTAACAGCATTACAATAATCTTGCATTATATTTTTTAACAGTAAAAGATAAATTTAATTTAAGTCCTTCCCGCTGGAAAACTAAAAATTAGATGGCTAAATCTTTTGGTTTCAGACATAAATATTTTCGAGTATAGTCTATTATATTTAGTACAATTTCTTGAGGCATAATTTGTAAATCATTTAAGATGTTGCATCAAAAGCCAATAATTTGCAGCTGCCACAGGTGTATATTTCAATTGACTAATAGCAAAGCTTTGACGTGTCGCACATTATGTTTAACAATTAGTCTTTGTGTATGTACAAACATATCGTACATTGTTGTTGGATTAAAGCTGTCCCGCCCAATGTTGTGCTTGGCCAAATCTCTTTGTGTCTTATATTTTCTTGTGTTTTTTCAATCTTTCTATTTTTTATTTTTCCTTTTTTATATTTATCATTTCTTATTACTATTATTATAGTACATTATGCGTGCTAACCGCATGAACTGCATAACAGTTACATTTTATGACATATGTTTATAACAAATGACTGAAACAAATGTTGTCTTAGATAAAAAAGCTAGTGTTAGCCTTTTTTATTTAAAAGGAAAAAAATACAATATCAAATATATTAAATAATAGCAATAGCAATCAAATGTTATACGGAAACATCTAACGTTATAAAGCTAATTACGTAAATATTGTTTATTTCACTCGGAGCACCAAAAAGGCAGTGCGTTTCTAACATTCAAAAGGGGGTTTTGCATTCGCTCCCATAGAACAAGAGTCGGCGCGTATTGATGGCGTCGCAACCCGACACTTCAAACGAGCCGCGCGCTTTGATGTCACCGCCGGCCGGTACAATCGCCGGCAGCGTTGCTATTAAATTTTTAAGTACACCCGGCGTACACACGTCATTAGCGATTGTGTCAGTTTAATTTAACAGTTAAAACGTTGCGGTATGACATTAATTAGCCAGCCAGTAATTATTTCTCTACACTGCTATCGTTTTAAGTCTCTTTGACACCGTGTTATTAGCGCTGACAGTGGCTGTACTATTATACTTGTACCATAACTTACGTTGTTACTTCAAAATAACATAAAAGAAAAAGTCGAAGTTTGTTTTCTGTATCATTGCAAAATATTAGATGGTTAGTTATATAAGTTTAAAACTTAATTTGTATTTACAATTACGATTAATAACTTAACCTCTAATACTATAAAGAAATTAATTGAATAACAAATTAAAGTTACGTGGAAAAAGCTTGAAGATGTTTAACATTTCCATTATAATTGGGTTCACCGAGTAGGAAAGTTTGTTGCAAATGACATTAAATGTCTTTTGTTTTATTTAATTTTGTGGGAGGTATCAGGCGGCAATTCGCCTGTTATTAAGTTTATTTTGATCTTTCCATTCTCGTTTGTAACACAATCATTTATACAGAGTTTAAATTATATTCTAACGAGGCTAATCTATACTAAAGTTGAAAAGTAAAAAGTAAACCAATTTACCAAGTTTTAATATTAAAATGAATTTATTCACTGCATTAATTAACACTTAATTTAAAACGGAATGAAGTTATTTATGACGAAAAAACATTCAAGCATTCCACATCGTAGCGAAGCATTGTAATTGATGCAAAATTATGTTTGTATGCTATTTAAATACAATATTTATAATAACGCTTTTGAGTTTCATAAAATTCCGTATGTCAATTATATTATTTCTACGAAATTGCTTAAAAATTCACACTAGCACACTTGAATACTGATGAAGGTGAAACAATTTTATTATTTTCCTTATGAAGCGTTAAATAGTTGTACGTTTACATAAATTCTGCATTGAAATATTTCTGTTATTGCATTTCGTATTGATCAGTCAGGTCACACCTACCTTTGTATTATTGAATTCCTCTCTGGTTAAGGAATTACTGAATTAGTTAAATTCCGATGTTTTTCCGATATAAAACTAGACATAAAGCGGTTCGAGGCGTTAAATTAAATGTTACCTTAAACTGTTGTTATATTATTGAATGTGGTCATTGTGTTTACTATTGAATTCAATATACAACTCTTGGTATTGACATAAAGTTAACCATTGTTTGTATTTCGTCGTATAACGTCTTATTCGTAAGCTTTATTGCCATTAATATATATAATCTAATTGAATTGTACTACACAAAGAAAAAACATTAGTCTTTTCTAGTTAAGAGGGCACGTATTTGAAGTTACTTCAAAAGTAGACTTAATGTTTAAGTCTAAAATAAGAGGTCTAGGGTATGAGCTAGACTTGCTACATCTGTTACGTTTACCGTCAGAGGATTTCGTCTTATCCTTCGTTTCAAAAGTGGTAGTAGAGAATAACAGGAGCGTAGTTGTCTTTAAGTTATTTTCCTGCGGGCATATAATATTTGATAGCCCTTTTTTGCAAACAGAAAAATATTGGCATCCGTGTACATTATATACAATAAAAAACCATTTAAATGAAATCCTAGTAACAATTGCAATAAATATCTTTATACCCAAACCTTTTTTTAAACGGATAAAAGTTATTTAAAAAGGGAACGATTACTGATGCATTTTCAATGTGTGAGTAAGCATTCTCATTAGAGAAATCGATGTTAATTTTATCTTCATTTACATTACTCTCAATATACAAACTGAAGGTTAATTCATTTATGAAATAGATCGTAAACAAGCACCAAGTTAAAGGTTTTGAGTAAACCTTTTGTTAAGGTATCGCTAGATTTGGTCAAAGCCTCAATAAGCAGGAATGTGGTTAGCGATTAGCCACTAACCGCGTGACAAATCATTCCGCTCTGCGTCGCATCTGACGGATTAATGACTGCGAACTTTCCAGAAGCCTTCATATCTCTTAGACAACGTCAATAATATATCTTCATATGACCGTAAGATATGTAGGTTCTAAAATGTAGATAATCCGGACATTGTTTTGACTGTCTAAATAGAATTTTTTTGATGACTTTTGTGTAAGCAAAGACTTTGGAATCAATATTGTCAAAATATCTGTAATATTAGTTCAATATTATTTATATTTTTACGTTTAACCATTAAATACTTTAAGTTTTTTTTCACATGAATTGTTGTTCAATATAATCTCCTAATTTAGTACAATATATTTTCGAAATTGAATTTTTTAGTGTTTGATTAACATCACTTCGTGAATTATTGATTGATGAATCAAAAAGTTTCTGATAATACTTTTAATACATTTGTCTGAAAAGTAGATGATCAACCGTTTCGGATTGCATGTAAAGTCGATCCACCTATACAACACTATTTGACACATCGTGGTGTGTACGGTCATCGTACCTCAATGGATAGAGATTATTAGGGAGGCCATGATCCAGCAGTGGACTGTCAAAGGCTGATAATGATGATGAGATTCAGAACGTAGTGTCTCTTCTTTTATTTAGAAGAAAACCCTATTATGCAAGAAAGCTCAATGAAATATGTAATTAATACCTTGTTCTTGTTATGCAATAACAATCATTGTTACATAAAAATTATAACATTTATACAACCAATATTTAGAAATACATCTTAAACCATTCAAAGTGAAATGCACAGTATGCTATAAATCGATCTGATAGTACGACCGAATGGACAGCTGTCAGTCGATTTGTGGTAATTAATTATAGGTGCAATATATATGGAATAGAAAAAAACTAATTTTTACAAAGTGAGTAGCTAATGGGGGGGGGGGGCTAGGGGGATGTGGCCTAATCGGTCATCAATAAGCTTATTCGCAATTAGGGGAAGCTTTTAAAATAATAGAACCAGAAACGATCAAGATAGGACATCATCTCCCGACGGTTGTTTTATTTTTGTATTTAAATAGTATCGTGAAGCCTCTCGAGAAAAATTGGAGATAAACGTAGAGAGGTAGTTAGTACTGCTTGTTTTATTGTATTGAAATTAAAACCGGCCGAGTAGAAATGAATCATAAGATTTTTCTTTATGACATATTTCTGTTAATACAACAAAGGTAATAAACTATGACTGTTAAGATCGTCTAAACAAATTTAAACTGAATTTTATACTTCTAGTGAACTTCAAAATTCTGTCACTTAATTGCTAGTAGATATTATTAAAAGCGTCTGTTTTTATACTTAATAAGTTTTATCTTCTTTTTAGATATTTCATTACTTTTGTCAGAGGTCAGCTTTTTATATACAAAATGAGTCAAAAGATTTAAAAAAGGATGACAAGGATGATGCTGAGAATTGCCTTAGACGAATATATCGGCACTCAAAAGTATCTTAGACAGACGTAATAAGAATGTCTGATTATTTGTCCTAAATGAAGCAAGTACATAAATGCACTCCACCATAGGAGTCGAACCCACGACCTCCAATCCTTCTCCTGTGGCCGCGGGGAAGCTAAGAAGAACCTGGCCGGCCGAGGAGAAGGCTGCTCTAAGCTGGCTGAATGGCCTCCTAGGAGCATCCAAAGCGGGCTAAAGGAGGCCTAGGCGCATAGGAGGGGGCGAGTGACGGGTTGCAGGAGGTAGGTGTGCCGAGTAGGTGTTCTCCACGACTCGGCGGGGCCGCACCACTGATGCGGTGTGGAGGGGCCGTTGGGGAGAGGGACATTCGGCATGGTGTCGTCGATCTCTACTCCTTACGCGGCCGAAATGGAGCTAGCAGCGAAGCTTAAGATCGGGGCCGCCGCTGGGGGCTGGGAGTCTCGTCCATGCGTGGGCTGGGAGCTCTTGGCTTCCATGGCCTCTGAGGAACAGATTCGGGGGAGTTTGTTACCCAAGTACAGGGGCAGGGAAGCCGCGTTAGTTCCGACACGCCCAGAGGGAGGCAGATGGCCGTAGGACCGAGATGGGGCTGCTTCGGCGGCCAGCGCTGGTGGGGTCGCAGAAGACTGCGAAAGAGTTTCTATGACCCCATCTCTAAGGCGCCAAGAAGGAACAACGTGGTGGTTTTAGTCAGAGCGAGTTCAGACTCGCAAAAGACGGGTATGCTTAGTCATTTCCTCATAGTAAAAAAGGCCCTGAGATTATGCTTAGAAATGTACGAATATCGTTCTAATTGTATCGATTCAAGTTCGATATTGGAGCTAAAAAAATCGAATAAGTCAATAATCGATGTGGAACGAAACTCGTCGAATTATCGCACACCCCTAGCAATAACATAACGGGCTGCCGTCAAATTCGATACAACTCTAAACGTGGCAACGGGCGCAAGGCAATGAGCAGATAAGCATCGCACAGTCGAGTGGAAGAGTGACTAACGTCGGCCGCTCGCTTTGAGGCCGCCGTGCACGCGGTGTCGGCTCGCATCAACGTTGCCACCGTTGCCGTTTTTGCCTCCACTCGGGTGTTTTGTTTTATTTACTGCCGCTCTTAGGGTGCGGGCATACTGTGTGTGTGTGTCAACAGGGGTTTTTGTAAGCCCAGTTGCAAATGACATTGAAACTTATAGGGTTCACAAAACGATTGACTTTAAGCAGCGGTCTATATACCCTCGAGAAAATTTCTATGATTGAAAATGCTTCAAGATTAAGACCTAAATTTATTTAGAGTAGGAAATAAATGGTTACATAATGTGATTAGTAGCAAGTCAATAAAAAAACGTATAACCGTTAACACATTTGTAAAGAATAAGACTAACTAGAGATGAAGTTAACGTAAAAACGAAAGCGAATTTTAAACCTAATGTTGGTCCCAAAAAATGCACTTAACAGATTTAACATCGCATAGTGATCGGAATCGGTCACGGTCCACAAATAAGAAAGCATTCACTTTAGCACTGTTTGACATTACAAATTGTATACATTTTTCAGAGGTTAAATTGGCCAAATTTTAGAACAAATATGTTCTGAGGTACTTTATCAGACCGTCGATAATTTCCGTTGGGGACCATCCATAAATTACGTCAAACTTTATGAGAGAGCGAGTCGGGGGTCAAAAATCAAGAAATTCCTGTAAAGTAATTTATAGATGGCCCCTGAATTAAAAATGCACAAAATATTCAAAAGTCGCTAGTGTATATGCGGCTTGTTGGTAACGCTAAGCGTTCTGCCCTCGAGTGTACTCGGCTCCGAATGCTTTGCCGCCACCGTCTTTGTTGGATGGTACAGTTTTTTTCAATTTCATTTTCGTTTCAATTTAAATTGTGCACACAGTTCCGGAAGCCGTTTCCAAGCGTGATAATTTATATACAACATATTATTCTATTTTCTAGTGATTTCATATTTTTGGTTTACTTGTATAAATATGTGAGATGGATCATTAATTCCATTTAAATTGATTTTAGAAATCTCAAAGAGAATTCCAAAAAGTAAAAATGATGGCAACAACTGAACGTCTCCTATACTAAAAAACATTGAAATGGCTCACGTGACCCCGAAAACAGCCACGATGTCTCGTACGGACGAGTCGATGCATAACACCACTCAAGACACTAATACTGTCATAGATGCACAACATATATCACATACGGGGAGAGTTCTTTCCGAGTAGTGGCTTACAAGGGTCTTCACTTTTCTATATTTCAGACCCCTCTTTTATACACGATCGCAGAGACAAACGGCAATATCGAGATTACTTTTCTCAAAGTACCCGCAATAGAAGTAGTATTCGGACTCTGATATCATTAGTGAAAATATGATAGACTAGTTTTACCCTATGGTTTTATCCTCGTGTACATTATATACTCGTAAGCCCTTAGATTTTTATATATATTTATATATGCACGCTGAAAATTAGTGCAGGGGCAGCATTTTATTTCAAACAATTCCCCTTGAGTTTTATAAAATCTTAAAGTGATATATAAGCTACCATATCAAAAAGTCTCAAATAAGAATATTAAGTAAGTTTTATGTCAAAAATGTAACAAATTTCAGTAACAAAAAAGGTTTTTAACTAAATACATCATATTTTTTTTGTTTATTAGTAAAATTTTTGACATCAAAACATAATGTCCACCGAGATACGCAATCAACATCGGATAAGTAACGAAATTAGCGTCCCAAGTCTAAAATTATCGAGACGCCAGCCCTCCGCCTAAATAACGTAGAATATTCTTCGGTCGGCGTGTAAACATTTCAGACTGAAATCCATTAGATGAAGACGCGGGCTTTAATGTAGACAGACAATCTGACAAACAAGACTGTCCATTCGTTTGTTGTGATGAGAAGTAATCGTTGCCGAAGCCCGCTTTTTCTGCCACTGACTCATTTAATGGCTTGAATGCCATCTTAGAAATGATTGCCGAACGTCTAACTACGAAACAAGGTTAAAATAAAATCGTACATTTTAGATTTTAAAACAATATTTTTCATTTAAGAAAAGGACAATATATGCGACAAAATATATCTGTTCGTTGGGATGTATCTATCATATTTTTATTTAATAAAAGATTGAAAATATGTATAACTAGTTGGTAACCACGACTGCGTCCGCGTGGAATAGTCGTCTCAGCCTGTTAGATTCCACTGCTGAACATAGGCCTCACCCATAAGTCGTCAAGATCCTGGGCCACCTGCATCCACTGACCTTAAGAGCGATGGGGTCCATTGCCACTTTAGCTTGCTTATTGTGCCAGCTATGTCGGTTACCCTCGTCCTTATGCGGTTTGTGCATTCACACTCTATCATGCATAGAAGTACCGAACATAGTCCACTCCATAGCACGTTAGGTGACTTCATACAGCCGGCAGTGCTTCTCTATACTTCATGGAATAGCAATGTGTATTTGAATATAATGTATAGTAATATAAATATAGCATGTTTATTTATTGTATTTGTTTATGATAAGTCTCAAAGTTATAGATTTTTCTTGAATAATGACGAATTTCCATATAAACTTTTATCCCCGAATTGAACCACTTATTACACAATAATACGAAGCCATGCTTTTTCTTGAAATGTATTCTACGTATATACCAGACTTTAATAAAATCTTTTCAGTAGTTTAGACGCTAAAGATGTACCGACAGATAGACTAAGTTACTTTTGCATTTATTATATTAGAATGGATAATAAAAATAGCTGTTTTTACAGCATTAACTTAGGGAATGATCAAATTTAATTAGAATCTGAACATATAAAATTTATATACACATTTTTGACGGCTAATCTAATCGAATGATGATGAAAACTTCAGCTTTATTCGTTTAACTATATATATATACTTGTCTTAGTAGTCACTTTTGTTATATTTAAATTTAAAAATTGTCTAAAAGTAGGAATCTAACTTTCTTGTATTAAATTTATTTAGCATGCCTCATTTTACTTGGTGTAATATACATTACCAAACGTTATTATTAAAAACTTTATTGTTTTTGTAAATAAATGTTAAGTAAAGTGTAAAGCTCAATCTTTTAAACTCTCACCTTTTCTAATCTGTCGGGGTAAGCGCGGGAAAGAGCGACATACCAAAACGCGCAGTTCAAACGCTCTTTGAGATCGTAATCCGAGCTTCGCAGCGGCGGCGCTATGGAAAATAAAAAGGGAAAGAAAATAAAAAATCACTACGTACTACGGCACTCGTCGATCCCACAAAGGAAGCAGGAAGCAATGGAAACCCCTTTGGGGGGTTCGTGAGGACCTTGCGGAGCGGAATCTGATAGCGATAGCATTCTTTGCTCAGGCGGTATCAAACTATTGACGACGTCATACGATTATTTGTCTTTGGGAAATATTCCGTATTATATGTGCGGTTTAGGTATGTTTTGGCAATAAAACTATGTTTAAGAGATTATTGAACAAAAATTGTTATTTCTTACACAATTTTTTTTATTGAATCACAGTTTACGCAGAGCAAGGGGAAATTGGTCAATAGACAAAAAAAAACTCAAACAAAGGCCAGAAAATAAAAGTACTAAAAAAAAGGTTCTAAAGCACTAACTTACTGTAGCGTCTACCCAAAGATTAGCCTTAAGGACTATCAGACCCATGAATTAATTACTTTTCTTTTTTTTTCATCTTATTTTACTTCAAACCAGAATACAGCAATGTTTACACGAAACAAAAAAATGCATTTTGATTGCACCTTCAGCTTTGGATCTTCTTTAGTTCGATATTAAAATTATTCTTAAAACCTCAAAAATGCTTTATTTTTATATTTCAAGAAAATTTAATAGAAAAGCATCAGAATATATTTATAAACGAATAACTAATAAGCAGATCTAACTCCTATTTATCTTAGAAGATAAAAAACAATCATGGTAAAGTAAGCCTTTAAAACTTAAATATAGAAAAAAACTATAGACATATCTACAGTTTTTAAGGTAATTAGTGATCTAGCATAAAAAATCTTACATCATCATCATCATCAGTCTGTGTTAGTCCACTGCTGCAAATAGGTCTCCCATAATGCACGCTTTCGCCATCAGGGGGTTTTAGGGCTGTATCCTACCACGCTGGCGCAATGCAACCTGCATTAAAAAGGCGGGTAGACCGGCTTTTTTGCCGCTACCGCGTCCAACTGGAACAAATTTACACGTCGGCCACTCTGGTTTCTGAAGCACACGCTCTTGCCACTAGGCTATGGAAGCAGTTTATTAAACTTTACGGTATCACTAAAAAGAACTACATTAAAGACATGATATTTAAAAAAATATATTATTATATTATGACTATTATATACACTATTATATACACGCTATGCACTGTATATTAAATACATGCGCTATTATTACAGAATATACGCTGGATATTCTTCAATATCTGCATATAACGAGAATATACACGTAGCCAACATAGTATGATCCGGACATACCATTGGCTTATTAAATACCAGCTGCCGACCGCAGCGTCCAGGAATTTACATTTGAAACAATAATTTCAGCTTACTCCATAAAATTATTTGCAATTAAAATTGCACGGAACAGACGTCTTGTGTGGTACAGAAGCAATGTGCTATCCGAAATAACCATGGTTTAATGTTAACATAATATAGATGAAGTAAGTATTGTATAGCTGGAGCCACAATGCAATAGATGTTTTTAAGATGCAGAGGTTGCGTTCCATTTTGATAGTCTCAACTTAAATATAACGTTTTCCTGAAAAAGAAAAGGTTAAAAATTTAAAAAAAAAAGAAGGTTTCTTATTGAATTGTTTTAATAACTCTTTTTAGTGGATGCATTAACACAGCTATGAAAAATCTTCCGAATGAATACTATCGTTTACAAAACCAGAAATTATCACTTTTACTCTAAAAAATCATAACCATTAAATGATCAAAATTACCTGTGGTTATATCGATAAAACATGTTTTGAGCTGTAAAACATAAACTGAACTCGATTCTATTTCTGAACGTGAATTTTTATACTAAGTTGTTTGAAAACCTACCTATAATACTTTTCATTCCTTATTTTCATAACTAAAAGAAAAAATCTGGTGGACGGTAGGTCGAGGACAAACCTTTTAAAACGCTAAATATTTTTTAGAACAAAAGTTTACTAAGATAAAGAGTATCAAAATACTGTCGAAGTAAACGTCGGGAATAAGCATAGAACAATCGGAGCCCTGACCTTAAAACAATTACTATGCCTAAAATAAGTACGAGTTGAAAAGAGCTTTTGCTTTGACAACAAAGCGATTGTGCCTTGAAACATCTCGTTCACTTTCCGGTATAGAACTGAAACCTGTACTTTTTGACGATAGAATTTATTAAAACGCCAATATTTAAAATGAAAGCACTGTAATGCTGTTAGGACAAAGAATTGTTGACTAATGCCACCCAATTACGTAAAATTATTTTTATAACAGGTCGTGATGTGAATCATCGGAGTCAATGGAATCAATCAATCCCAGCCTTGTGACACTGTTTGCAAAACTTTAAGTTGTCATTTAGTAAAATCACATTTATAAGCAGACAAAATGCACAATATCTATCAGGTAAACTGTTCAATATTCTATCAAATATTCCACATTTGTAAATTCAAAAATACGCGCAATCGCTCCGTCCCCGCATCCGTCAGGCCGTAACGTACCGAGTTTTACGTCGGTTAATAAGCTAGGCTTCTAATTGGTGCCATAAACATCGCATGTAAAACAAACAGCTTGTCCGTCCGTACATTCCCGTCTGAGAGTGGGGCGATAAATTGAAACGGACAAGCCAGACGCCGAGCTCCTTAGGGCTGCTGTGCACGTGGTAAGCATTCTTACTTGTAAGTATGCTTACTTAAACGAACAAAAGAATACTGAAAACTGTATTCTTTGAAGTTAAACATGCTAATAGCTTGGTAGCTTAGAAGCTTACGAAATAAGCTATTAGCTAGGATGAATACGTCAAATTAACGATCGAATTCGATATCTACTAACAAACATACCTAGTCTAATCTTTAAAAGCATATCTTCAATTGTAGATTGCTATCGAAAAATGCATCTATTAACTGCATTCTTATTTATGAGAATGCTTATTCTTCACATCGTGTATACTTTAACGCTAATTGTATACTATCCGCTAGCATCTGCAATATATTAGCATGCTCCATAGCATGTGTGTACGTAGCCTTAACGTAGTTGTGTCGCATTAAAATTAAAAACCATTTACAAAGCGTTCATGAATTATGAATGTCACGTTATAATTATAATGTAAGTAATAGCCCATTACTGTCCCGCTGACAGGACAAAGAAATATTTAATTGAATTTATTCCATCTAACGCGACGCTGTAGAAGTCCATTAAATTTGCACGTTGTTTCACTTGAGTAATTAACGCTCGTTTTTCTGTTATAATATATAAACTTTATTCATTTCACTGTTACAGACTAATAAAAAATTCTTGACCCTATTTGGACGTTACATGTAAGTCTAGAATTAATGTAACATTACAGAATTCTATGTTTAAAAACCTTTTTAAAGCGGAAAACAAAAATTAACCGTGAAATATTAATAAAACAATCGGCCACTGGTCAATGGTTGTTATCTGATGGATGATATATTTTGAATCGAAAGTAATTTACAAAACTATGGATGTATCGAAAAAGTTTCTAAAACTTCTCATCGTAACTGGTAGAATATGTTGTCAACTTGATCATCATCATCATCATCATCATCATCATCAGCCTATGTTAGGCCACAGCTGGACATAGGTCTCCCCTAATGCAAGTCTTCTTCATTAGGGGGTTTTGGGACCGTATCCCACCACGCTGTACAACGCGTGTTCGTGGGTGGACCAACTTTTTTGAGACAATTGGGTATCAACATAGCATCGATATGGTCTTTAAAATATCTTTAAGCTGCATAATATTTTCCAACTACGTTAATAATATAAGTGGAAAAACAGGAATATATTAAGATTTACGAGGACAAAGTTCTATCTATCAGTTAATTTATAATACACATAAATATCTGTTCATATATCTGTGTTACTTATTCATTAATTATCTTATTTATTTATAACAACAACATTTGTATTGATTGAATGCAAAAGGTCATTCGTTATTAACATAACATAAATTTATTGGCTATTAAACTTAAATTACGTTTTCTTGTAAATGTTTATATAAATACATAAATTTGATATTATCTTATAGTTTATGTGAGTGTTTTTATTGGAGTAAATAAAAAAATAGAATAATTCATTTAAGTTTTACTAAATATGAGACATTTTACACTTCAAAAGAACTTCAATTATTTACAATCATATTCGTTAATTAAGATTTTTATTATGATACACAGTATGTTTACATTTTCCTTTTTATAAACTTATTGATAAATAAACGGTAATAGTGTTATGGAATGTTCCAATAAGTGATGTTGTTTATTTTTAAATTTGATGATTATTCAAATAATGGCAATTTTTTCAACCAAACGTTTTTAATTTGGTTTATTAAGTATTGCATCGTACGAATTTCAGGAATCTTGTTAAAGGTTAAAATATTATAAACAGAAGGCATCATCATCATCAGCCTGTGTTAGTCCACTGCTGGACATTGGTCGCCTCCTTCATCAGGGTTTTTGGACCGTATCCCACCACGCTGGTCCAATGCGGGGTGAGTAACGCATAATTTACATAAATTTATAACGACATTTAGTAAAAACTAAACATAATTATTTTATTTTGGCGAATATTATACATTATTAAAAAAATTACTTTTTAGGATTTTATCCGGTTTATTTTAATTTTTAATTCCTGACGTTTTGAAATTTCCTTTGCAACCAGGGGTAGATTGAGGTGTCATGGTTCCTTGTTCCAAAGGAATGGGGTTTTGGATTTAATTTTAATTAATTATATTTTAATCTGTACTTGATTTATGCAAAAGAATTATTTTATCTTTACAGCCAAAGGTGGTATTATGCTTTTAAGTTTAAATTTTAATTTATTAATTATGATCCCAAAGGTGGTAGGCCCAACCATCTTCTCTTGAAATTCTTTTAACTTAATAGCCCCACGGATCATCCTTGGTAGGAATCGGTGTTCTTTGAAGAGGATTTGTGGGATCAAATCTTTATGTAATGGTTTGGGTGATTTAAGGTATGGTCAACATCCGATTTGTTGGGTCTTTCTATGTTTGATGTCAAATTATGTTCCTTCCCGGGCCTTATTGTCGTTTTGTTTGTCCAATATAAGAGAGGCCGCATCACAATTAGTTTGGTACACCCTGGGTCTTGTAGAGGAATATTGCACTTGGACAGGTGGTAGGAAATTGACCAATCTTGACGAAACCCTAATCTTCCTGGGGATGAAACTTATTGCACTTAAAACTTACGCAACAAAAAGAACCAACAATTCTCCAAGAAAAGGGTAATTTACGGTGATCATGGACACGGATTATAATTCAAAAAAACAAGTTATGATGAAATTATTTATAGGAAGGCAAAACTGCCCTCACAAAACGCTCAAATTAACAGGATCCCAAAAAAATGAAAAACTTAATTTGAGTAAAATTGATAATACCATGTCCCAAGCCCCAAAATTGGGGTTGCCTAAAATAACAAATTGAATGCTCCATTGCCCCTTTTAGCCAAATTGACTCACCACATAAAGGCTAAATTTAGAAAAACCTTCTCACCACCAGAGGACAAAAAGGTTTCGGGATTAACCATTTTGAGGGAGGTAAACACTACATCTTGCTGAAAAAACATGGTTAGTTTTGATGTTCAACTTTGTTCATTCCAACCCATAAAGATTGATTATTGTAACAAGAAAGTTAGGGAAAAATAACACCAAAGAATACATTTTACTAAAAATTGCCAACATCTGGCTATTTATTGTGGAAAGAAGTTCTAAGAGATGGATGGTGAGGATGGGGTTGCCCGGTGTCTCCTATTGTTGCTGACATTTTTATGGAAGACTTTGAGGAGGGGCCACTACTGCTCTATTCATCAAGATTTTAAGCGCTATTGAATATTTTCCACTTACCATGTAAATAAAGTGGATTTAAACAGAAATATTAAGCATTTACGAGGACAAAGTTCTATCTATCGAGTTAAGTTATAATACACATAAATTCTAGTTCATTTCTTGTTTTATTATTAATCTATACATTATCATACTGTGTATGAAACCAACCATACAATTTATTGATTGAATGCAAAGGTCCACCTCCTCCCAGTTACATAACATAAATTTATTGGCTCAGATTGAGAACTGTAAATTACGTGTTTGTAGTAAATTTAAAAATGACATAAATTGTGCATGGATTATCTGATAAGTTTATGAGCGAGTGTTTTACTTGGAGGTAATAAAAATAGGATAATTATTTAAGTGCTTCACTCAAAACTAATTTACACTTCAGAAGAAGACTTCAATTTTTACCATCATTTCGTCAATACATTTATCTCCAAGACCTAGTTTAGTATTAAGATTTTATTTGATACAGTGTGTTCTTTTTCTTTTATTGAAAACTATTGACAAATAAGAACTGGTGTAAGGAATCAATAAGTGATGTTGTTTATTCATATTATGATTACTCCAAAAGTAGCAGTTTTTCAACCTTATAATCTTTTAATAATTTGTTTATTAAGATTGATCGACTACAAGTCTCAGAATCATGATTCACAAGGTTGATCATTAGTCTATGAGATAAAAACATTTCCAAATTTCAAAGCAAGATACTGCAAGGTTACCCTGTTGCTTGGATTCCCTATCAAACATAATTAAATTGAACCAGCATTAATACACTGTATGCTAATAGATAAAATCATTGTTATATGTATTGATAACAGATAAGCATCATCATCAATCATCATTCAAGTCTGTAAACGTCCATCACTGGAACATGAGTCAGACACCTTCTACTTACGGGTTTTGGAACCCAGCTGGTCCAATGTCGGTGAGTAAAACATAAATTACAGAAAAATTTTTAGACATTTAGTAAAGACCTAAATAATGAAAATATTTCAAAGTTTTTCTCTTTGAAAGAGCATCATCCATGGGTACTTAATGACAGTGTTTGAACTGTGGTAACTGAATGCAGGGGGCATTCCTTTAAAGATAATCGTAAACATGTAATGCGTTCAAGGGTTTGTTGCAATATACGAGATAGTTGCGTCGTGTATTTTTATGTTGACATAGATCCCGTCGTCGGATGCTGTCTGGAACCGATACCATGGAGTTATAGTCGGGCTTCAACAAAAATATCTAGACAACAAACCGACGGACTAATTTGAATGCATTGTATATAATATAAATAGCTGAATCGGTAATTTATTTTAAAAACGTCTGGAACGTAAATGTTGTCAAGAATCTGTGTGAATATTAGTTGGAATTTTACCAGAAGCAAGCCTCAACCTAAACATACTGCCCTTATTCTGACATTTCTTTGATTGACAGAACAGACAGTATTAGCGAACACATCTTGTAAAACGAAATAACATTTTAATGTACCTAATGCACGCTCGACTGATGAAAGCTGCCCGTCACGCGATATTTATTTATTTTTTCCAAACTTTCATTAGCACTGACGCACCACGCTTTGATGCTTTGAACGTTTGTCCAACAGCGAAAGTGTTTTATATTGGGATTTTATCACGGTGTGTGTGGCGGAAAACTGGAAAAGAAATACGATTATGATAGAGAACTTTTTCGAGACAGATCAAAACTTACAAATCAGTGGTCTATTTTTTTTGTTGCATGCGAAGAAGTAGTTAGGACCTACAACTTTAATATTAAAAATATGAACTCTGTGGTCCAAAGGCTAGAGTCGGGATGTTTAAATGTCACCCTAAACTTCTGCAATGCAGATAATTCCATTCCATTTACCCGTAAACCTTCATTGGCACTTGCCTTTGTCCCGGTATTAGAAGAACTTCTTTAAGACAGTTATGTATTGACACCGGGATTTCGGTGTCCACAACTAAAGTTATGAAGCCACACCAGCTAGCTGAAGAAGCTCCTATAGTAAATAGAAGCCCAAATCGCCAGTCAACTCTTAAATTTTGAGTATTGTTAAACTGTAGATTCGGCCCTGCATGTACACCATAAAGGGCCACCTGAGCAACGAAAAAGGTGACAAGAATCACAGACTATTTAAAATTGGTTGTTACAAAATGTTTTGTTCGATATTTCGATACTACCGTCACCCAGCACCCAATCATATCTAACATTTCACAACAACAGTCCCGTCTCCTGTGGAGCTCAATAGGACACATCGATGTTACAGTGCCCATCTCGGTACGCCAGACTCACTGTGCAATATGTGTGTGCACTATGCACTTCTTTTAAGCGGGCCCGGGGCATATTTCAGAGATATCTAAGGACATCGCCAAGACAATCACATCCCGCGACACCGTATCTTATTTAGCTAGGTGTATGTACGTGTATGTAAGGTTTACCTTGTATTGCAAAAACCGGTACAGTCGGACACTCAGCCCGACTAATGCTGTATATGCATGCCCACTTTGTCTACGTTTTTTTGTACACTTCAGCTAGAGAAATTTGGGGTGACTTACTCTCTGCCTCCGGGCCATTCTTTGGATGAGTATAAATTCTGCTCAACTTTCCACCTTTGTGTAATTATTATTGCTCTCCAATAGTACTAGTGCCTTTTTTACCGTGGGGAAATGCCTACGCATACCCGTCCTTGCGGGGGCAAGGACGGGTTATGTAGGACTCGCACCGACTAAAACCACCACGTTGTTCCCTCTTGGCGCCTTAGAGATGGGGCCACATGAACTTTTTTGCAGTCTTCTGCAACCCCGCCAGCGCTGGCCGCCGAAGCAGCCCCATCTTGGCCCTACGGTCATCTGCCTCCCTATGAGCGCGTCGGAGCCATCGCGCCTTTCATCTCGGCCCCTGTAGTTAGGTAACAGACTCCCCCGAGTCTGTTACTCAGGGGCCATGGAAGCTAGGAGTTCCCAGCCCACGCAGGGATGAGACTCCCAGCCCCCGCGGCGGCCCAGTAGTAAGCTTCGCCGCTAGCTCCATTTCGGCCGCAGAAGGAGGAGAGATCGACGACACCATGCCGAATGTCCCTACCTCCCACGGCCCATCCACACTGCATCAGCGGTGCGGCCCCGCCGAGTCGCGGCGGATAGGGATGCACCCTCTAAGGCGCATCATAAGCTGGCTTATGCAGCCAGCTTTAAGCAGCCTTCTCCACGTACGGCCTTACTCCTCAGGCCGGCCAGGTGCCTCTTAGCTTCCCCGAGGCTGGCCCAAGCCGGAGGTACTGAGCCCCACCGCTACGACAAAGCGAGTACCTGTTCGGGGAGAAAGGACTAGTGCCTGTGCTAACCATTACAAGCAAATTTTTGCAGGAATGTGAGAAAATTCTACAGAGTGGATTAAAAACAACAAGGCTTGGAGCGTGTTACTTAGGAGTTGTATTTAACATACTTTAATATTCTGGATTTTAACATCACCCGAGTGCATTATGAAGCTAATGGCAATATTTCATTAAATTGTAATTTAAAAGTTTCTGATATTACAACTACATTATTCCATTTATTATGTTTAATTCTAAATTTATTTTAATATCTATATTATATTATATAAAATTTTATCATCCGAAGTAATTTAATTTATTGTTGTGTTATAAATCGGAGGTACAACATACAATGCACGGATAACAAATGGCTAGCACAGCCATAACGACATAATGGCACTAGTATTAGGATTTACTGCTTCTACACGCGATGTATGTGTATTTAAATAACAGCTATTACTCACAGAAATAGACGTAGAATAGTGGCATTTAGATATTCATCAACTGATTCAATTAATTTTAAAGGCATAATTTACTTTACGGGGACAGATTTTGAAAACATTTTTATATTGTAGTATTAGCTCGTCCTATTATGTATATATATATATATATATATAAATATTACAAAAAATGTATAGTGCTTAGTTATTATTTATATGCAAGTATTAAATGGTCGAAAAAACGTCCACTTTCTTCTCTCATCATTTGTAACGATCAGGACAATGCATACAGATGGCATTAGAACATGAGTTTGAAAGATCGGTGTTCTCTTGGTCTCGATGAGCTGATATAATAATAATAAAAATATTATTCAATGCTTAAGTGATAGTTTGGAGAATAAAACAAAAGACAACTCAATTAAAAGTTTGACAACTGTACAATAACTGATTAAAGCATTAAAACTGAATGTGCAGAGTAAAACAAAGTAATTGTGACAGCTGCACATACCTGAATACACGAAATAATATTAAACAAAATGTCACGCCAATTAGAAGTTGCTACGAACTATATTATGAATCTTTTCGATCAGAATAACTTCGTGTTTTGTCGAAGTTCATGGTGGTCGCATATCAATAATAACGAAAGCTGATACAATAACTAGAACGTATTTATTTTTTATACAGTTAAAAGCATATTTATTATTTCTGTTATGAAATTATATCTCTTACCGTACCTACGTACAAGGTATGAACCATTAATTACGTCATTCCATATTTTTAATTACCGTTCGTTATGACTGATATGAATGCTTGGAAAGTGTATGGTTAAGAATATTAAAAAATAAATTGATGGGCAGATGTTATACAAAAGGCATTTGTATTATTAGCAATTTTTAGATTATATTTGAAGATTTAATAATGTTCATAGTCATAATATTCATTAATTTTTAGGCTGACAACAATAATTATATATATTTAGTATGATATATTTCTTTAACAAAACAATTTAAATAATGCAGTCGTTGGCTAGTTCATGTTATTATTACTGCTTATAATAATAGAATTTTATGTTCTTGTGAACGTTATCTTTGTCTCAAAGCTGCTGCTATTAATTTAATGTCACGACTTTACATTTTCTTTAATATTACTTAAATTAAAAGAAATATTCACTAGTAACTATTATTAAATAAATATATAACCCTCAAGGAGACTTTAAAATTCGGAATATACAACGCAATCAAACGCCATCATTTTGTCGGAGATTTAAAAGAATCGTAGTCGTTAACCCGATTCGCGTTTATCATAAAGAAACGTACGTGATGATTTGTTCATACAAAAACTTTACTATTCCAGCTAATGCAAACACATCATAGACACGAGATATAGATAGCTGGATGGGATCAGAGATTTCTCGGTATAAACAACGTAGGGCAACATTTATGCGTGATTCAGTGAACATCAAATGTATGTAAATCGTAAAAACAAATCGTTTATCTCGCCATCTAAAAGCCGCTGAAATATCTACCCCGTATAGTGCGTGACGTATGCGGATTGACCATAAACCAACGGTTTTATGTGCCACCATTATTCCGACGCCGGATTTTTCAGTTTATAACAATGTTTTCATTCAACAACAACGTATATCTAGCGGTTATTCATAAATCTCACACTAAACTGTTTTACGTACATCAGACGTCTATTTCGAATACACTATCTCAACTGTTAGATTTTTCGACCGGCCGGATCAAAGATTAGACGCGGAACAGAATATTTTATTAGATGGATATATTTTTTTCTATCTACCAAGTAGATATGTTTAACTTATTATTTAGTTACGTTGATAGAGAGTGAAATCAGCTTGCATTTTTAGTAATACATTTCTACGTTATGAATATTTTTTATTATGTTTGTTAACACTATATGGTTACCATTTTATGTGAGCCAATATACGCAAAATAATAGTAAAACTGATAGATTGATTACAAAATCTCTTTTAAATAAATTAAAGGTAAAAACTATGCCCCAATTGTTGAACACCCTTTACAGATGTTATTTGACTTCAGGCACTTTATATTCCTACATTTAAAATATATACCGAATACAGTAGATTACAAAATGATGTAAAGTTTTGATACTACTTGCTGTCTTCTTCTACAATAAAATACCAGAAAACGTTCAGCTTTTATCTGTAAATAAATTTAAAAAAGTTGTAAAGGAACGTTTGTGTGTTAAAGGATATTATTGTTGTAATGACTACTTGATAGATAACACACCCTGGTAACCTGGTAACCTGAACTGTTCGCTCCAGGCTCTTTCAAAGTGGTAAAGTGTAAGGTTTTAAGTAAAGTTTTGTAAAACTTATTGAAAAAAGGAAAAAAAGTCCCGCTGAGTTTCTTACGCCGGTTCTTCTCAGGTCAGAGGCTTCCATTTCCGAACCGGTGGTAGATTATTTGACAATCAATAAGAAAGTGTAATGCTTCCATATTGAATAAAGATATTTGACTTTGACTTTGACTTTGTGCTTTGAACTTAATTCTGGTAATATTAGTTGGATATATTGTACAATATATTCTGAAGATAAAATTAAATGAATCAAAGTAAAATATTTGAAAAATTATTATTAAACTAATGAACGAAACATTTTAAGAGTAACTGTCTTATTAATAACAAACAGTACGGCTTAACTAGGGATCGCTCAATAACTTACTATATTATATTATTTAACCGAAACCATCTTTGAGGATTGGGAAGGGTCGGAATGCCTTAGCATCTTCCCCTCAAAAAGCAATTTACAGCATGAAACCTTGGTCAGGAAACCAGCTCTGAATATATGCTGTCAAGAAAATTAAATTGACTGGAAGAGACAGCCCTTTGTTACTTTTTAGTTTTACACAGGTAAGTCCATGGGGGATAAAAAGATCTTTCCTCCAAAATGGTATCTGAGTGGTCATAACCTGGGCCCCAAAGAATTTAAAAATTAGTGAGATTGAAAATAATTTCTTCTTAAGATTTTCAAAAACCTAATTAGTGAAAAAATAGAATAAAAATAGATTTTCGTAGGCATTGTGATACACATAAAATAAATACTAAAAACCAAACGTAATTTAATTGTTTTAGCAACTAGACTACGAAGATTAACTAAATCTTTGTATACGCAATCAATGTATACGCTTTTACAAGAAAATCCCAGTAAACGTTCAGAACATAAATATTAATAAATTTAAAAATGTAGTAAAGTATTGTTTATTACATAAATGAATTTATAAATGATAACACAACCTGGTAATAGATGTCTGCATTTTGGAATGCAAAAAATGATAGAATTGTAGCTGATATGAAGTTTATATGTATATTTGATTATCTTGAAATGAAAAATAGGGCCTGCTGCTTTTTTCGCCGGTTCTTTAGGTCGGAGGCGTCCACCGAACCAGGGCAGCGTCCTGAAATCAATAAGCAGGTTAACCATATTAAAAGATATTTAAATTTAATTGAATCGATTATTATAACCTAAAGAGAAACTTAGTTAGCAGAAAACCTTTACATTTTATCTAATTCTTTAAAATAAGTACCTTTTTCCAACGTCCTTAAATTTTAATTGTGATAAAACGTCGTTATAAGGATGATGCACAATTTTACATTAAAAACCAAGAAATTTCAAGTCCCGTAAAGTTTTACCAACGCAGTTTTGTTAATAAATACAATATCAATTAGTGCCAATGAATATTTCAAGACCAAACATAAAAATCGTATGTTATTGAACAACATCTGAACTCGTAAAAGCTTCTAAAACTATCCAAAGTCATCACCTCACTGGATTACGTCGAATCTTTGGTCGAAACATCTCAAGCAGTCGTATAACCAACCAGCGGTCGTAAATCGTTACATTATCGAGATTGGAGCAGTGGTCCGATTCACTAGCGGCAGCGGGAGCGGGAGAGGCAGCGGGATCGGCTTAGCGTTTTATCGACACGATCTCGGTGATATTTACGCGCCGACCGGTCGATTATTATCGACACCGGTTTGTTTGTCGGCCCGCTAAGTTGGTGGTACACTAAGCGGGTTTCAATAAAGGTTTAATGAAAGACCCTTATATTCCGGCAGGATGAAAATGGGTTTATTAAACAGTTTCAAAATCTTCCGATTTTTTGTTAAAAAATGAACAACCAAAAAAAGTTATCAAAATATGACACTGCAATTCGAGAAACTATTCTTCTTTACACGTAGTAGTAGATATTTTTTCACCTTAAAATTGTATTAACTAAGTAGAGAATGAATTTGTACTTTTATAATACATTTTAATTGTTGAACATTTTGTTACCGAATATATTTACGTCCACTACTATACGAATATAAAACTATATCTATTAGTACACTATATATAACTATTCACAAGTTTGAAACAATGAAAAGGGCAGATTAAGTTTAACAAATAATTTTGTTCCGAAATTCAAACAAAAAATGATATTTAACCGCATTCGAGCTGGTTGTGCACCCGCCCCCGCGCCGCAGTGTCAGATTACATGACAGAATTTGTAATAGTCCTCTAACTTTTTACCGTCGACCGAACGAGGGAGATGCTATCTCCCGTGAGTTATCGTGGCTGATCGATAACACCACTGGAAAGGTGTCGGTAGCGACCAGTAAATTGATAAAGCGAGGTCCACACGGTAAACTCAACGCGGAGTTAAGCAGAGGTGTGTAAAGGTTAATTTATACTATCTGTGGGTAAGTTTACGACTTTACTGGGTATAGTTAAGGTAAATGGTGATTAAAATAGCGTTCGTTGAGTAAGAGTTTTTGCTGGTATTTGTATTAACCAGTTTTTATATTAATAAAGGATTCAACATAGATTGATTGAACTAATCTCGACTATGTATCAGTTGATTTGTAGTATATTTTTCACAGTTATGATACCTATGTATACTTTTTTTTAAATTCTTTTACTTGGCTAAATATGATTATATTTTTATAATATTTTTTTTTTGAGATTATAATTTAAACATATTTAATCGAATGAGGTTGACGTTGACTTTTAGAAGTAACACTGACTAAAGAGTTGATTCGTCGGTTGTTTGGGATGTTAAGCATTGGTGTTATCGTCTAGCTTTCTTTATAAAATTTCAAAGCCTGCGTCTTTACAATGCAACAGAAAATTTGCCTTTTTAACTGACCGTTTACACAGGCTCGCTACACACTATCATAATAACGGTGTGATTAAACGTGATAATCGAGACTGTATGATAGAAAGTATAAGACTTAAGGAGACACAAGTCAATCGTTAATGGCCGTTCTTTCGCTTTCCATTCCGGTCATAGTTTTAATTGTACTATCTCCATTAAATGGAATGTCGCTATATAATTACGCAACTTATCATGAGTTAAAATCAAATAATTGACATTAAATTACTTTCCTATGTATAAGACCAGTACTTGTTAAAAAAATACAAAGCAAATAATTTTATATAGTCTATAAAAGGATTTAATGGTGTACAACGCTTTGTCCTAAAAACAACATTTAAAAAAAAAGTTTAAAATAATAATGCATCTTTTAGTAATTATTCTGATGGTAAAACCTACCGGTATCCAAGTCAAAATCAAGCAATTAATACTTTTAGTTTTAAGGAGATATCACCTATACCCACTAACCCGTAATGGACCAGCGTGATGGAATACGCTCGAAGAACCCCCTAATGGGGAAGGCGTGCGTTAGGGGAGCCTTTGTCCAGCAGTGGACTAACACAGGCTTATGATGATGATGATGACGACGACCTACACTGGCTTTTTAATTTTCGTATTTAAAAAGAAACATGGCTTAATATGATTTTGTATCTTTTAGGTTTTTAAAAAACGCTAGTAAAGTTCAGTTCATTGAATTATTTACTATCTATGCTATAAATACAAACTATCTTACTTTTCATCAATTATCTCTGCTAAGAAAAGTAATACAAGTTTTCTTATGCCTACCAATGAATTAGAATTATTCATTCAAAACGTATGCTAATATAAAATTCCAGCTCACCAGACTGTTAACTTATACATAAACAATTGCAGCTCAATAAAAAGTCCACTTGTATATTAAACACGTGAACAACCCAAATATGTCGGTACCAACCGCCTTTTACCCATAATGGTTTATTACAAGGGGTGTATAAAATTTATACCTCAGAGGTCCGAGGATCGCGTGCAATAATGTATTATGACCATTTTATTGCGCTGTACCCTTTAGTACGCATTGACCGTTAAAATTATTCAATATCGATATGAAATATGTTGAACGTTCTATCAAGATCGTTTATTTCAATGCAATACCTATGATTAGGAATATAAATTGTATAATAAGTAGATGTTACCTGCGAATTCGACCGCGCGAAATATCTGAGAGGTGTATTTACAATATTAAGTGTTATGTTTGTATGTATCTATTATTAGACACAAAGTTGTATGGCTTTTGCATTGACGATGATGAATTTCCACATTGACTTTAATGCCAATTTAAACCCCTAGTTGATCCCCGTACAGTTTGCAACTGCAATATTGCTAGAAGTCTCGCTTATCGTTTCGAGTATGTCGTCATGAAATGTCATCGTTTTATGTTCAACTGAGACAATTTCCAGTAAAATTTTCATCCCCTTTACCTTGGGGAAATGCCTACGAATACCCGTCCTCGCGGAGGCAAAGACGAGTTATGTCGGACTCGGACCGACTAAAACCACCACGTTGTTCTTTTTTTGCTCCTTAGAGATGGGGTCACTGGAACTCTTTCGCAGTCTTCTGCGACCCTACCAGCGCTAGCCACCGAAGTAGCCCCATCTCGGCCCTACGGCCATGTGTGAAAGACTCCCTCGAGTCTGTTATTCAGGGGCCATGGGAGCCAGGAGTTTCCAGTCCACGAAAGAACGTGACTGCCTGCCCCCAGCGGTGGCCCCGATATTAAGCTCTGCCGCTAGCTCCATTTCGACCGCAGAAGAAGGAGAGATGAACGAAACCATGCTGAATGTCCCCTCCTCCCACGGCCCCTCCACACCGCATCAACGGTGCGGCCGCGCCAGGTCACGGAGGATAGGGAGAACAGCCTACAGAATACCGACACTCCTCTTCCCCCGCGACTCCACCTTGGTTGCGAAGGACAGGAAGGGCGGCACACCTACCTCCTGCTACCCGTCCCTCGCACCCTCCTGGGCGCATCCAAAGCGGGCTTGTTCAGCCCACTTGGAGTAGCCTCCTCCACGGCCAGCCTTGCTCTACAGGCCGACCAGGTTCCTCTTAGTTTCCCCGCGGCTGGGCAGGCCGCAGGTAGGTGAGCCCCACTGCTACGACAAAGCGAGAACTTGTTCGGGAGGCAAAATTTTTCATCCCCTATTTCATCCCTTTTGACCAACTTTATCGCAATAATTAAATCCATAATTTATTTTCTTGGAATTAGATTTTCTTGGAATCCATTCTAAGTATGTACAAAATTTTATCGAAATCGGTTTAATGGTTTCAACAGTAAAGACGGACAAACAGACAGACATACAGAGTTACTTTCGAATTTATAATATAAGTATGGATAAGTATAGTTGAATGTTAGAGATTTTTACTTTGGGCCGGGTTTAAATGTGTATGAACAAAGAGAAGGAAAAAATATTAGGGATGTTTTCCTTTCTTTGCAGCTATGGTGACTAACTTCCAGGACCAGCGAATTCCAAATCACAATAGACTATGAAAGATATCTAAATTAAAAAGTACAATGTGAAAGAACGAAATCAGATGGTTTTTTTTAAATTTTAAAGCATCATAACACATGATAATAAAAATGACGATACTCCAGGTTCACTACATTTCATATATCACCAGTGATATAGTAAACTCTGACTAGTCGAGTGACTTTTTTAAAAAACCGCATAGCTTATAATTTTTTTTTAGATGATAAAAATAAAAAAAAAAATTAATAAAAGTCAATCACTTCAATTATCCTATTTACATTCTTGAACAACAAAACCTATAGCTCTAGCTCGCATACCAATAAATTTTTATTCTTAACTTTTTAAAAGTAAATATTTCTAGTCAAAGTAAGAAAACATTCAAATCAACTACAGCATTTGATGTAATATTTAAAGCGAAGGCATAAACATAAAAAACGTTTAACACAACACCCAACAATATCCCACGGAACAATAAAAACAAACGTTCAAAGTAGTAAAACATCTAAATTCCACTCCGAGACCTATTGCCTAATAATAGACGGCAATAATATTAAATTCTCAGGTCGGAAAAAACAGACGATAAGGCTTCCTGAATTCAAATTAGATTTATCGATGGAACTTGTAAATGGACGACAATAAAAGCAACAGATAAGATTGTAAATTGTCGTTAATGCCGGTCGCCCGACGCATTGTGGGGCGATAAGTGAGAATAAAAAAACAAGGCGCGACAGAAAAAAAAAACACTGCGTAGCGACATAAAACAATTCATAACAATAAAAACGTCCGGCCAAACACTCACGCACGGACCGACCAATCAACTAGAGATTAAATAGAACACCATCTATATACGCAATTAGGCACGGCTCGGTTTTACGAGCATCACTGAGAAACAACCAGTAAACCAACCAGTAAAAATCTGCCAATCCAATGCTTGACAATCGTTCTTACACCGCACGAAATAAAACGGCGAAGCTGCCTGGCGAACATCTCGTCTTCGCGACGATAAAAGTAAAAAGTGTTGCCGTTATTAAAACAAAACCCGTTCGGATGTAGTTTTTACGGCGACCGATTAAGATTCCGTGGCACGTAAGCGGCGTGTACGAGATAACCCCGCCGGTGCCGCAAAGGGGGTATGACGGGCTCCTATAAAACACTGGATATGAGAGCATAAAAATTCCCCGAGCGCCGTCAGTCGGGCCCTCTATCGCCATAACATTTGTCAACTGTCAACTTGTAACGCAGTGGGCACAATTTAAATGATAATTATAACGCAGCGGACGGCCGCGGCGGCCATTTTGTGGCTGTCGTTTTTTTCCCCTCGCTCAATCCGACTCGAATACGATTAATGATGTTTATACGCTTTCGGGTGTGTGGTTTGTGTCGGGCTAACACGTGGGACAGATCGCGGTTGTTTGACGCCCGGTTCCCGGTACAGAGGCGTAAACATGTCATGTATGGCGCTCAGTCAAACGCGATCGACGGGTACATCGTCTCCCGTTTAATCACGGGCTGCAGTCACTTGTAGTGCCGTAATTACCTGTTGGTTAACAGTGGCGTGGATTAATCGGGATTGCTGGCATTATGACACTAAAACTATATTAATTATTACTAATGTATTAGCTTTTATTGGTCACTGTGTAAAAGCAGTGCGTAGTGCACAATTTTTGTAGTAAAAAGAAGTTATCTGAGAAAAGCGAGTATTCTTCTGATTAATAACGACAAGAGAATATAGTGTTTGTGTTGTTGGAATGTACCGCGGAAATCACAGCAGCGCTATTGTCTTTAAGAAAAGATTAGATTTTGGGTGTAAAATAGTAAAATATTGTTTATAAACTAGTAGCAAGTTTAAGTTTAACGATATGTGTCCTCTTGGTTGCAGTCCATGTTACATTGTTGGCGCAAGTATATATAAAAATTTAAACGTAATATCGAACTATGGCTATAATTTATTATTCGTAACGCTTTGCTGATTGACTTGGGCTAAGTAGTTTCGATTAATTCAAACAATTAGCATCTCCTTTGTTATTCTATGAATTTAGATTTCATAAAATTGTCTCTAAAAATATCTAGCATACTGTAGCATCATTTGATTTATTTTTAATGCTCACTCAAAGAATGACTTGTTTTAGTTTTTGTTTAATAGGATTTAACACACACTTTCTTAAGCTCAAAAATCCTCCACGCCCTACCTGTGGTACCGAGACTCGGACACTTACGGTTTGCCTGGTCCACAAATTTCGAGTTGCTCAGCGATGTATGGAGAGGGCTATACTCCGAGTATCTGTGAAGGACCGAATCACCCACATAGCCCACCGGATTAGTAAGGTAAAGTGGCAGTGGGCCAGTCAAATAAGCCGCAGAACTGACGACCGCTTTAGTCGGAAGGTTCAGGAGTAACCGAGGCTCGGAAAAATGGTGTGGAACGCCCTGCGGCAAGGTGGAGTGACGACATTCGCAGAGTGACTGGTGTGGGCTGGTGTGTGAGAATAGACGAAGATCGGAAGCGGTGGCCTGCATTAGGAAAGGCCTATGTTCAGTAGTGGCCTATGTCCAGCAGTGGCCTATGACACAGGCTTGTAATGATGATGATGATAAAAAGCCCCTAGTTTACGCTTCGAAGGCTCATAGCTTAAAAAATCCCTGAGTTAAATAATCAACTATTCAAAAAGACAATCCCAATAAAAATTAAATATTTATTTACGACGCCGTTCTCCAAGTAAAGCGTCACTTGTCACCGAACCGGTGTTCGCTAAAACGATCCGAGATATAAGATTTTTCCGCGTATCGAAACATTAAAAAGCGGCAACACTGAACCGCCTTAAGAAGTCACGATTAAGCCCTCGCTTAACGACGGCTATTACACTCGCCGTCCGCGGAGGTGCAACAATTTTTTACAATAAACGACACGACCGAAACGACGGTCGAATTGATCGCGAAATTAAAGAACCGACATCGTTATGTTGACATTGAACCCCCAGTTGCATGTTGCTCGGCGCCAAACGGACGTTTACGGGCGAACGCGATAAAAGTTTTTGACGCAAATTGCCTTGAAGACGATATAAGACCCGTTAAATCCCCGACCGCAGTCCTAAAGCCGGAACACTTTCAGATTAATGCGGTCCGAGTAAGTATCGGTTCATTCTTTTCGATTTAATAAATGACATCGCGTCCGAAATTGCATGATTATGAATGCGATAAAAGGAAATTGATACTTTTTCAATTTGCAGAACTAAAAGAGGTTTAAGCCGTCACACAATATTCGGTGGCAACTTGTTAATATTATTGTTTCCATGAAAGCTTATGATAAGACTCCAACTGTGAAATTTGACATGCATTTTTTTATTTGTATTTCACAAGTATTTACGATTAGTTATTATTTCATTTCTTGGCAAGCGGGATGCATCTTATTAAAACACCACCTTCAGTATATTACATTCATATTGAACAACAAAATAATACAAAACAGTAACAATACTATGTTGTACAAAACAGAATCATCAAATGTTTACTATTTACAAAAATAGAATCAAAAGTTTGAATAACCTAATTACCAGTAGTAAACTTTAAAAAGATCAACTTGAATGACTTTTGTAACAATACTACTAGAGATAGTTAAGACTTTCAAATTTGTCTTGTTCTACTTCTAGACATTTTACTACTCGTTTCATCTTGAGCGATCACTGATCGTTCGCCACCTCCTGAAAAAGGGGGATAGCTAAAGAAACGGGCGCGCCTCAATTACCATCGGCTGCGAAACGGCCGAGACATATCAATTAAAATAGCGACGCACCATACGCGGTCCAGCAATGTCCGGCACTCGGTTTCACACTGACGTACGAATATTTTAGACACGATATTAATAAAGTAGTGTTTGGTTTCACAGCACAGCATCAGCCTTTCATAGTCCACTGCAGGACATAGGCATCCCTAATACACCCCTATCCATTAGGGGGTTTTTGGACCGTATCCTACCACGCTGGTCTAATGCGGGTTGGTGGGTGGACCGACTTTTTAAATGCCCATCCGACGCATGGATTATTTTACTTTTCAGACATGATGAAAATTATGTTGTTTAGTGGCAATTTGCCTAGCCACGGATCATTCAAAATTTGAGTCCCGATTCGACCACGACCTCCGGATTCTAAAGCACACACCTATGCCACTAGGCTACGGAGGCAGTACTTGGTTTAGGTCAACCTAATCTTATATTTTGTATAACGTGGCGTGATGAGCACACAGTAGTGGACACAACGATCTGCTTACTATCTTGAGTTGATATTAAGAACGCTTCAAGATGAAACCGGGTAGGGCTTATGTCGTTGCGGTATTAAATCGGTTCGTTAAAACAATACAATATTTTAATGTAAATATAGTGCGACTTCCGCCAATAGGATAATAGTTATTAAATGAATATCAGGCATGTTCAATGAGGCCTGAGAAATAGCTATAAGTAAACCTAAGTAGACCTAAGTAGAACAAGCCATTTATAAAATAAGAATTTTTTAAACCGATTGCTAATAAAAACGGATTATGGTTTATTAGGCAGTCATAGTTAGGATAAGAAGCATGAAATGGTACTAAAAGTCAATGTACTAAACCATGTCTATAAAGTCAATGGAGAAAGTCCCTTTCCAGTATCCTAAACCCATACCACATCCATCGCTTCGGGCATCGCAAACATGGCCAAACGTACGAGCAGCGTTCGCCGTTTAAGGGGCATTCTGCATTTATAAACATTCCCGCCTCAAAGCCTTCAGAGTCGTAATGGCTTGTACTGAACGTGTTCATATGATAATTCCGCGCGCCTCAAATTCTGGGGAAGCAATGATATCGCGGCAACGGATGCGATACTGTCTTTGACGTCCGTCGGATTTCTAGTAGTTCTAGTCATAAATAATAGTACATTTACGACTACAGCTGTTAAATCAATTCGGTTTTCAACATGTTACTACGTGTTTTGCTTCTGGTTTAATAAATTTTAGATGTGGTCCGGAGGTGGTGATTTTAAATAATGCGGTGACACAACTTTCTTTATCCGTTCGGTAAGTAAAATTTTCCAACCAAAGATCGACATGTAAAAATAGGCCCCGATTGTCAAGACTATATTAGCAGCAGTTATTGAATGTTAGTTGCTAACCACTGAGCGTAAAAACTGTTGTTCAGATGTACATCGAACCAGGATACCAGATTAACATAAAAAAAAGTTGAACTTAATAGTTGTGTAATTATGAGATCACTAAACAGACAAGATTATATCTGTGCAGTCAATGCAACAAAATCCGTTATTTGACATTGACATTTAATTTTTTTTAGTTTAACTTTTTCCATATCGATATTTTTGCTCGAAATTTTGCGGCACCAATCATTTATTAAAATAATTAATTTCACAAATTTAGCACAGAGAAATACAGTGAACATAAGAAATAAAAGTAAAAAAAAGAGAATTTATAATCTTTAACATATAACGTTCGTTACGGTTTTGGATCAAACTTTAAACACTTTGTGTATAGTTTTAAATTTAAAGTTGAAAGCGCCGATTTCTTTATCAACACAACCAAACGATCGCCATCACTTTCGATCCACGAAGCGAACGATTTTTAATCAAAGCCGCACACAACAGAGACTTGCGTCACCATCGCAAAGTGAGCACCATGCAATTCCAGAGGCGATCGCACCATCAAAGCGGACCGACCGTTCATTTTCATACATTGTTATCGTTTCGCAATAATCGCATTGGAAAAAGAACAACACACAAACGTCCGTGAGCGGAGTGAAACGACCAATTCCGTTAGATTTACGGCCGGCGCGACGTTTTAACGATAATTCGCGTACGCGTGTATTTATGTGTGTTTACGAGCGTTTACGGGCGCAGAGAAAGGCGGTGCCGGGTTTAATTGTCGAATAAAATTGAATTTACCGTCGCCGATTTACGGACAGGGCGCGATGCGTCCGCTCTTTACGGCTTTTTATGATTTACGGAAGGTGCGAATGGCTCGTCGTTGATACATTTCGGACGTGTTTCAATATGAGATCGGCTTCTGTAGATGTTATTATAGCGGATAGTAAATCAAGGAACAGAGGAAGTGCCACAACTCTGTGCTTTTAGAAAACATCGGCGTAAGTTATTATCACATTTAGTAAATTCAATTACCACTTTCACCGTCGCGAATGTGTAGGTGAGAGTTATATCAAGATTCGAAGATAGATAGTGACATATTTTTGCAGATAGCAAGCAATGTTCTGCTATATAAGCTTCACAAGCATTTAGATTTTGTTTAATAACATGTTAACTTTTCGTGTGTTATTAAAAGTATCTAAAAACAATTTTAAAGGCTACTAACAATTCTCATCAACTCGACAAAGTAGTGGACTTACTTAACGTCATCTGGGACGCAGTAAATCGTGTTTTATCAGGTAACCACGACGGGTGGGACGTTTAACCGCGACGCGGTCGTTAAGCGCAGGAAACTTGCAATTAAACATTGCGAAAATGTTAATACAATGGAAATGTCGAACTGTCGAGTTGTACTGCAGTCGTTAACACGATAAGAGTTCACGTGCCGTGTAAAATAGCGGATGACGTGCTAAAACAACAAACTTTACTAGAACAAGATGGCGTCTATGTTTGAATATTGTCACTGTCATTAGCATCATAAACAGCCTTACCAGTCCACTGTTGGACACAGGCATTTTTTACTGAAAGCTTTGACGGCGTCTATTAAAATGAGTTGTTTAAAATTGCCACGCTAAGCAAGCGGATTGGCAATTGACTAATTGCACTGTAACGCGGATTTGTCTTACTTCCACTGTAAGGCAGATCCGCCGTCAAGTGGGCGGTGGAGTCGGCACATCCCTATGCATTATGACTATAATATGTTGAAAAAATAGGTGCGGTTAAGGTACTATCATGGCCATCAATTAAGCACACACATCAGAAACACACTGTACATGCATATCTGCCGGTATTATAAGGACCAAAGCTAAAAAATCGCGGGTACACGTCAAAATGGTAAGCTTTTTAATGCATATTATGGAACTTATTATGGAGCAAACGATTATAAATTAGTTTTAAGAATCTTTCGAATTTGGTACTAAAAGCAATAAAATCAAAACAATTTTTAAAAACCATAATTTTGCAAAAGAGTACTAATAAACTTCTTTTAGACAAGCTTTAATATATCACCCTTCACTACGAACAAAGCAAATTTGGATTATTTTCCTATTTTTACAATTTATTTTTGAACTATTAATATAATAGGATATATTTGAATCTATACAGATTAAAAGTCTTGCCTCAAAGTCAACCAATCTTGTATACATTTCAATATTTGCCTTATACTAAAGCAATTTGCATCCGTGCCTGCACATTCAGGAATACCTCACGCCCCATTACAGAACGTCTCCTAGTCTGTTTGCGGAACAAATTGACGCCCGCGTGTGTGACGCTAGTCCTCGCCGCATACAATATTGGCACGGGGAAGTATTCGTTGCAATACCATTTTCACCATCCACACCGTAAACATTGTTACCTCGGCATTGTTAGTATTGGATTTAGACCCTGCAATTTCCAATGGTAAAGTGGAAGGTGACGGTGGGTTCAGATTTATTTTAAGAATACGAAAGTGTTGTGTATTTGTAAGAGATAGCGTTGTTTTAATTTGATGTTTGAGTGACGCGTCAGAATAAAATAAAATGTGATCTCTTACTTGATATAATTTTTTTAAGTTATTATTTATATGTGGATTTATTTTCTTATCGATTTTCTGCATTCTCGGGTAAGACTTTTTGAATGTGTCTCTATTAAGAAATCTTATAAAAACTTTTGATTATAAAGTTTTTAGGAAGATTTACTGTTTAGTTGGTAAATTTTTCTAAAAGTGGTAATCCGTAGCCTAGTGGTATAGGTGTGTGCTTTAGAATCCGGAGGTCGTGGGTTTGAATCCTGCGGGGACGCAACAAATTTTCATTGTTGTTTCCTAGTTGGTTTGGGCAATCCGATCACCGATCACCCATTTGTCTGAAAAGTAAGATGATACGTCGGATGGGCATGTAAAAAGTCGGTCCACCCACCAACCCGCATTGAATCAGCGTGGTGGGATACTGTCCAAAAACACCCTAATGGATAGGGGTGTATTAGGGGAGGCCTATGTCCAGCACGGGACTATCAAAGGCTGATGATGACGATGATGATGATGAATCTGTAGACACTTCTATTTACCAATTGGTAGAGCAGCTAGTGTAATTACAAGGTAGTCAGGACGTGACTTAGGAAAGAAGGTAGTAGCT
This sequence comes from Lamproptera curius, assembly GCA_029286875.1. Classification (NCBI taxonomy): domain Eukaryota; kingdom Metazoa; phylum Arthropoda; class Insecta; order Lepidoptera; family Papilionidae; genus Lamproptera; species Lamproptera curius. The sequence continues at coordinate 1,145,664 of JAGSMT010000101.1, read as the reverse complement.
TAAAGGCCAACAAATACAAAGTATTAATAAAAATGCCTTGTTCTACTCTAGTACGATGACCTTTAAACCATTTTTAACACAATCTTTAAAAATAATGTAGCTGTACTTAGTTTAAAATTTATCGTAAGCAATTGATATATCTACGGCCGTCCTCGATCACTGTACGTTTAGACCAACCCATCAATGTCAGGGAACAAACGTTGTCCTATTAGAAGGACGTCGTGCAACAAATCACCCCTATTGTCCATTGATCCCGCAGGGGGGTGGGCCGTTGACAGCGGGGGTTTGATCCTGCCCGCGGATTCAATGCAAACTTGGAGCGAGCTGGGTGTAACAAGCGTCTTGGCGTTCGGTGCTAACCTTTTATGGAGTCCACGTTTCTGGAAATCAATATTTTCTTATCTAAATATTTCCAAACATAATAACTTATTACGCAATGGACGTTGGGTTTGAAGTGTGAAGATATATTTAATAATTCACGCGTAGAAATTGTGTTAAAGTAGATCAGATAAAATTATTTAAGAACTGGATAAAAGCTTAATTGCGCAGTTTATCTACTACATATATTAAGACAGTCTGTACAGAGTAATACATTTTCTCTTCACAAATGCTGTAAAGAGGGTTTCGAATATAATCTACCAGAGCTGGAATTGACTAAAGAAACGTATCCATGATAATTTCTAACGGGTACATGTTTAACTAGGATCCAGTATCCGAGTTAAACCACCATGACGTTTGGCTCTAATACTATTAGAGTCATCGTCAAGTTAGTTGATGAGGAAACCTTCTCCATGTAAGGAAGCCTCCTCCTTCTGTGCGACTCCTGCAGCCGTATCGCCTTGTTAACGTGCAGTAACAAGTGACGGCTGTCAAGTGCACGGGCGTAGACGTGCCAATGTACGCAATGTAGACGCGCTTATTGACGGATAGACAATGAGCCGCTAGAGGAGACTACAATTACGGAAATCGTGTATTTGGCTTGAGATTATATAATAAATCAAGCTAATTTATAAAATTTTATCGAAGAAAGAGTACTTAACTAAGCCATTTTGTATAAAAGTTATTCATTTTGGATTATAGTACAATTTCATTATTGATAGCATGTATATATATCCACGCTCAAATGACGTTAAAGGGTCAGTGAGGGTTCGGCCAAATAAAATTTTAACCAGCACCCAGAACAATGCTTTTAATTTCGTGAACATCGAAAATGACGCTAGTAAAGGCATAGGTAATAGTCGTTTTTTTTTATACGAGCTACGTAGTACTCTCACGATGTAAAACCTATGTATATATTTGAAAGAAATGGTGTGGCTTGAATTGGAAAATTTGCGAAAATCTTCTCTATGGTCAGTTAAATAGTAACTGCCTATGTCCTAGTGGTTGTTGACTTTACTAACAGGGAGTCATGGGCTGAAATCCTGTGGGTAAGAAATTTTTGTTATAGGTTTTTTGTAATTGCTCAGGTCAATGGAGGTCTATCAATCAATCAAGTAAGATAATCAATGGTCATATAAGTCGTATAACCTCGGTTCCCTTTAAATATACTGATTTACCATTGTGAAGATCAGATTCCATTCACTCTGTGCAAAACATTGTCTATTAGATAAATTTGGATTAACTAGAAGCCAACCCTTAGATAACTTGAGAATATTGATAGGAAGGAAATTTAAATACATCGAATTCACCAAGGGCTTTTTAACAACTTTGCTCACAATTCAGAAGCAGAAACAGAATCAAAAACACAGTAATAAAACACACAGTCGCTTAAAAAATACAACCAAAATGGTATATTAGACCTTCGTAACTTAAATATGGAATCTGTAAATTACTTTCCTTCTTTATGTCATTTTAGTCTGAATAGATGGATCGTAGTAATCAAGCATGACAAGAAGTCATTATAGACAAGAAGTCTTGCCTTAAATCTGATTACGCTCATTGACTATTGCTTAATTTTATCTGACTATTGACGTTTGACTATAGTCACTCTACTACGTGCTGTAGTACACTGCTTGATCAAATTTATAGATAACACTAACAAAGTTGCATCCCTGAATGTTTAAAATCCTTGATTATTTTAACGTATTATGTATGCATTACATTTCCTTGGTTGATTTAGTACAACTCAGATGTTTCACAAACAAAGCCTGTGTTGTCAATTCTCATAATGAGCTCTAGCATTTTAGTCATCAACATCGCAATCCACACTTGTCGGTATCAGTTATCGCGGCAATATATTATCCGGAACCCACCAGCGCTAATTCAATCGTCGACCAGTCGCATAGCGATATTTTCGTCTGTCGGATCGTAAACTTGTCGTTGTCGTGCCGTGGTCTTGTCGCCGACGGTTCAGGCGCGTGTTGCTTGATTTATGCGATTTTAGTCGAGGCTACATTCTGGGATGCCTTTGATTTTAACTTTTAGATAACGCCTGGTACCATTTACAAGACCCGTTAATAAAGGTTTTAATATTTATCTATGAGATTAAATAATTGATGACCATTCAGAAATGACCAGCGTTAATAATCAAGCGTTTTTAATGGTTTAGTTTGTTTCAACAGTTTAAATTTGTATAATTTAACGTTAATTAAGAAATTATGCAACCGATAAGGAATTTCCAGCTTTTAATTTTCAACATTAAAATAATTAACACTTTCACGAAAGTAACATAAGTAATTAGGTTCATCTGATAACATGTTATAGTTGAATAAGCAGCTGATTTTTAAAATAACATATTCGTTAATATAATATAAGTTATTCAATAGAAATTATAAATTTTTAAAAGTGAATTTAAATTCATAAAGTTCAAGTCAGAATCTCACTAAAAATAAATGTATCTGATAACTAAGTCACTAAATACGATAACAGTTCTACGGTAAACGCGACGTCGATAATTTTGTATAGTATTGTACTTGACTTGTGCAAATTTTGGTGAAACATAAAAGGAGGGGACCATAATTCAATTTCCCTCGGAGAACATTTTCTTAGACTCTACTTATATTGCCCATTAATAGACAATCCAAATTGAAAAAAAGCGAATAGAACTTTCAAACACTTTATTTATTGCTATAAGGCGGCTTCAATTAACCAGAAAACTTTAGCTCCATAGGAAAACAACACAGTCGTACTTCAACAGATCACCCAAGGCACACATCCAGCTGTCGGGTGAGATAATAACGTACATTAAAGAAGCACAAACAACGGCATAAATCCGATGGCAAATCGACCGAGCCGAGATCCGTTTACACTCAAGTTTCTTAGTAATCGCGACGCCCGCTTTAGCGAATGACTACCACAAATAACATTGATTCACGTTAACGCCGCACTTGTACGCGATTGCCCTAATCGAGGAGCGATAGCGTGTTGATTTCGGGTAATATTTGTTAGCGATCTACATACGCTTATAGTGTTTTTGCAGTGAAAGTCAAAGTCAAAGTAGTTTATTTTGTAAAAAAAACGATTGTGGACTTGAGAACGGCTCTAGACATAAATGAAATCCACCGAACGTGGATTTAAGCTTTCGTCCATTCCCTTTTTAAACCAAAATTTGTACTTCATGGAGAACTTCACGGCCATATATAACTTAAAAAATCAATAAATTCAAAATATAACTATGCATTTAACATATACCACGGCTTAAGCTATGATTTTTTTTATACAGTCGCCTTAAAAAGCAAAAGCTTACACTTACGGACCAAGTTTGAGCTCGTAACGTAGCGGGTCAAACGCGCCTCGCAAAATAAACACCGATATATCCCGCTCGTAATTGTATTAAATGCGACTTTATTGTTCGGCGGAATGTATTTGCAGGCTTATGTGTTTCGGATTGATCTCGTAAATTACTCAGCGCTTGTTTGCTGGTGAGCGAAAAATACACGTATCGTATGAGCGTATGTGATAATGAAAATGCAATAAACAACGTGTTATTGGACGGTTATTGCTTTTCAGGTACACGTCTAAATGGGGTGATGTTGCGCGAAGGAGGGAAGGGAGGTGCCAATGTATTGTAAGTATGTATTGTTAGCTGTTAGATTTCTTAATGCTGAGGCGATTTGTACCATCACTCTCCCTAACTTACTTTGTAAGCTTAAGCGTACTGACTAGCGTTTATGAACTTGCTCGAGAATATGTCCAAATAGTTATTAAAAGATCAAACAAATTATGATGATATAAACCTGTTTATTACAATAATAGTTACTTTACAGATCTATTACGATTATAATGATAATGAAATAAATAATTTTATTACAAGCAGTAGAGTAGCATAAAGTAAATACAATTCTTTTTACTTTCGAATTAAGCCTTATTGCATCGAGCAACTAAAGTATCATTTAACCAACTTTACTGTGCAAATTAACAGGTTTAACTATAAAACATTACTTCGGTATTAAAAACCCGCATTGACATTACTCGAGCATTCTTACGACCTCGAAATACAATAAAGATTACATTTACTGGCACAGTTAACGATACAGCCATAAATGCGTTTATTTGTTCAGTTAACGTTGGTAATACGATAGCATTACGGTGGGGGGGGGAGGGAAATTAAAACTTTATAGGGTAACGTGTGGGCCTTTTATTTATTCATAAATTAACATAATCTGTTACCTGTTAAAGGAACGCATTATACGAGCGAAGACTCAAGCGGCTATTGCGAGGATGTTTTGAGATATACTGACGGCTAAAGGTTGCGCAATTAAGCGCAGTTACTTCGTCATCAACTAATATTTGTGCTGAGCAGTTTATTTTTGGTCTATATCAAATATTAGATTGCGTTTAAAAGATTTGGCCTATGGACTGTATCTTTGAAATTGTCGTATTCCATTTTAATGAGCTAAGCTTTTAGACATGTTCACGAGCTTCCGACCACCATAGGAGACTACGAAGATTCTGCCGCCCAAAATAATACTTTACTATTAACCTGTCCAGTTAAAGGTTCATATTCAAGAGATACAATGATGTCATCATCCCTAATAAAAGATTTCCTGCCAACTCACACACACCTACGATGCTCGGATGTTAAGTGCAAATAAAAACCCAAAATTTTGATCAAATTTTATTATCTTAGGTCGATGCATACAACATCAACCCTATAGACGTCAAGCCGTTGCCGTTCCAGCGAATAACGAAGAAAAATAAGCTGGAGTGGCAGTAAGCTCTGCGCCATTCATCAAAGTCGGGCGGCATTATGAATGTGCTGTCAGTGCACAATGGGAAAGTTAATAGAAAAAGTTTGACGCGTCCGCGACTGGAGCGGTGACAGTTCAAAATTTAATATTCGAAGCGGCCGACGTCCGCTGACAGATCCACGCTTAATGAACCCTATAGTCTATAAGGGAACCGAAGTCAACCCGCCAAATGTCGAGCAAGAAGATTCGGAACACATTAAGCGAGGATAATTTCGGATTTGCTTATGACTTAGCCCACGATCAGCTGTTGATGTATTTTTGTTCAATCAAAAGTGCTTTCGACGTAAATTTGACGACTGATATGGCTATTGTCATAAATAATTAAAAAGTCTCACAGTTGATACTTTAAAAAGTTGAAATATATATTTTTTTAAAAAAGACACTATAATATGAAGTGGTTTTTGCATTTAATAATATCAGGTCTTATTTGCGTATCATAATCTTTTTAGAATGACTTATTCTTGTTTCTTTTTTAATATTATAAGGATTTTAATGAAAACCCTGAAGATATGCTCATACTTATTCTTCGAAAAGCGTCATGAATAGAATGTAAGAACGTTCATCCATTACAATTTTAAATTGGCTATTATTAAAGCAATAATCAAATATTTATTGCACGATGTTTTTGTTCGAGAGAACATTAAATCTCTATGTTCTCGTATCTTACAGATTTATAGAGTCAATGTTATGTGGCAATAACGTCATAAATCTACTATTGAATTATTAATGTTTGCCAATTCTTTTAATATTAAAGTATTTTCTTCACTCGAAAGTAATAAAATCTTTTTAAACGCCATTTTCTCAAGCAACAAATGTATTTATCATACCGTCACTAAAAAAATGTGTGATGGTTATAAATTCAACACGAAAACACATTTAGAAAATTTTTATGTGCAGATAAATTCTCGTGTAATGAAACGTACACAATATATAAATCCAGCAATCCTTTGAAATATTGCAGCACAGATATTCTTGAGTTCGTTAATAAAACGCGTTGAATACAAACAACAAATAAAACTTTGAACGTTGTCTAAGTAATAAAGTGGGTTCGAGACGTGAACCTTGAGGGACCCCTGACCCGTTGACATGCACAATCACACATGCGCTATCGGTGTCAACACAACATGCTGTTGATAGAAAAGCCATAGAATCAATTGGGAGTTACGATCGTCCATTGTCACGCCGTCACTCGTCGCTTGTGTAACCCTCGTTGTCACGGAGCTACGAAGCAACGATTTAATGTAAGCGTTTGATAAAGCGTTACATTTTTACATCGTCTGTTAGAAACTTTTATGGTTTTATTTTTATAACAATAGCTACCACTCTAATTTGATGATATTATTATAGAATTTATTGTCACTGCGATGTTATATGTCTATCACCTACAATAAACATTTTTTTATTTTTCGAGAAAAGTGCTGATTTATTAAATTATTTTTGCATTAATTCTTATGCAATCAGGTATTTCAAATGCTTTGTTATTACAAATCAATATCCTCACACTAAGTAAGTTATATTTAATATCAGCTTTGCACCCGTGCAAAGCCGGAGTGGGTCGCTAGCTATACTAAAATTTGTACTACGAAATACATAGAATATGTCTTCGAAATAAATATACATTTAATTTTATGTCACAAACGTTAGAAACAACGTATTCTATTCTTAGCTTCAACCTTTTTATTCTATTTTCATCCCAATGTTTTTAATTTTATTAACAAAACTAATAAATATTATGGACTGTTTTCCAAACTTATCGCCTCGTATAGGCAACATGTGGGTGTCGAGATAAAACACCAAGCCATATTTGACTATACATAAACGGCATCGTTAAAATTGTTGAAAAATCATTAACACCGCATTTGTAAGCGATTCATATCTCAATGCAGCACAGCCGTTCTATTTCTGGCCACGTCGTAGCTCTACGACCTATTGACAGCTCACAATGAAACGTCATAAATCAAGATGGCTCCCAACATGGCGTCCGGCCCGTTTGACAGTTATCGCGTGTTGCGCGGGAACATTAAACTCATTGATATTTATTGCTCAATCGTGCTGCGTCCCAGCATTTGATTTATTGATAATAGATTCTCGATCTATTGTTTATTTTATACCTTTTCCGTTCGAACCCATGGCGAGCGATTAATTGAATGTTGGGATTAATTGTCGGATTATTGTGCTGGTAAATGAAATCGATGACATTTGATTGGTGAACAAAAAAATAATTCGTGTGATTTAAATTTATGTGGTTGCTATAGATTGAAAGCAATAATCAAAAACGATTATTCAGAAAATTTCAAATAATGAAAAAATATGAAACTTTTGTGTTGTGTTATGTTCTTGGCTTTATTTAATTAAAATTAAATTACCTTTATTAAATCACTTCCCAACACTCAAACATCACGTAGTTAAATCTTATAAAAATGATTTCAAGTTTTATATTATTTAATAATTGTTCATTTGGTATTGGAATTTAATGACATATCTTTTATTAATTTTAATATAATTAATTATCTATGATTACAATACGCAGAAAGTACATGCAAGATTTCTGTAAACCATCACAGTTTGTATCTATTACTTCTTGTTCTCGTTCGTTATAAAATCACAAAGCAACTTCCGTCTTTCATAACATCAAATTTTTCTATTATTACCATATATCAGAAATCTTTTCGATTTCGTGACTTTGGCTAATGCTAAGAGCAATTCAATGATTAAATTAATCAGTGAAATCACTATTATCAGTTTAGTTGTAATTAGTGACGATTCGCAAAGTGGCCGGTGTAGGCTGGATGAGAATAGTCAAAGGTCGGAAGCAGTGGCGTGCATTATGGGAGGCCTATGTCCAGTAGTGGACTGACACAGACTGATGATGATAATAATCTAATTTAATAAAAATGGTTAGCAATTTAAATAAAATGGTGCAAACAATTGTTGTCAATAACACTCAGCTCAGCGACAGGCTCTGGCGTTTTAATTGGTTTGGCGATATACAAAATAAACTTTCACCAAATCAATTTTCGATAACTATTCGAGGGCTATGAAAATATAATACCGGAAATGCCCCATGCACGTAACATCACAATGTAGACTACACAAAACATGTGCACGTTAAAACCATTTTATAAAATAAATTGAAAAGCGTCACGTATTCGAACGTCAATAACCATGCAATCACTCACGTCGTAGCGAGGCTTTTTACAATCATACGAGACGACCACGACGCGACGAAAGTTTTAAACACATTTACGATAATAAATGCGTCGTTAAAACGATTTCCGGCTTCTTGTCTGAATATAAAGATCATGTAGTGTCGAAGCATTAATATGACTCATGACATTCTCATTCTAGTTGCTACAGTTCATACATGATTGACATCAACGCCTTTTGCATAGAGTAGATGGCCCTGCTTCAACATCACGCTATCTTTGGTTCAAATTCTACAAAAGCACATTTTTTTTTCTGTGTCCTAGTTAGTCTGAACTATTCATGCTTGCTCTAATACTCGAATTTTTCATATGACCACTATCAATTATAATGAAAAATTGGTGAGTCTCATGACATCTATCGATGTATCAAAACCATCGATTATGTGATGTAGGTAATTGCTGTTCAATATCTTGATATCGGATTCCCGTTTTAATTACTGTTATCACCTCAAACAGAGAAAAGATGCAAGTTGCTAACTAATCCAACCGATTAGAATAATTATAAATTAAACATTCAAGAGTATTAACAAAAATAAGAGTTTATTATATTACCAGTTCTTGTTTGTTTAACATTACTGTTTTAAACAGAAACCAATTAAAGCTACACAATCTTAGCATATTCAACCTTTATAAATCGTCCCTAAGTAAACAAAGCTTGTTTATTTTCCGTCGTTACGTCCCGTGAACTTGTGGTGAGCATTTTACAAAAGGGTGTTGCACAATAAAGGGGATTGTGACACCCTTTGTAAACTACAGAGGTCGGTATTAAAGCGATGCCATTAAAATAAGAGCTTAGTAGTGAGAAAGTATAAAACGAGTATGAATAAAAAGTTTTTAACAAATAAGTGTTTTAATATGTAGGTACGTTAACTTGTGCATCGTAATGAAAGCTGTTTTTAAACATAGTATATAGATTACAAGTATTTATTACTACGATTTATCTTTGGTAGTCTGTAATCACTATTGTATTCCGGTTTAAAAGCTACATCGAAAGTGAACCTAACTATAAAAGTGTACATCATCTCATCCCAACGTCCCATATCTCATCAGTATTCGTGATGATTTATATTATAAATGCTTGAAGAAACATTTCATATACATAGTGATTTTTCATAGATAACAAACCTAAAAGGATTATGTTCAGAATCAGTAACATATTCAAATGAACTGATCTTTAAAGCAGGTTAACTTTTGTCACAAATTCAGTCAATATTTTCGCTGAGACAATTGTGCAAGAAACGCTTGTCATTTTATAGTTTACATTTTTATTCAATTTATTGTATTTTTGAAGTTTAATCTCTCTCTCTTATTATCGTGTATAATCTTCGTACTTAACGAAACAACCAAACTTTTAGCAGCACATCATCCAACGTCGTATCCCCAAGCGATCCATCAACAAGCAGCTACTGAGTGCAAATAACAATAACAATAACATAACGTTCCATAACGTAACCAATAACAAAAACTATAACTATCCAGAAAAATCGAGCTTGAAAACAAATTGTGCCCCCCTCAAACGCGACTAAGGCCGTAAAAGTCAATACGTAACTGTGGAGTGGCCATAAGATTTTATACGGCCCATTGGCGGGGCCTAAGTGAGGCGTAAATTCTTATAACGCGCGTAAGTATTCAAAATATGAGAGACGGCGGCCGTTTGGAGTCGGGGGGCGCGACTAGCGGAAGGGTCTTTATGGTACCCTAGTATTTATATGTGCGGGCCTGAAGGGATCTTTTCATTTCTTAGATATCATTATAATTTATTTCAGATAACGTTGTTATCGATAACATTCACTCTTGCAATGTTCTGTGTTGTAATATATTATTATATTTAAGTGAAACAGCGCGTGACTTGTTAAACATTTACTTTAAAATATCGTGGTCATATTCTAACAGCAGTCCGAAATAATATTAATATTCTTGTTTTGATCAAACGCCACATTAATTCTATAAAGTATTTCGTAGGCATCAATTAAAGTTAAAAACTAATACCAAAAGTGATTTAGACAAAAGCTCACTAAACATGAACTATGATATAATTATTGCAAGAAAAAAATAAATTGTATATCGCTACTAATGTCAGTGCGGAGAGTGAAAAGCTACATACGACGACCAAGACCATTATAGCACATACATAACAACAATATGGCAGTAATGTATAAATTGTTCTTTCAAGTCACTTTTAAATTTATATCAGACTATACCAGAACGCTAAAAATCTCCACCCGTACGGTACCAAAGCGGATCTCTAGTAAATAATAAGATTAAATAAGAATAAGACAAAATTCCCTCCCCAGATTATCAGAAATAGAAAACTAACAACAGAACCGCTAAATATCTCACGTCGAAAACACTTACTAGTTTCACTCAAGATGCTAATTGCACGAACAAAAACAATGAGAGTTGCCAGCACCCGCTGCACCTCAATAAATCACGTCCTCGCAATGTGAAGTTTTAATTACCTTCTGACGCGACAAAAACCGCGGGAGATGTTAGCACAGTTGCTTGTAACATCCGATGCAACTAGTTAAGAGTTAATATATCAAGTTCATGGCATCTTTGATGCTTGAAAATGTCTATATTGCATTTAAGAGCCGAGGGAAAATTATTCTACATATTGTAAAAGAGTATTTTGCTCTGGAAACATCACTACATAGTATAAAACAAAGTCGCTTTCTTTGCCCCTATATCCCTATGTATGCTTAAATCTTTCTAACTACGCAACGGATTTCGATGTGGTTTTTTATAGATAAAGTGATTAAGAATAGAAAGTTTATATGTATAACACATGCTTAACATTGTAGGTATATTTTCTATCAGCATAGCTAACGTGCGAAGCAGGGGCGGGTCGCTAGTTAACAATAAATAAAATTAGATATACGAATATCCATCTCATTGCACTACAATATAAAATTTGAAAACTCCTTCTGTGGATAAAATAACATTTATAATTATTTATTAAATCTGCTAAGCTGCTGCGAACATATTTCTGCACATCTATAATTCGGTTCAATTATTTACATAATAGCTTTGAATACTGACTATAATCCGTTAGTCTGTTTAACGTAAGCTCAGCTGTTTACAATTAAAAAAAAAAGTTAACTGGAGATTTCAAAATATATTTACAAATTAGTACCGAAAATCGAATAATAATAATAACTCATTTAATCAATCCAGCACACTAATCGACAAATAGATACACACATAAGAAAAATTGACTTAACAAAACCATGTAAACCTACAGATCTAGGGCTATCTACAAGGTTAAGCCTCTATATTATATCACGGTATAATTACAAATTTTCTTGGAATACGATTCTCCATTATTAAATCCTGAACCAAAAAAAAAACTTCGCAAACCCCTCTAGCTGAAGTCACTGACAAGACATAAAATAAATTAACATTCAGCCAGTAATATTATGAAAGCAATGCTCAACTACAAATAAATCGGAAATCCTTAAAGGCGGAAACCGTTCCAGAGCTTAAATAAATTATTTAACGGACACAAGTTAAATCGTTCGAACTCAATTTAGCAATCGAAGTCGACACTTGGCAAGCGGTGAACGCGTCACGTCTTTGTAGTTCACTCGAAGATATAAATCGTTCTTAGTTTTGCGATACGGAAGCAGAAGTCATGTACTAAGCAGAAATATGGTTTAAACGTTTTTTGTTATCAAATCTACATGTACCTTCATGGTCTTCAATGTCCATCATCCACATTATAGGTTTCCATTGTTATTGCAATTGTTCTGTTAAACTCACTTTTATATTACTGAATAAAAAGTAATTGAAATGTTTCCCTTATTTAGTTATTGAATTCATAAGACAACCTCGTCCAAAAGCGTTTTAACTGATAGAAGAAACAACAGTAAATATTATTTTAGAGTAAATTTAAATTAGTACTCGTAAGGTAACTTATATATAAAAATATTACATTGTTGGTTTGTTTTAGCGAATGTACCCAAGATACATAAACAGCCTTGAAACATAAATATCAATATGTTTTTGTCTAGAAAATGGAAATTTGCCGCCCATTCAAATATCTAATTCATACGAACTACTCTAATGACAACTTTAGAACACACATATAGCGTCAACTTTGACATGTGTCATTAGAATAAACACCGCCTATCAAAACAACGAGCGCGGCGTGGGTTGGCGCGCTTTTAATTGTCATCAGTTTTATGTAAATCGCCGCCGACAGCGGCGGGTGTCAGCTTTGACGTTTGACAGTTGACAGTTCTGACACGGCGACAAGTGACAGGTCGCCGTTCGGGCAATTTGCGACCGAGCGGCTGCGTCGGGGACTTTTTATTTCGGACGTTTTCTTTTTTTTCTCTTTTACTTTTTGACGTTTGGTGCGCCGTCGCGTTGTAAAACGTGCCTGTATTGGATTTCGGTTCGTTAACGCCTCGTCGTCTGTGTTAAATTTTAGAAAATGGTGCATGTGAACCAAATATGATATTGAATTATTGTAACCAGCAGCAAAGAAGTTGGATATCTCTACCTTTTTTCTCTAGTTCGTGGGGACGGGAGCTTCCAGCGAACTCTATGTGAGATAAGATTGCTAAAGACAAGTCTTTGGAAGTGTAACGTCCGTCTAAAAATTCTTTTTTTTATTTGATTAAAATTACTCCTGGAGATCAATAACTGAGCGACAATGCAGCAATAACAATGTAATGTGTATGACGCCACTTTATTGTTTAAAATTACATAAACTCTATTTTTCATAAGGCTTCTGTTGAGATCATCAGCCTGTGTTAGTCCACTGCTGGACATAGGCCTCCCCTAATGCACGCCTCCTCCATTAGGAGGTTTTTGGACCATGCTGGTCCAATACGGGTTGGTGGGTGAACCGACTTTTTGCATGCCTATCCGACGTATAGATCATCTTACTTTTCAAACAATTGGGTGATCAGCCAAATTTTCCCAAACCAACTAGGAAACAACAATTAAAATTTGTTGAGTCCCTGCAGGATTCGAAACCACAACCTCCGGTTTTGTTCTCTCTGTTTGTTGAAATCAAAAAAGTATAACAAATTCTACGACCATCCAATGTACCTCTACTCTACCATCAGAGCATATTTTACTTAAATCCAATCTTATAACAAACTAAAACTGACACCTCAACACAGACTACATAGAAGATGCTTCGAGCTTATTCGTTACAGATAAAGTCCCAGCGATTCATCGTGTAATAAGGTCGGTAAGTCACCCAATATTTCAACGGGCGATACGCGCCGGGTTGCATATAAAATTTATCGACGCCCTCTTAACAGGCTGGAACATGCGGTATCTTAATAATGGGGTATTAATAACGCCGATATAAGCCAGTTAATGTTATCAACCCGACCCCAAAGAACGTTACTCGAATCACATGCTATATCGAGTGCTGTTATATTGAAGGGTTGGTTCTGATTATGACCACTTTGTTATAAATATGGTTTGTTCATTTATAAACGTTGCTGTCTTTAAATTAATAGGTTAACAACTTTGTATTGTAGAAACTATGACAAGGTTTTTTTTGTCATAATTAGTATTCAATGTTGTTTCTACTTATAATTTATTTGATTAATTTAATTTTGCACAAAAAGATGTACACAGATGAGCATAATGTTTAAATTATTTTCAAGAAAAGTCGCTGTACAATCCAGTAAAATATTTATAAGGTATACTGTATATAAAATAGTACGTAAACAAAATAGTATACTTTAGTAAAAAAAACGGATTTCACGTAAACAATATTACGTACAGCAAAACAATTTCGTTCGTCTGATTTTGTTATTAGACTATAGTCACCCACCTATTGACATCTTGGTGACAATTCAGCATTTAGACATATTAAACGTCACTAAAATAAAATAAGATTATTATTTCCTTAATGTAAAACGTTCGTCAAGACCGTGAGAATTGTTTAAAACCCCCTAATAGATAGGAGTTTATTAGGGGCCTATGTCTAGCATTGGACTATCACAGGCTGATGGTGATTTGATGATTATGATGATGATTTGAGAATTGTTACTTGCTTACATACGGCTTTTCTTCAGTTTGAAGTACGTACGTAGGCAAAAAACATGTAATAAGACAACTAAGTACTATAATAAAATGTTTTACCCTTCATGACGCCTTTATTTAAATTCAAAATATTATGTTTTCTTTTCCTCCCCCTAGCCATTTACAGAACATCATTTGCTTGGATTCTAATCCATCTAGATTTACGTAAACAGCAGTTTTTTACGTTAAGCGATAGTATTTTACCATCCAGATACAAAAAACAACAGTAAAATGAAATGGTTATCCCTGTAGGCCTAAAAACGGTTTTAAGACTTTAATGATTAATTCAATCAGTGTATAATTCAAAAAGATTATAACATAAACCTTTTATAAACACGTTTATATACATAAAAGAATACACACAAAATAAATGTTAGTTTACAGGCCCTTTGTAAAATAAACTAAAACACAGCGCGTTGTTCAAAGTATTATTATCGTTCCAGTAAACGTTGAAAACAAAGGCACGTCAAACACAAAGCGATGCGACTAAATAAAACATGCATTTAACTGATGTCATTCAAATGAATACAATTGAATATTCATTTTATAAACAAGTCGTACTTGGCCAAATAATTGCGTGGCACGGAGCGGTGTAAAATTTAATTGTCTTATAAAATATAAAATGTCCTTTGTCCCGTAACAGATTGTACCGAATAATGAACGTTAATACCGTCGGGTTTTTTTAATTACTTTGACATTGAAAAGATCTTAATTGCGAGTATATTAATACAGCCTTTCGAAAAATTTTATGCACTTTGAACACTTTGAAACGTTTTTTTTGTTCCATATAAACTTCATTGTATTCTTATTAAATAATTTTAACAATTTAAAACATTAGCTTATCTATAAGAGAGCTTTTACAATATACTATTCTTGCACATTTTTTTTTATTAAACACAATAATACCTGCTCTCATTCAATGATTTCGGAGGAAGTAATGAAATGGTCTTCTTCTTATCTTCGAGGGCTCCAGCAATCGGTTATTGTTGATAAAATATCATCTTGCTGGTTGAACCTTAAATCTGGTGTTTCTCAAGGCGGTATTCTTACTTAACGTTTGTTTTCCATATTTATTAATTAAATCACCTTTGATCTTCAATGTACGTATCATCTTGATGCCGATGACCTGCAGTTGTACGCTGGAGCATTCTAGAATTGAAGTTGTAATCTAGAAATGGCAGTTAGCAAAATAAATAAGGACTTAGCCAAAATAACAGCTTCGTGTGATAAATCCGGTGTGATAATTAGCTGTTAACGCATCCAAATGCCAAGCAATAATTATTAGCAGTGCAAGCATTCAGATAAAGTTGGTCTTTCTGTACTCCTATGCGTACATTTTATTGGGATCATATTCCATTTAGTCAAAGTGTAAAAAACTAGGCCTCCTTATAGACACACAAAATAACACTAAATTGGAACAGCCAAATAGCAAGTGCTGTGCAGAGAGTTACGGGTATCCTGCGGTGCTTATATCGATTCAGTAAGTTTTTGCCCATTAAAACGAAAGTGACGCTTGTGCAGTCCTTAATTTTTCCTATTATCGACTATGGTGACGTGTGCTATCTTGAACTGAGTGCAGATCACCTCAATAAACTTGACCGAATTCTAAATAACTGAAATCAATCGTTACCACTAATTGTGGTAGTAACTCTTTGGTTTTAAATAAATCTCTTGTGAATCACTTAAATTTAACTGACACATCTTCACTTAAAACGCTTCCGTAGCTTGCTGGCATTGGCCCGTTCTATAAGAATCGGCGGTCGCTATTTGAATCCTGCTGGAAAGAACTCTGTTCTATCATTGTTTTCTAATTGGATAGAATAATATAGGTCGGTAACTCAATTGTCTAAAAAGTAAAATGATACATGCGTTGGACGAACATGCGGCCCCAGTTGTCAAGATCATCTTCTATAGCCATCATAGGAGGAAATGCCTTCAAATTTACTGACAACTAATCTATAAAAATAAGTTTAGCCTTTGGGTTGTGGTGTTCAGATCAGTCGCTACAATAAACTAAGCACTACATTCGTAAGCATTTGCTATTTACAACCGTAACGTACAGACTAATATTATAGGAACAACACCCATCAAACACACGTTTTAGTAGCAACGATTCACTATTCAACCATGCGAGCACAAAAAAGCCTGGCAGTACACAATAAATCGAGCTCCCTGGTGAGCGATCCCAAAATAAGATGTAAGGAAAACCGTCCACCGTACATCCTCATTAAGTGAAGTATGGAATAAAATTTTCATTGCAAAAACATCCCAAAAGTGTGCCGGGCGATATATCTATTCCAGGGCCACCGTGGGCCGCTAAATTTTTATGTTCGCAAGGGAAACTGTTATTTCTATGGCGTATTTTGCTTCTAGTACATCCTTGTGGGACGCCGGTGTCGTAAATTCGCAACTCTTTTCGCTTTATTATTAATACGTGCTGGCGAGCGACACGTTCACGCATTTCAATTCTATTATTTACAAGTTTTCTTTTTACGGCATTACAGTAAGCAACGCAGGCAAATGTTACTTAGTTTAGGTAAAACAATGTGTTAGGTTATGGTAATTGCTTGTCAGCTTTTGCCAAATATTATATAGATATAAGCTAATTACTTAACGAACTCAGCGAGTAACGTCACAGAACTATGTAGTTTTGTTATTATACTTATTTTTAGGTAATTGAAAATTTCTCCGAAATTAATTTAAATTCCATTCAGGCAAGTTATAATTTTTGTAGTGTAATAACTTTTTCTATATGTTAAACTTAAGCTTACAGTTAATCTAAAAAAAATGAGCTTCCAAGATTATATATGTAATAAAATTAGCGTACCTTTGTTGCACAATATTAAACCGCAAACACCTAACAAATCTTAAATTTAAAACTACAATAAATAACTTGAATTACTCATAACTTATTAAAGTTAGCAAACCTTTCATTTCAAAGGACGTCAAACACGACTCGACGCAACCTCCGACACTATAGAAGCCCCATCCGAATTAGGCATTCTGGGGGCTCACTGGGCCATAAATTATTCGCTGACAGCGGCGAAATAATGACCGTTTACGCGGATAGCGAAACAAGAGCGACGCTGGCCGCTTGTCCACATTTTCCGACATTAATCAGTCAAAGCCTGTCCGGCTAGAGCCGGATTTTGAGGCAAAACGTTACATAATAGCGACAACGAAATAAATACATATTTGGTGATGTTATCACAACGCTTTCAGTGTCTTTTTTTAGATCTAGGTGACTGTGTGCGTTAATATATAAAGGTCGATGGTAAGTTCGAACTGAATTAATAGACGCCAACTCATTATCTCGTTCCTATAGATTTGTAAACAAATATGTGTGTGAAAAACTCTTGAAGCGTGAAAGTACACTATTAATAATATATAATAATTGAGGATTTTATCGTGTTCAAATACATTTCAATTCCTGAAGCTTTACATACTTTCCTTCGGCCGTAGCTATTAGAGAGATGTCATTTGTCTTATTGCCACTGCTAAAACGGGAATGCCAGATCCTAAATATTATAAAAAAATAGTCTGTACCCCGACGCATGCGAAATAATAATGCTGTAATGATCAAAATGTATTTCATCATTACTGCATTTAGACCTAATTTCGACTTTTATGAACCTTTAAATATATTATCGTATCCGCAAATAAATACATGGCCTCTTTAACAGACGTTAGACCTACCTCTTAAATTTAATTTCATTCAATGTTAAAGACAGTGAGAGTCAAAACAAATTTAAATTTCTCCACTCGGCCATAATCGCCGCTAATTATTTCGTCCACGGCGCGACCACACCGCCTCGGTTAATCATTATTCGTCCGTAACATCGGAGGCGACGTGGGAACACGCGTTAATCCCGCGCCGTTTCCCGTCGCCTGTTTTGGTCGACTCATGCCCTTTACAAGGCTCCTAGTGAGCCCATAAATAATTTATTATGCGCCGCCGACCGATTTACATAATAGACAGTCGGGCTTTCGGTTATTGATGATCTTTGTTTTTAAACAGCTCGTGTTTTACAAAGGCCGCCTAATGGGTAGAGGCTTTTGTACGCGGCGCGACTGTGAAGCGCGTATGGATTGTGCGAGACGCATTGAAGTGTCAACGATGGACTAATTCATCGATTACTCACGTTTGAATGATTGACAAATGAAAATAGGGCACTATTATTGCTAAATTCAAGAGTCAACCCCTTCCTGTGATTTTTAATATTTATCGTAAACGAATATATGTACGAGTTGAATTTTTTCCCTAGTTATATTTATTGTTAATAAGCAATGCTTCCTGGAGGCGGTCCTTTACTTTTCTTTTAAGTTTAAGGCGATACCAAAAGTTTTTAAAATGACGTTATTGTAGTTAGCTTCATATTATGATGATGAAACATGTGACATTCAAATCGGCGAGGAATAATTACGAAACAAAGTTTAGGCAAATTGGAGAAACAACCTTATCTGGTCACTTTCTCTTCCAATTCCTGTTAAGTAAAGAATATACACTAATGAAACGAATGATTTATACATAAACCAGACGAAATATGATCCGTCTGAACTTTGAAAACGTTACAAAATTAAAAGCGAAAACATTAAACACACATAAAACCAATTAAGGCTAATTAATTAATGTTTTGCCTTCCTTGAAATCGAATTTAAATTGGCTGATTTTAATATGTCAATGATACATACGCCGACATATGTTAAATTCGATGGAAATTAAAGCAAAATGTTAATTCGATGCACGAAATTGAATTTTCGATGTATTTTATTCATTCACGATAATTAATTTGGACTGTTCAAACAGTTTGCAATGTTTCATCTATAAGTTAATTTAATTATCAATTGACTGATACTGTGCGGTATTATGATCACGGTCAATTGCATAAAATGGTTTCATAATTAAATATCAAAGCCAAGTTCAGTACTATTTTGCCAAGTGATATTCACTAGAATTTTATTTAATAAAAAGTTATACTTCCATTATAGATATTTTTTTTTCTTATACGAAGACAGACGAACATTCGGGCAACTTGATGTGAAGAGATCTCCGACGTCCATGGACATCGGCAATACCATGGGTAATAGCAACGTGCTGTCTACCGTGAGACATAGGATGTTAAGTATCGTTCAAACAGTAAATACACTACGGTACGGTGCCCTTCAAACCGGAATACATTAGCATTTTCACACTACTACTTCGTGGTGGTACCACACCAGACGGCGCCCTGTAACTTATCACCTTTAAAATAATATAATGGTATATGATTAAAAAAATAAAAAGCCAAATTACGTTTTAGAAATGGTCTTGAATATATCATATACTCGAAATGCCAAAGCTTTTGACGGTGAACTCCGGGACAGTACAGCCGATCAGCCAACTGCGCAGGAGATATTATAGTGCACAAATGTACGCGCAAACACTTATACTGTTCAACGAACAATCGTAAATCGAGCACAGATCAACAAAAACATCCACGAAAGCATTAAATTTATGAAGACACTTCAATCTCGACTTAACGTTCGCAAGACAGCTGCTTATCGCGAGTGCATCGCAAAAAGCTTGTTTTCACAAGGTGGCGAGCGAATTTAAGCCGCATAACGAACGGGAATCCGACACTAGCTTGACATGGTTATTTATCGCTTCCTCGCTGCGACGTCGAGTGGCCAGGAAGCGGGTACTTATGTTGCCACGTTTTATGGCAGCCTGGTAGCCGACGAGGGCCGATTCGAGAGGCCTCACTTTACTTAGCCGTCCACTTGGCCCGTTATGGGCCGGACACATTAATTATCTATCAATACGAGCATGTGCCATTTGTCAGATGTTTAAATGGCGATGGGTAAATACTTTTGCATGTAGCTTCCATAAAGAAAATTTTAAGTATCGTGGCAGGACTTTGAATAATTCAATAAAAGGGTTTGAATAATTTCATAGGCTTTATTCTGCACTCAATAATTATCAAAATTATTCAGGAATCGTCGCGTATCTTTAATTCTATTCTGTGATTAATTCTCTCAATGATTCATTCTATTCAAACCAGATGTCACATGAACATACTTATGGACATTTTAACTTTATTTATAAGTTTGTCCAGATAATTTAGTTGTAATCAACAACAACTAAAATTAAAAATACAAAAACAATGCAATTAAATGACTTATGGCCATAAACTCCAAAACGCATCATCCATAAAAATATTAATACAACACGGAAATTTAGAGAAAAATTGCAAATTATTGAACCTAAAGAAACTGGTTAAGCCAAGATTAATAAAACAATTTTTAGCAAAAAGCCAGAATAACTTGACGACTGCATTATTACTAAAAACTGCTAAGTTGAGACCAAATAATTTAAAGATAAAACAGCTACAAAAACGAATATTTGTACCTGTAAGATTTTCAACAGATACCACACACAAAAACCTCTTTTTAAATATGCACCAACAATAAATTAACCGTTTTAAAACTACAGCTGCTAATGGATGCTGTTACAGAGAAATTATCGTAACGTATTCAAGTTTTTTTAAATGGGGACCGAAAATGCCTCACCTAGTGATTAATGTACATTTCACAGTTGAATTAACAAACCCCGATGAATAAAATAACAATCAACTTTGACATAATGCATCTTAAATGTCACAATAAAACCGGCACAGACATAATAAAGAAATCGCTTCGGATCTCATCAGTGTATAATGATACTAATCAGCATTTTTTTGAGGATGATCTGTGAGTTTTATACATGAATTGTATGAGTAAAATTAATGATTAAAGGTTGAATAAAAGAGGTAAGAATTTGCAACATGTGAAGACAATTCCATCTCTGCTTATGTACAATATTACTTAAGATTTTGTAATGAGGCAGACGTTTTTGTTTTAATAGCTAATAACTAACTATTAACACGTAACACCCTGAAATTTTTTTTGTCTTTCAACTTATTTACAGAGTTTTATAAGTCTTAACAGGAATTGTACATAATTATTTCTTTGCTTGCGAATATTAACATTATTAAATAAAATTACTTTACGGATTTTATCGCGTTTATTTGAAGTCAGATTAAAAATAATTAATAAATTAAGATCGTGAAACCGCTTCAGACTAGAAGAAGAGCATGACATCTCAGTACCCCGTGACCAGGCCAGCTGAAAGTGTTCGAAACGTCGGAATTTAAAATGTAAAATAAACGCGATAAAATCCGTAAAGTAATTTTATTTAATAAAGAATTTAGGACCGGATCGAGATAACCCGTCTGTTTCTTTTCATTTTTTGTACCAATACACATGCTCTGCTACAGGATTTAAATTGTGATTTGCAGTACGGATATATTACCAGTCTTGATAAACATAAACAAGTTCAACTTATCTTCACAATCAGCTCATCCAGTCTCGACTACGATCGAGAATTAGCATTAAAAGGCTGGTCTCTGAAACAATGGTACTTGACAGCCAATGCCATTGTATAGGCTGTGTGTAATTCAAGCTAATTGACAGCTACAGTGGTTGACGCTCCGAGTGACAAGTGACAAGTGACACGTTGCAGTGACAGGTCGAACTGGTTCGGCCCCTGTGTGGTCCGAGAGTTGGCACATTTATAGTCACTGACCTTGCAAGTCGAATCGTTCCTTAGAGATGGATTGAATTACGGTGATGCGTCCCTGGACCGTGTAAAGTTATAGGAAGCTGCATTTGGACGTATTTGTAGGCGGGAACATCGAAGGAAATATGTATGTCCTATGGTGACCAGGTCCTGACCTATTCAGAGTACCTTAGTCACATGTCATTGCCTTACTGTTGTCGTTCTCTGCACCTGAAAAAAAAACTTGAAACATTCTTGCATGAACGTGATTTTTGATACTCATTAATAATTTTATATAAGTTGTAATCTGAAAGACAAAATATTTCCAATTAACTACAAAGTCTACGAAACATGACGGTACACCTCATCCGTCATGAACACCACCCTAAATATCCACAAAAAAGCCACAAAAACTACAAATTTGCCACACAGCTTACGGCCGTCGACTAGCAAACTCACAAACGCCTATTACTCCAGCACAACGTTAACAAATCTTTTAAGCGCGCCGACACACGTAAACGTGGGCTGCGAGGGCATCCCTGCATCCGTAACAGATCCCGCGAACAAATAGCGATTCGCCCCTAACAAGGGCACAAACAGCCTGAACAAACATACGCTGAAATATCGCCCGCTTAGCCGGCCTACCGCTAACTGCCGCACAAATTAGCCCTTTATACCCAAAACTAACACATCATACCGAAGAGAGGCCACAGAGCATTGGAAAACAGAGGGACTTATTGTAATTTGACGGATTTAAAAGAATACAATCTGGGTCTGTTAGTAATATGTCGTCGTTAAATCTCTCGTGAGTTATTTACGGTGAATATCGCGAAATATAATTTTTATTCCAACAAAATCTAAATTTCCATCAACTGTCTGGATATGTTATCCATATTTATTAAAGAAATCTCTCCAATTAGTTAATACAATTTTATTTAAAACAAATCAATTATTTTTACTTTTAGGAACTGACGCTGATCGTAATTTTTTTACTTTAAAAGTAATTAATTCATCTCCCGAAATGTAAGTATTTATTTCTCAAGTATACTTTTATACATAAATAGAGAGTAATATACATTACTATTTAATGAAATTGACTGTATGAGGTTGAAAGTAAGGCAAAATATTTGTACATAAGAAAAAACTCACACTAAGTTATGAAATTTTCTGGTAATATAATATTTGAATGTCGATAAAATGATACTTCTAAGTTTGCGTTTCTGATAAAGAAAATTCGTAAGAAATATTATTAGCTGACACTACTTCGAACAATTATACTGTGACAAAACTAACAAGTCACGTGACAGAATTACGTTTAGCACAAACAGGGGATAATCATCCTTACTACGCAACAAATAAGGCTTCAGTGACGGCAAATGATTTTGCGGCATTCAGGATATCCGGCGTAGTTTATTATTATAAGCCTAATCACAAAGGAAGTTTAGATTCATTGTGAGGCTTAGAGCTTGTGCCGCTGCGGTGGCGTTTGAGTTATTGTTATTGGCTGTAGCTAACAGCCGAAACCATATTACATTCATTAGGCTGTGGACCATATTAGAAATAGTTTTTTGCAGACGAGCACAGCTGTCGGTCCTGATGAATGGTCACAAACCATTTACGTTACATACATGAAGTATCCCATCGCGCTGCTACCGTGAGACATGGGAGCTTAGTCTTGTTCAAAACATAGCAGGACGTCCTCACGAACAGAGTTTGCAACACTGTCAAGCAAAAACGCGTGGTAACACCAGAGCTCCTAAAAGGACTACCACGTCGAACTATATGATCCTAATTAAAATGATTAATACATCCCACATTGAATATCACGATCACTTAAAATGAACCTATCGTTCAAAATAAATAAGAATAACTGAAGTAACAAAGAGTTAAAGATAGCCAAGACTTTGTAGTGAAATGATGAAATTTGGTTATAATCTAATATTAATACTAAATTATTTAAGAATAAAAAATAATTGTGCAAGCAGCTAAAAGTATCTTTGTTGTGATTAATAAAAATATTTTAATCATTACTACTAAATAAAATTTATTCCATAAATAATTTAATAGATTGATTTTTGAAAAAATTAAAAATAAGGTTAAAATATGTGCTCGTTAGTTGATATGATTTCAAAATTATTATATTAAATTATGTTTAATAACAATATAAAGTTACTATATTTAATTTGTATTAAGCAATATTTTTATAATAGCTTCAGAGGATGAATTAAAATAGAATAAACCAAGAAAAGGTATTATAACTTGTAATAATATATAAATAAGTTTTATATTGTATTATTATAGCTTCTATACAATATAAGTAGCAAAGTTTTTTAATATCGGTTTTCTAGAGAGACCTATAATAATTATATAGGAAGAAGCCTGAAACAACAAGTAAAGATAAATGAAAACTTCCTATGAGGCACTACTAGAAGTTGAAGTTTCAGCGGGATGGTTACTTTTAATTAGTCTATAACATATGAAACCATATTTGAGGACTGGAACGGACTTGTACATTCTATGCTTCACTCTTACACTTTCACAACATAAATGACTGTAACTAATTTTAATTATGTGGACAAAAGAATACGTTGGAAAATGTTGGTTTCTGTATTTTTAATTCTCATAAACAAAAGTATATCAAACAAATTGAAATATTAGAAATGTATAAAATAGATTAATTATATATAAGAGAAAACGTAACCTATTCTAAAACTCACAAATTGGCAGTTCATTGTTATGTACATGTCGTGCAGAATTTCATTATAAAATGAAGGTATTAGTCTCCCTACGATGCACCCTAGTGGTATTCCGGAATTTTTATTATTGCAATCGCTTTATAAGTATTAAAGAAAAAGGACTTTGTACGGATATTATCACTTTAACCTTACATTTTTAATTCCCGACGTTTCGATCACTTTCCGGCGGCCGTGGTCACAGGGTAGATTGAAATGTCATGCGTCTTGTTGCCAGTGTTGAAGCGTATTGAATGTACAATAAACGCGATAAAATCCGGAATAAGTATTTTTGTTCTATAATGTGTAGTATTCTCGTAAACAAAATAAATGATTATTTAGTGATTTATTTATATGATTAAGGTAGAATCCATTAAAATAGTTCTATATTTTAAATCGCGAAATTATCACTAAATAACGATAAATATAAAAAGGTAATATGGTTATTTACCCTACAGTAAGGTGTATTTCACCTAACACATCGTTCAGACTTTCGCGTGAACAATATGTACATCAAATCTCAAACAAAATCTGTTGCTGAACACTACAAAAAACCTCAGTTAATTATTTCAGAGACAGCCCCGCAAATTAGTGCATCAATACGCTCCGACGAGCCCCGTCGTCGGACGATGTTAGACCCGCTTAGTTTACCGGCGACTCTACCAAACAGCCGCAAGGAGTGGCGGAAACGATCCGAATAAATCTGCCCTAACTCTACCCGGGGGGATTGTAGTAGCGTTCGCAACAATGTCCTCCACATTTTAAATAATATGATTGATAAATTATATATGACAAGTATAAATAGATTTTACACATCGAGTTTGTAATTTATTTTTCTATTCTTTAGCACAAATCTCTTTTACCAGTCGACCATCGGGTGGTAAAGAGGGGATAAGGTAAGTTTAAGGAAACAATCGTGAAGATGAAAATAAAAAATCTGAGAAAGGTTAAAAACGTTATTAGCTATAAGCTACGAACGAATTTGAGAATTTTATATCTCTATCAGGGTAGAAGCTAAAAAAATACCTATTAGCCCTTATATTGAGGACAAAAAAATATAAGGTTACTAAAAGAATTTCAATAATTCTCCACTAAAGATAAAAGCAAAGAAAAATATAATTATTATTATATATAATTAAAAAGAATTCAAGGCAAAAAATCAAAGAACATAAACTTTCAAAATGTTCTATTAGAGTTTGTGCTTCCTTGTTATCGTTTTCTAAAACAGCCTGAGCAATGGTTAAGCTATAACCAATGCTCAGGTTATTTTGGAGAACAATATTTTAGAAAACATGACAAGGTTTTATACATTAGGAATAAACTACTAAATTATTAGTTGATTTAAATTTTAGCAAATAAAATTATTTTATTCTAATACTACATATTAGTCCAAGAAACGAGTAAATATAAGAAATTAATTCTTATATAAATTGTCAGGTACTGTCACTTGTATAAAACTAGCGACCCGCCCCTGCTTTGCACGGGAGCTATGCTGATTGAAAATATACCTAAAATATTAAACATGTGTTATACATATAAAACTTCCTCTTCAATCACTCTATCTATTAAAAAAACAGCATTGAAATCCGTTGCGTAGTTTGAAAGATTTAAGCATACATAGGAATATAGGGACAGAGAAAGATATGATAAATCACATAAGTTTTATTCAAATATATTTAAATTTAGAGCAAACTAGTACTTTTTACATATATTCTTAATGAAACACGACTTTTTACATTTTTACCCTAGAAATCATCTCCACTTTGTCGATATTAATTATATCAATGCACCAACAAAAGTATCTCACTATACTTTATCCAAATAAAATATAGAATCTATATAAATAATCCATTAATAAACAGCCTTCATCCTTACAGAGTTGCCAAGATGTTATTTATTTATTACCATTACTGTTATAATGATAATTCATCATAGAGAGAACAAATGACGTTCAACCATCCTGACCCCACAATGTAATCAATGTTACTCAATTTGTTTATAATAATAATATTCCTGGACGATTAAAACGTTCATCACCTAGTCCCTAACTAGCCGTAGCTTGTACCATGGAAACTACGTGGCTCATAAATACTTTACTATTAATTCTGTATATAAATACATATTGTAAAGATATAAACACCGACACACGAGAAAAACACTACGTTCATCACACAGTTTTTCTTTCTGTGGTGGGAATGGAACTCAAACCCTTTGGCGCAAAAATTCAGGATCGCTAACCACTACGTCAAGCAGGCCGTCGATATCATATGGTTTACGATATCACTACATAGTATAGAACAAAGCCGCTTTCTCTGTCCCTATATCTCTATGTATGCTTAAATCTTTAAAACTAAGCAACGGATTTTGATGCGGTTTTTTTTAATAGATAGACTGATTGGGGAGGAAGGTTTATATTTATAAATCATGTATAATATTGCAGAGAAACGATGATAGAATGATATATTTTTTCCATAGATTTTACAGATATCAGTATTGCACCCGTGCGAAGCCTGGGCGGGTCGTTAGTATAGTATAAAGAGAAAAGCCTAGCTAACCTTAAACATTGAATCGTACATTTATTATAGCTTTTAATTGTTGCTATAAAATATAACTGTAAAGCAATACGTGTGATATTCTAAAATAATTTATAGACATTGCCATAATGTCTTTTTATAAATCTTTATAGAAAAATCTAGTATAACACGATAACACACACCTTTTAATCACGAATGAATGTTTACTACTAAAACACGTCACACAAAGATGGCGGCTGCAAAATAAATAAAAAAAAAATACATTCCCTTTATGTCACTGCTGTCCGTACCGATTGCAAACAGAGTATTCATTAGTCGGGCCATTAATTATTTTTTGTTGGGTCCCGCCGCGTTCCTGTTACACACGAATTGGCACATTGGCAGGCCGGAGACCGACGGCGCAGTTATGTTTTTAAAATAAATCCGACACATTGTTTACGGCCAGAATTTATTGGGCGAAACAGATTATAAAATAGTTTTTTATTATTAGCGAAACCGTTTCACGGATTTTATCGTGTTTAATATATTCTCTTTTATCTGTGAAGCTTATTACGATTTACGTAAAGATTTTGAATAAAGAAAATTTTATTTTGTTTTATTTTCTAAGCTCGACGGTTTTGTCTAATAAAAAAACAATAAATCGAAACGATATAGGCCGGAAATGTCAACATTAAAAAGTTAAATGTCAACGACGCTTTTAGCTCGAGACAGGCCGTTAAGTATATAAGCATTAGAAATATTTTCACTATTTATTACATCTTTGATAATTTGAAATATTAGGATAGATAATTTTTAATGAAAGGCTTTTGAACGTGACAATATTATTTATTACTTCATTGAATTAAAATATATGAACATTTTGTTTCATAAATTATCGTAAAAAACGACGATATCGAAATTAAACAAATATTATTAAAGTACTAAAACTTCAGTGAAAGGAATGCTTAATTAACTATTGATCAATAATATGAACAATGGCCACATATCAATAACTAATCAGGTTTCTTAAAAGATAATTTCGTCTGCAAATACTAACAAATGAAATCTCAATAATTATTCACCAAAGTTACCCTCGTAATCTTTCATTGACAACTATCCTGCGTTTAGGCGTGAAACGCAATTTGTCGCCCTAATAAAGAGTAGAATCTCGGGGATATTTCAGGCGGCACATCAAAAGTCCGGCGTGCCGGGATCCCGCGGGAAGTCCGGGAAGAGTCCGGGATAATTGCCCGATCCCGGCGCCCCGTCAATCTTGTCGCGGCGTCACTAATGGATTGGTGATTTGTAAGCGTACTAATTATAAGCCGCACTCGTTCCACTTTTGTTTGTGGGCGCGCGAGACGATTTGTTTTGGGATGGATAAACATATGTCTCTGCGCATTTCGCTTTAGGTGATTACACTGCAACAAAATTAATTTCAGAATTCCAAATATACTTTAATCATCATCAGCCTGTGTTAGTTCATCGGACGTATGGATCATCTTACTATTCAGACGATTGGGTGGTCGACCCAAGTTGTCCCAGCCAACCAGAAAACAACGACGGCACAAAGTTGTTTTCCCGTGGGATTTGAACCCACGACCTCCTGTTTATAAAGCAAAATGGCTAGACCACTGAGGCGGTTATAACATACAATATTTCTTATCTTTACACAAAAATAAATTTACAATCTTCATAATCCAGAGCAAAAGAACCCAACGCGTAAAGAACGAAGTAACGGCTACCAAACGTGTACCATCAATGATCAATCAGCATAACTTCCTCCAACATGAAAGTGGAGAAGACCTCATCTATCGACACGTCAAACGGGGCCGTCTCGAATTCAAACGCACAAAGAAACACAACAAAAGTAAACGCTGAAAGTGATAAAAAGACAAATAAATAAAACAACCCGTTCCAATAACTTCAAGTTTCATATTCGTGGGAAGAAATAACGTTGAACAAATAAACTTCTATAGACCGAGTGTTACATGAAACGGAGATACAAATTTTAATATATCGCATATGTGCCTTCATTCTATGATTAGAGAATATCTGATATTGTCTTATAAAATAAATGAAGTACGCTTTGGCGTTAACACAACATTATATAATGTTTAGCTTGTACATTGCAAGTTCCATTAAGTTTCGTAAACTGCTGCTACACTTATTATGCTTTTCTTTTAGCGACAATAAAGAGCTCTATAATTATATAACTAGAATTAATAAAGTTTTTTAGTTTATGCATAGCTTAGAGTTGATATTAATCTATTATTGGATAAATAAGGTAACCAATATACAAGTGAAATTTTAACAAAAAAAAAATTGACCGACTTCGAGCAGTACAAGCGGCTTACGTTTTAGACAATACAAGCGGGTTACAGAGTGAAGTTGCCCCATGATTTCTGCCCCTTTTTAATTTCTTATATCTTTTAAGTTATTCATTTAATAACAATGTCGCGTATGACATCTTTTACGGTAATAGAATGACTTTTTTAAATATATTAAGGTTTAAGTGAACTTACACTATATTACCTTTAATGAGCTTATAACATGCTTAATTACATTTTTTTTAAGTTATTAAAATCATTATTGTGCGTTATTCTTGAAACATAGATATATGCACTCACGGACTTTATTATAGACGAGTTTAAGAGGAACAATTACCTAGAACATACTCTATGTCTATCTTCTACGATTTTGGTAGGGTTTATAATTTAATCGCACGAGATTGTGATTGTTGGTGCCTTACTTTTTATTTCTCAAATATCTATTAAGTTACATATCACAAAACTATTAAAAAAATGGAACCAATAGGATGGTAATATCTATCATTAAAAAAAAAGAATGAACAAAATCAGAGCAAAAGGACCGAAGCAACAAGTTAATATATACAAAAAAAACACCATACGCTCCGAATATAGAACCTATTTCTTTTGGGAAGTCGTTCAACAATATGAATCATCCCTTTTTAAAAAATTAAGAAAACTAATGCATATTACGGAGTAATTTCGTTTCTCTGCTTTTTTTCACTTAAATCTTATCATAACACATTAGTAAGTTAAGTTGTTCGTATTCGTAAATAGGAACGTCGAAATCAAAATGGCCGCCAAAATGTTTGGCGCCTAAACAAAACCACACAACCACACAAAATATACCATTCACGAGAACAATCATCCCCAATACGATGGGAACAAACTACCGTCCGTTTGTACGGTCGGTAATAAAGTGCTCAAATTAAATTAATCCCCCATTCCTTAAATTATGTGACAATAACATATTGTCGGTGCTAGTCGTGTCGCGATTAACCTAGCCTCGGGAATCTTTATTTATTGTCTTACGGTGCTCGGCGCAAGTATTGTCGAACCAGCAGAATCTTTCAAAAGAATACCACTCCTATTTTCTTGGCCTTTCAGTCCATTCTCGAGTGTATAATAAGAATCGTCAGTCACAGTCCCGATTGATCTTAACTTTTTATAGTCGCAGACGATATTTCAGTCTATTATAGGCCGGACTTGTCCATGCCGTCGTTTCTTGTGGACATATTGATATGTACGCGCATCAATTAACATACTGAAAAAAATTTACGCCACCCAGTGAAGCAAATGTTTTAAATCGTCGCATGGGAGCTGCGGATCGAAAATAACACTACTATTATCCTGGCATAGAGTGGATATAACCAGGATTTTTAATTACTAGTAAGCCGTATAAAGTATTTGTAAGAAATGACAGTCATTACTTGATTATCGCGTCGTTGAGAGCTTGTCAGTAAATCAATCACCAATCAATGACTCATAATAGAAAAAGGTATAAAAACCTAATTCGTAAATTAAAGCGTAAAAGATTAAAGCGTCAATATAAATCAGAATACATGCAAAGCGTATTATAAATCAAAAAATATTGTTTCACTATTATTTTTAGACAGGTAATATATCAAAAAAATAATCTTCAACACAATATTTAATCCATCTATTTATAAAACTATTCGAGGTCACTCGATCAAAAATAAAAACTACATTACCATCGTCAACTTAAAAACATTTAATAACATTAAACTACTCGACGCCCATGATAATAACTTTAAAAAAATATAAAACCCAAGCTGCTTTAAATTCAACGTAAAACTTTCCGGACTTATACAAATACGAATTTGTCAACAGATAACGTACAACTCCGCGCAGATCCGGTGCGCCGCGCGGTGACATATCGACAAACAGATGGCAGGAGCGTCGGCGTCACAACACCGGCTAATTTATGCCCTCCTTAGCGCGTCCCACCTATTAGCTGCACGCACTATATTTCATGTGGTGGACTAGTGTGGATATAATCGTTTATTAATAAGGATATTACCACTTACTGTTATAATATCCTGTAGTTCTAAGAATTGATCTCTCTAAATCATTTGTGTATTTCAATTTCATGAAAGCTCTGTTAGTATAGTATGCGAAGCGTTTTTCTTGTATAAATTTTATATACATATCTATATATGACTTTAATTTGAAGTATAGATCTTGTTCTCTTTATATGTTGCACCGCAAACTAGATAGAATAATTCTAGATACTGTTTAGATTGATCAACTTTGTATACTTCCATTATGTACATCGTCAGAATGATAAGTGCCATTATTATCACCTTAGGACTGCTTCTGGCTAACGATAACTTGAGTTGGATCCGAATAAGGAGTAGGGTAAAGGGAGATATATTGGTGATATAAGTAATTTGGTGATATTTTTCAAACACTTTTGTATGACCGCGTTAGCGAATTGCTTTGTTCGCCAAACGCTGAGACAAATTACCGGAGCGAGTGAAAAGGTTTTACACCGTTTACACTTGTAGCAATTCGCTAACGCGGTCATACAAAAGTGTTTAAAAAATATCACCAAATTACTTATATCACCAATATATCTCCCTTTACCCTATTCTAGAAAAGATCTCTTTCTATTCTAAGAGATAAAGTAGAGGAATAGTAGGAGTATTTAGTAAAGATTTTTTACTGTTTTGTGCTGAGCATATGATGCCCGCTTGAATAACGCTTCATGAAGTTTAAATCAAACTCTTTATACTTATAGTGCTTAAGAGTTTTTTATTAAAAACCACGCCTTACTAGTGATTAACGTACAATATTAAACATCAATTATGATTAAGCATGTTAACTTGATCAATGACATAATATATTTTATTTACTTACGGATGGAAATAGCCAAAGAATTTATCCTAAACAGCAGTTTTTGATGAACGAAAAGACAGTTATGTATATATAAAGTATATGACGAAGCGATTTAAAAGGTATTACAACTACTTTTATGTTAATTATAGGGATATAAATATAAAAGTGCTTCATTAAACCCTTGGTGTGTTATTAGAGGCACAACTTTATAACCTCATAACGGTGACAAGTAGCTACATCTTATCGGAATAATTAATCGTAACAACATTACTTCATTAATTTATTCCCTTTTTACATCCCAATATCAAATGTCATCGTTTTTATTTTAATTTGAATGCTAATCAACGCGCACCCATAGTTATGTTAACGAGTATCAATAAAATTTAACGATGCAAATAAATTACAATAAAAAGTTACTGCGCATAATATCAGCGTTATTACTAACACCCAAGATAACGTTGAATAAATTTCACGTCGTCTCTGATACGTTATTTATTTTATATCGCGTGACGTATTTAGTTTAGTGTTATTGACGAACATAAAATTATGCGAAACACTAAAACAAGTGGGCGCAAATCGAAATTTAAATATAAATGCTAATATGTATTCCCGTCCATCAACTTTGGAATCTCACCATACTGTTTTGAACGTAACAAAATTACTTTAATATGTTTAGATTTATTAATACGATTCAAGAGTTTTTTGAGACGCTTTGTTGTAGTAACGAATTCATGTCGACAGAGTTCGATATCAATCATTAATCGGGCGTTTTCACCAAATGTTCTGTAAATTTTATTTTTTACTTCAAGCTTACGCGCACAAGAATCAACAAAATACCGTTTTGGTGCGTCTATTGTTTTTTTATAAATTCTAATTATTTATTTACTAAATGCTTACTAACACTATCACTAGTTTAAGCATGGAGACTTAAAATGAATTCTTTCATTTTGTTACACGTGTAATTTTAGTTTATGTTTAATACGGGACTTTGCTGGTAACATTAGTGCCGTGTGGTCACAGTTCTCTCGAATCCCCAGCTGAGTTATCGTATAAAGCTGCTTTTTATTTCTGGAACGCATCGGCGACTAACAGCCCGACGGCTTTCATCTTGTAAACGTTATTAATCGGCGCGACTCCCGGGCGAGCGTTGTGCCACACTAATTCGGATACATCGCTGTAATACTGTCCAACGACTGGTTCGTACAGCTCGAATGTACAAACGGAAAATAACAGTCATTGGACGCTTAATATAAAAATACTTGTGAACTATATACCGATTTAGTGTGTCCACTCTGTTGTAAGTCGTACAATCAGTCATGTTTATTATTTTGGACGTCTATTGTCCCTTTTGCCGACCAATGTACACCCTGGCATCGGATTACAGGACTAAATATGTCAGAGCATTGTGTTCAACTGTTTGAATGGGATAATCCAGTCATTGCACAAAAACTACAATTTGTATGAACTCCACTCAAATTTCGTAGGAAGTCATAAAGACTACAGCTGTCTCCATTTCGTCATTGTAACAAATTGGTTACCTCGTCGTTTTTATGTCAGTTAAGATTATTAATTCATTTAGTTAGTTATAAAGTTATACAAGATTTTATTAGAATGATATTATAAGTTTATCAATAATCATGAATAATAAAGTCTATTAATGCTTATTTTTTTTAGGAACTATCTCTTTCTTTTTTAAGTCTTTTTTATAACATTAATTTTGATTAAGAATATATTTCTACATATACAAATAAGAGTCACATAGAAGACGCGGAAGCTTGTAAATATGAAACTTTCAAGTTAAGTTGGAATCTAAAGTTTAAAACGAAATTAACCTCAAAAGTGTACTAGCTAACGTTAATAAGTTTGCCGCAGCATCGAAATAAAAACAATAATAATAACCATTACAATACGTATTCACTTGAGCAGCCATTAAGGGTTAATAAATATAAAATAGAGCTGTTTATTTTCAGTATAACGACTACTAGTACTGCGGCCCGCGGTCGTCAATTCACCCGAATTTATTGCAACGGCCCAATAAAATTATCAACAGAGCACTACAAGACGAAGTATTATTGTAATAAGCCGTATATATTAGCAATATAGAGGTCCGAACGTCTGTCCGTGTCGTTCATACTAAATAATGTGAAGCGTAGAAAGAGATACAGGCGAATGTGTGTTTATCGTGATCGAATAATAATGCGGACACTTTGATGTTGTTGGAATGGAATATTCTAATTTGACAGTTATTCTATTATACTGTCGATAGATAAGCATTGGAATACTGTTAAGGGACTTACTTAAGTAAAATACATTTAAGGTATGTTGGTTTTGTTGGTTGTAATTGTACTGGCATGGTTAACTTCATGGAAAGATCCAACCAAATAGAAGTTTTTCAATAATTGTTGCGACAATTATGACGCTTATATCGTGTTATATAAACGTCATATAGACAACTTCTTTAGTTGCTTCTAAATAAACCAAGATCGCTAATACCCCTCCTTACTTTTTTGTTTTTTACTATTTGCAATATCGCATCCGCGCTTCTATTGCGTCTCCTAAAATTGCTTTGCGAATATATGTCATTCGTAACGTTATGCATAAGTTACTTTGTTTTAAGACTGCCTCACAACTCATTTATTTACAACTTAATAGTGAAAAACTACTTTTCTTAAAATTAAAATTTATATTTTTATTTACGCTGAATTTAAGTCAAAGCACGTAAACTATGTCGCATGTTTTAATAAGATATTATCTTTATTATATAACTATTGTTTTGTATAACCATTTAAAATTGGTCGATGGCCAGTTTACATTTACATTTATATTTTTTATATGTAAAAATAATAATGAACTAAATAATATTTGATAATTTTTATGTTCCAAAAAATTTTAATAAATCGAAAAACACTATATTATTATTATATCCAGTGATACACCATTCCGTGGTCACTTTTAAGTGTGAACTAGATTATATAATTTTTACACTAAAGTATTTCTATATATAAAACAACTGTAGCCACATAAAATACATTTTTTATCCAACAATCCGTACCACAACACAACAAACAACTCATACAAACACATAATAAACGCCAACCACCAACAAACACAGGGTGATCAGATTATCACCAGCTAATCAAATTGTCAGCCACAGGATGTTAGCGACCGAGGCAAGCAACGGGGTGTAAGAAAAAAACTCGCAAGGGCACAACGGCGATCCGAATGCTAATAGAATCGAGTTAGCATCTGGCCCCGACGCAAGACTGGCAGCCCTAATTGACAGTAATCAATTCCCGGCGTCCCGCTTTCAATATTCCCTCATCTAGGATTTTTCTCCGGTGCCGTTCGTTTTTATATCGTCTCCCGGCTGAAATTTATCGCTCAATTAGTCTTGTTTAATAGCCGCCTGCCGTGCTGATGTCTGCCACTCGCGCGCGTAGGGCTGCCGCGTTGGAGTGAACGGGAAAAGGAAAGTTAAGGAATTCACATTTTTCCTTCCCGATATAAAAATGATCCAACTTAAATGATAGAAGATCACTGATCACAAGTCACGCAAGTAAAATCTAGGATGGTCAATGGCATGCTATAATATAAATAAAATATTGTTTGGGCGTTGTATACAGGGCAAACTTCCACTAATAACAACGTTTTTAGTTTTAACGCCATTAGTCTTTAACATTTGACTTTGTTTGCGTTAAATTCATATATTTTGGTGTGGATTTATAAGTTTAACACTATGGATTTTTATGGACTGAAAACAGTCGTGTGATCTATACGTATTCTAACCTAAATGGAAGTGAAAATTCTGGCTTAAATCTCAAGGCGGAAATCAACTATTATTGAGTGGAACGTGACCGACTTAGAATTCAGAATATTACTTAAAATATGTAAAATGCATATAAATATTTCGTAACGGTACATGGCCTCGTGCACCATGTGTTGAATTCTCTCGTAGAACAAGTTGTATTTCCCCAAGTCCTAACTACGAGCTTAGTGAGTTCTTTAACATTTCAAGAGAACTTTTCAGCCGTCACGCCTGCAGCCCTGACAGCGGGAAGACGCAGAGAAATGGGATTAAATTAATTGTCGCATCAGTCAGGAGGACGTCGGGGTGTTTTTTATTAGTCAAGTGGCAACCCCCCTCACGTCTCTGACCTGTCACTCCCCCCCTCCCGATATCCTCCGCTCTTCGAGTAAATCACTCCGGCCCATTGCACGCGAATATTTCTGGATGACTTGTTTGTGTATTTAGTTTATAACTCTATAAATAAATCCAGGAATGTGTAGAGGCTACTCTTATGCAAAATTGAGCTTCCTACCTGCATGGTTATGCAAGGTTATGAGGAATAAATACGGCGTTATCAAATCTTCAAGATTTAAGCTTCGTTTGCCCTCATTGCGAGAATTTATCAAAACATACTCGTAGTTCTACTTCGAACCATTTAAAAGGACTAAACTAAATATTTTATATATTTAGTTTGATAAAAATATACAAAATATTGAAATAAACAAGTCATATCGTACATCTATAAAGCATAATTATTTTTCATTGTTACACAATCCAAATTTTACTGGTTACTTTTAAACATGTTAAATTTGACCTTTAAACAATTTGACAGCTTTCTCGATTGAAGCCTCAAACAGAAACGGGCAACACAATCGCTCGAAATATATATACATAGGACCAGCACAAGCCGAATCCTTTCATCATCACCACACGGGTCGGTTTTATTACAAAAAGCCGTAAAATAAAATACAATATTCCCAACATCAACACAAACTTCCGGCGCTTAAAGCAATATTCGATAAAAAGTCTAAAATGTTGTAACGATATCCATAAACTATACGTTTGTTTACGTTTGCGATGCGCACTTTGTTTGGGTAATGATTCTAATTAATAGAGGTATCGAGCGGCGAACTGGAATCATTAAAATGAGGTAAGATAATTGTTTAGCGTGAATCGAGAAACTGCTATATATCCAAAGTGCTCGTCAGTTTAACGCATGCTAAGCTTTATTTGTTTCCGGTGAAGCAATGACGGGGTTGCTTAACAGATTTATTTTAGGACTTATCATTAATCTATTGAAAGATTTAATAGTAGAGGAAAGGGATTACAAAACCTTATCATTCTTTACAACCAATCAACTTATTTATCACGACAATACCTTTATGCATTGCAATTAAGCATAATACTGGTAAGATTTTATAATTGTTCATATAATTGTTCAATGTTAGTACATTACCTTAAGTTAATCATCCTTTTTTGCCAAGTTCTAAAGGCTAGATCGTATCACAGCATTAATATCCGTTATGGAATTACTATCGTTAATACTGTTACTTATTTGATTCTGAATGTTACTGGAACTGTTATTTCCTCTTTTATTTTATCGTTTTCTTTTTATTAAAGTTTCTTACGCCGGTTCTTCTCAGGTCAGAGACTTCCATTTTCGAACCAGTGGTAGATTATTTGACAATTAATAAGAAAGTGTAACGCTCCCATATTGAATAAAGTATTTTGACCCTGTATATCTGACCTGCTGTATATCACTAATAATATATTGTCCGCATCAAACTCTTCTCATCCTTCTCGAACGCGCCCGCTCGATTTGTTCCCGCTTTGATCTCTGACTAGATTTATCGAGAATATTTTTAACGTCAATGCCCCATCACTAGTAGATTTTAGTGACGACCTGCACGATAACATTGAACTTCAAGGCTTTTTGCTACAACTGAAACATTTTAAACATATTAGCTCACACTAGTACACTCTTATGCAAAGTCAAGTTTGTCAGTTCAAATCATTTATTCAATTTAGGCTCTACTGAGCACTTATGAACTCAAATTATCCATTTACCACGGTTCACAAACTCAGACCTGTCCAGAGAAGAACCTGAAAACATTAACTTTTTTTTAAATATTAGATTTAAAATTTGACCAAACATTTTTTAATGCTGATATTTTATAATTATAGGACAAAATACTATCTGGAAATAATTATAGGACAAAATACTATCTAAAAAATAGATATCTATTGTAAATTTTAATTTCATTATGATTAACAGTGAAATAGGTTTCTTCTAGTCTCTTATGTAAAATCAATAATAATATTTTTAGTAATTAATATATTTACTATTTAGATTCATTTAAATCTAAATAACGCTTATTTAAAGCTTTGGGACAACTGTTATCCATTTACTTTTAATCATAATATATATCCAATGGCGATAAAAATACACTTTCACTTAAAATTATTTCTTTTGTTTAGCACATACTATACCTAAATTATTAAATAAAATTACTTTTAACGGAATCTATCGCGTTAATATGTAAAATAAACGCGATAAAATCCGTAAAAAATAAATTTATTTTATACTGTAAGTATTTATTTAATTAAACTTTCAATTTTGTTGGAAATATAAAAATTGTATTTGATGGCAACTGATTTTAGGTGTGCATGTTCTCTTTTTTCTAAACCTTTAAGATCCCTTTATCCAAAAAAAGTAATAACTTCATGAAACTTTTTCAGCCTCACTTAATTGTGTAAACCTTCATTGGAAGCAAACTTTTTGAACATTTTAATACTTCCATATTTAAAAAACAAACGCACATAAAACAGAACATATTACGTATGTTTATCCAATTCAATTCCGTTTCGTAAACTTTTCCTACCATTAACTGTTATGTTTGCCAATAAATCAGCTTTTAATGGTCGATCCTATCTAAGGTGGTTCGTACGCCTGTCGCGTTGTAACAATCAAAGTCGTAGCGCAATATTAGTGAAGCCTTGTATACTTGCGCCTGTAATGATTCTCGGTTCCCATTGAGAGTGACTCGTATATAAGCACGTCACGCTGTGATCTGCAGGTATACTTTTGATACACACGGTCGCTAAACAACGTAAGCAAATTAATTTGTAACTAGCTGTTAGCCGCGACTTTGTACGCGTGGAAAAAATATTAAGTCTTTAAAAAAGTAGGCTAAGTTATCTTCCCGTAAAAGTCTCGTCGAAATCGGACCAGCCGTTCAAGAGATCAGTCAGAACGAACAGATAAACAAAAAATTTAAGAAAATGTTTGGTTATATGTATCGATTACATCACAATGTACTAATTAAAAACGGACATAGCTTGAACTTTGATTAGGAAATTATTTATTATGTTTTTATAGTCTTTAAAAAATATTTTTGGTTATGTTACATTAACGTGCAAAAAAAAAAGGATATTGAAAAAGAACTTTTGATTTTAGGTTTAATGCGTCTACGTTGACTAATAAATGAAATTAAATAGCTTATAGTAAGATATTATACAAGTTAAACGAAAAATCTCCTTAAAAATAAACGTTTAGAGCAGAAACATAACCATGAATATTTTTATTTACGCGATTATTATACATATCAAATCCACTAATTTACAGATTTTCCGCGTTACTTAAATATATTTATTTATTCCCGCCGTTTCGGATTCTTTCCAGCATCCATGATCACAAGCAGACCAAGTTTGTATATGTCTGTATCTCAATGTATGATTGAGATACAAATATAACCATGAATGTAACAAAACAATAAATAATATTGCAAATGCATCATGTACCAACCTTTAAGAGTTACGGAGGTAATTTATTGACGGCACAAGTATGACATACATACTGTCCAGCAATCTTTATATGTTGTCTACCATCATAGCACAAAACATTTAAATACACTGAACATAACAAAGTATCCAATTCGAAAGATTTTTCGCGTTCTATCTTTACATTTGGTCCCCACGTTTCAAACTGTTTCCGACATCCACGATCATCCAGATTAATATGTATGATAATCGCGTAAATAGAAGTGATAACTGTATCCTATCCTCCTACTGGGTGGGTACCACCACGGTGTCTATTTCTACTGCAAAGCAGTAGTGTGAAAACACTACTGTGTTCCGGTTTGAAGGGCACCGTAGCCAGCGTATTTACTGGGTAAACGAGGCTTAAAATCCTATGTCTCACGGTAGGCAGCGCGCTGGTGATACCAGTATTGCCATCAGGTGGCCCCGATTGCTCGTCTGCCTGCGTATGCAATAGAAAAAAATAAAAAATATATATAAAATGTAGTTTTTACTTCATCCCTGCTAGCGTAACTATCAAGCCGTGTGTACTGCCGATTGGTCGTGGGGCAGTTAAATAAAACACACAAACGGGCCTCGCATATAAAGGGCCGCTACACGTCGTCTCCGCCTAATGAACTATTTGAATGTAGGCCTTATTGGCCGCGAATAAATAAAGAAATAAATGCGAACGGCGCGGGTGCGCGCGCAACTTAATTCGCTGCTTAGCGCTGTATCTATAGCCGCCACCTCACGAATGTGCATATTTGAATATTTGTATACGAATGCGCAACGCGATATGTAAGTAGCTCAAATATACGTGCGAAAAGTATACATTATAAGTAAATAAATTATTAAAAGATGTCAATGATTCTGGTGGTTATAAATAGACGATGTCTTAACTTAATTTCTTGAAATCAAACTGAAAATAACCAAAACTGTTATGTTCGTTGTTGACTAAAGTTTTCGTTTATCTTTGCCTCGCACAATAAATTAAATAAATCAGTGCCTATCTGTTTTGTTTTTAATGGGAAAATACATATGTACTCACTTCATGATAATGGTGATTAACTAATTTGTTTTTCTCTAATTAATAAAATCAGTAACAATATAGTTAGTTATCGATACATTTTGTGCAAAATGTGCTGTAAGTATGTGAAGTCGTTTAATAATTCATTCTCCTTCTTTCTGGGGCTCTGTATTTACTGGAGGTTGGCATTCGAATTCCGAAATTTGTCTCTATCCAATGCGATTCTAAATACTGTTTCTACTGACTTTATCCCT
The DNA here is from genome assembly GCA_029286875.1 of Lamproptera curius. NCBI lineage: Eukaryota > Metazoa > Arthropoda > Insecta > Lepidoptera > Papilionidae > Lamproptera > Lamproptera curius. The sequence goes on along the minus strand of JAGSMT010000101.1, from coordinate 1,104,360 downwards.
GAATATTAATAATTTATTAGACCGACATATAATTTATCATATAATTTACAGCTCGAATATTAAGAATCACACTATGAATACAAGCCCGCTATCAAGAAGTGGGTTTCACGTTTGATTGAATGTGAAAATTATGCGTTGGACGCGACACGACCACATCGTATGGCCCTTTACGTCGCATTGAAAACCTCTCACTGGAACCTATACGATACAAAACGACAATATAAATCCAATAAAGGTACATTACTGGTTCTGCTCCACAGCCATCACTTCCAACCCCTTCTACAGCAGCAATGAACAGGTTGTAGTTATCAAATTCAGAACGTTGTAGAGGTACGCCCGTCTCGTAGTACGCTCCTACCTGTTTTGTATGAACAGTCAATATCATCGAAGTTACTGTAGCGTTTATTTAGATGACACCGGCACATTATAATCGTTGACAAAAATCTGACAGGTGGTCTGCGTAAATAAAATCGCTTTAACGTTTAAATTTACTATATTGCTGTGTAATTTTACGTTTTCTTTGGTCATTTAATACCTATACTTTACGTTGTTAAACTTCGATGTTGTATCCTTTTAGGTTATATTGGTTAATTTTAACGTAAAGTTACCTATCCAATCAGGTTCTCTGATGACAACTGACTGGTAGAAGACGGCCAGGGCGCCCTCGTTACACATGGAGGCGATCAGTTGGGAAAGAGGCTAGCTCACTTGGTCTCGGTCTCGGACTGGAATGAACTGGAAGAAGCCACGAAAAATGAAGACAAGTGGAAAATTCTTCTGCGGGCCCTATGTCCCTTATGAGGGATAGAAGGAACACATCATCATCATCCTAAAGTTACGGGGTTATTAAGCTTTGTGTACACGGTTAAACGTACAATTATTTCGTTAGTATAATCAGAAAAGAATAATTAAAATAACTTTAGTTTGTTTCACCGCCTCAGCATAAAACCGTTTCCGTGGTCTAAGGGTTGTGCGTTTAAATCCCGCAGGGAAACAACTTTGAATTGTCGTTGTTTTCTGGTTGGTTAGGACAATTTGGGCCGATCACCCAATTGTCTGAAAAGTAAGATGATCCTTGCGTTGAATGGGCATGTAAATAGTCGGTCCACCTACCAACGCGCATGGGACTAGCGTGGTGGGATACGGTCCAAAAAACTAACTAAGTAGTCTAACACAGGCTGACGATGCTGACGATGATGGTTTCAAGGAAACTTCTTGAGCTGTTACGATTCGGCGTCCATTAACTCGTATAGTAGTAAAATAATGGAGCACAATTTACAATGGTGCCGTTACATGCCCCTACGGTTTTACGACCCCACATTTGAATGCCATTATTGTTGAAATCAGTTACAATGGACGGCCATCGTAAAACGGCCGCCATTTGGATGAACGGCCGTAACGCGAGATGCGAGCTTTATTACGTTTAAATTTATATTTCATTAGAGGCTTGAGTTGGTAGTCTGATATATCGTGACAGGCGGAAGCGGTAATCAATGAATAAATGAATAATAACAAATGCAATGAAGTCAATCAGGATCACTTGTGCGCTAGATATTTTACCGAGATTAGTAATAGCACCTAGAATTTATAACAAAACTTAAATTTATCGTCAACAGTTACGAAAAAAATCAAACATTGTTTTTTACTTTATTTGCAGACTTAAGCTGACTTTGAGTGTATAAAAGACGTAACACGAAAACAACGCGCTTCTCATAAAAATTATACCAATTAACCTAACACGTGTTCGAAATTGCTAAATCGCACGAAAAAGATAAATTTGATCTCTGCAATCAACTACATCTAAATAACATACAATTAACTCTATCATCCCATTAAACTACGATCATAAACCTCGTAAAAGCAGTAGCAGTGATATATAACTGTATTATATATAGTTATTTACAATCGTATGATAGTGTATTTTCTAACACTACCTTCCATTATTCGTAGTTGTAAAACTTCAGTCTATAGTACTAGAAGAGACACGTAGACAAATACTTTAATATACAATAAGCCACAAAAACAAAAGACAAAACGCGCCTCCTGCCAATAAGCCGTGGGTCAATACACAGTTGCTCGTGTCGCTCACATCGGGTGTAAAATCCCGTGAATGTAGCATTAACTGCCGCATTATATACCGCTCGCTCTAATTCCTACTCGGATTACAACTGACGGCCCTTATACCAGCGAACGATTCGAATCAAGGGCGGTGAAACATCACATGACATAATTTACCCGGAAGAGATGATGTCTCGAATAGCTTTGCTACCTATTAATCGTTTAAATAATTTCATAAAACCGCAAATAAAGATGGACGAATTATATTTCTTCTGAAGACTTAATGAAAATCTAATGGCGTTAAAATAATCCGATAGTGTTGAATACAGTAGTATCAGAACTGTTTATGTCATTGATGTATTTATTACAACATCTAAACTAAAGATTCCAAAAACAGAAAAGGTATGCTAAGATGAAATTTATGTGCTTTAAATTATCTAAAACTCAATAAATCATTGCATTGTATTATGATATCTATAACATATATCTATAGTTTTCACTCTTGTGTTGAAAATAACGCAACGGCTAAGTCCTAACATAAAATTTGTAGCAACACCTTAAACATGGCGGACATTCGAGCGATCGTCGCTTATTTATAAAACCGTAACCCAACGGAACCACCCAGGAGATTTGGATACCAGGCGTATATCACGCAACGGAGGCTACTAAACCGGGGACTGACAACTGTTTTATGGTCAACAAATACGTCAATCCGCCCCCGGATAATTTACTTTATTGCCAACTAAAACGTTAATTTACAACGTGTTTACTTTGCGCGTCCCGTTTTTATTGTTGTGTATAATTATAGACGCCAGGGGCCGCGGTGTTAGGAATTATGGTTCTGTCTCGTAGCATGTATCGTGCTGTGGTAGTTTAGATATAGTGTTAAGACGGAATAAGTGTAAGCGTTCAGTTTATGGTGTTTACATGTTATTCATTAGTCCCGTTTGTGGATTAGCGGGATAAAATAATTATTAAGTCATTCTGTATTAACACACAGATGAAAATGTTAAAGTAATTTTTGTTTACAATAAACAAGCATTATATTTATTTATAGATTGTCAATTACGCCAACCTCGCTAGTAATATTCTAAACTCAAAAAGTGTTTCCTCACTTGGATGTAATATACATCAAAGTGAGGAAATACTAACGAAAAAAGTCTGCAATAAACTAATCACAGATTCTAATTTCCTAGAACCAACCGACGTGCATGAAGTTGAATCGATTATACTCTCCCTAGATGGACAAAAGTCCCCGGATACGTCACTTTTACTAACAATTTGATAAGAGGAATCAAGGATGCGATTGTTCTGCCCCTTACAGAACTCTTTAACACCAGTCTACAAAATGGTATCTACCCTGATTGTTGGAAAACAGCCTCTGTGATACCAATTCATAAAAACGGATCTAAAGGAGTTATAGAAAACTATCGACCAATATCCTTACTCACCACGTTCTCGAAAATACTAGAAAAATTGTTAATAAAAGACTTGTTAAGTATCTAGAGAGTAAACACCTGATTTCGTCGAGGCAGTTCGGCTTCAGAAAAGGCAAATCTACCGAAGATGCTGTTTCATTACTGACGACGATCTTGGACAAGAAAAAAGCAGCTACAGGCGTTAGTTAGATTTTAAAAAAGCGTTCGATTGTGTTTCCACACCAATCTTGCTGACAAAATTGCAAATGCAATTTGGGATTAGAGGTATAGCTTTTGATTGGTTTAAAACTTACTTAAAAAACAGGAAACAATTTGTCCAAATTTCAAATTATGTCAGCGAAATCAACTTTGGTGTTCCACAGGGTAGCATTTTGGGTCCAACGCTATTTATAATGTACATAAACAGTTTACATTTTTTATGGCATACGCAGGCAGACGAGCAGTCGGGCCACCTGATGGGATGGGGTCACCGACGCCCATAGACATTGGCAATACCAGTAGTATCGCCAACGCGCTGCCTACCGTGAGACATATGGTGTTAAGTCTCGTTTACCCAGTAAATACGCGCTGGCTACGGTGCCCTTCAAACCGGAATACAGCAGTGTTTTCACACTACTACTTCGCGGCAGAAATAGGCACCGCGGTGGTACCCACCCAGACGGTCTCCTGTAAAAAGAGGACCTACCACCGGTAAAAAAAGAGGACCTACCACATGATGTAACTAAAGCTGAAACAATATGCTATGCAGACGATACTGTAATAGTTTTTGACGGTTCTACGTGGAATGAAGCATACTCGAATGCAAAATCGGGAATGAAGTTAAGTTATATTCTTTCTTTTTATAATCCCAACCATTTTTCAAGTTATCATTAGGTCGACTATTAAACACATTAAGCTCACTAATTATAATCTGATTAATAGTTTTATCGCATAGCTCCTAGCGTCTAAACCCCCCACTCCCCATAAGGGATATGCCCTGGGTGGATCAGGACAGTTAGATGATAATTATCATTGATTAATGTGTAGAAATGCCTCCACATTCATCAATATGTTTACCATTTCCTAGGTGCAATGCATATCGAACACCATGATGTTGAATAAAGCAGGTTTAATCCAAAAACCTGTATCTACTAAACCTTCAAAGCGAGATAACTTGGTAACCATAACGACGCGTCAATCCGAATGGCAATCATTAAACAGCCTTCGAACAATCGAGGCGTCACTCAGTCGCCGTAAAAATTCACAGAACGTCAGCTGAACGACTCTCGGTGCCATTATAGAGCCCAGGGCGCAACTGCCGAATGTTAACTGTCGGATTATAACTGCGGGTTGGGAAAGTTCTTGGTTGTACAATAACATATGATCGGGTCGTATAACCGATCAATTTATGCCCATCACCCGAAAGCAATCCAATTCCATATATCCTAGACTGATTTAGAAAGTGCGTATATAATTACGCCTTTTCCATTAGGGGGTTTTTGAACCATATCCCACCAATGCGGGTTAGTGGGTGGGCCGACTTTTTACATGCCCATCCGACGCATGGATCATCTTACTTTTCAGACAATTGGGTGACCTGGGCCTATCACCCAATTATCTGCCAACTAGGATACAACACTGAAAATTTGTTGAGTCCCCGCAGGGTTCCAACCGACGATCTAAGGTTTTTAAAGCACTCGCCCTTACCACTGTCAGACTACGGTGGCAGTTTTTCATACTTCAATAAGATTGTGGTTTTGGTTGTTCCGTTACTAACGTCGTCAATTTTTATCAAGAGCTTTTTAAAAGTAGTTTTATTGCTAAAATTTAAGTTATTGTGGACCTCAGTGACGTTTTAACAATGCAATTTAGATAACATGATGCATATTTTTAGAAATGTTAACAAACGGTCCTTGTTAACATTTCGACAAATATGCATCATCATCATCAGCCTTTGATAGTCCACTGCTAGACATAGGCCTCAGGGTTTTTGGACCGTATTGCACCACGCTGGTCCAATGCGGGTTGGTGGGTGTACCGACTTTTTACATGCCCATACGACGCATGCATCATCTTACTTTTCAGACAAATGGGTGATCGGCCCAAATTGCCCTTACCAACTAGGAAACAACAATGAAAATTTGTTGAGTCCCCGCAGGATTCGAACCCACGACCTCCGGATTTTAAAGCACACGCCTATACCACTAGGCTACGGAGGCAGTTAAATATGCATCATGTTAGCTAAATAGAAAATTACTGGATTCTCACATTGTTGCTAACTTTTACGTGCTATTTTACATGCTTGTGTTAACTATTACTTAAATACATACATAAGTCATCAGTGGACCAGTACGTTGCACATTTGTTGTTCTCGATTGCAATACTGTTTAGAAACTTGTATCATCTACGCGTCGGCCTAAGTCAAAAACGTATCAACGACCACCGCCCAAAAGCGACGGACAATGCCGCTCATTAACAAACAGTATTAGTCTGATCGCTCACGTTGCAGCTGATCGCGGACCGACAACCATTCTTACCACGTCCTGAATACAAATATGCGAGACCACCGACTTTGATTGCCACCCTGAATCACAACTAGCGTTGTTTTTTCCGCGTCACGCGCACGAAAGCGATGGCCACCGTGGAATTATATCGCAATGCGCTTCATTGACTCGATCTCTGTTTCGCACATTGGTGTGGTCGTCAATACTGGCTTTGAGGTAGTATTGATGGTGAAATTGGGACATGGAAAGTGAAAAATGGTGGAAGGTTAACTTGTTATAGACAACCGACTACCATGTGAAGCAGCAATTGTCTTTTGCTGTCCAGAAGAAGTATAGTAGTCCTATGGTGATTTGATTTAAGAGCACCGTAGGTAATGTCATTATTAGGAAATAAGTATAAATGAAGTCTGAAGTCATAAATGAAGTCGTGGATGTCAGATGCCAGGCGCTCTGCATAAGAAGTGTTAGTCGAGGAAATTTAGGTGGATTTGTACAAGACCCCAAGAAACTTGGTTGATTAATAGCTATGAGAGAGTTAAAAAATACAATGTTTGCTTACAGGACCCACTAATATACAGGCAAGTATGTGACTGCGGTTTCTCTTATATTGGAAAAACACAGAAACCAAACGCCAAGAATCCACAGGAGAGAAAATATAGCTGATATTAACCATACAACAGAGCTCCAGAATTCGGCATCGTGAAGTATCTCCAAACATCAAAAATCACCGTCCTCAAATGCTTTTGTTTGATTTTTAAATTAAGGTACATCTAAAAAGTTGTATAGAGAATGTTCTAGGGTTTTCCTACCCGCTTGGGGTCCCATAAATATTTAATTAAAAATAGGTATAACACCACCGCTAAACAAAATGATAAAATAGCTCGTGTAAAGGTACAAAGACTAAAAAGTTCAAAATAAAAAGCTATATTTAAGATTTAACTGTCCCACTTCAGCAAAGTCTGACACCTCCATCGTCTCATGACCACGACAGTGCAAAATGCTTTGAAAGTCGAGAGTTAGGTTATAAATTAAATAGAAGAAATTCGCAAGAAAATCTATAAGTTTTCTTTGCTTAATAATGTAAAGCATTTGCCTCAATAATATAATTAGCTAACGGGTATTATTAAAAAATTATGAGTAGATAGTAATAATGTCTTTCAAGTTAAGTTTCAGCTGAGAGACCGGAGAGAGACAAGACACATGGATTATGTTACTTTACAAGCAATAGGGTTATCAGCCCACATTGTCAAAGTAACTAGGAAACAACTTTGAATAGTTGTTTATTCGCCGCAGAATGCGAACCCACGACTTTTGGTTTGGAAAGCGCAAGCACATATCACTACGGAGGCAGTAGACATTAACATAATATTTAATTTCTACCGAATTTTTCACATATTAAGTTACAAATTATTAGCAAGATGCATTAATTAATAATAGCTAAATTAGCACGAGATAAAGAGTATCGTGAAAATGCGTTAAAAAAACAGATATTAAGAAGACTAAATTATAACGAATACAAATTGGAAAACAATGCTAGTCGTTGTTATTTTGGCTGAATACCAAGTATAAAGGAAGTTAGTCAAGAAATTAACGGAATTATTTTTATTTTAAAATGTACTTTTCGACACACAAAGAAGAAGGAAGCAAAACAACACCCATTTCCGCTAAGTAAATTGAACAGATTTGACTGTCCGTATACTTAAGAAACTTTGATCTTAACTGAATTATTATTGTAATTCAGTTTAGATCAAAGTTAAATACTATAAGATTTTATTCGTTAGAGAAAAATAATAATTTTACAGCTAATATTAAGTTACCTTATATTTTTATGTGGATGCATAACGTTTACAAAACCTTTTATTATTTACGTATATAACATAATACTCATCAGATTTATTAGACGCGTTCCAAAACAACAATTGTTAACTACACCGCGTAGGAAAATTGAAGATAATTAATTTAGTAACACTTTATGAAAACAAATAAATGGTACAAAAGAGGACTTAATGCCAAATGCATTATCTCCTAGTAAACCTTTGGAGGCTTAAGAGAACATAAGGTAGGCGAATAATTTTGCAAATGTTATAGACATTTATACTACTAATTAACAATATTTACTGTTAGAACCACGACCGTTTTCTTGATGTGTTTTTCCGCTCTGTTATAGCATACAAGCCTTTAATATCATTAACCAAATACGTTGCTTTCACATTTTTTTACTTTTTATGGTTGGTATGGTAATTTTTCCAATTTAACCGACCCGCTTGGCGTAGTGGTTAGTGATCATTACCATTGCACAGAGGGTATGGGTTCGACTCCAACCACGGGAAAATATTGTGTGATGAACATAATTAACGCTTTTCTCGTGTCTGGGTGTTTGTATATATATAATACATGCAGAAATTTACAAAAGAGAAATATTTATTTATCTATACACTAAGACATTTATGACATTTTGGTGTAATTCAATTTTTTTAAACGTTTAGCTTAGCACAAAAAAGAAAATGAAACGTTAGCACAAGAAGGTCCTGCATCAAGGAAACTTTATCCTTTCACGACCAGTACCGCTTTGGGCTCACTTCCGCCAAGCGTCGTCAACTGCAGGACCACACACCGTTCCGATACAATCTGATGGGCCCATGGGATCCCATTGTATCCAACGTACGGCTAATAGGAATCCGTCTGCGGATGTACGAGGACTACTAAGCGATGTAGTGAGGCGCCTGTCCACGACCCTATACTGGGCATGCATCTTTCTTTATTAACAGAAGGTAATGCGTTTCCTGTATCGTACGTGATCGGATCGAACTATTGAGTTCTCACGTTGGCTGTCAATGTACCCGTAGAACTAATAATGGTTTTGGCTCTAGGTTTTTATGCTTTCAGAAACGGAGGTTCTTGATCTGAATCGACTGAAAACCTGTTTTTGTTTCTCAATTGGTTTGGGCAATATAGTCAATTCGCTTTGATTTCCTAAATATATAGTTAAATTCGAATCCATCCATTCAATTCAGCCCACACTTTTAAGTTATGAAGATCCGGATTTTTTGTTTTATTACAAAGATGATGAAACTGGCATAATATGAAAGATAGAAAACATATGAACTAAACGATATAGCTCAGTCTTAAATTCAATGAACTACAAAAATTGTGCGCTGATTGTGTATGTTATTATAGTTATGGATGATATATTCATTACATTCTCTACTATTTCCGCCATTCAAGTCGCAAAACGTAGCAAAAAAAAACACAGAATGCAAGTTTCTAATTATTAATTACAAATAAGTATTAATTGATGTTTTTCTAATTTTTTAGTTATCTTAAATCACAAATACACATTACGAAATGAAACTACCAGTAGCACTGAACAGAACTTTTTATTTCCAACATCTTGTACATCATAAACAATAGAACACACTAATTTACTTACATCCTTTTTAAGGTAAATTAATCAGTACACAGCCTCTTCCGCTTCATAAGTAAAATAGATTATAAAACTAAAATAGCTCCAACAAATAACGCACGATAATTCAACACAGAATCCGCCCGTGGGGGTATCGGGCGATAAATTAAATAAATGCCATACGTTACTCATCGTGTGCCGAGAAAGAACGCGGACGGATCCATCCCATTGATCTAATGGTCGCGCCTCATTTGAATGTCATCCGCGATTGATGGCAGCCGGCGTGCCGCCTTTGATCTCGCCGACGCCCCGCCGGTTCGTATCGAGCGTGAGATATGCCACTGGTATTGCTTGTGCAATTTTTACGGTGCACAGAATAGAAACTATTGGGATCGATAGTAAGGTGTTTTTCTTTTTTTGATCTATGACTAAGTGGTCGCTGTATCTGTATAAATTGACTGCCTGAGCCTACCACTGACCAATAGCGCATTGCAATTGCTAGTTTTCTTCATGGTCACCGATTAATGAAATTAATTTGATGTAAACATCAAATGTATGTTTTATATCCATCATAAGATATTTCCACGCTCAAACAATAACCCCTTTTAGGCATAAATCTTTAGTTGCAGTTTTAATGTGCTTTATCAATAAACCTATACATAACTTATAAACTGTACTTTAATGTTGCGCCTAATATTCACATTTCCTACATCTGTAATTTTGACTTGTTCGAAGCTTTTTTGATAGTTTGCGAGACACTTTTCACATAATCGTATCAAGAACAGCTAGCTACATGTATATTTTAATACATGTAGTAACAATCTTTTGATTATTCCGATAATAATACAATTGTACACATCAGCAAACATTCACAATCATCATTAAACAAGTTATAAAATCCTATATCCTCTGCCTCCGTAGCCTAGTGGTAAGGGCGTGTGCTTTAAGAACCGGAGGTCGTGTTGTCAACAAAAATATGAGATTTCCCTCCTATAATTTGTATTAAACACTCATACAAGAACATCTCACTCACACGTCCCATAATCGGCACAAGTCATTCCTCTTCGCCAAAACACAAAGGAGACGAGAAGAACAAATGGACATTTTCATGGAACGCCTAGGCGCAAAAATATAATAATATATTGGCCTTAATAAATTTCCTGTCACATCAATTGAGCACGTCCAAGCACTTCTTTATCGAAACTAATAATTTCTCTGATAAATATAACACGATGCGACCATTAATCTTGCAATAACTCAATACCCCGCGTTATTAATGTTCACATGACTTTCTAATTTATAACTATTAAGCTAAAACTTTTTTTATTGTTTACGATTTGTTATGCCCATTCTCATTACTTTATTGATTGGCCAATTCTTCTTTTTTTTTTAATAAAACATCCCATCGATCTATGCCTAGACATGTTAAATTATTACCTTCACTTTCTAACCTCTTCTTCATCTTTAACGGTTTTTGAAACAATTTTTAACCGCATTTGCTATTGCTAGAATTTGCATAGTTTTACATTAATTCAACTACAAGTCTATATTACAACAACACAATATTTTACTTTTAAATGCATTTAGCTTATGACAATGCTTAATCTATGGTGTCCTTCAAAGTTTGTCCTTTCGTCTCTGGTAAGGGTAAACAAAAACCGACAGCGGTAAACAAGATGGCTGCAAAAATCAAACAAGGCACCCATTGCGGTCTCGTACTGGCTATGAATGGGGCCATCATTGCCCCCAATTTAGAACCAACGGACGCCACCCCGTAGGCCATATTTCGCATCGGAGTCGGAAACAATTCAGAAACGTAAACGTAGATGATCCCAAATATAGAGCTGATGCCTCCAAAACCTATCACTCCGAGGATAGTAGTGGCCCAATAGTTGTTCTCGATAAATATCAAAGAAATCATCACTGCACCAGTGATTACCAGGATACCAATAGAAGAGTTCTTTCGTCCGAATAGTTTGTTGACTATCCAACTAAATACACACACCGGCATCTGAAAAAAAAACATAACATTTGTATACGTTTTCGATGAGAAATGTGTATGATAAAGTATTTTAATTGCTTTATTACAAAGCCGAAATATTTAATTCAATTTAACATTGTAATTCGTAGCATCGTAATTGCCTCATACGGTTTTCCCGCGTACTTTTAAGTATTTATACGCGTCGTTAAGATCATGCTGGTCTTTACTTTTAAAATGCCAATTTTTATCGAAACAATTGCTGTGTGCCTGATTAAAGACCAGTATTGTATACATTAAAATTAATTTGTAATGTCTTCTAGAAACCACATATATTGCATGCCGTATTAAACTTGAGTTCTTATGAATAGGCTATATTGTTTTCCACGAAACATCCAAACTTGTATACTGTATTTCGTAGCTTCTTACAGTAAGATAAAACGATAAACATTCTCTATTTACATATCTCACCTGTATTAAACCCAGTACAACGACTGCCACGTACAAATGTGTACCAACAAAGGTCATGTACTGATTGACTCCAAAGAAACACGCCCCGCATATAGTCCACACCACAAAAACACATATCATACGAATAGCCAAATCTTTTTTTCTAAAGAAGTCGAAATAATTTATATCAGGCGTTTTCTTCTCACAGATTTTTAAAGCTTGTACACTTTTCTCGATATTCTCTTTAATGTTTGTTGTGTCGCGTCTGTTGCTGAAATAAACATAAATCCTGTCAATAAATATTATAAAATCAATTAGAGACTCTCTAGAATAGATTAAAATTTTAGTCTTCTCTCTGCTCGAGACGTGTTATGTATTAGAGAAAGAGAAAAGTCTCCTATTAAGAAAGTAAAATAAAAAATACAATAAAAACCATACCATTTTGCAGCTTTTTCAATTATAATGACGGCTTCATCAATCCTTCCACGGGATATTAACCAGCGTGGTGATTCTGGTACAAAAAGGACCAGAATCAGTATGAAGATTGCCGCAATACCATAACCCAAGGCGTATATGTTCCAAGTGGGGGAATAGTACGCAAAGATCGCCAAAGATGCTTGGGCAAGTCCATCAGGTTGGAGGAGGCAGCAGCTGGCCACCTCTCTATGATTCTTTCCAACTATCTCCATCACGTAAACAATCGGTATTGTCAGAGCTCCACCAATCGCAACGCCGGTGATGAAGCGGAAGCAACTGAACATCCAATATTCCGGTGAAAATGGTGTCGCTAACATGAAAACCACGTTCATGATTACGGTTGCAATTAAACTTCGTCGACGACCAAACCTGTAAGAAAGTGTAATTCAATAGAAAATGCGATCGTTAATATTATTACTATGCAAAGAAGCAGAAATTACTCACCTATCGGATATCCATCCGAAAAGCGTAGTACCAACTAATACACCAAACATTAACACAGACTGCGCTAAGCTAGCCAGCCACTGTCGCTCACATATCAGGCCGTAATCGGATATCAAGGTGGTATTCAGACCTTGGTTGTGATATTCGTACTTCAGACAACCATCGTAACAGGTTGAATTGGAAACCTCTGCATCTGGAGGCTCCTTGAACTCAACGCAAACAAAGTCCGTTTCCGGTGTGAGAAACAGTATGGAAGTCATATTCCACATGACGATGAACCTGGTGAGGGCAACCGTGATAAATACCCATCCTTGCCATAGCCCAAAAGCACCTATAGCATCTTCCACGTAGTCCTGTGAATCCTCGACAGGATTATTATCCTTTGTGCTTATCGCAGCGCTCTGTGTACTAGACTGACATTCTTCATGGCTACTTTGGAATTTGTACCTGAAAAAGTTCTCTTGTTAAACTTTATGTCTTTTCCTTTTGCTGAATATACAATATAAATTAAAATTTAAGATATGAAAAAATATTATGAGGGACTGATAAAATGGTGACTGTAATCTATAGTTATTTATAATCTATGGATGTTATGTCATTTGGATTATTCTTTGAGTAATTGTTTCGTGAACATATATCACATATATGTATTACATACGATATTGGAAGAAATAAAATGCATAAATAATAACAGATAAGCTTTATTTAATTTGTCCTTGCCTCGGCACAGTATGAAAATCAATGTAATAGCTAAATAACAGCGGTTGTACGTTCCAAGAAATGTGTCCATTTTCCAAGGCTACTTTGACAACGTGCGATATATCAATCCGTATTCCTATTGCGGTTTCACCTATTAACATACAAAAATATGCGGAATATCTACGGAGATATATGAGGGGTTTTATTCATACTTAAAGATTTCACTTAGTTAAAATTCTCCAGACTATACGAATCATTTTTTATGAATTTGTAATATTTGATTGATTTAAGTGATTTTTAACAATAAATCGTATACAACATTAATGGATTTCATTTAATAAAATGACGATAATCAACATTAAATATCAGATTACTCAATATATAAGAGTAAAACACATACTAATAAATATCTAAATAGACATGTGTCATTTAAGTGTCATAATAATCATAATAACATTTCTGAACGTACAACACAACATCATCTAGTCCCAAACTAAGCAAAACTTGTATTATGGAAACGAGACTGATAATTACATAGACTTACTTTTTAATGAATTAATACATTTATAAAGATACACACAGACACAGATTAAAACTCTACGCTCATAGAACAAAGCTTTTCCTATGGTGAGAATGAAAACCCACACTCTTGATGTAACAGCAAGGCCACAAACCACTACGGCTTCAAATATCACTAGCCTAGTAGTATTACAGATAAAAAAGGAACCTTTAAAACCAAGCCACAATCTCATGCTATGCTATTCCCATCCTCGACTTAAATAAGTGAGGTTACCTCGTAATGATACACGGATCCTTGCAACCAACAATTTATGGCACTTAACTCGCCCAATGAAATTAGCCTCCAGATTACATTCATTCGACTCAAGTGATTTATACATACTTATCAAACAGGTATACCATCATCTGAGTGCATATAATGGTGAGGATAAATTGACGATTTATGTAGGTTCGAACGTTATTAAGAGCGACAGGTAAATAATCATTTTGATAGCGTCGACTATTATATCATGGGATAATAAATTAAATATCCTTTCGAGTAGATCAAAGATTATTCTGTAAGAACAAATTGAAATAAGGTATTTTATTTAACGGAACAATATAATATTTGTACTTATATGTGTTAAAAGAATGTCATCATAAATGTTTGATATATGCTTGTCAATATAAATAAAAATACTGCATTTACTGAGTTTCAAATTATACGAGTAATCCATTTCATGTGTAATAAGTATACATCATACGAAAAGATCTAAAGCTAACTTATTTTATAACAATGTTATAGCAAATACATTAGCAAACACTTAGACAATTTATTGCCATTAAATGTCAACTTTCTATATTAATATTGTCGTTTTATATATCATGTGTAAGAAACTAAAAAAGTGTGATAAAAATGAAATCCTTAGATATGGTCTTACGACTTTCATGTATAGAGGAAAGTTTAAAATTACATTTTTATTATTTTTTACTATAAAAACGAAAAAAGAATTACTTCTCTCTTTTCCTAATTTAATCATGATGACAAGTGTTTCCCAAAATGTCTTGAATAATCCAAACGTTGTATAAATTTATTATTTACATCATCTTGCTCGAAAAGTGCACATGCCCTTGTAAAAAAATGCACAATGATTTTTATGCTGAGATATCTGATCATCGTGTTCGTGAGTGAGATTGACCGCTAAAAACATCAAATTTACTGACAACTAATTCATCTATATAAAGCAGTTCACCCTTTAGGTTGTACAGACCGGATGCTTATCGCTCACGTCAAAACTGTTATTCAGGTCAGCCTTAGGTAATTTGTGAAAAATGGCTAGATGAAAGAAAGAAAGCATTGATTATACACCGCACGTGATTCCGTACTGTACAAACGCACAGAAATTTAACGCGCAACATAAAAGCATTAGCGTAATTTCAGTTCAAGCGTTAACTATAATCCGGGCCGTTCCTCATCCATTCGCAGCCGTAGACGGAGGGCGCCTAATCACCATGAATAACGCTGTTTGGTCCACTTGCCTCAGATTTATGGGCCCCTAGAGGCGCAGTTTCCCGGCCATTACGATGATTTGCCTGCCTCGACGGGCCGTAATTCCGCACCGGCCAAATTGACACTACCTGCTTTGGCTTACATCTCTCATTAAATACTAAAACACCATTTCTATCTTACATTGCTAAAATACTGTTGAATTATAGATAAGCCAATTTAAATTAGGTATGTATGCAAACAGAATAGCCAATGGTCACAACGTACAATACGTACGACGATACTTTTTGTTTTCATCGACTATCACTCAGTGATTGACATCTGGGATGCCAATCCGTTGTCAAGGGTTACATACATACATACATTATTAGCTTGCGTTAGTCCACTGCTGGACATAGGCCTCCCTAACGCACGTCTCCTACATTACTATATATATATACATATATATATAACAATAACTTTATAAATGATACTGACCAACATTTCATTGTCGCTGATTGTGTCAATAATAATAAAATAACTTAGTTCTTATGATGTTATTATGTTAAAGAATGATACTAATTATAAAGAATAGTGAATACTCGTAAACATAAAATATTACAGCAGATAAATAAAAACGTATTTACCCTAATAATTTCCCGCCCCAAGATCAAGAGGGGTGTAGTAAGTCTAAAAAAGCCCGTGCACTTCCTTCCCGTCGCCTCGTGAATATTTCAAAGGAGTTTTTAATCAGCCGTGAAGCGATTTACAAATTAAACAGGCCCCTACGTTATGAAGAAATATCACGAGACACTTGTGCCCGTTTCCGTTGACACTGGGTTTTTTTTTGTTTAAAAAATATATCATAACAAAAAGACAAGATTTGGCGAAATTAAAAAAAATATCTAAGAAATCATTCTGACTTTTGGAAATGGATAAAATGGTAGTAAAGAAAAGTAGTAACTATAATCTAAGCTTGGTTACGGCTAATACTGGACGTATCAATAAAATAATAAAGTAAACTAAACTTCCATCAAAAATGGTCCTAACAACGTGGGCTGACTTTATTCACGCCAATCCAGAAGTTATAACTAGGAAAAAAATATTTTTAAAGACCAAACAATGACAATTTACCTGTTGTTGTGTTGAGTAACAAAAAATATTTCTTTATGGTGTTGCATACATGAAAAAAAATATTAGCTACTTATCTACTACTATATTATGCATTGTGCGTAAAAATGTCAAACATTGTTTTACATGTGCAAAATATTGCACTTACGGTAGCATCAATCTCTCTCGGTATTCAAACGACGTGACGTATCCTGAAACGTGAACGCGCAACGAATGAGAAATATCGCCGGAAAGGATCTCCCGCAAAAAGCTCGCAAATTTCGTCATCAATTATCATTATTAGAGTGCGAAGCGAGCGGAGACGGGGCGTAATTGAGTTTTACAAATGGCGTCGGCTGCCGGCGACGTCACGTCATAAATACGGGGTGACGGCTTGACGGGTGTCCTCACGTACCGTGCGACAATAGAGTCGGGTAATTTGTTTACCCGCGAGACAGCGCTGCTGTTAATCGCATTGTGGCCAAACAGGCAGACACGTTCAATGGAGTATTTATATGTGAATTGAAATGAAATTCAAATAGTTTCGTCCAATGAGGAAACAACAATGAAAATTCGTTGATTCCCCGCAGGATTCGAACCCAGGACCTCCTGTTTCTAAAGCACACGCCTATACCAATAGACTACGAAGTTAGATAAACCAGAACTTCAGTATCATAATATAAAGAGTTTTGTTTATGTAGCAGTACATTAACGAAGACCTTAAAACAGCTTAATTATGAACTATTAAAAATATGGCAAAACTTTACATTGTTCTCTTAGTAACTTTCAGACGTTACTATACTTACAAGGTTTATACACAAACTTTATCTTCTACGAAAATATATAAAGCTTTTTTAAAGTCGAAAAACTACATATTGAATTCATTCTTACGATTTTAATATTTGAAAACTGCTTAAACTTTATATTCCATTCAAAACGCGATACCATTACCGGATTGATTGGACTTCATTAAGGACGAGTTGTATGATATCTCCGCACTAAGAGATAGCGACCGCCATCTTATCGCGGCGAGCAGTTATCGTTAATTTTAACAGTCGCTGTAACGGTTTAATTTATAGCGCAATAACAGTTTGTGTTAGCGACAAGGTTGTCGTCGGGTTTAGCTCGTCCGGGACGTACTGATAAGGAAGCCAATGTTGCTGTGAAGTGATAATATGCGTTACTGCAGACGTTTGTAACGCTAGAGATGCATTCCATTGCCGATTGAATGATGCTGTAGCCGTTATTGATAACGGTATTTAGATATTAATGCTCTAAAGGCGATCATAGGAATGTATTATAATGTATGAATGTATAATATTGCATCTTGAATAAACTGCTTCGCAGTTTGGCAGGTTGTATATAATGGTATGTATACTTTCATAAAATAAATAAATAAAAAAAGGAATAGTGTTCTTAGTAAAGATAATTATGTTATGTTATGTTATGTTTTACCGGTGGTAGGTCCCCTTTTTACAAGGGACCGTCGGTGAGTAAGCAGAGTGTGAAAACACTACTGTGTTCCGGTTTGAAGGGCACTGTAGCCAGCGTAATTACTGGAGACTTAATATCCTATGTCTCACGGTAGGCAGCGCGTTGGTGATACCTGTACGACCAATGTATATGGGCGTCGGTGACCACTTTCCATCAGGTGGCCCCGACTGCTCGTCTGCCTGCGTATGCAATAAAAAAATGTTAAAGAGCTTATGTACAAGGTAAATTATAGTTACATAATCTAAGAACATCTTTATTTTATATGCAAGTATCATGTCTTCCAAACCCAACCTTTATATAATATGAAACGTATCAAGAGAAAGACATTTCATAAGGCCTGACGTTTGGTCTTAACAACCCAAAATAATTAATACTTTCTTGCGTTTAAACGAATACTAGACAAGATTTAATAAAAGACCAAATAAACCAAATTAAACACGATAAAATCCGTAAAGTCTTCTATTAAACCATACTTAAGCATCTGTAATAACGACTAATATCGGCGTTTTTGCACTAAATATGTACATGTAAGGTTATATTTTGATTAGTTTGATATTTTTATTTAGATAAAAATAATAGAGTATATTAAAACTAAAACAGGACACGTAGTTATTCAAATTATTACAATCATAATATTTTCAACTGCACATTCTATTTTTTTTTATTATTTTACTTTATTATGGCAACAAACAGTCATTACAAAGATATTATATAGCTTATATTACTAAAACGACGACAAAATAGTGCCGAAAAAAAGATAACAAAATAGAACATAATAGCGAGCTTATAACTAAAACATTTCTTAAATTTACGCGCATGGATGTATTACATTTTATAAGCAATGTTTAACAATATATTCAGAGTTTATATAAAAGTCGCAACATTTTAAAGGTTAAGCAAATACTATTTTCTAACAAGTAACATTTTTATTATATAACTAATTACCAACTAATTTATTATAAATACAAGTCTTAAATTCAATGAACGACAGATGAAAGAGGTCTAAATCTGAAAAATTTTATTATATAAGTGCGGAGTCGAGAGGTGAAACAATTCCTTGTATAATTTTTATGGAATTTTGAGAACGAAAATGTTTTTGGGACGTGAGGGCGTATAGGTAATCTAGACCAGTTTTATAAACGATATTTCTGACAAAAGTGAAGGAAATCAATTTTATTATTTAAAAGTTTAAATAAGAAAGACAAATCATATTGTTTACGACGATTTTGGAGGGACAACATTTTAGTATTACTTTTTAGTTTCAATAGCCTAAGTCTATTCGGTAGGTTAAACTATTCAGAAATTTTCTGTACTTCTTCTAATCGCTGGATATGGCATCCGTATAGGGACCCATACGACTATCAGCTGTATTCAGGATAGCTCTTACAAAGCAAAATAAAGTAATTTGAGTGTATTGGATTATTAAAGTTTACTAATTCTGTTAATGAAGCCAAGTGTTCTGAAAGCCTTGGATAATTGAGTTCGAGGTATAAGAAAGGACATTTTACTATCCATTATAATCGCTGAGATCTTTAATTGAATTGATTCGTTTTATGCTATGATCATTAATTTTGTAATTAAACTTGAAGAAATTTAATTTACACGTATATGTGCGTTTAGAAAGTTGGTTAGCTGGCAATATTCAGTCAAGCAGACAATATCGGACTGTAATTGAGCACAATTTCGGTTGATCTAATCACCCGGAAAATTTTTGTCATCAGCATATTGTAGGAATTCAGAATAATGTATACTAGAACCAATATCATTGATATACTGAAAAAAGAGTGAGCCTAAATGGGATCCTGAGGCATCTTCGGAGGCACGTCCAGAAAGCTAGAGCAGTAATCCTGAACGAAAACGCTGTTGACTTCGGTTCTTTAAATAGGATTCCATGCCACCTCAAAAGACTACCATGAATACCAGCTTTTAAGAGTTTGTTTAACAATAGGTCAGCATTTAATTTATCAAACGCCTTGAAAATCAGTATAATACATAACATCTACTAAGGATTACCATCCTGGCTCGCAAGACTTTATTTGTAAATAAAAGTCATATTTGTATCGACGCTACGCATTTCATAAATCCATGTTGGTTTTCAGAGACAAACAAAGTGTCGTATGGAGTTATTCAATTGAGTAGCTACAATTTTTCAAGAATTTTACCAAATGTGCATAGTTTAGAAATAATCCTATATTCTGTTATAATGTCCCTTTTGCTAGATTTGGGAATAGGTAATAAGTGTTTTTTCCATAGATTTGGAAATACACTTGTTTAAGTGATAAATTAAATAATTTCGTGACGACTTTAAAAGTTCATTCGCACATTTTGATACGAGGATAGGATGAATACCATCAAAACCAGGTCCTTTATGAATATTAATAGACTTTAACTCTTTAAGGATAATATCAGCTTCGAGGTTAACAGTGTTTATATCAACAGTCGACTTTATTGATAGTTCAATGTCTGGTATGTTAATATTTGGGTGTGGAACAAACAAACTATGAAAGTAATTGTTAAATGCTTTACATATGTCTACGCCATTAGATACAGTACTGCCTTGGTAAGTCATCGGAAGGGGTTGATGCATTTTGGACTTTACGAAAGTCTAGAAGTACTTCGGATTCGTTTTAATTTTTTTCAGAAAAATTTATATATTGTTCATATACAATGTCCTTCATCTTTGAAAACCTTGATCTAAAGTAGAAAATGAGTGATAGTCATTCGGATTTCGGCAAGTTTTCCATTTTTGTGAAACTTTCTTTTCTTCCCTAATTTTATAAGAGGGCCTGTAAACCATGGTGGATGTTTAATATTTTCTGAAATAGTGCGTAAGGAACGTATTTATTGACGAGGTTATTCAAGATGTTGTAGAAGTTTGATATTAATATTTCTGTAAACATTTCGCGTTATCTTTATACAGTCTCAGACCGGACTAAAATAGTTATAATCTGTTTACTAATAACTTTAATAGGGAATGAGAAGACACTTTGTCAACTCAACAATAAAATTAAGTAAATGAGACTAACAAAAATATAACAAGTAAATAGTTTTAAATTTCGAATGTATGCAATTAACATTAATAAAAAGCAACGGCCATTGATAACATTCACTCGACCAGATGAATTTCATGTACAAGTGTTATTCCGGTCTACTTTCAAACTATTTGAGTCCACCAATTTGTATTTCAGCGCGCAATCTAATCTCTTTCCGGCTGAAAATAACCTGAAAACGATCGGGACAGTGCTTTCGTTGCGTTCAAATCTCGCGCAATAAATTCCCCCTGAAACGAATGCCCCCAATTAATCAGTGTTTATTCACGGCGGGGAAGGAGCTTGTTAATACGTTCGCCAGATGAAAAGTTAAGCTATTAAGGCGTATATTTCTCGGCAGTTTTTTTTCTCCGCCCGAGAGCTTTCTTAATCTTGTTAAATGAGGGCTGCCACTACCGTTTTTTCTAATGATAAAGTTAATTTGAATAAAGTTATTCATAATTAATAGAATTATTACTTTCCGTTAAATGAAATAGTAGGGCGTATAGTCTAGCTAAAGAAGCGTAAGAAAAGATGAAAACTAAACAAGTAAAGATATAAAAGCAGAATTAATATAATTATTTTGATTACTAAAATTAAATGGTAGTGCACCTGTAATTTTGCTAATCAAAACTTGAAATCGGTGTATAGGGTGCCTATTAATAACTTATAACCTAGATTCAATCTGACAGCCAATTAATGTAGCACCTTAATTACTGACAAACACACTTTCGTTACTTGATACTTTATTAGATGTATTACCTAAATTGTCATCATGTCATCATCAGCCTGATAGTCACTGCTGACATAGCCTAATGCACCGCTACTACCATTGGAGTTTTTTGACTGTATCCACCTAAGCTGGTCAATGGTGTTAGTCGGTGACTAGAATCATTTACATGCCATCGACGATGGATTCATCTTAGTTTTCAAGACAATTGTGATCGGCCTAAATTGCCTAATAATGGAAAACAACAATGAAATCTCAAATTCGGCTACTAAATTTATTTACCGTTGATTAGGATCATATTCATAAAAGTATTTTCTTTATTTTTTTTTGAATGTGCCGTACAACTGACTCTGAGTCAAGGAATTAACACAGACAAACTTTCAATATCATTTCAAGTACAGTTATCTGAAAATAAAAAGGCCTTTGTGCAAAGGATTTAAAACTTTACTTTTTACTTTACTTAGATTCACTTCTTTAAGTCACGTTACCATGTTTCTTTTTTAGATGTTTAGCCATGTTAAGAGTACGTTTTGTGAAAAAGCACTATATGATAACACTATGAGTAAATTATCGATTTTTCTAGTCTGCGGTACAAACACTACATTTATAAGACCATAAAATACTAAAGAATAAATTTTCTAACCATCCAACCTCCCGGCAACCCTATATCACGCCCAAGACAAATTGTTGCCTCTTAAGAATTAATTTTAAAGAATACACCCTAACAGGTCGTTTCTCATTGTCATAACGCTTTTTTCGTCCCAACAAAATATCACTTTGTTCTTAATTAGGGAACGCCACGCAACTGTTCCCGCGGGCGTTTCATTAATTCATCCTGAGTTATTGTTCAAATGATAGATGGGACACTTCGACTTGATTAAGTTGATAGACCGTTAGAAGTTTTGTTTGCGAACTCGTTAGCGAGAATCGTCCATTTTCTTTCTGTCGTAAACCTAGTAAACTTTAGTGTTTCATTTTCTCGACAGTGTGTGTTAATATTTCTGAGACTACGACTTGATCTCTTTACAGATTGTCCAAATTAGTACAGACATCATATTTTCGTTAGTTAGCAATAGTATTTTTATGTACATGTATATTATGCTCGTAAATATCTCCTAAAGAATCGCTGAATTACTTTGAAGTAGACAAGATAAAGGTAATTTAAGACAATATAAAGAGCTAATTTTCTCAATATTGTATCACATAACAAAATCTATATAATTTATCTTTATTGTAAAATAATAAGTGTTAAAATAAGCTTTAATAACAAGAATAAATGTGGTGAAGAACAAATAAGCGACTGCCGGAGGAGATGTTACTTCTGACGAAAAAAAAAATAAACTGCTATTTCACTTATTACATCGAATCCTAAAATTTCTATTTAATTTATATTAAACTTGATAGCATAATGTTAAGGAATTACGTTTCATATTTAAAAGGTTTACCAGTTGTCCAAGTTTAGAATTTGTATTATTTGGCAGTCATCTACCATAACAAATATCTTATTGTTTGTTACAATCTCTAAACATATATTCACTACAATACATCGCCTGATTAGAAAAGGCACCATAAAATCAATTCATCTACTGAACTACCATTATGACCTAAAGCTAAGATAACTTTAAGATTTATAAAGTGATTAGTTCCGTTCCTCTCTACCAAAACACGTTGTTATATGACCCTCGATCTCGGACCTGTTGGGTTGATATTACACCGATTCATCACTCCGAACACGATACAAGCCTGAATGGGAGTGAATGACACGATAAATAAGCTTGTTGATAATGCGACCAGCTCGTAAATACCTCGAGATACGCTCCCATTGATAAATCGTTTGATAAACAAAATTAATATTAACTACGTGTTCCCTATTGTCAATTGTTTAGTTAAATTAAGTAAGACGTTGATAGTGTCGTGGTAATGGACTGGTCCCTTGTTTAACAATTCCAGGGTTCGTATCTCACGAATGGCAAATTTTGTTTAATACACAGACCTAAACATTATGTCGTATTAGGGTTTTAATGTTTGTCTACAAAGCGTTTTGCGAAAAAATGAGTGTAAAATAATTTTTTGCCTTTTAACTATGTTCCAGCGTTTGAAAAAGCTTTAAAACAGATGTTAATGGAGTTGAGATCAAAAATAAATATGAAATACTCACACTTGTTTAACTTTAAGTTATTATTCTACTTAGAAACAATTTACCTAATCGATTGAACTTTTATTGTGAACACTTTTAATCTATACTAATAAATAAAATTACACTGTCTGCTTGTAAAATTAAAATAACCGTTTTTAAATAAGTATATTGTCATATACAACCGCTGAATATGACAAAACAATATATGATTAAATTTTTGTTCGTGTGTCTGTCTATTTGTTCTGGCAAAGATTCGCCCAGTTTTATAGGATTTTCACTGAAAGGTAGCTGATGTAACCAGGAGTAACCTAGGGTGTATTTTTTTATAAAAAAACTGTTTTTTATATATATATTACCACGCGGAAGAGGTAGCGGACTACAACTAGTACATGAATGAAAAAAAAACTATCACACTAGCGCAAAGAGATCGGCAAACTGCGGAAAACGCGCGCACAGCGAAGGTCAACCAGACAAAGCGGGCGCAAGATTTGTGGTCCATAAATAAGGAATATCGCGGCATGGCCACGGACCATTTAACTTGACAAATGGGTCACAAGTCGCCGGAAAGCAAAAAGACGACGCCGCTTGCGTATAACTCACTTCCACTCCCCGGTATTAATTGCTAGCGCTGACTGTACACCGCAGAATGGCCGAACTACTGTTCCGAAAGGTTGGGATGCAACAAATTCTAATGTTACAAAGAATATTATTTATTTAGGATTGAATAAAATGCAGATTTGGTCACGTTTAATTTTGTTTTAAATATGACTGAAGTTTCTTTGCTGCTTTGGTCACGGCCAAGGTGTTTGGTATTTCATATAAAATCTCATATGATATTTATTATACAAAGCATTTTCTTAATTCACGTCTATTATATAGCATAGTTCAAACGAGAATAGATTATAAATTAGGATTCCTTTTTAAGAGAAAACATTCGTAATTCAAATGTGGTGATTGTGTGAATAGTTTTTCTCGATTTAAGTGACTTTTTTATCGTGTTATCGGAGTTTAATTATTTTCTGTGTAATCGACTTCCTTTAATAAGCTGAGAGTATCAATGTAACAAATATATAGGTAAGTATAATAAAAAAATCCTATCAAGACGACCGATTAAAATCGAATATAAAAACTAATATATTATTTCCTATATTAATTAATTCCCTAAAACAACTTTCATCTGCACAAGAAATTCTTAAATATTGAAAAAATTTAATATTTACCGAGCGTAACAAACACGCAAATATACTCATCATCATCAGCCTGTGTTAGTCCCCTGGTGGACGTAGGCCTCCCCTAATGCACGCCTTCTTCGTTATCCATTCGTCCTTTGTTCTTGGACCGTATCCCACCACGCTGGTCCAATGCGGGTTGGTGGGTGGGTGTAAAAATACTTTATATTAGTGACGTTAGTAATCCTAAATAAATTCCAGCGATACCATCAACTACCGAATCACAGTCTCTCGGCCGATTGAACTCCACAGAGTCTTCCATGGGGTCGATCTTAACACGACAGTGGGGCCATAACTCCACCCAAAGCCGCCGTATATGAGAACTGTCCGCCGCTCGGTATTTTACGTTAAATGGGCCGGCTTTGTCGTTAAATTTGTAAGTTATCGCCGACGGCGTGGTGTGGCCACGTTATTAGCGGCGGTGGGACATTGCGTTTAGTTCCTGTTCAATTTCCACCATTTAATAAAGTGTCTCGTGTTCATCATCATCATTATCAACCTGTGCCATTCCAATGCTGGACATAAGCCTCTACTAATGTACGCCTCCGCTTCCGATCTACGGCTATTCTCATCCAGCCGACGTCACTTCGCGAACGTCGTTGCTCCATCTTGCCGCAGGGCCAGTGTTTGCCATGTTTGCTACAAAAGAATATAAAAGCTGAACGCTCACGTGGTATTAAACGTTTTAACTTTACAACCCAATAAATCTATAAGCTCTGCTTATAAGAAGAGTAGCCGTAAAAACTCGTGCTCGCTATCCTGAGACGTTAGATATGTCTGATGATGTTTCTGTACACTACTAAGGTTCTAACCAAAGTGTGTGTGTGTTATGTGTGGAAAATTGTGGCAAAAGAAGAAAAACGACTACAATTTTATTGTCCTCTACATTATTCGAACCGTAATATAAAAACTCGTGTGATCAAACGGTTAAACGATCAAAAACTCTTTTAAAATTGTACGTGCAAATGAAATTCGAAATAAACCGCACATAAAATAAATGGCACTCTTAACTACTCAACAGATCATAACTGTTAAACTTCGGACATATTTGTTATAAAAGTACAAACATTTACTGATCCAAGCTTTTAATTAGCTTCCAATGTTAAAAGCATTCAAGTAATTATACTGCTTCACTATTATCAGAATTCCAAACTAAGTACCGGTTAACTTAAAACTTGAACGCGACAGTTATAAAGTGTATTTGTATAATTGCATCTTGAAACTTTTCCCAAAGTGCCACGGACCCATGGCGACTGCAGTCGTTGAGTTGTGTTCGCGCGCGGGAAATTTTATTTATGGCACTGTTTGCTTTAAAGAAAATTTAGTAGCGCTCGCTCATTAATTCGTATAACTCATTTTCGGGGTAACGTGCCAGGCATTAAGCGGGATGCTAGAAGCTAAATTTCGTATTATATGTTAAACGTTGAACTAGTGGGGTTAGAAGTTTTGTTACGTAAAATCAAAACTATGGTTTAACTACCATTTTCTTGGAGTGCCTGCTTTGAGAGAAACAACGAAATGGTATTTAAAGACAATTTTATCTATAATTATTTCCTTTATCTACGCGAATATATACATTATTAAATAAAATTACTTTTTACGGATTTTATCGCGTTTATTTTACATATTTAAATTCCCGACGTTTCGAACACTTTCCAGCGGCCGTGGTCAAGGTTTAGACTGACCGTAAATATGTAAAATAAACGCGATAAAATCCGTTAAAAGTCACAATTTTAGCCTTGCTCTTATTTTAGATTTGAATAGGAAACAACCACAAGGTCTCGAATAACTTTTTATAATGTTTTAATGTTGTTTACGCATAAAAATCCGGGGGTTATGGTTAAATATTCAGCAAGTGGAAACTATGTCTTGTTGTCTACTAGTGGTTTAACTTTTAGTTTTAAGACGTTTTTCCATCAGTAGACTATGTAAAGATGTGAAAATTTGATACAAACACCAATGGTATTTGTCTGTTAGATTATTCCGATAGCATGAAATCATTCATATTATTAAGGGTAACGGACGTACAAATTTTACTCTTATTCTGTATATTATTAAAATAAGTAAAAGTATTATTAAATTCGGACAACTTGCAGCCGTTTTGTTCTTTAGAAAATGTTAGCATAAAGTAATAATACGCAAACGTTTAATGCGATCCTCTGTCTAATGTCTTTTACTACACTAAAGTCGATCTTAATTTGTAACAGCTCTGAAGTTTGCTACACATTCGTGTCCATTAACATCCTGGTAATATAATTTATTAATGTAACACTTCTGGAAACTTTTCATGATATAAATATTTTAACCAACCTCAAATAAAGTGAATCACGAACTGTATACCGACATTAATCCGCCCTGTCGTTACAAATGGAAGCGTCCGATTATCGGACACGACGGACAACCCGACTTATTGGATCCCCATAATGATCGGACCCCAATTAACATAAAACCCCCATCAATGGACGCCGGGGGCTAGGCGATTTGACTTGCAAAAAATAACCCCTCGACCGAATGCTGACGATTCTTATTCAACGCTCTTTTGCAACGTTAGGAGATAATGAAATGACCTGAAATGACGTTATGCTTTTAAATTTCACTGTTAACCGCCGCGGCTGTAAGGCTTTTGGCCCAGAGAATAATTAGTGTTTTTCGCAAATACCTTATTATGAATTTCGTGTCTTAATTCTGTTATTAACCAAAGAATGGTTAATGTGCTACTAATATAGGAGTTTTAAAAAGTAAAATTGGTTTCCAAAGAACCAAATTGGAAAATAGCACTGGTTCAACAATTTGTGTAACCGCTATAATGTTCCGATATAATGGGAATCATTTTTTACTGGAATGATTAATAGAAAAGCTGACAGATATACCTTGATAAATCGCCAAAGGGTGTTGAGCTAATTTCCGGTGACTAACGCCACATGAAGGAGCCTATTGTTTACCATCAAGCAAACAAATCAAAATCTTTACTTTTAAATGACTTTTTGGGTATTTTTAAGGTATATTTTTTTCTAAAAGAGAGATATTGTGATTTTAGAAAAGGACAAACTATGTGCTCAAGCGATGGCCTTTAAACAGTATTTTAGGGAGTTCTTTGCTCCGAAGTGACCCTTTTAAATTAGATATTATATTACTCTATCTTTTCGATAAACTTAGTTTGACCTATTGAAGATTCATAAGCAATTTTGTTTCCGAAAAAAGCTAACTTAAAAGAGACGTAGCTTTTATAAAGTTATGATTAATTATACTTAAGTTATAACACAATAACACAAAAAACCAAAGATAAAGAACGTTAGTAGAACATATAAAAAGGTTTTTTTAAAGTGCTTTTACCATAAAAATTACGGCCAACGAAATAGTATTTATTTTTATAAAATTTTAAGTCCCCTATAGGGTCCAATTAGACCACGCCCCTAACATTTAGGGTCTATAATATTAGCCTTAAAACGGTTTTGGCTCTTGTTACACGCGAACCGTATTTATCGAAGGCAATTACCAAAATAACACGTCATAACCCAGTCATTACTGGTTGATGCCCAACATTAAATAAGTTAGTTCAATAACTGCTATAAATAGATACCTTTGGTAACGTTAACTACCTCCGTGGACTAGCGGTTTTGGTCCTCGCTTTATAAAACGGAGCTCATGGGTTCGAATCTCGCGGGAAAACAACTTTGTGTTATTATTTTGTTCTGGTCGATTAGGACGATATGGGCCGATCACACAATCTTTAGAAAAGTGAGACGATACGTGCCGACGCATGTAATATGTCGATCCCTGTTGTCAAGCACATCTTTAGCAGTCGTTAGAAAGAGTCCTTGCATTTAAATATATTGACAACTCGTTTATCCTTATAATGCAGTTTACCCTTTAGGTTTTGGAGGTCAGACGCCATTGCTCTGCGTAAAAATTATTATTCAGATAGATCTAAATGGATTAGACGCCGACCCAATGATAATTTATGAAAATTTTTAGGTTAGGCAACATTGACTTAAACGTCGACATAAAACTCGCCGATTATAATAAATACATGCAATTCATTTTTATACATATTATGTCAGAGTACGTAGATAGATAATTACAAACGAATATTTACAAAATTGTTCGCTTTGTTATACTGCGATAAAATGGTTACAACAGTGACACCATTTAAAAAATTCCGTGTAAGATAGAATATTTAAGCCTTAAAGCACATAATATTGAACTTCCACTCATAAGCGTCATATCAAAATAATAAAAATAAGTCAAATTAGGATTTAAGCAGGCTGACACATTTCGCGTGTAAGCAAGTATGCAAAAAATTAAAATATGTATTTATTTATGTTATAAAGAACAATGAACTTTAAAGCAAATAACTATGAAATGCGTCCAACTCTAATTATTAATGATTTAAATTTAACATGTTGTGCCTTGTTATAAGATTAGCATGAGATGTCTGCGTTGAGTTTTTTATTGCTATTGCACTATACTATGAATCAGACAAGCCTGCCAGATTACAATGTGTTTCCAAAATTAACTTTAAGATATTCAAGCCATAGTCTTCAGTACTCAAAAGTCCCAATACCTAATCCACTACGCTTATGAATAGTAACAAAACCAAATCTTCGTAATCCGTCTTTTAAATGAAACAAAGACGTTTCAAACAACTGCTTTAAATCTGACAAAATCATAGATTAAAAACAGAATGACAGCTTTCGGAAATACTCAAGAGGAAAAAAAGTTATCTGCGATTATCCCTAGTCGACAATTGGGTGACATATATAGTTACCTAACCGCTTCTTCAGACGCCCCCAAACATCCTGCCCTCGGATCACACCCCCAAGATTACACAAGAAACCGAATAGTATTGTACACTACAATAGACTAAACACAATGACGTTGGCAGATGTTTGAAAAGTGCAACATTGGCCATTGAGAAATATTAGCACAATAAGGATTGTGTTCCGGTAAAGCGATTATACCATCAAAGCTATATGTCGTTTGCAATGCCATTTAGTTTGAAATATGTACATTATCAGCGTACTTTGTGTAATTCTGAATAATATTAACGTAATTATTATATCGAGCTAAGTGGAAGTAATCATTAAACTCAGCATATTATTGTTTTAAAGTTGAAAAAAATGGTTTAAAATGTTTCGTCAGTGAGTTTCAATAGTGATAGAAGTTCAGCCTTCTGAACTTCACAGTTGCTTAATCAATCTGCATCCTTTTTGCCATAAACGAATATAATATTTTCATATAAGAGCACCTGCTATATACATTTTTTTTATTTAATTCTTAAAACTTTCTTTTAAAATAATTATTATGAACATGTATTATTTTAGTTTAAAAGAAAATAAGTAATTATATACTTTTAAATAAAAAATGTTATAATGATATGTAGAAAGAGTTCTCGCAGTGTTACTAACTTCTTCGGTCAAGAAAACAATAGGAAAGGAATTCGGACATATATACATGTATGAAATGTACAATATTTGGCAAATATAGGTCTTTACCAAACAGGGATAAGTTCTAAAGGGAATTAATTCTAAAACTATTTTGGTTGTCCATGCTCCAAACTCTCAATTAAGCAATATAAATCAGCTCAAGAAACTATATATATATTCATAATTTAATATATTTATAAATAAATCGCAATAAGGTTTTGGGTTTTTTTTAAACCTGCGTATATATTCAAATCCGTTAAAAAAAAAGATTATATTTTTCCTCCTTATAATATACACAAAAACTGATAAGTATTAAATCTCAGGATTATAACGAAAAAGCTTCTCGTCACTCGTGGTGTTAAACCCTTAGTCTGTTATTAACTCTAGTTTGTAGATTATCCGTTCGTTGTGCGTCAACAATATAATATATTTAATACGTTTGCGTTCGACGCTCCATTGTGAGCACACCCTAATACCTGAGCTGGCTTATGTCCCACTATCGGCTTATGTTATTCGATTCCTTTATTGTCACACTTGACGTATTACAACGGCACGATTTACGGTCGGACTAATACTTGCCAAGCTAAATTGAACTGTAACACACAAAGATAAATGTCAGGTATTATGATAATATTGTGATTGGTATGTGTGCGCTTATGCAAACGCAAATAATCGCTAATCTTCGTTGACAAGAACTGAACAAGACACGAGAAAAGTAAAGCGCGGATATACAGACAAAAAATTATTGTAAAATAACAACAATATCATAATACTAGTAGATGATAGGAATAATTAAGCTAATAAACTAAACGCTTCCATTTGATATGTTGATGACTTTGTCATTTTAGAGACCTTATTACAAATGCATTACGCGTATCGTAATCTGAGCTGTCAACGAAATTTACATCGTAATCATCGCAGTAAACAAAGCAAAAAACAAGGGTCCCTTATAAAATACAATGATTAAAATCTATCGAATGACAGCCCTAATCCGCATCCCAACAAAACCTGTCAGCAACGTTAATAAATAATCTGAAAAGGGTGTAAAGTGCAAAATTCAATTCTAACCCTCAAGAAATAAGATCACTAATATTTTTATTTAGCTAATACAGAATGTTGCTGACACGACGTGTAACTTTACCCGATGGAATAAGGCTGTACAAAAACCGTCCTTATATCGATGAAAATAAAGACAGATTAATATTGCCATCGTGCATTTCACACGGAATCTCGGGACGTTAACAAATGGATGGGTCGTCAAAAGGCGAAGCCATTCACTCGTATAATTAGCACTCCATACTACAATGGGATCTCGTCGACAATGGGACGTGTTGTGGGGCAGCCCTAATCCGCTTTTTATTGCCAACTCCCTTCCACCCGCCACATGTGTGACGCAATACATTCATCACTTGACAAAAGCGGTCGGAGTACGACATTTTATCATGTGAATGGTTGGATGGGCTCTGAATGTTTGCCTCGGTACTTGTTACTATCTAATTATGTTCAATCGACCATATGGCCGATAAGCTGGTAAATAACATGTATTTTTTTGGGCTACTTACAGTACTTTCGTGTGGTGATACAAAAACATTTTGGTCACTTCAATCATGCAATAATTCGTTAAACCTTTGTGGTTTAATATCCTAACGTCTTCAAACAATATTTTTTGTAAATCATGCTTGATTAAAGAATCTAAAAGTATGTATGTGTGGGCTCTTCGTTCCATATAATGAAAAACGATTTTACGGATTTTTAATCTATCTAATTTGTATTATTAAAAATATTACTGATTAATAAACATTTCCAAACATATTCGGGCTCTAGCATAGGTATTTCATTGAAACTAAACATTAATATACGTATTTCTTGCTTATAAAAGTCCTAATATAACATTTCACTGAAACAGTGCACATTAAAGCGCTATCCAATATCAATTATATATACAATGCGTCTCACGACAAACGCAAAATGTAATTCACGTCCGCCATCCATTTCCCGCCCAACCGTTGTCCGATATTCGCAAAGC
The DNA here is from genome assembly GCA_029286875.1 of Lamproptera curius. Taxonomy (NCBI): domain Eukaryota; kingdom Metazoa; phylum Arthropoda; class Insecta; order Lepidoptera; family Papilionidae; genus Lamproptera; species Lamproptera curius. The sequence continues at coordinate 1,071,764 of JAGSMT010000101.1, read as the reverse complement.
CGTAACCCGAGATGCCCATCACTATCCCGTTTGACAGCCGATGACAGCCAACATGGCGTCAACGCGCGAAAAAGGAGGGAAACACGAAACGTCAAATCGCACTCGAATGAGGCGTGACGTCGGATTTGAATTACAAATGCGAACAAAGCTATATCGAAAAGGTTTCGTTTGCTGTTGAAAAAATGTATCAGGCAATGTTTTGAGTAAAAGAGACATTTTTATATGTATTTGATAGGTAAAATATATATGAAGAATGTTTTTGGGGTTGCCAGCCCCCTTATATAGTTGATCAACTAGTATTATACCAAGACTATGTCCATTTTTGCCACAAATGAGTAGCGTGAGAGCCTTTTGTTTCGTTTTGGAGGCTTATTGGTTAGGCTAGTTTACTCATTTCATGCCATAAATAATGTATAAGAAGATAAAATCACTTGTCTAAATAACCCTTTATATACATGCAAAATGAACAGTTAAATATATTTAAAACGGTAATAAATACGTCATTGTTCTAACTATATTTTCGAAGCGATTAAAAAATGTTTTATTGTTGTATTATTTCATTTAAATTTCTGATGTAATTATTACTTATGCGAGAATTCACTGCGTGATAAAATACCTGAATTATTCGCATGAACACAACTAGTAAATTTTATGTAAAAATTACTTATCCTATCAAATCCACTAATTTAAAGATTTTTCGCGTTACTTAAATATATTTATTCCCGACGTTTCGGATTCTTTTCAGCATCCATGATCACGGGCAGACTAAGTTGGTATATGTATCTCTATGTTTTCGAATAACCGTCAGTTTTTATTTAAAAAATTGACATATCTTTCGATTTCTTAATTTTTAAAGTTGGTTTGACAAAAAATATTTATGTTGTCCTTTGGTTTTGTTTTGTTCAAAAAATATATTTAAGTAACGCGAAAAATCCGTAAATTATTGGATTTGATATGTATAATAATCGCGTAAATAAAAGAAATAATTATTACTTATCCTTTTCTATTTATTTAAGTAGAACAATATTTAGAAATTTAAATGGCCTTAATAATTACTTTATACAACATCAAACAAAATGCAGGTAAACAATATTTACCCATCTATTCAAATACATAAAATTTGAGTGGCTGCTCAGTGTAAAACTAGTGACCGTTTTTAAATTATGACATTGTGATATATAACCGGTTCACATAACAAAACATTTTTTTAATTATCTGTATGTTCTGGCTTATCTCTGAAATAGCTGGTTTGACTTTTACAAGATTTTCACTGAAAGATATCCGCTAAAATGTAAAGTACTTTAATAGTTTTCTTTTGCTTAATTTTAATCAAAATTCGATGTTTTTTACGTTGGTCATCACGCATTAATTTCATTTAATAGGAGACACTTTTTGCTGTACAATTTCACATAAACTTACAAAATTTAAAGAACTAATGCACATCACAGTCAATTAACTAAAAAAATACATAAAGAAGGTCCAAGTTATTGGCATATACTAATGGCGCCAAAAGCGAACGCGCTGTCATTGGCGGACCGCGGCCATATTTGACTCCAACGCGATGTTCTACCAATGATAATAACCGACTTGTCTTTTTAATGTCAATTCAGTTTGAAGTTACACTTTGTTCACGTTAATTAAATCTGTCTATATTGATCTTAAACAAAACAGATGATAGATAGAAGCCTGAAGCTGAAGTCATTCAGTTGTGTAATACGCTATAACACTGAAGAAGCAAAGGAGATATGAAATCATTGGAAGACAACGATATTATGTAGTACTAAGGCTCTTTTTTAATAGTTTGCACTGTAAGTAAGGTTGTTTTTATAGCTCGGTAATTTTATTCAGTTTAGGCAATTCATATTATATAATGTAAAACTTGAATATATAAACAGTATATCGCACGGTCTATATTAAATGAAAATTAACAGTTTAAACAATTTTAATAAACATAAGAAACAATCGCGGCAATTAATAACACGGAATTGAACGGTCGTTCAGTCGGATTGTGCGTAATTGAATCGGGTGTATAATTAAAAACGAATGCAGCCGACGCCGGGGGCACAATTAGCTTTATTCAATTATAGGTAATCAACGATCTGTTTAATGGGCCCGAATCATTGTTCAATATTACCAAATGTTATAGCGAAGCGAATACGCCAAGTATATTTATATTTAACCATAACATTTACTTACTAAATAATATATGAGCTATATGAAACATATACCTACATATTTATAACTTATAGCAATAACAAAGATTATGCATAACTTATAGTGAAATTATCAATAATCTTTCTACTGGTTTAAGACATACCGCCCAAAGAGATAAGCCCGTGTAAGATTTTCGTAAAGTTTAACCATTTTTGATATTTTTGACGTGACAACGTCTTATAAATTGGTTCAAGATAGGGAGGCACTCTCGAAAACTGTGTCACAGCGCCGCTCACGTAACTCTCTCCATAAACAACCATAAGAGAAAGTGAGAGGCCCGTGTCTCTCTTACTTGTGCACAGTTGGCTTGCTTAAGTGAAACAGAGCCAGAGAGAAAGAGAAAAAGGGTTGAACTTTTTTTTTACTGTACAAATGAATATTCACATTACAATCATTCTAACACTAAAAGACGTTGTCACGTATAACTTTCGCCCGTATACCGATTTTACAGGCATTCAACTTTTGTTTTGAAATTGGTTAAGTAAAGAAAGTTTTAGTGATCAAGGCCGAATAAGAGATTTTTATAAGGACTTAATATTATTTATTCAACAAGCATAGTTTGATCCTTTGAGGCTTAAGTTGACATCAATGACGATTTGCATACGACCGTAAGCTAGCAGATTAAAGGAACGTTTACTAATAGTTCCTTACATGTAAGAAATTTGAGCTTTTACAAAAACTAAAAAAATCTATTTAATATCATAACTTAAAAACATTTCATTATGCTAACTACAAAATTTTGTCGATTAAGTTAAAAAAACAAAATAAACTAGAATCCATTATTGAATAAGTAACGAGCAAGGACTTTCCGTCTGTTTAAATATTCCATTCTCCTGTAATTAATAGTAATTAAAGAAGTTTCTAGACGCTGTGACGACATATGTCTCTTTTGTTCTGTCAAGCTGAAAATTAACAGTCAATTTCGTGTTCGCGTCCCCACTTGATTGCCACTTCTTTATTGACTAAGTTCTCCTGCTGTTTGCTTGTTAACATTTTTTCAAATAGATGCATCCCTTATGTCATTTATATTTTATCACGAGCTGTTCCTGGCGGTTGCATCAAAATCTAAAATTTTATGTTTAACTTTCTACAGAAACGAAAATTTTGTGTACTCAAACGAATAGAGCATTCTAAATTTTAAAAACAATTAATTTCTTTCGTTCATAAGCCTTAATTTTTTTCACTGGGTCCGCTGAATACCCCAACCCTTTCTTTGATTCGCTTTTTTCATGTCCGTCTTTAATGCCCACAAATTTGCATACAGGACCGCCAGATACGTCGCCCTCTCCACCCCTTGTTTTTCCTTCTATGCTCCAATTCTAAACAGATGCTTCTTTGGTTGTTTAAATTTGTTTTTAACAACAGTTTCTTAGATCTCACGAAAAAGGATGAATTTACCTGGCTAGTTAATCTGAAAAATCCTTTCGAATTCATATTTTACACTAAATTGACAAACTGTCATAGGTTCTTCTTACAAATTAAAGAAAAATGTTTACTCTCTAGAATCTCGTCCCTTAAACTCTTGATTCTAGATTAACTAGTTTGTTCTAAGAGTTTTTTTTGCTTTGAAATCATCTTGAACCTTTCCTTTAAAGAGATACAATTTAGTTTGTCTTTCTTTCTTCTTTCGTTGCCTTATGAGATTTGAATGAAACTACCAAATATTTCAACATTTCATACCGTTGAAATTTGAAGATCTTTTTATCCTTGTGAAATTGGCATTCATATTAACCTATTGTAATTTTATTTTTTTTATTTTCATTTGAATATTTCATTTTTAATTATGCGTAAGTTATTTAATTTATTAATTGGTTGAAATCAAATTTTTTTTACTTTTGACTATTTAAAAATTCAAAAATTCTATCAATTAACAAAACTTGTAACTAGGGACATCTCCATGACAGAACATAAACTAAACTCCTATTAAAAATTATATTTTTAAGTCTATTATTATTTTTATAAAATTGAGTTTTGTTTTTTTATTAAACTAATAGGTTATTTTATTAAAGTATAAAAAAAAAATACATTCTTTTAGTTAAATTCCAGGTATTTGGAGACTAAAAAAAACTAATCATTAAAATATATTTTAAAAGCTTTTAAAAGATTTTTAATGATAAGGTAATTTTTATTAATTTTAATTTAAATTTTTTTATTCTCTTTTGAACGGACCTGTCTAAATTTGAATCGGTATGTAATATTTTTAAAATAAAAAATTGGGCACTGCGGGGTCCCTCCTACGCGCAGCGAATTAGACTTTTCAAACTAGATTAAAAAAAAATTTTATACTAAAATTCTCAAAATTTGCATATAAAAAAAAAACTTAAAAGACTTAATCTCATAATAATTACCGCTTTTTAAAATAAATCCCGTCATTTATTACTAAATAATATATGAGCTATATGAAACATATACCTACATATTTATAACTTATAGCAATAACAAAGATTATGCATAACTTATAGTGAAATTATCAATTATCTTTCTACTGGTTTAAGACATACGCCCAAAGAGATAAGCCCGTGTAAGATTTTCATAAAGTTTAACCATTTTTGATATTTTGACGTGACAACGTCTTGTAAATTGTTCAAGATAAGGTGCACTCTCGAAAACTGTGTCACAGCGCCGTTCACGTAACGCTCTCCATTAACAACCATAAGAGAAAGTGAGAGGCCCGTGTCTCTTTACTTGTGCACAGTTGGCTTGCTTAAGTGAAACAGAGCCAGGAGAAAGAGAAAGAGGTTGAACTTTCTTTTTACTGTACAAATGAATATTCACGTTACAATCATTCTAACACTAAAAGACGTTGTCACGTATAACTTTCGCCCGTATACCGATTTTACAGGCATTCAACTTTTGTTTTGAAATTGGTTAAGTAAAGAAAGTTTTAGTGATCAAGGCCGAATAAGAGATTTTTATAAGGACTTTATATATTATTCAACAAGCATAGTATGATCCTTTGAGGCTTAAGTGACATCAATGACGATTTGCATACGACCGTAAGCTACAGATTAAAGGAACAGTTTACTAATAGTTCCTTATGTATAAGATATTTGATGCTTTACAAAAAACTAAAAATAATTTATTTAATATCATAACTTAAAAAAACATTTCATTATGCCAACTACAAAATTTTGTCGATTAAGTTAGAAAAAAAAAACAAAATAAACTAGAATCCATTATTGAATAAGTAACGAGCAAGGACTTTCCGTCTGTTTAAATATTCCATTCTCCTGTAATTAATAGCAATTAAAGAAGTTTCTAGACCGCTGTGGACGACATATGTCTCTTTGTTCTGTCAAAGCTGAAAATTAACAGTCAATTTACGTGTTCGTCGTCCCCACTTGATCGCCACTTCTTTTATTGACTAAGTTCTCCTGCTGTTTTGCTTGTGTTAACATTTTTTCAAATATATGCATCCCTTATGTCATTTATATTTATCACGAGCTGTTCCCTGGCGGTGGCACACAAAAAAAACTATAATTTTATGTTTAACTTTCTTAATTTATTAATACCAACTCAACAAAACTTGAATCAATGAATAGATTAAGCTTTTGTAAAGCAAGATTTATAAAATAAATATCTCGCAAAACAATTATTGACAAAATTGCATGAGTTTTAAATAAACATATTGAGGGTTAAATAAACATATGGATAAGAAGTAAAAGTATGATGTTACGTTACACGTAGCCTAACCCCGCTGTGAAAAATTATCTACTAAAGGGCGATCCTAAACATTTAAAGCTTTATCAAGAGCTTATGTATTTAACTTGTATAGTAACTTCGTATGATAATTTAGTAGATTAAAGAACTAGAACAAGTTGTAGACAAGTAATTTCGTGCAACAACGATCAAAAAATCGATGAACAGTAATGACACAGCGCCACGACTGTCGTATAATACTGATGTCAGGAAATGAGACACCATGACTCAATTACAGACGGAATAACAAATTGCTAATAAAATACGTATAGTTTATTCGGCCGACATGTTAATTATTTATCGTATTAGTAATAATGTTATTATGAAAGTCGATATCTACTTATTTTAGTACGAACATTTGTTTTTGAACGTTTCTGTATTTGAACAAATGTCCAGGTCACATGTGAATAAAATATAACAAGCTTTTATATAAATTCGTTGCTTTATAGTATTTTTTATATATTTTTGAATACACTTCTTATTAAGGATTATGTTCTATAGAACTGTTGACTAACTCTTTGATATCATCAATACTATATGTATACCATTATCAAATTTTAAGAAAAAAACTTTGTGTTTTTTTAGTAGTTATTTATAAGAATTTAATTTTTTTTTCTAGCAAGAAATAGGCTAGATATATTTCTTACGAATAATGAAGCCATCTCATGTTAAATAATAGCTTATAGTTACATGCAAAAACAACTCGTTTCCCTTTATAATATTTATAAGCACTTTAAAATAAATTACGTATTTTTTACGAATACGAATTCAATTTCGATGAAATGCTTTGCAAAAAAAAATTATTACATTTTTTTATTAAAAGAGACCTTTATTTAGTAGCAAATTCTTTTTTGGTGTCATAACAATGTAATGTGGTGTAAAAACATATATCTTATTAAAAGTTTAGGCATAAATATTTATCTAATAAACTTACTACAAGTTTTACAATGCAGTTGTTCCCAAAACTATTATTGCTCATAAATTTTTGCAGGCGTTGGCTCAATATTAATGTTTTTAAACTTGAAATCGCATTTTTTATTTTATTTTTCTGTTAACTCGCTCGCCGAAAAAGGTTTCAAACCTTGCAAGCTAACTAAGAAAATAACGAAGATAAAATTCAAATAATATATTTTATTCAATGTAGAATGACTACTAACCTAACCTTATTAAACATAGAAAACATAAGTTGTGATATAAAACACTTTATATATACGAAACCAATGAAAATAGGTATTTGATGGGATCAATGTAACCGATAGTAAATCAGCGTCATGCGTCTAGCGTCATTAATAATAAATTGTCACCATCACAATCACTGAAAGACAATCAAGTAATGACAACGTCATACGCTTTGCTGTATTAACATTAGTTTATCGATTTCACCTTTTCTCTACCTCATTTACAATTGGCAAATGTGATTTTAAACTTAAATTTAACCGCAAAAACGTAACTCTAACCACGTGCCGGGATTTAGGAAACGCCATTCACGGGACAGAGGGCTTCATCAGGTAATAAAACATTGCCGGGGTTGCTTCTCAGGGTGATGTATGGGCTGAGAGCACTCGCCCCACGACCGGGTCGCGATATATCAAGCTGGGTTAGACCGGGTTAGTTAAGTTCAACCGAATAGCTTGTTTTCGTAGCTTAAGAAAGACGTTAAAGTAACTAGTAAAGCTCACGAAGATGAGATGCGCTCGTAGCGACGGTTTAAGGAATCAAATTTATTTAAATAAAATTGATCTATCTTTCAGTGACCAGTGAGTTATACTCCATTATAAATATGGTTGGATTCGCTTAGAATGAATGACGATAATTCTTATTGTTTATTTTATGATCATATAATACTCTTAAATTATAGAGTGGCATATTCGCAATAGCAAATTAACTGTGATTATTCCAACTTATTCAGATCATTTGCGGCATCCGTGGTCACATAGACAGACGAAAGTGTTGTACCCCAAAAATATTATCAAATTGGTGATCTAGTATTAAAAATCGGCTTCGGTCAATATTCGGTTTTAGAGAGAGAATCTTAGAGATAGGAATAAAAATTGTTATTTTCCTTAATTTCCACAGTTTTTCAGTTGAAACTCAGTAAGTAAGAAGCCAAAGCATAAATGCTAGCAAAACATAATAAGAGTATATAGTTAAAGGTATTATAAAAATAAAAAAAATAATTGAAAAAAGCATTCAAACTGCAGTGTTAATAAAGTATAATACATAAATCCATGATGTACACAAAATCGCATTATATATCACCATGGGTTTTTACAAAATAAAGTTAAATAAAGACAATAGTGAACAAATTGAAAGGCAAGTAGCTATAGGACGTATTTTAAAATCAATACAAATAATTGAATGACAACGTCCCAGCGTTTATTTATCATACACTTGACACGAAACGAATTCATTTTAAACGCGATGAAAGTCCAACGTTTCTGAATTAAACAAAACACGGTATTAACATAAACAAAAGAAAATGTTGGCACGCTCGGACAGCGTAGCTCTAGGATTCTTCAAGTGATTCAGGGACCTTTTTGTAACCAAAATATCAATCAATTCAATGATATATTGTTGTTCTAAATGTAATAATAGTTATTGTAGAAATATTCTACTTTAAATAGGAAGTCTAAATCAAGACGTAGGTCTATATAATACTATTTTTTAACAAGTTCTTAAAATAATCTTCATAGTGTCAAATTTACAACAAAAAGCACTTGTGCCCAACGACTAAGCTATTTAAAACAATTGTGAAAAGAGGTATACATTGAACGGCGGGAAACCTTTACACAAAAAGTACGATTTAATAAAAACAAGTATCTTAAGAAAAGAGAACACTACGTGCGTAAACATTCGGAAACCTCTCTTAAAGGCTGTCCAAAGTGCAGAAATACAAACATACAGAAATTAATATAATGTACGGAACCACCGAAAGTCGAACAATAAACTCTACACGTCACCAGCATCTGCCGCATGAATATTCATAAAGTCAAACTACACAATTTATGCGCTCATAAACTCGCGACCGATAAAGAAAACACTCCCGCGTGCATTTCGAATTCACGAAGGGAAATGGGACAGACCATTAAAAATAACTATGCATTTATATACATATTAATCACCGCAACAATATTGCACGACTGGAGAAATGGAAACTGAATGAGTAACATTTTAACAAAAAAATACTTCAAACAATGTATAATTATTGGGCAATATAAGCGGAAGCTACGTGCTCTAAGAGCTGCCCTGCAATTTCAGCCACCGCATTTAAAATCTTTCATATCTTTTAAGGTATTCGTTTTATCAAAAAGTCGTGTATTGTTTTTTAAATAAAGGTAATAGCTTTTATGTGAACTTGTATTAACTTAAATGAGTTTCGAATATGACTCATTGATTTGTTTTTAAGTTTACATCGAAATTGTTATTGTGGGTTATTATTAACACAACTATTCATAAAAAGATTTACCAAACCAGTCTTGATTATTATAATTATATTGTCTGGTGGCTGGTTTTACTAAGACTCTTACGTATGAAAAAAAGCTGGTATATCAAGTGTTAAGGATCAGAATCTGAAAATTAAGATGAAAATTGAGATGAAAATTAAGATGAAAATTGAGATGAAAATTGAGATGAAAGTTGAGATGAAAATTGAGATTAAAATTAACATGAAAGTTGAGATGAAAATTGAGCACAGAAACGAGGTAACATATGTAAAACAAAATCATACCCTGCGATGTGAGTGCCGCCTTCTTTTGGGACTACTTATTACTAAGAATTACTATTATTTTATAATTAAGTGAGACCATGCGACAGTCATTACTCGGTCCCTTTTAGTTTTAGCTAAAGGAGACCCAGTAATGAAGGCTCGGAGAAAATGTAAAAAAGTAATTCATAGCAATGAAGCGGCAAAATCTGTAGTGTTCTTATTGGTCGGTTGCAGTCAGTGATTGATATTTTATTTGGCAATTTATCAAGAAGAACGCTAGATGACGCCATTTCCCACTACGTTTAAATGCACTGATGTGCGATTTGTTATCTGTGCTCAATGAAAAGTCTAGAATTTTAATTGTTATAACGCTTTCTTTTAAACCGAAATCAGTTAAATTTTTATTTTAAAAAAGTTCACCGCGATTGATTATAACATTAATCAATGGTAGTAATTATTGCAGATTATTATATATTGTTTTAGGTTACAGTTATATGTGCTAATAAATGGAGAGTTATTTTAGTCTACTAATAGACATAGGCCTTCCTTCATGCATGCTTTCTCCTTTAGGGGTTTTTAGACGGTATCCCACCACGCTGGTCCAATGCGGGTTGGTGGGTGATGGACCGATTTTTACATGCCCATCCGACGCATGTAATATCTTACTTTTCAGACAATTGGATGATCGGCGAAAGTTGTTCTAACCAACCAGAAAACAATGGTAACACAAAGTTGTTTCCTCGCCGGATACGAACCCATGACCTTAGGTTTATAAAGCAAGGACTAATACCGTTACGGACCACGCTGGTCTAATGCGGGTCGGTGCGTGGACCGACTTTTGTACATGCCCGTTCGACGCAAATAACTATCACCTGGCACATTTTGTCTGACTTTTTATTAGTACACATCTAAATGTAAAGATGTAAAGACTGTTCTCAAACTAAGCTGTTACCGGTCAATAAGCTGTTAATGGACAACTACATACCCACTTTACAAATAACCACACACATGAACTCCAATTACTTTTCTAGTTATCCGTCAATCATAGTCGTTGTCTTCAATTACTTCTAAGTTTATCCCAAGTCACACACAGTCTTGTATTAGTTCACTTACATGCTTTAAACTATAATAGTAATCGTTCAATAACTGCTATTGAATAAAAGTGAAAGTCGATTTGAATATTTAATGTAACGTACAATCGGAACACTGTAAAAGACGAATGTTATAACGTTCCGTTTCAAGGTATTTCGCGATAATGCGCCATGAATTAACAAGTTGAAATTGCGAACGGTGCAATAACATTTAACGTCACGTGAGTATAAACATCAGTTTGAAAAAAATACCCACACAGTACAAAGAATTATATCGCATGACTCAAATGTTATGCGGTATATTAATATAAAAGTTGTTGAAGGAATCAAAATGCATTTGTCGGCAAAATGTTATAATAATTTTACGTGAACAGTTATTAAAAATAAAGGTATTTATTTTGATAAAGATTGTATTTCTTAAATTATTTATTTGAATTAACGAACTAGTTGACGAAATTTGGTACGTTTTTGTGTGATGAGATGTGTATAAAAAAAATTTAAACTTATCATATACATGATGTACATGAGTATTTCAATTTTAAATTTCCTTTCTGGTTATTATGAAAGCGAATTGGGAAATTGACCATCGATAAAGTATTTTCTTGTGCTATTTTCATTTAATTTTGCAAAACGAACCTCTCAGAATGCGTTTGCATTATCCTATACTTGAATAAAAAAATAAACCTTGTTATTATCCTAAGCTGTTGCATCTTAAAAATTTATAGTAGATTTGAAATCCATTATTTGGCCAATTTAGACTCGTAATAAATGTAAACATTGTAACCCATGACAACTATGAAGTTAATGAGGACTTGTCATCGAGATGTCAATCACTAAGTGACAGTCGGCTAATAACATAACCATACGAATGAGGTACTAATACGGGCTGAAGTATAGGTTATCCATAAGTATAAATATGAGTCTGTATATAGATATAAATATGTATAAAAATTTATAATATATGTGACTTGTATAAGCATTGACACAAGCCTGAGTAGTTTGTGCTGCGATAACCATACACAAACTACGAAGTCATATGTTGTAACTTCGTAATTCACTACACACCAAGTTATAGCATATGATTTCATTTTATATGATTTATTTTATTCAGTAAACAAAAAAAAATTAATATGATATAAATATTCTTATTATAATGTTAACAAAAATAATCTGAATTAACGATTAATACGCAGCAAATATAATTTTATTTGCGGACATTACCAAAATTTCACGTATTGTTATTACAACAGTCAACAATTTATCACTTACCCGCAGTGTAAAGATCCTAATGGTCACATACTGCACACACTTATCAACCTTTACTATCTAGTCGTCTGAATTTAAGTTCACTCGACACTAATATTGCTCAAAACGTTGCGCTTACTAAGAATTGCACAAAGTACTCAAGATCCAGTTATCCTTGGCCAGAGAAAAACGCGTATTACTGCATGTAAGTAGATGCCTAAATATATTTACGAGTAACTCATCGAGCCACTCTTTTCATACATTTGCACATGATATTATGACCTAAAAATTGTCTGCAATCACCGATGTATGTAGCTAAATGTTTATACATCTACAAATATCATACCGTCTTTCTCTTTTTATGTATTATGGCAAGGCATCTATATTATTATTATTATTAATGAGAAAGTAAGTCTAAACCATTTAACAGATTTTGATGGAACTTTGGTATATAAATAAGATAGATTCCAAAAAAGGAAGTAGGATATTAATTATTGAGATAAAAGTGGTTTAAAAGGTTGAAATAGGGGATGTAATTTTATACGAAAATTGGTCATTATTAAATACAAAATTATTAATTTTAGTGTATGGTTACTTGAAACAAGCCGTAAGTGGCGTTTTTCTTGTAATTTGGTAGTCTCAAACTGTAGGGGGATGAACTAGGGGTAGAAATGAGGATAGAAATTCGCCATCGCCGAAGACATAAAACTTTATGTGCAATGATAGATACACAATTGAAACGCCTAATTTATATTACTATACAGTATACAACTCGCTAACATTCCTCCCATCCCAAAATCGAAGTCATGGGTAACAGCTAGTGGTCTATATGTTATCTTCAATCATCGCTTTGGTAATAATAGCTCTTGTATTATATATTTATGTAACTTTATCAGGAAAATTAACGTAACTTAACTTGAAATAGATGTAAACAACGCGTTGAAGCGGTGTTGTACCTATGCTGTGGTATTAATTGACTATAAGTTAATAATAGACATCTATAAATAAATAAAAACGCCAGGCGTATGATGCTGCTTCGTTGCCATGTATACAATGTGTATATTAATTTAAACTTTTATTCGGCTCGAGTCTGTTCAAGTAATCGTAAATTAATTTAACGGAAGAAAAGTTGCAAATTGGTTTATTGAACTACTATATTCCAAAACATTCCCGTCTTAGTTATTATATCGTAAAACTAGTTTCCGTAGTCAAAACGGATCTTCACAAGAAATATTATAAGAGAACGAGTAAATGAGACAAATGTCACTTGGTCACCGAAGATCTGTCATTTTGTATAAAGCCCCGTAAGGCAAGGGGGGGTGGGGCGAATGCAGTGCAAGGTGTCAAATGGGGGATGAATTTGTCAAGCTGTGATTCCGAGCCCCCCGCCCCGTAGTACATCACTAGTAAATGCAACCCGTTACACATAATGAGGAACTTGAATTTTTATGTACTTTTTATAAATTTTATAAAAATACTACATTATGACTTATATAAGAATAAGTTACTAAATTACTACATCTGCAAAAGGGGATGCCGAGTTCTAGATTTTTAAATTATTTCAATTTTATGTTGATATGTTTTAATGAATAATACTAATATTTGGCACAATAAAACAGCATTCTGTTCGTTTCATCACATGATTACCGCATTATCTAATATTAAATTGAGGTCGTAATTTTATAAATAATATCTAAAAAGGAATTGTAAATTTCAGATAAAGAAGCGCAATACTTGTACTATTTTAAGCAGCACAAAGTTTTTATATTAATAAAAATTATAAATATACATTGAAAAAGCTCTTACCACCACCAGTGCTCCTGCAAATTTATTCACGATATCTAATTATATTCACGATACATATCTAACTTAAAAACAGAACAACAATCAAAACATACCTAAGAGCTTTTGACATGACATTTAATTCAGCTAATTACGCGTTCTATTATCAAAAGAACTAACTTTTCTCGATTCAACTTATAAACTTTTTTAGATATAATAAAGTATCATATACGAATGCGAAAGTACTGGACGTCTTTACTATAACATAACGGACACGGTGTGACAACAAATCGGAACGAGCTGTCCATATCGATGATATTACAGCTTCAATGGCGAATGACAATAAAACTGCATAACTTTGTTTCATAAGACAATGTCTGCAAGACTATGCAATGTACATGTTTGATATCAGCGCATTTGAGTTCGATGCTCTCTCTTACGTCAAAAGTTATGCTACTTAGAAGTGTAGTCGTGAGCCATCTTTAACAATTGCTCAGGTTTTTTTCCACCTACATTACACAGTAAAATGAAATTTTGTAATAAACAATTAAGTTTTAAGTTCAATTGTTACTTTTAAACATTTTTTTTTAAGTTTAATACAGTATATAATACAAGATTCTTGTCGATGTTGTGTTCGCCGGGTATGCTAAATTATTGAGTAAACAAGATGTTGCTAAAATGTCTTTAATACAATGACACAGAACTTTACATTACTACTGCTACATTATAAGGTATTGTTAGTTATCATGATCTGCCCTTCAAGTAATGAAAAACAAAAAACTATCACAAATTAAATTACTTTTTCTCCATTTCAAAAACAAAAATGTCAAAGTTATTTTTGCTTAACTCTATCAGTTAAAAATACACTAAATAATATGGTCTATTTTTAATAAGCTACAATAAAAGTATTTAGTAAAGTTTAAACTTTAAATTGTTACTTCAATTTATGGCCTTACAATATGTAAAACGTGAAGATAATTTTTAATAGTATAAGATAAAATAGCTATATATAATTTAAAATATATATGTAACTATTTCAGGGCGTATGTAATTGACTATTGGCAATATTAATTTTTCCTAATAACGGTATTATCAATTACAGCATTGAGAGTATATATTTATAATTAATCACAAATACATACTCCAATGCCGTTTTGATTGCTGTTTGTTTGTCAACTTACCTGCGTGAACAAATAGTCTAACCGAGCAAAATGTATAGTATACTTCTCCGTGATAGGAAAAAAAATTGTTTAACTTAGGTACCTTATAAAGCGACATTCCTGCAGCTAATATTTCCGCAACAATAAAAACGGGTACATTAAATCGACGTCATCACACTTATCATCATCGAGCACATCCGACCCTCAATTCGCGTACCGCGTAGCGAGCCGTCGTCCCCACAAGATTTATTGCATGATGAACAACTTCCTACATAAAACACGCCTAGGACGCTTCGTTTCCCTCCACGCGGTACCCTATTTTATCTGCATTCAAATTTGATACGATTGCGATAAACGTAGAGAGTTCGTTTGATGGTGATATTGCGTTAAGTGATATTTATTTATTTATAATTACTTAATTTATTTCTGCCGCAAAGCAGTAGTGTGAAAACACTGCCGTGTTCCGGTTTGTAGGGCACCGTAGCCAGTGTACTTAGTGGGTCAACGAGACTTAACACTCTACGTCTCACAGTAGGCAGCGCGTTGGTGAAACCACCAGTATTGTAGATGTCTATAGGCGTCGGTTACTTCTTCTCATTAGATGGCCCGTCTGCCTGCGTAGGCAATAAAAAAAATGCCGATGGCTTTCACTCTCAGTCAATCTCTGAGTATTGAATAACATATAAGGTACATACATATAATTAAAAACAAAAAAATGTAAAGTAATTGAGACTTATAACGATCACATGAACAACAGCATTATGCATTATTTTGTCATCATCATCATCAGCCTGTGCTAGTCCACTACTACATGTAGGCCGTGCATTAGGGGAGCCTAATACACGGCTTCTCTGTTAGGGGGTTTCGGACCGTGTCCCACCACGCTGGTCCAATGCGGCACAAACCCGGCTGGACCGATTTTTGCATGCCCATCCAATGCGTGGATCATCTTACTTTTCAGACAATTAGCTAATCGGCGGGATTAGAACCCACGGCCTTCGGTTTATAAAGCAAGGACCAATACCGCGAGACTACCGAGACGGTTATTTTAAAATATATGTTTATTCATATATACTTATTTACAAAAAAACATTAACATAATCACATAGATATTCTAATTGACAAAACGTATTTATAAGATTTTTTATTATTATCTCAAAAATCAAAATATTACGGCAAATATAAATAAACATTATATACTTTGCCTAGTATTTGTTTATTGGTTTTAATTTATTTTAATATTTACGCCACATAAAATTTGTCTTCGTGTCTAGTTACATATGCCAAATAATAATTATATATAATTTTAAAATCTGTATTTGTTGCTTGCATTTAAAAAAAATACCAAAAAAAATAAAGACAAATTCAATCGGACCTTATCTCTTGTAATAAATGCGAATAAAATCGGAAGTCACTGAAAGTAAAGTACCAGCCGCGTGTTATTTTCCCGCCCTAAAATATGAAGTAACGGTTACCAGAGGGGCCTCTGTCCCCGATCGACGATAAATAGGAAGATGTCGACCGATTCGGTTCACTTTAATCGACAACCCAAGTCAAGACCGACCATCACTAGTAAATTGATTCAAGAGAACGATAGAGGTTTTAATAAAAACGAATACAATCCTACAATTGAAAAAGAAAAAACAGTTATAGTATATATATTAATTTATCGATTGGTTAAGCGATGCAGAGTAAGTTTTTTTTTCAACCATTTATTAATAATGTTTACAGAACATGTGTAGGCTTACATATTTTACAATTCGATGTTAAATTATAATGCGAGAAAGTTAACTTTGCAAGAAGTCACACATTCCTACTGTATATAAATATTTTTAAACAACTTCAATAGAATGTGATGAAAATAAAAAATGGCTAAAAGGAAAAAGTTTCAATGAAGAAGATTCTTTTTAAATCTAATTTGCTATCGTAATATATTTTCTGATTGTATATTCCTGATAACACATACACGTGTTTGACTTAAAAATATTAAACGAAAATCGTAAAGATAGATATCGTGACAATATCATTTATAATTCGTAGTGATTCAAACGAGGTGTGAAATGAAGAAAGCCCATTGGAATAGATAAAGAGGGCGTAAATAGGTTCAAATAGTAAATTAACTATAGAAATCTTACGTTCCAGGTTCCTTAGTAAGAATGTACCAGCACATTTTATTACTGTTTCATGCCAAAATTACTTCATAGATTTTCAAGAAACCCTTTGATAACATAAGCTTATACATCAAAGTCACGGTTGAAATCATATATATATGTAACAATAATCGCACGTGCACCGCGAAAATATTTGGTCTTACGAATTTATAATCATCATTATCACAAACGCGGGATAAAGCTGATATAATCTGTATTGTTATGAACATTTTACCAACGCAGTAAAGTCATACACATTGCTTCTTATTAATGTAATGTCACGAAGATGTCAATCATTGAGGGGCAATCGACTTATTAGGGTTAGTTTAGTTTTGCTACACTATAGTTAATACTACCTACCTTGACTCCTAAAAGACGTTCGCGCTCATCGCGTGTGTCCAATTTGTGATTTGAATTTGGAAGGTGAATTATCTCATCAACCATCCCCCACCACTGGAAAGAACTAATCCGGAAGTGCATTAAGAGCGTTTCGCACGTTAAACGTCTCCGTCGTATTTCTTGATTAAGCGGTCGTAAAAACGTCCCCCTCTGATTAAAGGGCGGTTAGCGATTAGCCGGCGGTTTGTAAGACACAAGACACGTGACCCCAACACGCTTAGGAGGGATTTAGTGATGGGACTGAAGAGGATCCTAGTTAGTAATTATTTGTTTGTCAAATATTTGTATACAGCTATTGTTTAGTTCTAATTGGGTTTTTTCAATTGACTGATTAGGTACATGGAAAGAATATCAGGTAATTTTTTTTTGGATTCATACTAATTGGTTGGTTGTCATTGGAAGTCCAATGCTGTGTAAGAAAATTTGGTGTCTTTTATTACCACATTCCTGCATTTATATAGCATTTGAAACGTCAACAACATTATGGCGTACATTTTGTTTGAATGGAAATAATTACCTGTTATGATATTTATAATACTAAAAAATACGTTGTTTTATAAAAGAATACGTCTTCGTTTTTTTACGCAAAAAAATTAAAAAGTGAAACTACGCTATTTGTGATCAAATATCCCATAATATAACTGAATCCTTTTATAGTTATAAATTGCCGGATGTAACAACATAATCACTGCAACAAGATAGAGAAATAACTAAACCGAGCCACAAGCGCCATTAAAACTTTCAGCGAGGTGCAGCGAAGCGTGGTGGAATTATTGTTGTTTATTTTGTTAGGGTGCACGCTGAATCGCATATTTCAACGCCGGCTCCAAAGTGCACAGGGAGATTTATAGCCCGTGGAATTAGATATCTTTGTCCTTTCTTGGTATATGGTCGAACATCGTAAGTTTAGTTAAGCAATTTTATCCTAAACTCCCTGAGTTCCGTTTAAGAACTTATAAATAGTAGTTTAGCTTTATAGAAACATCTTTTGTGTCATAATTAAATATTAATTAAGTACAGAGAGTCATGGAAACCGACCAGATAACCGTATACTTTTTGAAAAAAAATAACAATTTTGGTGTTCGGGAGGGCAACGTAGAATTTCACGTAGCAAATATATTTTAAAAAATTGTGTTAATCAGAACTTAGCAATGGAAATTAAATCAGAAATACTCGGTATTTTATTAAATGAAACTGTAAAACTACTAGTTCCGCAAACAAGAAGAAAACCCTCCCCGACACCTGTTCGTTGAATCATTGGTTCAGCTCGCAGTTTAATTCTTCCGGAGCGTATAACCAACGGCGATATTTCAGATCGGAGCGGTGCTAAAGTATCTCTCGACGGCGTATCAGCCGAATGTGCCATTCGGACGCGGTAAGTGCCACAATTTATACAGAGCTCTACCGCGCAACGCGGGCGCCTCGATTCACAAGCTGAGGCGAATGATTGCGATGCGTTATTTTGCAAATGAAGTAGAAATAGTGGCCAGTGATGTTGTGTGCTAGGGCACACCTACAGATTGTCTATGTAACGGTGGTAATAAGTTCGAATCCTCAGAGAAATCAAAAAAGAATAGATAGCGTAATCATTGTCCCATGGCAGGTTAAGTAAGGTAAATATGGAACAGATTCTAGCTTTGTCGTAGCCTAGGCAGCCGCGAGGAAGCTAAGAGAAACCTGGCCGGTCTGTTGTGTAAGGCGTGTCGTGGCTCAATGGGCCCTCTTTGGGTGCACCTATAAGGATGTGGTGGATGGCAGGCTCCCTATTCTTCGCGACTCGGTGGGGCCACTAAAGCGGCGTGGAGAGACTGTGAAAAGAGGGGATATTCCGTTTGGTGTCGTCAATTTCTCCTGTTTTTGCGTTTCTGGTTCTCATGGCCCTTGGGTAACATATACAGGGCAGTCTGCACTCCAAATGTGCGGGCCGAAACAAAGAGCGTGCGTGATACAATGCGCCCTGAGGTGGAGTGGGCCGTAGGCTACAGACGGGGCTGCCTGTTCGATCAGTGGTGGTGTAGTTGCAGAAAAGTGTGAAAGCGTCCCTGTGGCCATACCCTAAAGGCATCGGGAAGAACAAGGTGGTGGTTTTTTCCGGTGCGAGTCCAACGTAACCCGTACTTGCCCCCGTGAACGCAGGTACTTGCAGATATTTCCCCACGTAAAATAAGCTCTTCCTACGCTACGTCTTCCGGTCCGTGGTCGCTACTAGATCTAGACCCTTTTTGCTCCCTCATGAAATGTGTCCTAAACATTTCAACTTGTGCCTACCTATAATTATACTAATTGAATTTATAAATTCTTCTACAAAATTTATACTTCATTACGATGGTCAATGAAAAGGTGATACTTTATAAACATAATTAATGAAGGCAAAATTGCATGGCAACCAACCAATCAATGCGAATTGGAAGTTAATACGAGCTACACAAGACCCAGTGGCATGCTCAGCACACTACTATAAACAAATAATCCAATACTTTTATCAAATGATATTTATTAAAAGGACAAAATGGAATATTCAAATAAACTCAATAGTTATATCATACTAAGGTACACGCTAGCGCTTGTAAAAAAGGGCAAAATATCACTCACAATATTTCACGGGCGCCGGACATTTTTATAGGTATTTAGCGAAAACGTCGCCTCCACGGGGCAATTTGAAACTTGTTTGCGCGGCCAATTTACGAGGAAAGTTAATTTGAAACGTCGCGTCTTCCCTTTTGTTTATAAGGGCGATAATGGCGTGACAAGCGAATTACCAACAGCCCCCGGGGGCATAAGGAAATATTGTCGCTGGAATATTATGAACTTGTCAATGTTTGTTTTAATATTTTTAAATTACTCTCACTTAGTTACCAAAAGGTTTTTATGGCAATTTTTCTTCTAAAAATAGCGTATTACTCACAGCCCAAAATAATGCATTCGAAATATTAATTACTTGAAAGTAGAGTCCGACCGAAACTGTTTTTCCGGCCGAAACCGAAACCGAAACCGAAAGTTCGGCCGTGGCTTCAGTTTCGGCCGAAACCGAAACCGAAACCGAAACTCACGTGATCAAGTATAAAAATTCTTAAAAACTAAAATATGAACCTTTTATGCCTATTATTTTGCTTTATTTTAGTCATGGAAGGGAGACAGTATATTAAACGTGTGGTAATCGTTTTTTTTTTTTCAGTTGCTAATAATATTTTTATGTAACAAAATCTTAAAAATATATTAATTTCTTTTCAAATAAATTTCTTATAGCAATATGAGTTATTAATAAATAAATTAATAATTGTGACTGTTGCATTAAAAACTAAGTATTGGTATTTTGAAATCTTACTAATTAATACTTTGGTTTGTATTTGTAGTTCCGAGGGGGGATCAAAAAGTAAAAATGAGATAGAATATGATGACTATGATAACTTAATTATTTATTTTCTACATAATCTCCGGTCCACCACAGCCAAGTCCAGCGTTCCAAGTTTCCAATGCTTCAATTCCTTTAAAAATAGGATTGTCTTGGTCGTGCAAAAAGGTCACCACGCCATCGTTTACTTGTTCTTTACAGTTTTAACATATGTTTCCTCTTAAGTATTGTATCAATTTGGAGAGAAGATGAAAAATAGCTAGACGCCAGATTTGGTGAAGAGGGGGATGCTCAACCAATTGTACGCTAGCATGCTGAACGGTGGCCATCGCTAATGCCAACCTATGTGCCGGTACGTTGTCAAGATGAAACAGCTCGCCCGTTTAAAATTTGCCTCTTTTTTATCATTAACGGCATTTGTCAACCCCGGTATTAAAGCTGCATAATCTGTAATGATGGTTCCATGCTCCAGGTAATCAAACAACAATATCACTTCAGAGTCCCAAAATATTGAGGCCATACCCCGGCCAGGCCATATATCACGGCCACGGCATGAAGATCCTTCGAAATAAACCCGTGTTTCGTCCACTGCCACAAAACTAGATTTAAAGTTTTAAGAATCTTCTTAAAACTTGTCCAACGATATCTTTGAAGTCGATTTTGTTTCTGATTCTCGGCACCCATCTTGCGGAGACTTTTCTCATATTCAAAATTTGTGTCAATATGCGTTGAGTACCTCTATATGAAATGCTCGTTTTTTGGATTAGGTACTTATCAGATGGTAATTCTTTAATCGCTAAAAACAGTTTTTTCGAATATGGCAGCATATTCTTATTGATTCTTGTTGATTACTGGCTTCCATGGACGTCTGCAACCATGTTCGTCTTCCGTGTACGTGTACTCGAAATTAAGAAGCCCACTTTGCGACAATTGATTATGACAGAGCAGTCTCTTCTCATGTTGCCTTTGAGCCGCAGTAAATCTTTTGCGTTGTTAACTTTTTATAACAGTGGTTTTTAATGACAAGGTCGCACTTGGGTTTTCTCTTTTTTTTTCAACATTTCCACCACATAGCAAAACAAATAACTACATTCAGAAAAAAGTAAAGAGACTAGAAGATTTTTTATTAACAACAAATATCTTAGCTACACCTTACCAGTTTTATTTGTATTTATTTTTGGTTACCAAGGAGTATAACATAATGTAATTCTTCCAGCAACTAGACTGCGAGGAAAAAGTAAGTCTTTTATGGGACAATGTATACGTTTTACAACAAAATCCCAGTAAACGTTCAGAATTTAACTATTAATAAATTTAAAAGGGTAGTCAAGGAACGCTCATTGTTAAATGTTATTCGATATTAATGAATTTTAAATGATAACACAGCCTGGTAATGGAATGCCGCTCCAGGTCTTGTTTCAAAATTGCATAATATGTAATGCCGAATTATCAAATTGTTTGTTATTTTAAAGATGACATAAAAATAGCCCGTGAGTTTCTTTCGCCGGTTCTTCTCAGGTCTGAGGCGTCCTTTTCCGAACCGGTGGTTGTGTGTTCATATCAATAAGCAAGTGTTATCTTCAATATTGAATAAAGATATTTGAATTTGAATATATATTTTGATCTCACTACTATTTGTTCCCTCCTCAATTTCTTTTGTCAACCTTGGAATGTTTATCTGAACTAAAATCGACTGATCTGAGCTCGATTGTAGCAATGATACAATTACTTTCGCTACTATTTTGAAATTGAAAACACTTCTGAAACCAGTTTCGGTTTCGAGCAAAGTTTCAAATTTGGCGAAACCGAAACTGCGGCCGAAACTTGATTTTGGCCGAAACTCGGCCGAAACCGAAACCGAAACCGAAAGTTCCGTCGGACAGTACTTGAAAGTCTTGACGTCTAAAAGGATTGTCAAAGATGTTCCTGATAGGTGGGATCGACTCTTCTATTTGCCGTCCGACTTATAAAACTTCTTATTTTTACATAATAAGCAGCAGTGCTCTTAATGCCTAGTAAACAACCTCCTCAATACCCACGCTTGTTAAATACAAGCCAGGGGATGTGAGTTTTTATTTTTACCTGTACCACAAAAGCAGTAATAAACCTAAAGCCTTCGACACTTTCTGTTGTTTACGAGATTATAACTTTATTTTATAGCATTAATTAAATACTTTACCAGTTTTTCAAAGACCTAAGCGTCCATGGTTACTAAACTGACGGTTCTCGCTATCGTCAACTGTTTATTTTTCTAAACTAGCCATTTTCCTAAGTTATTATGGGGTGGCTGGTGACGTAAACCATCCAGAGTTACGTGAATTACAGTTTTTACGCAGAGCGACTGGCATGTGACCTCCACTACCCAAAGAGTAAACTGCATTTTAAAGATGAATTAGTTGTCACTAAATTTAATGGGTCTGATATCGTACAACGACTGCCAAAGATGGTCTTGACCACCGGGACCGAGTTTTAACATGCCCATCCGATGGATGAATCATCTTACTTTTTATAGGATTGGATGATCGGCCCTTATCGTCCTAACCAACCATAAAACGACAATAACACAAAGTTGTCGTTGCCTGGATATCGTCAATTATAACCATAATATTATTTATTCCGATTTAGCAAAGGCCTTGCGAAAAGTAATCAATTCCTGCAAAGAATAAATTAAATTCAATAACTAAAACCGAAAACACCAACACTGCAACATTTGAAGACATTCATATCTTACCTCAATATTTTTTTTGTTTTATTTGTCATATATTATTCTGCGCGATTATATATTAGTCGTCGCCTGTAAAACGATCTCCGTGAACGTTACTCCAGTGAAATCGCATAATGAGCCCCCGAGAGATTTGACATGTTACACTTCTTCAACAAAATGCAATTTACAGTCGCATATGTAACATAAACATTGTTTGGTTAATGCAAACTTTTTTATTTTATTTTTTCGGTTCCTAAATGTATTATTTTAATTTTTGACGTGTTATTTTTTATTCTTAAAGTAAAAATCAACAAAAAAAAATCAAGGAATCACGAAGCATTTTGTTCATTATAATCTAGTACCTACCTCCACATTTTTTTATTTAATCTGCGCGAAAAAAATGAGAATAATTGGAAAATAGTGGGATCCTGAACACTTGATTGCAGAAAATACATAAATCTATTATTATCTTTCATTTATTATATAAATAAGAAAAATAAAATTGATCCTTCCAGTAAAAACTTAATTAGTATATTGTTTTATATAATAAATTTATATTTTACACATTTTTTTTGTTCTACACAGACAGATACGTATGGACACTACAGACCTTAGTCAGTTTATATTTTGTATAAATGACTTAAAAACAATTATGCAATAAAACATTATAAGGCTCAAATTTTACGTTTTTTGTTACTACAAAACGTACAAAACAATACAGTCTTTTTCAAATTCTATTCATCCATAATCGTGAAACCCGACCGGGCCCTTCTCCTTTACGCAGCAAATTACTATCAAAAACCTTTGAATCCCTAACAACACCTTGACGTATTTCATCACAATTCCACAAAATTAAATATACATTTAAAAAAACCGAAACCTTCATAAGACGCTCTTATCCTTTGAGTATTAAGGTGCAATATCCTTAAAGTTGCTGATATTGGTGTGTAATAAAAACGTGGTAGCCTCAGGCACAAAGGTTGTCGCCCGTCAATAACACATTCCCGATGTTTGATGTAAAATAGTATTTTTTCCCTCGTTTTCTAAGGTCCCTCGAGGTGTATCGAATTTTCTCGAAGCCTCTCGCGGGGGCATGTACACGGGATTCCATTAGAGTGTCGATTACGCACTCCCTCGGGACGGGAATGTTACGAAAGTTGAAATGCAATACAACCGGAAGGACGTTTTTCTGTGTTGTGTAAGAGTTTTTAATTTAGATGTTACGAAAGTAATTAAAAAATGTTTAGTTATATTAGGGATGCCGATAAAATGCTTCGAGAAGTGATTGTTACAAAAAGCGCCGTATTTTGCTTACGTGTCTACTTGATAATGACCGTTGAATTAGTTTCGTATATCTTTTACTATATTAAAAAGAAGATAATAAAATGTTAAACAAACCAAGAAGCAGCTAAGAAAAATATTTAGGTTTATCTAACCTTCTTTTTATTTTTAAAGCATCATTGTTTGACTAATTCCTTTTAAGACTATTGCAATAGTGCTATTTCAAGAACATATAAAAAAGTTTTTATTTAGTTCCTTTTCCATTAGCTTAGCTTCTCTATACCTTTAAATATTTTTTCAACATTATTTTTGCGTAAAAAGAATTTTAATTTTAAATAATCACTATATATCTTTTAATTGGTGTTATTTCCATGTTTGGTGTTAAAAACAATATATTCTTTTCGAAACGTACATAACATTAAGTCCGGTAAATAATGACTAAAACGCTTAAAAAATAAAATCCCATCTTCATCTTTCTCACGCCTACGCGAATATTATATATACTTAATTGTTTTACAGAATCATCGCGTTAAATTACTTTACAATCATTTTAAAACTAGATTCGCTCCGCGTCTTTATCCTTTTTTTTATCCTTGAAGTTATGCTTCCAGACTCATGTCTTTAGTAAGCTTCATCTAACACAGTTCGCAAGAAGCTTCCGTCCCCACGAACTAGGTGGCCAACATTTTTTGCTAAAAATGAGGGCCACACGTACAGAAGGTACGTGAGTTAGGCATTAGTTTATGTCTCCTAAGGATCGTCGACGATCGGTTTACGGACCGGGACGCCGACGGTCTGGCGACTGTATTAATCGATTGCTGGGGGCGGTGAGAACCGCCCTGGAACGCGGGTGTATCTAGTATACGCGGTGTGTGTGTGTCGCTGTGCTCGTAAGCGAGGGCGAACTACAGGTGAGTGTGTGCTATCCCTACTCGTGTGGTGTGTAGGGTCTGATGTCGGGACCCCCGTTGGGTCCGGAGTCTCAGCGACCCCTTCCTCGTCCGGGTCGAGAAGAACGTTTCGCGGTCTACGCTTTTGGCTAGACGCGTTTGGATCGGCCGTATACGTTGCTGCTTTTACCAGCAGAGGGTTGCTGTGGTTGGCTACTTTATCTATGTGTTTGCGAGTTAACTTTTTAAAGTGCTCGCGGAGTGTTGGCAATTTGCAGTCGCTGTGTAAGTCTACGTTTCTTTGGTACCACTGCGCCCCAGTGGCGCGGCGGATGAATTTGTTTTGAACTACTTGTAGTTGCTTTAGGAGTGTGGAGGATGCGTGAGCGAAAGTTTGGCATGCATAAGCCATGATTGGTCGTATGCATACCTTGTACAATAGAAGTTTATGTTTGAGTGACATTTTACTTTGAGAATTCGTTTAGTTCGTCACGCCTAGGTATTTGGCCTTCCTTTCCCATGGGATCGGTTGGCCGTAAAGTTTTAGTTGCCCTAGTGTCTGGTGTCGGCCAGCGCGTGGCCTTATCCTGACGCCTGGGTTGAGGACCGGGGGTATCGTATAATCACGACGTAATCTAGACCGATGAAAGTGTATTGCTACACTTTTATCGGGATTGACGTCGATTCTCCATTTACGAATCCATTCGCCTAAACGATTGATCGCGTTCTGGAGCTTTTTATACATATAGTTCGGTCTAAGCGACGAACAATAGAGAGCGGTGTCATCGGTGAAAAGTGCCAGATTGACATCGTCGGGCTTTGGAATGTCGCTCGTGTAAAGCGCGAATAATAAAGGTGATAGGACCGATCCTTGAGGGACGCCCGCTTGGAGCGGACGGCTCGTGGACAGGATGCCCTCGACTCGATATCGGAAAGAGCGATTTGACAAGCAGGCTTGGATGATGTGAACCAGCCTGTCCGGCACTTTGAGAGTGTACAGCTTGTAAATCAAGCCGTTGTGCCAGACTTTGTCAAATGCCTTTGCGACATCAAAGAAGACGGCCCCTGTGATACGGGGTTTGGGTTGGTGAAGGCCATTCAGAATGAATTCCGTCAGGCGATAAATTTGGTCGGGACACGAGTGCTTCGGACGAAAACCGAATTGCTCGTCTGGGATGAGGTTATTGGAGAAGGTGTGGTCTTTCAACCGGAAGAGAATTATGGTTCATAAGCTTGCCCAAGCAATTGAGCAGCTAATTGGACGATAACTCGTAGGTAGGTTAGAGGGTTTGTTCGGCTTGGGAATACCGATGACAATGGCTTCTTTCCAGGCATCAGGAAAAGTACAAGTTGATAGTAAAATATTGAAAATGTTGACCAACACACAGACAATAGGGCCTGGCAAGTATTTTAGAGTTCTATTTGAGATACGGTCTGGGCCAGGTGCCGACCGGGGTTTAAGACCCTTAATAATATCGCGGACCTCCTCCGAGGTCACTGGCTTTAAATTATCGCCCTCTGGTGGTAAAGCAGCCCTACGTTCGACTAGACGATCCACCTCCGATAGGTGGGCCACATCGACGTGCGCGGGATTGCGTACAATGCTCTTCTAGCGTATCGGCTAGCATTGGGCCTTTTTAAAGTCATCGAAAGCTAACAAGCCCCCGGTTGGCTTTGATAATGGCGGCGTGGCGTCGCGGGGATCCGACTTCATACGTCGAGCCAACTGCCAATAGGCAGTGTGCGATGGCTCTAAGTCTTCCGTCAGACTTAACCACGATTCTTTGCGGTGTAATTCTATCCTGTCTTTGACCTCTAACTGAAGTTTCCTAAAGCGAAATCGGTTTAACTCGGACGGATAGCGATAAAACGCCCGCTTGAGTGTATTTTTCTCTCTTATCAGACATCGAATACTGAACGGCAAGCCAAAGTTGCGGTCACCCGAAACCTTGACTGTCCTTTCGGAGTTGTCGATGGCTGATGAGATAGCGTCTTTATCCGCGTGGTGACTTGTGATACCAATACACATTATATTTCTACTTCGACACTTTATGTAATATCTTGAATGAACAACTCACAGCCTTAAATATTATAGTCTATAAGTTTTTAAGCTATGTTATTGTGAATTTATTTTAAAGTCACAAAGTAGTTTTTGAGTATAGGAGTATACATACTAACTCACAAACTTTCGCACATATAATATTAGTAGGAATATACCCGACAGGTAGGATTAATCCAAAACAGTATTATTCATCTTGTTACAATCGTAAAATTGTCACAATTCTTTAATATAAAAAAAACTACCAGCATACGTTAACTGTATAAAATATGAACGGCCTTAGCAGACACAGCGCTCTAATTCAATAGAGACCAACACTCAACGTTCAGTATTTCAAAAGGCTGTTAGACTGTAACAATTTTACGATAGACGCTGCGGCGCTGACGTCACTTCCCCGAAATAAAAAGATACGAACATTCGCCGACAGAGGGCGCGGAAGGCTTTACTACTTCCGGTGGCAAGATGGCCGCCATTCGGCGCAACAGGAAGCCGCGGCGTGCCCCGACACGATAAAACACGGTGCTAAAGTACGGTGGGCGGCAAAGATTGCTAATGTGCCGTTGTTTTTAAATTAATTTAGACAAATGTTGATTTTTTTAAATACACTTTAAGCCAACTTAATTTCGTTGACATAGCTGAACTTTGCTAACAACTAATATTGTTCATTGACTGTTTACTTTCATCACGATACACGTACTGCATTATATATTAATTATAATAATGATATTCTCCTAGCCAATCCAAATTGGAGCACTCGGTATGCATTAGGCTGTCTCTGCACAGGAAGTGGACTTTTAATAAGGCGTAAATTGGAGCGCAGCTTCCCTTTATTTACTTTCGTAGACCGACGAGACGTGTAATTAGCACGACAGATGTTTTCACATGCCCGTTCACGCATGGATCCTCTTTATTAACTACCAATCAGTTTATCAACCTGTTCATCTGAAAACAGCTAGAAGACAATTAAAAGTAAGGTATCATAGAAAATCTAGCACAAGGCAACTTTATGCTGCGAAATTTGAACCAGAGAGCGAAAATGCAGAAAAGATACAATATTTTTTAAAATTGGGAAGTTTTTAGCAATAACAGCATCCCTAATAAAAAGCTACGCTGGCAATTTGGCCGTTTACGTTTTGAATTAAAGTTTTTATTATATTATGCAAAGTCGTGCACATTCGTTTGTTGGTGCGAAAATTTCTTCAGCAAACATTAATTCGTTTAAAAATCATTTACATTTCGCAAACAAAGTAACAGCGAAACAATTTCGACCACAGTACGTTTTTAGTGTGTTTACTTGCAATAATGCACTCAGTTAGTACGTATTAGGGTGTAATATCGTTCGGCACTCCGAAATTTTCACCTTACAAAAGAGTATTTTAGTGAAAAGGTCGTATTTGAATATTTTCATCAGTGCAATGTGACTTTAATTTACTAGTTCACATAGAGTTGATTTTAGTTTGTTTTAGTAGCGTCTTTCGTCCTTTAAGTCGGATTATTAAACCTACCTCAGTTCCGTTGGCATGAAGTAGAATCGGTTATTTCCCTCATCGGGTATGACGTAGGGTTTTCCGGTGCCATGATAGCGCCTAATGGTGATCGTTCGCCCTTTGCCAGGCCCGGGGCGCTCGTGAAATTTCGCACCTTCAAAGCAAATGCGATTTATCGTTTGTTTATGCTTTGATAAAAAGAGGCTTTTCGCTCGGAATCCTTTGATGAAAGCTGCTCTGAATAGCGCTCTTTTTTGTAACCACGCTATTGAACGCTTCAGTGTTTTGTATAAGTAACTTTAGTTTCATCATCATGTGTTTGTCCATAGGACATAGGCCTTAATTCATGCCTTCCCCCTTTTTAGGGGGTTTTTGGGGTTGGTGGCTAAGCAAATTTAGTTTAGCATAATTTAAAACCAATTTTCATATTTAAGCTTTTAAGTGAATTTTTATAAAAAATTGTAAAACTCAGTACCTTCATATTTGATTTTCATGCTTTATGAGTTTTATACATACTGCACATGTTGACAATAAACAAAGCAATATCAAAGCCAACTCGAGTGCTTTTATTATTTGTTAAGCTTCATACTAAATTCTAGTACAATGAGCGAATATTATTATTCGAAATGGAAGAAACTGCTCGAAGAATTAGAGAAACACGTTGAACTAGATCTGGAATATCAGGTGAATGATATAAAATTACCAAAATTTCAATAGTTTTAATAATATTAATGTTATAACCCGTTAATAGAAAGTAATATAATTTAAAATCAATCATCATCATCATGAGACTGTTTCAGTCCACTGCTGGACATAGGCCTCCCCTAAGGCACGCGACCACTTCCGATCTTCGACTATTCTCATCCAGCCCACACCGGCCACTTTGCGAATGTCGTCACTCCATCTTGCCGCAGGGCGTCCTACACTACGTTTGCCAAGCCTCAGAAAAAATACATAAATGAAATGATAGGTTATAGCTACATATACACATAATCTTTTAGCATTCATTTTTTTTCAACATATATTTCATTTTTATTTACAAAAGTCTGTATTGATTAGGCTACAAAATTATAGTATAATACTAACCGTAAATCCTTCCTAATATCTCAGGCAACTAAAGCTCATGATCAAACATGTTGTGAGGCAGCAACACGTCTTTCAGCAGTATTATCTAAATACATGGCGTTTTATAACGACGGGATAGCCTGCTTGCACGGGAACCTACAAGTTCAAAAGACTATTTACATAGAAGATGTAATAAACGCCATAGCTGATAGGTGAGCAGATCTATTTAGTCAATTAAGCCGAACAGGACAAGGATTCTAACTGAGAACAAGCTTAGTGTGAAAGTATTACCTATATTAGATCACCATAAGGATCATACGTTTTGCCATCATTACAGCGTGACCATAGATTGGATTTCTTAACATTTGATCTGGATGTTATTTAGCTCTTGTATAGTTCGGTAAGAAAACAGTTAATCGGCCTATATAGAAGTATTCATCATCATTATCATCAGCCTGTGCTAGTCTACTGCTGGACTAGCATCCCGTAATGCACATCTTCTCCATTAGAGGGTGTTTGGTCCACCACGCTGGGCGAATGCGGGTTGGTGGTGGGTTGGTGGATGCTAAAAGTATTATAAATATTTAAGTAATTGAATACATAGATGACTAAAAAGTTGATAGTGCTTTTCTCTCAGCTCACTGTCCTAGTGTAAATATAAGACTAAGGTTAAGGTAGATTATCGAGTATCTCCTGGTCACAGTTGTCATCTATAATTATAGTGATCACTGGTGACTACACCACATATACGACCATATAAAAAATTAAATTCGCTCAATAATGAAATTATATTGCTGGAACCTGCAAGTTACAATTTTAACATTTCGGATGTACCTTAGCCCCTAATGTTGTGCGTTTCTTCGACTTACTTTACTTTTATTTACACTATAGGCTCTGTGAACAGCCATTCTATATCTCATTTCTTTAAATATAGAACTTCAAACTAAATCATGTTTAAGGATAATGGAACTTATAAGTCAACATCGAAAATTGGAAGCACATCGATACCAATTTCTAGGGAACGGATTATCTCAAAATCTGCTAACGTTCAATGATGTGGAACCGAAATACGTACTGCCAAAAGCAAAGCGATCGGAGCGTTTGCAAGTTGCCATCGACGATATTATGTTACGAGCTAGGAACAAGAGAGAAGACACACTTATGGAGGGTAAGAGAAATATATGCAATCGTCAATATAACAAAACAGTAATTTAAAAGTAGATTTCGTGTATAGGCCTAACTACCGACGGTTTAACAAAGGTGCTTTCTTCAAGGAATATTTGTCACTGTGTGTGCTTCATTAAAGCATATTTACTTGATGTCAAATCTGAATGTTATAAAATTATAATAACTAGTATAATACGCAGATACAGTGATAATATACTTTTTATAACTTTAATAATTTTTATGTTTTTGCTAATGGCCATCGTTCTTATGCATTAAGCGAGTGTAGACGAAGACGTTCCTATTGACGATAATGTACAAATAATTATATGGGATAGTGATGATGAAAGTTCTAATAAAACTATGGAAATAAAGAAAATACTTTCCGAAGAAACTTTAAAACGCATCGAGATGGTGAAACTTATTCAAGCACACGAGAGGTCCCGGTGAGAACTAGACAATAGAATTCCATATCATTACATAGTACAAAACAAAGTCGCTTTCTCTGTCCCAAAATCCGTATGTATGCTTAAATCTTTCAAACTATGCGACAGATTTCGATGCAGTTTTTTTTAATAGATAGAGTGATTAAAGAGGAAGGTTTATATGCATAACACATGTTTAATATTGTAGGTATATTTTCTATCAGCATAGCTCCAGTGCGCAGCAGGAGCGGGTCGCTAGTTTAATATATAAAATGGCTTTAAAATTGTGAACACTATTTCTTATTATTCAGCCAAGCAGTACGTTGGTCAACTAAAAGAATGTTTAAAAGAACAATGTGGGAAAAGGAATTAAATGGCGCATTGAAACCTCAAGCTAAGACCGAAGTGAAAGGGAGAGCTGGTGGATTAATACAAAAAGTTATGAGGTATTAACTTTTTTTTCTGATTAACGTATATTTTATAAATCAAGTCACTACGTAGTATAAAACAAAGTCGCTTTTCTTGTCCTTATCTCCTATGTATACTGAAATCTTCAAAACTTCGCAACGGATTTTAATGCGGTTTTTTTAGTAGAGAAAGTGATTAAAAAGGAAGGTTTAATTGTATAATTCATACATAATAATGTAAAAAACGCTCATAAATTTGTATATTTTACCATACGTTCCACCTGTGCGGAGCCAGAGCGGGTTTCATATCGATTGATAATTCACATTTTATATACAAATTAACAATAACATTTTTTTGCCATAGAGAATACTTTCATATAAAACGTGACCGCATTAATCAATGCAAAACTGACGAGCTACTACAAATTAATTGTTGTGAGAACTCAAAAACTCGGGATGAAATTAACAAAGACAATGTATGTAAGCCCGTTGTTAAAATGTATATATTAAACAAATGTCAATATTTGGCAGTTTACTATTTACTTATCATATTTCTGCTAAAACTTAGATGAAACAACACTTAAAGAAACAAAGCCAGCTTAAAGAGGAATGGAAGATTAACTGTGAAGACTTAAGAAAAGAATATGCGAGAAAAGTACAAAATGAATTGGCTGAAGAGCATAGAGATGTAATAAGAAACTGGTTTAGGAAATGGTAATTCATTTACAGATTTTTTTTAACCTTTTTACAAGCCATTTTCCTAAATATACTTGGGACTGGCTTCGACCCAGGATGGCCAGAATAACACCCTTAAATAGTGCACTTGACTCGATAAACCAGTGATAAACATTAGATAGATCAGTAAATTTCAAGGCACTGACATTCTGTTACGAAAATGGTCTTGACAACTGTTTCCTAGCTGAATCACGATAATACTTGAATATTTTCTCACAGTTTTTGAAATTCTGGCTTATGAATCGAGGACTAATTTGTCCACCTTTGTACTTCGGGGGCGATTCTATATTTTAAACTACTACTTATAAAACAAACATCACTAGACTTTATTTAGTGGTTTGGTTCGATTTCCACGTAAAGTATCATAATATTTTTCTTATGAATTTGTTTGTGTATGGAAAAAGATAGGTAAATTTATGTTTTATTCGGTCATATAATATCCATAGTAAAAGTTTTACTTAGTTTAGGGCTAGATGGCGCTACAGTTTTGTTATTATCCAGAAATATTTAAATAAACTGTAAATGTTATAATTATTCAAAGGTACGATGAAGTAAATTACTTCTATAACATACCGAAACTAGAGCATGGCGGAACTACAGTTATTGTAAAAGAAGAGGTTCCTTCTCCCCTGGAATGGCAAGAAGAATATGAAGCTTACTTAGAAGAGAAGAAAGCTAATAAGAATAAAACAAGTCTTCAGGTTTGAGCTATTCTTCATAATATTTTTTGTAAATCTAGTTTACTAAAACGCCAGTGCTGCACAGGCAATGAATAATTTATTGTTTTGTTAATACGATCTGCATTTTCCAAAGCATTTTCTGAGTTCTTTATCATTAATTACATTTCATGTTATAATCTTAATACACATGACATAATTCCTAAAAATTGTAATTTAACGATTTCAATCGCAGTTTGAACTCTTCTTGCGTTTTTACTAACAAACCATTAATAATAATCTTAGTTAAAATGGGAAAAACTTGAGGCAAAAAAAGAAGAAACATTAGCTCGCACAGCGGAACGGAGAAAGCAGAAGCAGGAAGAAGCTTTAATAAAGAAGTTAAAGAAAAATCCCAAAATGCATCCAGGATTCAATTATCCATTATCAAAAGTTACCAAGCAAATAACAAACGTGAGGCTAATAAATAAACAAAAAATATGTTTTTCTTATTTATTTATTCTTTAATACATTTAATTTTCATTCTTATATCTTTCTTACTTATGTGTTAAGGTAATTACAAGTTATAACAATCAATGGAAAGATATCGATGCTTGGGAAATCGAAGGATTCAAACAAGGATTCGTAAAGGACGTCGATGAAAGTGACGCATGGATGTATATTAAGATGGCAGCTATGAGACTCGGTTGATGACGATATGAGGTTGTAGCCTTTTGCATACGAATTTAAAATTTTCTTACAATGTATGATAAAAGAATTAATGTATATATTCGGTAATGAAAAAGACTTTTTTGATGTCCATTAAAGAAAGAAACATTTTTTCAATTTTGAAAATTGTCTAGAACAACCACAATCCACCGTAAAACCCATTTTGTTGACTTTTTGCAGAGAAGAGCTTAAAAGTCTAAAAAAGGCTTTAGCAAATGATTATAAACAAAATAATAAAAAAATGCCTGAAGCTATGAAACAGAAAATCAAACGACCTAAACGAAAACGCAGGTTAAAATCAACTATAAAAGAAAGCGTCGAAGACAAATTAGAGGTAAAACATTTACCTAATGTACACTAAAAGCAAGTAATATTATTGCAATTGAAGTTCTCGGATTTAATGTTTACGAGCTTAAATAGAATAACAATGTTTCTTTTTTAATAGACTTTACGTTTAATGATCCTCCGTAATACCTAGCATTTTCCCATTATTTTGACTTTATTGGATACAGATACATGTATTTATTTTATAGGAATTAGCTACGACTGGAATTCTTAAAGAGCGTACAGAAATGAAACTAGAAGACTTTTTGGTGGAATTTAACTATGTTGGGGACGACCTTCGTTGCGCATTACAGTAAGGTTCAAATCTAATTAGTATTACTAAGTTGTAAATGGCTGAATCTTTTTCTCAGTACCTAATAAACATTGAAATGTAAGAACAAAAAACATTATTATTCATGGCATTGCGTTTCAAAATAAAAACAAATAAAATCAAACAATTTTGTAAAGTCCGCGTTCATTTATATAAAGCTAAAATAGCAATTTGAACTGATTTATCTTAAAGTTAATAATAACAAATTTAAAAGCACTTTACTTATCACAATTGTAATTTTCTAAACCTATTGATAAAGCTTTAGGAGTAATCACATGTACTTTAATAATACATTTTTAAAGTATATTAGAAAATTTCTTAATTTTCAGACCTGCCTTGCCTTTGGGGGGCGAAATTAAATGCCTTTGGTGGGAAAAGCTTTTTGAACTATTTCATGGTTCTCAACGCTTCCTTTTAGTTGGTCCAAAGGGATGTGGCAAGTCAACGCTGGTTAATATTATGGCAGGAGTGGGCAGTAAGTTCTGCATTAATTTCCGCTTTGTCGTTCTAATACATTATCCATGTTTGTCGCAGGTTTGTTACACTTAAGTCGCTCTTGTACACTATTTTTGTCCTCTTTTTGTTGTTTTTTGTCTCACTGGTTTTTATTACGACCATTTTAGACGCAATGCTGTTCGAGTTAGATCCTACAAAATTCTCACCAGAAACGATGACACGCGCGAAATTGCATCTAATTGCTAGCAATGTGATAACTTGTGCCCGTGCTGTGCAACCGGCTATTATTCATCTGAAATGCCTTCAGTTACTTTATTGTAAAAAGGTATTTTGTGTATTTATTTAGCAATACCAACGAAGCAAACGGGTATCATAGTTATTAAATTAGGAATATTAAAAAAATACTTCATTTTTGTTTGAATTGGTGATAGTTGTAAAGTTTTGTAAGCGATCTTATGAATAAAAAATATTAAAATGAACGAATATAGAGTTACTACTTTCAAGATTAACAGCAGTAAAATTTTCCTTTATTAGTGTATTTGTGATTTGTTTTTTATCTATTTCAAAATTCAAATATCTTTATTGAATAGAGAAGTGTAGGGTAAGGATGCCTATTATGAGATACCATTTCTAGTTTTGAGTATAAAAACAAAACTGTTACATCTGAAGTATTTTCAAATATAGTTTTAGATAGTAAATTTAATGTTCTTTAAATCTGTACTAGCTATTTAGGACTAAATGCAATATATTTCTGGATATTTTGTAAAAAGTGAAAAATGTCAGAAAAAAGGTCCAAGGCAAATGGTCTACTATTATGAGATATTGGGGGTTGCTAATATTAGATAGTATCTTATATTAGATTCCTTAAATTTTACGGGTTAAAAAACGAAAAAAAATCCATATTAATGTCCTAACCACATTTTTAGTATAGGTAACTTGTTAATTAAATAATAAAGAAAAACATATGTTATAAATCGTTGATGTTAAAAAACCTGTGAAGCTGATTTTATCTTATAAATAAAATATAATAATTTGTTGGGTTCGAAAAAGTTGGCGACTGCCACTGGATCACATTCTTTTACTCCAGCAGTAGAAACTGCTTTAGGAGTCCTAATAGATAATGTAGGATGTCTACTCAAAATTCCACGTAGCCAGTATAGCTTTCAGCCAAACTGAAAGGATGCCTTAGATTGTTTTTAATAGCCAATTGAAACATTATATATTTGATGTCCTGCAGACGTAATCAATAAATCGTCTATCCATTTCTTTACAATACCTTTCCCAGCTTCAAAATCAATAAGTAGGGCTGGTCGTTTCTCCCTTACAAATCTGGACAAGATCCCTGGACAGACATTCTTTTTTACATAGCGCTCAAGGGAAACCTTCGGAAAGTCAAATCGTTTTGCAGCTCTTACTTAACCCATTCCTTTCCTTCGTACTGCTTTAACAGCAGCTATCATGGCAGTGCGATCTTAGAACTTCCTTTTTAAATAAAAAATATAGGATTTAACCCAACACCTATAATAACAACTCTTTTGGTGAACCACAATATGACATATCCCAATTTAGGAAAGGAACCCCAGCATATCTCATATTAGGAAAACAACAGTTTTTCAAGAGTAGGTGCCTATTTGTTGTTTCTGAAAGTAAACAAAATTAAACAGCATTTACTTCTTAAAATTTATGATATACGTTATAATCTACATACATAAAACGCGCTAAACGTTTGAAGGAGTTACATGCCATGTAAACATTTAACGAAAAAAATTTGGTTTTACGATTTTATAATAATTTGCGTGCACACATTCTTATATCGCCGTTGGCTGGCACGAATTAGAGCACTGTTGCCGTGTCGATTTGAGGGACACTGCAGCCAAATGGCTGACGTGAACAGTTTAACCAATATCCTGGGTTCTCATATTTAGCGCCTATCTCATAATAGGCATCCTTACCCTGATACTTGTTTATTGATTATCAAGTACGCTCAGTTCTCTTCTAAGTTCAATCTTTATGAAATTATTTTCATTATTTCATTTTTCTTACACTATTTATTACTTTTAATAATTATCTTATGGTAATTAGTTCTCATAGAATTATTGAAATTTTCCACTATTACATAAAAAGATTCACTTATATAAACTACTATAGAATGAGAGAAATGTAAATTAATGAAATATAAATATTAATAAAATAATATCCTCTTTGTTATTGCTTGCTTACAATAGCATTTATGACAAAAAAAACCCCATAAGGGCCTAAAAACCTACTAAATACTCCCTAATAAATACTCCGATTTAATTAAAACACTTTCATAATATGCTATAAAAATCATCATCATCATTATCAGCCTGTGTAAGTCCACTGCTGGACATATGCCTTCCCTTCTCCATCAGGGAGTTTATGGACCGCATCCTACCACGCTGGTCCAATGCGGGTTAGTGGGCTGACCGATTTTTTACATGCCCATCCGACGCATGGATCGTCTTAATTTCTAGACAATTGGGTGATCAATCCAAATTGCCCTAACCAACTAGGAAACAACAATGAAAATTTGT
The DNA here is from genome assembly GCA_029286875.1 of Lamproptera curius. Taxonomy (NCBI): domain Eukaryota; kingdom Metazoa; phylum Arthropoda; class Insecta; order Lepidoptera; family Papilionidae; genus Lamproptera; species Lamproptera curius. The sequence continues at coordinate 1,033,698 of JAGSMT010000101.1, read as the reverse complement.
TGAGTCCACGCAGGATTCGAACCCACGACCTCCGGTTTCTAAAGCACACGCCCTTACCACTAGGCTACGGAGGCAGTTGCAGGTGGCAAGCTATAAAAATACTTTCCTATAAAACCTCAACGTCAACACTTCATCTTAAAAAATATTAATAGTAATTTTTGTATAGATGTAATAAAGTAATAAAAAATAATATTTCAGGCACCGCCGGGTGAAAACAAGAAAAATCTAGACCTGTTCAAGCAAAGTTTAGTACATTACTTAATGAAGAAAATCCATAAGACTGATCTTATTACAGTTATAGGTAAATGCAACATGTTATGATGTTTTGTATCTTACATCTCTCTGTCTGTTACAAATACTTGCGTGTATATGTAAACAAGAAATTTAGCAACATATATGTATGTTGCTATATTTTATTTGTATCTTGCTTGTGGTGGAAGATACACATTGAAATATTACGTAAAATTAACTCGTTAATTTCACTTGCCCTTCAAGCTGGATAACAAGTTAAACATAACGCAAAACTAAAGAGAAAAAATATTGCGCCACCTGCTAGATTGCATACCTAAAAATATATCATTGTTTAGTGATTATATTTTGTTTAATTTTTTAAAACCTACCTTGGTAAACCCAAAGCAGGTTTCTTTTTTAAGATGTTAATGTTCACATTTGCGTTGACATTCGTAACAATTGCCTGTTTGCATATATTTAAATATTTGTAGGAAGCTGTTGCGATCCCTGGTTGACAAATACCAATAAGCTACTCCTGAAATTCCCTGATGTAATACTTATACCGGATACCACATATTCAACGATATCAATGATACTAAGGCAGTGGAAAAACACGTTAGAAATATTTTTATTATTCCTAAAGTAACGACTTAACTATTGTAACGTAAATAGTATGGTGGAAATTCCATATCATTTTAGCTTTATGCAATAGATGAAATAATAAACAACTGCTTAGTAGAAATTTTGACTGCGATCATAGTGATAATAATAATTAATAAATAAGGCATAAGCCGATGCATAGTATTTGTGGTTAGATTTGATAACTCATTTATCAGGCTAGTACGAACAAAAAATTAATTCTTTTTAACTGTTAGCTAGTGTTTCATTTACTAAAAAGATTGCATATGTATGATTATATTTTAGAAATCGTGTGGTGCCACGCAACATGAATTTACAGAGCGTAGCGCATCTTCTTCAGGGATATCCTTACGGGCACCTTAAAGAATCCCTGGAAGCTTTTAACCCTCTAAAAGGATTGTCAGTAGATATAAAAAGTAAGTACACGCTGTTAATTGATTTCTTTATTTACGCGATTAGTACATATCAAACCACTTATTTACGGATTTTCGCGTTACTTAAATATTTTATTCTCCGACGTTCTGGATTCTTTTCAGCATCCATGATCACGGGCAGACTAAGTTGGTATATGTCTGTATCTCTATGTTTTCGAATAACGTCAGATTTTATTTAAAAATTGACATATCCTTCGATTTCTTAATTTTTAATGTTGGTTTGACAAAAAGTATTTTATGTTGTTCTTCGGTTTTGTAGTTTTTGTACTTTGCGTTTAATTTTTGAATGAAAATGAACCAAAATACTGGCTAATGAACATCGATTTATACCAAGGATGATTCGGAAGCAATAGAAATTAAAAATATCCAAATTTTAATAGAGAAGATGGTTGGTCTTTGCCATCTTCCTGGGATCCAATAATTTCAAAGATATGTAAATTTTTAAATAAAACTGACGGTTATTCGAAAGACATAGAGATACAGACATATACCAACTTAGTCTGCCCGTGATCATGGATGCTGAAAAGAATCCGAAACGTCGGGAATAAATATATTTAAGTAACGCGAAAAATCCTTAAATAAGTGGATTTGATACACGTGTTAAGTAAATAATAATCAATTTACTAGTATTTTTTGTGCATAGCCAATAAATAACGAGTCATAAATAACAATATTAAAACTAACTTTATTGCTTACTCTGGCAGAATTGCAGCCTACGGTTTATCATCCCAAGATTTATTCGAACATATTACACGCAGCGGAAACGAAGAGAAAGTTGTGAGGATAATGTTTATAGTTATTAAGATTTATATATACTACGTGTTAAGTTCAAACTTTGATTTATTTTTATATGAACTTTGTTAATTAGTCGTACAATTATTTACAATCAAAACTTAACTATTAAGGTAAAAATGTATTCAAAGCAAACTTTGTAAAAAACTAGAGTCTTCAGTGATATATTAATACAATAATATTGTATTTATATATAGTGTCAAAATTACAATAAATATTTCTGTTCAATTAATAGGATTACAAGAAATATCTAGATTGGTATGTACGAAACACAATGTGGGCAAAGAAAGAAGAAAAACGAGTAAACGATGATAAAGAATTTGAACTTCTGGTGCGGAAGTTTGCTAAAAAAGAACGAAAAAAAGAAAGTATGAAGAAATATAATCAAGAAGAAACTGTAGAAATATTTTCCGATGAATAAACATTTAAACTATCTAGTAATTTTCTTTAAAAAAAACAAAATACAAATACGCAGTCAATGCAGTTTTAATAAGATCTTAAATTTCTACAAAACGACGATTAATTCTTTTTCTTCATCATCATCATCAGCCTGTGATAGACCACTGCTGGACATTGGCCTCTTCTAATACACCCCTATCCATTAGGGGTTTTGGACCGTATCCCACCACGCTGGTCCAATACGGGTTGGTGGGTACACCGACTTTTTACATGCCCATCCGACGTATGGATCATCTTACTTTTCAGACAATTGGGTGATCGCCAAATTGCCCAAACCAACTAGGAAACAACAATGAAAATTTCTTGAGTCCCCGTAGGATTCGAACCCACGACCTCCGGTTTCTAAAGCATACGCCCTTACCACTAGGCTACGGAGGCAGTCTCTTTATTAGATGACTAAAATAATTTTAAAACAGTCCAGTCTAAATCAATTGCGTTTTAATAGACAATTTAACGGTCGCCCTGATTGCTGAAGAAGTTGAAAAGGAGACCAAACAACAATTAGGAGGCCCCGACGGGAGGGAACAATGTTTGAACGGGCGAAATTAATTCTAAATACGCGGCCGGAATATTAAAAGGGGTGACCGGATAGGGTAACCGCACGTTGCGGTTGTCGGAGACTAATTTAGATATATGTAGATTTTAATATAGTAGGGTATTCTTTCCATACATGTGCACACGAGAAAAACTTTTTTATTTGTTTACTAGCTATGGTAGAACCAGAAAGTTTAGCTAAAGGTTAGATTGCGCCTGCAGATGAAGATTGCAGTGAGAACACAAAATTTCACTTTGTTCTGGAAAAAATACGAAAGTCCCACTGATTTAATCTTTTAAATGAGGTGGTTTCGGTGCTTGTGTGTTTCACTTAATAATCTGTACTCAAACAAAATAAGAGATAATTAGATTGTACTAAAACATCACACACTCAGAGAAGTGAAAAAAAAGTGAGTGACGGATCTTACTGGCGGTTTACCCGTAAGAAAGCGTTTTTCTTTCTATCGCTGTAAGACTTGGTGTAAATACAATTCCATCTGTTTTAAGTGTCCGGAACAGTATAAACTTTCTCCACTTAAAGTAAGTATTAAAACGCAACAGTATTTGGATACTACTAAATACTCGTTAAAGAAACAAATCTTATCCATATTCATAGATAAGTTAAGCTTCTCAAAACAAATATTTTACACTTATTTTTCGGCAGCAACATTTATTTCTTTAATTTAATAAAGTTACAATACAAGTAGATGATCTTTCTTTAAGCTTTATTGCCATTAAATGCAGCTTAAGGCAAAAGCTGCACGCACCCCAAAAACCATAGATGATGCGTCTTCTTTTGGAAAAATGAAATTCACGCATCCCCGCCGCCTATCGGAGAGTACGGCGAGGTATGTGGGTCCAACCCAGCCCAGCCAAGATGGTATGGCGGGTATACCCACTTAAAACCAACGGTTGCTCCTTTCTCGAGTCAATTGCGGTCGCGGCAAGTGGTATACGTCTTCCCGGCGCAACGAAGTCTTTGAGGGCTTCCACTCTCCGATGTGTCGGCACACTCGGACAGTCGCTTAAGGTGTCGTGCCGTAACGAACAGCACAGCACCCCTCTTACTCATAGATGCAGTGGCCATTAAATCAAAACACAATAGTAGTGTGTTCACTTTGGGAAAGAATAGATATCTCATGTCTCACACTAATAAACTACAAGCAGACGATTTTCTACATTTTAAAATATCATTTAATGTATTTTTTTTCGTGCGTCGGATGGGCATGTAAAAAGTCCGTCCACCCACCAACACGCGTTGGAACAACTTGGTGGGTATACGGTCTAAAACCCCCAAATGAATAGGGGTGTATTAGGGGAGGCCTATGTCCAGCAGTGGATTATCACAAGCTGATGATGATAATGATAATATAAAAATTAATATAATAAAGAAAATTTAAAAAAAAACTTGGCGTTCATTGAAAAAGATTATGTCCAGCAGTGGACGGATAAAAGCAGCTAATGATGACGATGATAAGAAAACATATTATCCGCCGTTGTTTATGGTCATCGCACAACGGCCGGCGGGAGTTGGCGTTTTTGTGCAATAAAGAAATAAAAATTGCCGCATCAGCCGATAGAAATCAGCGCACGGACACGACCCTCGCCCTCCTTTTACCGTAAAATTGACACTTCATATCTTTTTATATTTGCCCGTCCGCCATTTTGCCCTTTATCTAGCTGTGACAGCATTAATATGTTTATTTATTCATTAAAAATTGGACATTACATGTGGATTATTCGGTCGTTTCCTTTAGAGTTTATTATATTTGTTGTATAAAGAAGCGTATATAAATGTAAATTAAATAGACCTTTTAATTAATTAGGTGTATTTTTTTCATAATGATAGAAGGGTTGTTTTATGAGAATAAATAAAAAACCGTAGATGAAAGCATTTTTATTGCAGCATAAATATTTTTTTTAAATATTATTAACTACTACGTCTACGACACGAATTTTAATTCTTTTTTTATAAAGGAATCGATATAGGTACCTAGTTGTAAGTTGATCTACAGTAAATATACAAAAGACAGGTACCAACGTTTTGTATAGAATTTTCTTGCATAAAATATGTTTGTATAAATAATCTTTGCTTTTTTGCCTAAAAGATAAAGAATTAAAATATATTTGCTATTATTTTCTTTATTTATTTTTATAAGAAACGATCGATTTCTTTTAAAGTGTAAATTTCCAATCAAATTTTTCCAAAAAAAAAAACAAATTCTTATATCAAATTCTTGATATCACCTTCAAATCATCAAAATGACCGAAAACCAACATCAATAAAACGATCGTTCCAAATTATCACAGATTTATTGACAATAAATTCCAAAATACACAAACAAATTACAATTTAATTAAATCAATACTGACGAAGAACTTTACACTGCGGATTACACTTTGGGCGTCGTGGGTTAGTGTTTGGCAAATGTTTGTCCGTTTGGCAAACGGTTGGCCATTCGTTCGGCAACAACACCCCGGGCTGGAGGTGGCCTACGAGAGAAGGGGCATGCTCGGAAACGATCTTCCGCCTCTCTTCTGCCACTTCAGAATCCCTGGAAAGTAAGCATTTATTTATAAAGGAAGTAACTAAAAACTTTTGACAGTTGAAATCCTTACTTTTTACTACAAGCAGTGGCTTTGCATTATTTTAAAATGTTGAATTTGGTAGATAAATATCAAGTAAATTATTGCTATAAGAAATAAGATCACGCAAATATTAAAGATTAGGTATATGAAAAAAAAAGATCAATGAATGAATGAAAAAAATAAATGCAAAAAAAATAACGACCAAATGATCCAAAAAGAGTTTAAACTATTGCCTAATTTTATTTTCGTTTCAAAATAAGAATAATTACGTACGTATAATATTACTTTAAGTTAAGATACATTATTACTGTATAACCATAAAAAATCTTTAAGTTAATTATTACCACCAATAAAAGATCAAAAAAGCTCTCACCAAGCCCTTCCATATTCAAAGACACTCTTAGCTCTATTTTCTTCCATTACTTTCTCCCTCTGCCTCCGCTTGGCGTTTTCCTCCATTTGCTTTTTGAGTTCTAAAGCGTACTGCTGTTTTTTATTCTTCATCTCAATCGCTTTCTCTCTATCTTTCTGTTTCATTGACTCTAATTGTGATACCATCTATGAAAAGAAAAGCATATTTACAAAAAGTATTCCAATATACTAGTGCAATAGTCTATAGCTTAGTCAAATTAACCTTAGCAACCTATAGCAGTCTAGTGGTATAGGCGTGTGCTTCAGAAACCGGAGGTAGGGGTTCGAATCCTGCGGGAACTTAACAAATTTCCATTGTTGTTTCCTAGTTGGTTAGGGCAATTTGGGCCGATAACCAAACTGTCTGAAAAATAGGATGATCCATGCGTCGGATGGGCATGTGAAAAGTCGGTCCACCCACCAACCCGCATTGGACCAGCGTTGTATACAGTCCAAAACCACCTATTGTATAGGGGTATATTAGAGGAGGCCTATGTGTGGCAGTGGACTATCACAGGCTGATATTGATGACGATGATGAACCTGACGTGGCCTCTACCGCAAAACAATGTGTAATTGTATACTGCCTCAATTTCCAATCTCCACACGTTATTTAACCAATGAGACCGTCGATCCAAGATAATTATGTAAACTCCATGTTTAATATGGCTTTAATAAAGCGAATGGTTATAATCACATGTATAGATATAGTAAGAAAAGATTTCCCTTGTTAACTTTTCGGAAAAGTTCGTATTTATCGTGCTCTCTCTATAGCTTCAGTATCTGTACATCTCTATATAATCGAATGACATTATTAATTATGACAATTGACATTAAACGATAAATTTTAATTAAAATGAAACCTATGAAAGGATATGAAAATGTCACTCGTTTAATACGATCATTCATTGACAGTTCGGGTGTTACGTATTCCAATAAAGATCCTAGTTTTCCCGAAGGAAAATTCCAACTACTGCTTCGCGGCAGAAATAGGCACCGGGCGGTACTATCCAGGCGGTCCCCTGTAAAAAGGGGACCTACCACCAGTGTTAGTGTTTGATATTCATTCTATTTAAATTTGTTCTGCGCCTAAATTTGTTAAACCATAATGTAATTTAGCCTGTAGTGTTCGGTGACTAACAAAACAGACCAAAAAGACTATACTCTATTTGGTTAGACTTACTACCGTTATTATTTTGACGTGACAACGTCTTATAAATTGTTTCAAGATTCCCCGAAAACTGTGTCTCAGCGCTGCTCACGTAACGCTCTCTATAAGCAACCACAAGAGACCACCACCACTCAAGTTAAAGAGAGACAGGTAGGGGAAAGAGAGTCGATCCTTCTTCCTACTATACGAATGAATAGTCACATTACAATCATTCTACCACTAAAAGACAATGTCACGTATAACTTTCGCCCGTTCACCGATTTTACAGGCAACCAATTTTTTTTAATCTATGGCTCTTATAATTACCGATGAGTATTTCTTCGGTCTTTTATATAGATTATATCATCATCATCAGCCTTTGATAGTCCACTGCTGGAAATAGGCCTCCCCTAATACACCCCTATCCATTAGGGGGGTTTTTTGGACCGTATCCCACCACGCTGGTCTAATGCGGGTTGGTGGGTGGACCGACTTTTTACATGTCCATCCGACGCATGGATCATCTTACTTTTCAGACAATTGGGTGATCGGCCCAAATTGCCCCAACCAACTAGGAAACAACAATGAAAATTTGTTGAGTCCCCGCAGGATTCGAACCCACGACCTCCGGATTCTAAAGCAAACGCCTATACCACTAGGCTACGGAGGCAGTTTATACATTATATAAAGTAAAACAATCATTAAAATGTTATTGATTTCTTCTAGTTATTCTATTGGTGTGCTAGTGTTTCCTCTGCTAATGTAGGTCATTAAAGTAATAAACAACACCTGTTCCCTATATCTCCTATCCAGTTCCTTCCTCTCTTCTCTCTCTTTCTCGGCCAATGCTAGCTGCCGCTCCAGTTCTTGGGCAGTTCTGTTGGTAGCCTCCTCTCTCCTCCTCCCCTGTTCTTCTTCTTGCTGGATTGCACTCTCTAGCTGTTCCTGCTCTTGCAACATCCTGATCACGTCCTCTCGCTCTAAAACGCTCGCCTGAAATAATAGTATATCTGTAATCTCTATTACTGATAAAGATTATGTATGTGTATGAGTGATACACTCACTTATTGATTGTTAAAACGCTACCACCAGTTCGGAAAAGGACATCTCTGACCTGAGAAGAACCGGCGAAAGAAACTCAGCGGGACTTTCTGTCAAAATATAGCTTTTGATTGTAGCTCTATAACATAGAACAAACCTTTTTGTAAAACTGAATTTTGCAGTGATATGTTAGTAAAAAAAAACTGTCGTAGGAAAAATCAACATTTTTTTTTAATGAAACCATGTTTAATTAGTAATGTTGAAGACTCTGACTCTTGCTTGTTCCTTGGTTGATGGGCAAAATATTTTTGGTGCGATTGCATAAACTAGAGAACAATAAATATTAACAAGTCTAGTAATATTGCAACGGTTTACCTTTAGCACCATTAGTGTATGACATTGCCATTTGTATACATACACTGCATGTTTTGTTTGGTCTTAATACAGAGAGAGAATTCTTTAAAAAAATACAATAATAATTTTTTGACAAAACTCTAAGATAGAATTGAAAATGATTTTAACGATTTTTTCATAATGTAGTCCATAAACTTGTATACATAAGTTAAGGATAGACAAATGTTTAATATTTTGTTCACCATACAGGTTTCAATTTATAATCAAATAACTATCTATATAAAAATTAGTATAACCTGCTCAGCTAATATCTTCCCAACGACTCTCTGATTAAGCTTCTCTCTTTCCAGTTGTTTCCTCACTCTTTCTGCCACACTGTATACAGAAGAAAAATGTAGCTATCCAACTATTGAATTAATAAATGGAATGAATGTAATACGGATATTATAAAGAAAAGAAATACCAACCATTACCAGACATACATGGTAAAATATAACGAATTTTAGATGGACGTCATTATCATCATCAGCCCGTGTTAGTCCACTGCTGGACCTGGGCTCACCCGCAATGCACACCTTCTCCATTAGGAGATATTTGGACCGAATCCCTCTCCGTTCGTCAAATGCGTATTGGGGGCTGGACCGACTTTTTACATGGCCATCCGACACATAGTTCTTCTTACTTATCAGATAATTGGATGATTGGCGCAAATTATCGTTGAGACCCCGCAGGATTTGGACCCACGACCTCCAATTTATAAAGCAAGGGCCAATACCGCAAGGCCACGGAAAATTGTAACAATTTACAAGGGCTTGCAACATTCTACTCACATAGCCTGATCCCTATCGGCTGACTCCTTCTCTTGCTGTTCTATCCTCTTCTCTTCTAGAACGAGTAGTTCCTTCTGTTTCAGTCTCCAGGCCTCTTTGGCTTTCTTGAAAGTTTCCATTTCCCTACGCAACTTCTCCGTTTGTTCACGTTTCTGTTTGAGTTCCCTGGAATATTAATTAAGAACATTTTTTAGCTTTTTATTACATTTAAACATAGAAAAAATGTCTTTTTAATAACACTTATAAGTACACAAAAATCACAGTTGTTTAATGGTTAATATTTATAAATAAATTGGTTTAATAAATAGATGAGTGTATGACTTTGGCCGCCGAGTTAGTCAGGACGATGTGCCTATCACCCAATGGCTGCAAAATAAGATAAACAAATTTGGTTTAGTTGGGCATGTAAAAACACCTACTCTCTAACTGAACTTGATTTTAATTAAATCTCTAGTAAGTAGAATTTGAATGCACTACCTCTGGTGTTTAAATCACAAGCTCATACTGTTTGGCAATTGAGGCAGTTAAGGGTAAATAACTCCTGCTTTTTATATGAAAACCACTAGTACTAATTGAAATGGAGGAAACATTTCTTTGAAGCACTAGAAAATTAATTTAAACTTCTATTTCCTACCTCTGATCTTCGTCTGCCAAAGTGCGCATAATATCTTCCATCATCTTTTTCTCTATTAACATTTCTTCATACTGGCATTGCTTAACTCTTTGTTTGTTCACAAGCTGCTGTTGTATATCTTGACAATATTGTGTCTTCTTAACCATTCTCTCTTTTTCCTCTTTTACTTTTGCCTCCAAGTCACTCAATAATGAACTGTTTAACATTTCATTGGAGCGGTTCTCTTCAATCTGCAAATCGTTATTGTTTTCTGATCACTTAATATGATTACAATTGTTAAAAGCGGTGAAAGGGTACTTTGAGGAATACTTTTAGTAAATTTTATCCTATTTACATAGAAATATAAGCACACAGACAAACCTATAATCGTCTTCATTTTATACTAAGTAAAAAAATTGTTATTTATTATAAATAAATTTTTCTAATATATTATATATATATTTATATATGTATATAATATATTAAAAAATTATATATATATAAAATTATATATATATAATTATATATATATATATATATAAACATATCAACTGCTTGACCCGACACACAAAGCATTAATACACTTTCATAAAAGCAGCCAAATGTCAATATAACAACAATGTAAAATATAACAAACTTTAGTTATGCCAAATTGGCCATCCTTTAAAATGTTAAGGAAAATAGATTCCAGATACTTTGGCTTGAGTTTAAAAGTTAATTGCAATAGAAGAGTATATGTTTGTAATAAAGCAATTGAAAAAGTTCAACTTCAAAGAAAATAAAAAAAAATGTAATAGAATTACCAACACAAATACAATATTCTGACCCCAATTTAAATTAATAAGAATTACCTTCTTTTGCAAATTCCTGTACTCATTATCAAGTTTCTGCTGCCTTTGATCTTTGCAAACATATCCAGCTTGTAGCTTTCTTAACAACTCCCTTAATTCAGGGTCATGTTCCCGCAAATAATGACGGCGTAACAATTGATTGGTAACTTCTTGACTTTGCTTAGCTATCGCTTCTGCCAAAGCAATCTCTTTCTGGGTCTTTGCATTGACTATTGCTACATGATCCGTTCTCTGAAATGTTTTTTTGTGTTTAGGTTAAATTAGTATTAATTAACATTCAAGTTTTTAATTATTAAAGCTAATGGTCCAACACCAAACACAAAGAATACAAAAATATTTTACACATACTCTAATTATTAGGAATAATTTCAGTTCATTGATTTCATCACTAACTATACCTAGCTAAGCTTTGCCGTTATGCATTTTCTTTGCAAGATTGCAGCTTCAGCAATGAAATATTTAAGAAATAAAAATATCATTGTTCATGCAAATTGTCATTCATTCCTAAATTTATGCATGCATTACATGTTGAAACAGACATTGTAGTGATAAATAAAACAAGTATTTATAACATTGTAATGTTATTACTATTATATATAGACCACAATATATTATGTATAAGGGCTGCTAAGAAATTTAAGTCCTCGCCAGTTGTATTTATAGAACAGTTGCATTCTTTGCGAAGTCATTATTAGACATATTTTTATTGTATTAAAAACACCTTATACTCCTTGATTGCGCCTATACATAAGCCTAATTAGATGCAATAGCATTATAGAGGTGTTATGTAAATGTATTGTGTTGAGTTAATTATCTTGAAAACAATTCCTCAACAAGAATTGTACTAACTGTACTTGTCACCATTTATTTGGTATGGGTCACACAGTTCACTTGAAAATATAAAATTTTATTTTCCTATGACCTAACATAACTTTAAAATTCAGAAAAACGAATAATTACAATTTTAGAACTTGTTAATCGTCATATTTATAAATAATAATTTTCAAAAGGTGGGATAATAATAATTTACTTTAAAATTATTATACCTCTTGGAAATCTTTCTCTAGCTTCGCTTCTTCACTGATACGGGCCAAGTGGCGACCGATTCGACTGTCATCCATTCGACTATTCAACCATTGAATATTCAATGCTCGCTGATATGTCTCCAACTCTTTGCGCCTTGCCTCCGCGATTGCATTTCTTTGCAACTCATTTTTCGGCTCCTTCATATATAATCACATAACGTTTTAATATTGTTTGCATTAGCCAAATAACAACCATGTAAGAGATTTCTTACCATTTTGTATAATATTGAAATACATACAGTATTTAGACTGATATATATATTTGTATACTGCCAAAAGTTGTCAAAAATTTAAAAATAATAAAAACTATTTAAAAGAAACTGCTATGTCGTACAGAAAATCCATATAAGAAGGTGATCGAAATTCAAAATATTTACAAACAAAACTGACAACGTATATAATTCTTTACGAAAAAGGAAATAGTCATGCAGCCATTGCTGTTAGGTAAATTTAATCGATTGATGAAAACCATTTAGTACCTTTTATATATTGCTTTTATACCTTTAAATTATTTGTTATTTAGATATATCCTAGTAGTCACTTGATTTATAAAACCCTTGCATTTTTCACCCTATAAATTATTAAATACTAAATGCATATGATATTTGACCTCTTCTATAATTTAACGATAATTTTACGATAGAATAATATTAAAGATTCTTTACCTTTTAATGAAAAAAAGTTGGTTTAGCAACTGGATAAAAAGCCTTAAAAGACAAAATTACAAACAAATACTTCCATTATGCGTAAAGCTACATTTAAAGCTAAATATTAGCCGCAAAATTAAAAAAAGAATTAAAACGCGTGCTATCAAATATTCTCCATGTCTTATCAATGCTTTTTTGAATTAGGATATTTTATTATTTAAATTGTCTTGGCAATGCCATCTACCGTCGGTATTTGTAACTTTTGCGTAAACGTCTTCTCAAATCGCGTTTGGTTACAAGAGTGGGAGCTCACGTCACGCCAGTGCAATCCTACGGCATTTGGATTTTGACGTGTGACAGTAAACTGCAACTATATCTGTTGCAGATTGATGTGTACGAAATTTAAAGACTGACGGTAATGAAAAAGTGATTGAAATGGCAGAAAGTAAAGGTGCGTTAATTGCGAAAACAGTGCAAAAACATGCCGGACGGGCAAAGGAGAAGGTATTTATGGTTTTGTTACTTTAAGTAGTAAGTTAGATAGTTCTGCGATGTTGGTGTGTTAAAATTATTGCCTGTGCCGTGAAAGTAGTTTGTGGGGGCAGCGTTGCCTGGGGCTAATCTCGTGTCTGTGAGGTCCGGAGGCGCGGGCATTCCGCGGTCTAGCCATTTCACCTGTTGCTGGTAACCTGTAGAGCGATTATGATTGAGCGTTTTCACATATCTTGTTTACTTACACTCAGCTGACTTCGACGTCTCCACACAGTTTTATCTTCGGCGCACGCCTTATCATTTCCAGGGTATTGCGCAGACTATTTATAGTTCGCGGCAGACGAGATAAATTTGGATAGTGGTGGACTAGCTCTGTCAGATTTTATTAATATTGTACAATGCCTTTAGGCTTAAAATTGATTTTGACAAAGGTTTTGCAGATTTTTTTATTTAAAGTTTTATGTTTTGGACATAATTATTTTCATGTACAATCACTTCACATTTTAGTACACATGCAGCCCTGTTTTATTTTACATTAGCCTTGTTCTGAAAAATACATAAAAGAGCCAAAAATAATCCTTTCTTAAGCAAGCTTAGTACATATTTTACTGTTTTTTTAATATCACTGTATTTAACAATAATCATCTCTATATTGCATTACAATTCTGGTATAATATTGCCATGTCGGCTGTTGACCTATTCTGGCAGTTGGCCCATGCCGCCTAAATACTTTCCATTTGCCAACACATGGTGATATTTGTAGCCATATTATTTATAGCATTGATTAATGTGATATAATATATGAAAGCAACTTTAAACTATGGATATTGTGATATTCAATTTATACTCATGGGATAAGAATCATATTTACATATTACAATGACTTGGCAGTCAAAATTTACTAGTACAATTAATATTATCCCTTTTAATAGGAGAGTATAAATTGAAATAATGCATTTTTTGTTATGGAATTCAAGGATAAGTTATTCCTCAGAAATTGCAAAAGAACAAAACAATCAACTCAAAACATGTATATGTTAATGTCTCATGTTTTATTTCTAGCTTTTAAATAGACAGTATTATAATTATAATTTGTATGAAGTTTTTAGATTTTGTTCAATAAATCACATGCCCACACAGTGGTAATAACATATCTATAATCACATACATATATAAAAAATGTAGGCTTAGAAATGAAAGTGCCGACTGCACCTTGACACCTACTTATCTCGGATTGTCTTATGTAATGTGATTAGTGTCCCAGTTCCTTGTAACAAGTTTCTTATTTACATACTAGATGTTCTCCATGTGGAATGTTATGACTTCTATCTATGATAAACATTACTAAATCACATAAGTGACAATATCACTAATATTTTGAGTTGAATTTACTTGACATAATTATGTTTCAACCTAACTTTATATTGTTTTAAAGCAAAAAAGTCATATCACATTTCAGTTAATTAATAATATACACAATATTTTAAAATGCATATTATTCTGTTATTTACCTCCATAGTGCAAATTGTATTTTGAATCAATTTAAATTTGTTTCAAGCAACCACAAGCCATTTTACATATTATCTTAGAATTAACATTTATTTAAAGAAACATAAAAAAAAAACATTCCGCTTTCTTAATGAAAGACAATTTGGATGCTGTTTATTCATATTCATCTATGATATTTTTATATGGACAATTATTGTCTAACACCTTACATAATTGTATGCTTTAAACTCTTTATTACTATAAGGAAATTCACAATTTTGTGATTTGAAGCTATACATCAAATAACACATTAAACATGCATACAATTGGTTATATGTAAACGGCAATCAGTGAACATTTTATAAAAGTCTGCAGATAGAGGTAATGGTCAGTTAAACTTTATTTTTACTGATTTCAAAAATAAAATTAAATGTTCTGTTTGCTATTACTTATGAATTCACTGAATTTCATATCTAAATATTGTACCAAAGATTAAAGCTTGCAGTAAATAGTTCTTACTCGGGTTTAAAAAAAAGTTACATCTGAAGTAAACCAAAACAATACACGTTTTGCTATTTTTGACCATTTTGTAACATATGTTAGTATCACTACTGGTTTTCCTCATGTACTCAACTAACTAAACTTTGTATCAATTAGTTTGATGATGGAATTGATGGAATTTTCTTCAAACTAGTTAACATTTAACTAATTATCATTTATCTAATACAAGCTGTTGTTCCCGACTTCGTCCGAGTGATAATATTATAAAAACAAAGGTCACCTGAGTTACTCTTAGTATTGCCAGCAATTTTGCAGTCAGGATCCTTTTAGAATGAGATAAGCCATTCCAGAGATTAGCCAGAACAAACAGACGGACAAAATATAAAAATAATTGTACTGTCATAGGTTATATATCACAATGTAATCATTTAAAAATGGTTATTTTGATGTTACAAACACAGACACATCAATTTCATTAATTATATAGATAAAAGTCATACAGAAGCTCTCCTACACTATGCATTATCGTTGTCTGTCATTTTGTCATCATTCATGTCAAATCTATAAAACAAATTATTCTGACCTTCCACTTTGTAATTAATATTTTCTGTTAATTCATTAATGAATGTTAAGATTATATTGCCCGGTAGCAGAAACAAGCGATCATATACATTTGTCATTTTAATGGCTTATTGTATAGCCTGCTTTATAGTTTTTTGACTGTCTCTCGTTTGTAATTAGATTCTTTTGGCCTCGTACTTAAATGGATGATCTTGGAGGTGTTAGGTCCACTTTTACAGAAATCTGGGGCGGCACCACCGCGGTGCCCATATCTGCCCCGTAGCCCAGGAGTAGTATGTAAAAATACTGTGTTCCTGTTTGAAGAGCTCCATAGGCAGCGTATTTACTGGGTAAACGAGACGTAACATCCTAGTTCACGTATGCAGCGCATTGGTGATGCCCCTGGTATTGCCGACGTCCGTCGGTGACCACTTTCAAATTCGACTCCTTGTCTGCCTTCGTTAGATTGTCTCTGTCTCTAATAAGTTAGCACTAAACGACCTAACCATTTTAATCGCATTTAAATTGTTACATTTATCGATATTTAATTTTAAAATTAATATTTAATCTGTTAGTAACGAAGATAAAACTTTAATTAAATATTAATCCCAACGAACTGTTTCGATTACGCACACTGTATTTATAAGGGAATTGAAAGGATCTTTCCGATGGAAGTAGGGTTCAACTTTGTTAACCTCTATATCATCTATCAATTTAATTGTTTAACCATATTGATTTATGTTTGACTAACGATGAATCTTTATGCAGTAAATTGTACACGTTAATACTTTAAATATAGTGAGATAATTAGTCGTGGTTGATGTTATAACTTGGTAAAATGTAGTTATTAAACCATAATAAAATTTCTAGGTTATCGAAACTAGTAATTTGTAACAAAATCGTTGATATGTATTCGCGTTGTTTTTTTTTCAATAAATATTAACTATTTCTATTCTATTAAAATCTATTAAAATAAATTTTACTATATTACCGGTGTCATTTATCTTAAATGTTTTAGAGAAAAACGTAACTAATTTTAAAATATTTTAAATGCGTCTATGATAGCTTAGTTGCTTTAGAGACTGCTCGTGATCTAAGGTCACGAGTTCAATTACACTCTTTTGATATATTGTAAGTTGTTTCCGTCAAAAGAAATAGCTTTCGTGTTGTGAGTCACAGCTAGTTTAAATTACTTTACTTTAACTAAAAATTAGAAAGTATTAATTTAGGCATATAGTAAAGTGTACAACGAAATATTCTAATGTTGGACTTATATTACTCGGCAGTAATTTAGGCTTCATATATTTGTTTAGTTTTAGTATCGTCGTATTAGAATAGGTCATTTATTAGGAATTCCAAACTCGCGATCCGACACCGTTCTTTTATATATAACCGGTCGGCATCTTGTTAATATTAAAAACGATTTATCACTCGCCAGCTACGAACGGTTTGTTCAAAATCATTAAAGATGGCAAAAATTACAAAAGAACATTTACAAAAATATTTTAAAAATAAATAAATATGAAACATATGATATAAAAAGACAAAATAATTACAAACTATTTAAGAAAAACAAAAATAGACACAAGCGTAACAAGTTTTATGTTTTTGCCCTTACAGAATAGTTATGTGCAATGACTATTGCATACCAATAAGTCTGTTGACAATACTACATCTGAATTTATTTTTATTACTGTAAAACGTATGATTAAATGGAAACATATGATTGCATGTGTTGCAAATTCGATATTTAGAGCTCTTTTTACCAGAATTAGTTCGCGAGGTTGGTACACAAAACAATTTACAAGTACGGCGAGGCATTGCTCTGCTAGAAACCTGGTAATGAATTTCACTCGTTAAGTTATCATTATCATCATCAGCCTGTGTTAGTCCACTGCTGGACATAGGCCTCCCCTAGCGCACGCCTTCTTCATTAGGGTTTTTAAACCGTATTCCATCTCGCTGGTCCAATGCGAGTCGGTGGGTAAACCGACTGTTTATATGCCCATCCGACGCAGGGATCATCTTACTTTTCAGACAATTGGGTGATCGGCCCAAATTGTCCTAACCAACCAGAAAACAACTATGACACAAAGTTGTCCCCCCGCGGATTTCGAATCCACGAATACCGCTAGACCACGGAGTCGGTCATTAATAGACAAATCATCTTTAATCGTCTTCTTGTTTTATAAAAAAAATACACTTTGTCTTAAGCATTTTAAATTCACCTTGACACGTTTTTTAAGAGATAACAAAAATCTGCATAGAACGTCTATTAGTCTTTCGTTGTTAAGGCTTTTTGTTTACACTTGACCCGGCGAGGCCTTGTGCACGAATTACGTCTGCCAAGGGGATCGTTTTTACTAGCCTGTACGAAGAAATATTATAAAGTCGTAAGCTCTTGAGAGATGACTGTTGACTCAGAATCCGCTATTATTTTTAACTTCAATTCAAATTAAATCATATAATTTAAGCTTGTCGTGATAACAATAATACTTCTCCTTTCGATACTACTTTTCGATCTCCATTCAAGCTGGATGTACGTTACCAGCATTGGTTATTAGTAAAGTAATAGATTTGGGGATTTTTACGTATTTTTTATATATTTATTTCTGAGCGTTGGTTTTATTACAGATCCATGTAGGCATATCTGTAGTCAGTCAGTGTTTATGAGCGGTAAATATTTTATGTGTACGGCAAATATATTATATCTCATCATCATTATAATCATGATCATTAGTTGCATTTATCCTTCCGCTGCTAGACATAGGCCTTTTTCAATGAACGCCAAGACGGACGACCCTGCTACTCGCTGCCAAGTTTAACCGCCTACTTTATATCTACATAAGCTTTTTATTTTTCTGTTTTAATTGACATATTGTTCATTGATTAATCGTTCTGCTATTACCTGGTTCTATCTCATAGCAGTGCATTTGTTTCCTTTGTGGGTTCAACACCATCATGGGAACGGCTGCAGCAGAAACCGGATGGCGTCACGTGTCATCATCAACCTGTGATAGTCCACAGCTGGACATAGGCCTCCTCTAATACACCCCTATCCGTCAGAGGGTTTGGACCGCATCCCACCACGCTGGTCCAATGCGGGTTGGTGGGTGGACCGACTTTTTACATGCCCATCCGACGCATTAATCATCTTACTTTTTAGACAATTGGGTGATCGGAACAAATTGCCCTAACCAACTAGAAAACAACAATGACAATTTGTTGAATCCCCGCAGGATTCGAACCCACGACCTCCGGTATCTAAAGCATACGCCTATACCACTAGGCTACGGAGGCAGTCACGTGTATTGTGACTATACATGCTTGTTACAGCTGAATGTGATAGCATTGTACAACACGTTTCATGTCGTTTATCCGTATGGATCGCGCGTCGATTTTCCATATTTGTATTAAACATTCACCAAAGCTAAATAAAATTTCGTCCTTCGTTAACGTTAAACATAGCGTAGCGTGTCTGGCGTTGTTATAGATCTATAAAAATTATATCTATATGAAAGAATATACATAATATTTATATATTTTTAAAATAAACCACATAGCTTAGATATTTTGCATATTTTGTTTTGCCCTTCTGAGATTTATATTTATCGTTTCAAATAAGTACCTTTGCAAGATTTTTTGAATAGTTTCATAATATCGATTATTGCACTTAATCTTTCACCACGACCCGACATGGTTTCAGGGTAGAGAATACCCTACGGCATGAAGTCCGCCTCTTGTAAAGCTTATTGTAAGTTTTGAAATAAAGTAAATAGAATATATTTTTAAAGAAGTTACGACGTTAAAAGGTACTTACGTCTCGTAAATTTTTGTTTAAATATTTTTTCCATACATAAACTAAATTCTAAATCACGTTCCAAGTGAAAGTATAGATTTAAATCTACGTTATTAATTTAACAATCTTTTTTTAGCATGTAATTCAATACAGTTAGTATTTTATCACTTTGACAAACCGAACCATTGCTTCAGCTTATGTATAACATGTTGGATTTTTATGACGGCTTATCACGATTGCCGATTACGTTTTACTCCACTTGTTCAATAAAAATACTACGTAACTCGTTTATTAACTAAAATGTATAAAAAACATGAAACTCTTGCTACATTTTGTCCTATGGTACTTGCGTATTTGTAGGGACATATTTATACTTAGTCGGCTCTTAAACACTGTCGTATAATTTTTACGCTTTTATTTACATAGCAATACACATCTTAGACTTTTTGGATTGTTACAACGGAAAACATCTCCGCGGTAGCGGTATTGGCCCTTACTTTATTATACGGAAGTCGTGGGTTCTAAGTCTCGTGAGGAAAACAACTGTGTTATCGTTGTTTTTGGTTGTTTAGGACAATCACCCGATAATCTGAAATGTAAGAGGATCCATGCGTCGGATGGTCAATTCGGGGCACCCACCAACCCGCATTGGACAATCGTGGTGGGTCCAAAAACGACGAGAAGGCGTGCATTAGGGGAGGCCTATATCCATCAGTGGCTGTGGATGATGATGATGATTTATAGGGCATTTTTTATTCATATTTACCCGGCTCTTAAAAATTCTCGAATTATCTTTACGCTGTTATTTATGTAGCAATAAACATAAGAGACTTTTTCTATTATTACATCACATTTCGACTAAGCCCTAAACTATAGGTGCGGTGTACAACGACGACGACGGTTCGACGACTCCGAAAGGACAGTCAAGGTTTCGGGAGACCGCAACTTTGGCTTGCCGTTCAATATTCGATGCCTGATAAGAGAGCAAAATGCACTCAAGCGGGCGTTTTATCGCTATTCCTCCGAGTCAAATCGATTTCGCTTTAGGCAACTTCAGCTAGAGGTCAGAGATAGGATAGAGTTACATCGCAAAGGCTCATGGTTAGGTCTGACGGAAGACTTAGTTAGGAACCCCGTGACGCCATGCCGCCATTATCAAAGCCAACTGGGGGCTTAATAGCTTTCGATGACATCGAAAAGGCCAAGGAATGTACACCATCTCGCGCACGCGTTGACGCGGCCCACCTATCGGAGGTGGACCGCCTAGTCGAACTTAAGGCTGCCTTACCACCAGATGACGATATTTTAAAGCCAGTGACGCCGGAGGAGGTCCGCGAAATTATTAAGGGTCTTAAACCCCGGTCGGCACCAGGCCCAGACCGTATCTCAAATAGAACGTTAAAATACACGCAGTGGCGCAGTACCACCGTAACGTAGACCTACACAGCGACTGTAAATTGCCAACACTCCGCGATCACTTTCAGAAGTTAACGCGTAAACACTTCGATAAAGTTATTAATCATAATAACCCTCTACTGGTAAAAGCAGCATCGTACACAGCCGATCCTAAAGCGTCCAGTCAAAAGCGTAGACCGCGAAACATTTTCATCGACCCGGACGAGGAAGGGGTCGCCGACACTCCGGACCCAACGGGGGTCCCGACATCCAACCTTACACACCACACAAGTAGGGATAGCACACACTCACCTGTAGTTCGCCCTCGCTTACGAGCACAGCGACACACACACACACCGTGTATACTAGATACACCCGCGTTCCAGGGCGGTTCTCACCGCCCCCAGCAAACGCTTAATACAGTCTCCAGACCGTCGGCGTCCGGTCCGTAAACCGATCGTCGATGATCCTTAGGAGACATAAACTAATGCCTAACTCACGTACCTTCTGTACGTGTGGCCTTCATTTAGCAAAAAATGTGGGCCGCCTAGTTCGTGGGGACCGGAACTCTGTGTTCGATGAAACTTATTATAGACATGAGTCTGGAAGCATAAATTCAAGGATAAAAAAAAAGTATATACAAGATAATAGACTGCTTTTTTGTATAACTTTCTTACGTTCCATAAACAACTAATTATTTCAAGATTATAAACGGCTTACAACATATTTATTTTGATTTTTTTCACATATAAGTACCTTATGGAAGACAAAATTCGACTGCAAGGCTTACATCTAAAGTAAACACACGTTAGCCGGAACCACTGGTTTCTAATGCAAATCTGGGTACGGTACACTTGGCAGTTTTCTGTACCACTTTCCTCGGACAATGGTATGGTATTATTCGAGGTCGGGGTCGCGTAAGAGGGTCGCCGGTTCGAATCGTCCTTCTTAAGCCGGACTTTGTTTAGGCGTCAGGAATTTCGCGGTATGTAGGATCACGCCTCATTTAGCTAATATTTTCGCGATGAAACTTGTTTATTAGACGAACCTGCAACTCAGTCTAATACACATTTATTTGGGCTGTTATCTTTGCGTTCAAGGCATTATCATATTTAATTTCAGATAAAGTCTCTATCATTACAAACACTTTCTTATATATTAAAAATTTTATGTAAAGTTTCACAATAATTATATGCCAATTACAAAGACTGTCATGGACACTGAGATAAGTCATCTAGGCAGAAGATATATTATAATGATTTAGTGTGCGCGCAAATTACAGTTACAGTACAATCACAGTTACTCCTTTTATTGTCATAATCAGATAGGACGGAATACCGACAATACCGGAGAGAGATCCAGCGCAGGGTCTACTAAAATGCGTATCCGAGGAACAGATCGTGTTACATCAGGTAATCAGGTGATCAGCCTGCATTATCATCATAAGCCTGTGTCAGTCTAATGCTGGACATAGGCCTCCCCTAATGCACGCCACCGCTTCCGATCTTCGGCTATTCTCATCCAGCCCACACCGGCCACTTTGTGAATGTCGTCACTCCATCTTGCCGCAGGCGTCCTACACTACGTTTGCCGAGCCTCGATTTTCACTCCAGAACTTTCCGATAACAGCCTGCGTAGCTCCATCAATCAAAATTTGTCGTCACGACTCGAACCCCACTACCTCTCCCTCCTAATAATTATCTTGCCAACATCTTAGTTCATTAAAAACGTGCTAAGTTCTCCCGCATTGACTCAGTGCCAGATCGTACTGCGGTGTAAAGCGCCGCAGTGGGGTAACGTCGCGGTGCCCGTTCAACGGCTCATTACTCCCAATTAGGCACGGCTCGGGTTTTTTTTTTTGGTCTGTGCTTGCGGCAATTTCATTATCTAATTGTGAAACAAACAGTGGTAGGGCTGTTGACTTAATTGCTTTAGATTGGTCTAAATTGTTACGTAGGAACTTAAATAAAAACTTTGATTTTGATTGTAATGTAGAAAAGGTTTGGGGACCATCTACTGCTAAAGATAAATATGAGAGAATAATGTTAAAATTATAATATAATATTAAAATTGTCAAATAAGCTATTTTAAGATTTATATTAGTTATTTCTCACTTGATTTTTAAGTGATACTGCGCTCTTACTCACTTGATCTTTAATACGATTAAATTACTTTTTATATCTTTTTATATAACTAATAAATTCGGTATAAAAAATAACTTTTCGTTCGTAGCAGCCCTGTGTTTTGCGTTATAATGGTTAGATCTTCTCTGTTATATTAAAGCTGAGAGTTAATTTTAACTGATCGTTCATTTTTGTTTTGTCCTTGACACAAAATGGTTTCGTTGCTTTGAACTTTTAATAAAATTTATGAAATATGATACATGGAGGATGATGTTGATGATATGTACTCAAATGTTATCTTAAAGTAATCTGGAGCAACTGAGCTAAGCATATCATATTTAGCTGTTACTACTTCTTAGTCATTTAATGAATGTTTTAAAGAGCTATTCCTCCTTTCTTATATTTCACTTATTTAACACTATATTATGTCATGTCTGATCAGACGGGTAAACTCAAAACGCATTTAAACAGTTGTTTAAGTCAAGAGATCACTTACTTTGTTTGCTTAAAATATTGGCGGACATTAAAGCTAAGTAACAAATTATACTTTATCGATTCTACTACTACTCTACGATGAATAAAGAAAATAGGTGGCCATAATAAGTTTTGTAAACTTTGTCCCTCTTTAATTTTACCTGCATTTGCCATCTAGAAAAGTGAAATAAGGGCATATTCTTGCTTTATACTGGTATATTACATACTAGCAACCCCCCAACCCCCCTTGTGGGTGGAATGTATGTGGTGAGAATCCGCTTCTTAGTTAACCTCTACTCGGTGAAATGAATATTCCTACCAAATTTCAAGTCGCTACGCCTTATGGTTCCAGAGATATCGTGATGAGTCAATATATAGGTGGGAATCTCTCTTATATACATTTATAGATTACGTAATATCATAACTTCTTTATTTTACGATATATTTCCTTGATAGATGACATCATCGCGCGTCAAGTTTAGTTTTTGTTTTCAATATTGTCTTTGGTGACCTGTTACGTGGGTGAGGTGGACAAATGCGACGGTTATGCTCTTATGTGGTGGCCCACGCGTCACCCACACCTCACTTTCGAACTAGAGTCCATGGGTATTAGTGGGATACACTACTGGTGCTATATAAGTTGATATGTCATAATTGGGATACGGTCCAAAAAACCCTTAATGGAGAAGGCGTGCAGTAGGGGAGGCCTATGTCTAGCAGTGGACTAACACGGGCTGATGTATTAACAGTGCTTGTATACCTTACTATCTTAATGCGAGTTAGGTAGAATTAGTTGTGTGTATATATATATGCCTAATCTAATTTTTTATATTGTTTAAAAACACTCGTTGCCTTCATAGTCTCTTACAAGTTTGATAGTTGAAAATGCGACTTGGTAGAAAGAAATTTTACTACAGAATGAAAAAAGCCACCCTGGACTTTATTCGTTATTAATAATTAAATTTTACAATGTATTATCTTGTACAGATTGACGGTTTCCTATTCTTTATAATTAAAATTTATAATATCGAAATAACGAGTACAATCATGACATGCCTAACTGCATAATATGTTTATAGATATATTAATATCAATTCATATACGAGTGTAGCTAGACCATGTAAACTCGCTTTGCACTTTATGTATAAACCTCGTTCAATTTAAATAAGGATCATAATTTTAGTTAATATGTTTATTTAAAAACTAATTTTTAAAATGTGTGTTGTTCATTCTAATACTTTAAACCTTAACTGAAAGTGTAACCGGCTTCATTAGACGTTTGATTGATTAAAACGTATGGGATGCCATCAACGTGTCCCAACGACAATAGCTAAGAAGTGTTGCGTCCCACTAACCTATAAATGCACATGCGTCGCCTGTTAAAATTAGCCTTTGATATTTCGTATGTTTATTTTCGTGTATGTAGTCGTGATAGATTCCGATGTTCACTCGGCGGCGACTCGATGGTGCGTGCAACGAGAATTTTATAAACTAACATTTTATATAATGTATAATACATTACATTACAATGATTATAATATTATTACAATTGACGGCACCTCCCTCGAAGTGGTTTCGGATCCGTCAGAGAACCAAAATCACCGACATAGCCCACCGGATTAGTAAGCTGAAGTGGCAGAGGGCCGGTCATATAAGCCGCAGAACTGACGACCGCTGGAGTCGAAAAGTTCTGGAGTGGAGACCGAAGCTCGGCAAACGTAGTGTAGGACGCCCTGCGGCAAGATGGAGTGACGACATTCGCAAAGTGGCCGGTGTGGGCTGGATGAGAACAGCCGAAGATCGAAAGCGGTGGCGTGCATTAGGGGAGGCCTATGTCCAGCAGTGGACTAACACAGGATGATGATGATGATGATGATTATATACAATATTTACAGATTTTTACTGTTTAGTAATTTTTTTTTGGCTAGGCATTTCATAAAGTAACGCTTCAATTGTTTACAGACCCTTAATAGCTGTTTTTGTACAAATTACTTGCTATGGTCGATATTGTTGAAATACTTTTTTGGATGTTACTTACTAAGTAACTACGTTAACATGAGGATAATATTTTGGTATAAACCACATATGATTACTGAAATCCTTCGATTCTTACTATTGATTCTTATTTCTGACTGACGATAATTCTAGTAGAGGCGCGGTAAATAAAAAAACTTGTCTGCAGATAGTGCCCTGATTGCTTTTGTAAATAACTGTTTATCAAATTAAAAACCAACTTAAGGATTATTTTATGTTACTTAACATTAATCAACATATAAAGTAAAAACTATTAAAATACTTCTTAAAACTACTTATTTATTGACAATTTAAAGGTGGTAGGTCGCCTTTTACAGGGGGCCGTCTGGGGCGGTACCACCGCGGTACCTAAGTAGAAGTGTGAAAACACTACCGTGTTCCGGTTTAAAGGCACCGTAGCCAGTGTATTTAATCGGTAAACGAGACGTAAAATCATATGTCTCACGTAGGCAACGCTTTGTTGATATCCCTGTTATTGCGTCGGTGACCAGTCAGGAGGCCCGACTGCTCGTCTACCTGCGAAACTAATAAAAAAAATGTTTTACTAGTTACTTATTTATATACTACGGTATAAAAGTAGTATCGTGGTCGTACCTTTACACATTCATATTTTAAAAGCGAATAGAGTATTGTGACTTATATATTTAAAGCACTAGATTTACTAGAATAAACCTACTAAAGTGTTCTAGGCTTCCTATATTGATAAAAAATGACCGGCGCCACACGCGCAGTCGCTTGGGCGAATCGGTGATTTTGTGAACGTCTACACTTATTTCTGTCTTGGCATCGCATATTGCGTGTGATTCGCTCTTGATTATTATTTCTGCATTTATATATTGGGAGGATGATATTTTACGATCGTCAATTGAATTAGTTAGAGAAATAAAAATTTAAAAAGTGTAAAGTTTTAAAAAAACCATTATATAATTACATAATTAACGAAATTTCGTTACTGAATAATGATTTAGTGATAATGATTAACAAAAAGCATGTTTGTAATATTTTTTATACTTCTATAAATATTTTAAAAACGGCATTAAGAATTAATTTAATCAATGATTGTCATTAAAAAAATACCAATTATAAACTTGCTAAAACTTATTTTAAAAATAAATAATTTGCGATTGTGCGAACAAGTTGCAGTCTTATTCATTTGTTTCGCATAAGATTAAACTTATGTAAACAATTTGCCATTGCAAATTAAAATTAATGTGATAATTATGGTGGATACAAACGATTCTAATTAATTGGTGCTCATTATGTCTTTACGTTCAATGTGAATTCATTTTATTGCACGTGAATACAGTATATCAATGACAAATTCAAATACTTATTAGTATTATCATGTTATGTATCATTAAAAACCAAGGAACAACAGTAAAAAAATGCGTGAAACGTTCTTTACGGTCGGCGAATCAATAAACCTTAATTCAAACTGCCTCCGTAGCCTAGTGGTAAAGGTGTGTGCTTTAAAAACCGGAGGTGGTGGGTTCGAATCCTGCGGCGACTCAACGAACTTTCATTGTTGTTTCCTAGTTGGTTAGGGCAATTTGGGCCGATTACCCAATTGTCTGAAAAGTAAGATGATCCATGCATCAATGGGCATGTAAAAAGTCGGTCCTGCGCCTTACTCTCGGTACACGGATAACCGACCCAAACGGCGTGTCGGTTAACCGTATCGTCCGTAAAGTATATCACATATAACTTGATTTTAATAATTGTCAGTGTTAAAATGACCGTCGTCAAATTGACTTCTAAATTTTCTTTAAACGTGCGTTCAATCTGCTTCGAATGATTTTAATCTTGGTCTATGCTATCGGAAAATATTCGAAGGTCAATAACCACTTGGCACCTTATCAAATGCTCGCCTATCAATAAATCCGGTGCTCTGGATCGTTTTGAATCTTTTCAAATGTCGCCTGTTAACCGGGTTATAGGAATTGTGTTTAGTTATTTAACAATTACTTTGAAGTTATCGCTGGCTCTTGGGCTATTGATAGATCCATTTGTACTTATATTATAGAGAGGAAATATTTGTATTTTTCTGTGTATGTTTGTAATAAATAAAGTCAAAACTACTGTGCCGATTTTTAAAATTCTTACACCATTAGAAAACTGCATAAACCTTGAGTAACATACTTTTTACCCGGGGAAAATCCATTTAAACAATCTAAAAATAACAAGGCAGAACCGTGGACTGGACTGCGGGTGCTTATAAGGCTATTTAAAAAAATAATATGATCTATCACAAAAAGCGTCCTAGCTGATATAGTCATGGAGAAATTTCTGTGCCTTTACCAACTGTCTTTGCCTGATAATTTGTAGACATAATTGACTTGTCGCTTAGCAGTAGGCAACAAATCATTTATCGTCAATAATAATAACTACACATCATCAGCCTTCGTTAGTCCACTGCTGGACATAGGCCTCCCCT
Source organism: Lamproptera curius (assembly GCA_029286875.1). Classification (NCBI taxonomy): domain Eukaryota; kingdom Metazoa; phylum Arthropoda; class Insecta; order Lepidoptera; family Papilionidae; genus Lamproptera; species Lamproptera curius. The sequence goes on along the minus strand of JAGSMT010000101.1, from coordinate 1,005,738 downwards.
AATACACCCCTATCCATTAGGGGGTGTGGACCGTATCCCACCACGCTGGTCCAATGCGGGTTGGTGGGTGGACCGACTTTTTACATGCCCATCCGACGCATGGATCATCTTACTTTTCAGACAATGGGTGATCGGCCAAATTGCTCTAACCAACTAGGAAACAACAATGAAAATTTGTTGCGTTCCCGCAGGATTCGAACCCACGACCTCCGGTTTCTAAAGCACACGCCAATACCACTAGGCTACGGAGGCAGTCAATAATAACTAAAGAACATAAAAATGTAATACAATGCAGATTTATAGAGACGTTGCATATCCTATAAAAATTTTTGGACTAATTATAATAAGATACATATATTTACTGAATTATTATTTACTCTGCGTTATACTAGTTATTCTGTACAGTTCTTCATTGTTGTCTATTGCCCTTGCGATTAGATAACCAAAGTGAACTTGAGTGTGGAAGCAATTCATCTCATTGTCTTGAGGTCAGCACTCTGCGTACACAATTTTCCCACTGATATCTTGAACTAGTTTTTCTTATCTCCCCGCTGATTTATTAAGATTGATCGGTTTCCAGTAATCCAGTGTCAACTTATTCGACGCCGTGCTTGTCAATAGGCAAAAACATAAGGGATTTTCTTTCCATAGTTAAAATAATTACAAGACAAAATAATCCATAAATATGACTTGCAGAGTTACATTGCAACATGCGGATATACAATGTAGAGCGTCAGAGCAAAATATTATAGATAAAACAGTACAGATTAATTTGTAAAATATCTTTTGTGATTTCTTAAACACGCCTAATCATGTTTTGGTATACACTCATGCGTATGTGCAATTGTATTGTAATTTATAGATAGAATTTATGTAAACAAAGTGTAATTTCAAAATTATTTGACGTCAACGTCGTGTGCTCTTTTTGGTTGAACATCGCGTGAGGATTAAACATGGCCGCTGTCCACCAATGAGAAGGCGTTCGCTTCTAGCGCCATTAGTGCTTGACGCTAGATTATAATGACGTTAATTCCATCTCTTATTTGGTAGGGCTATAAATGTGCGTATCTCAGTGTGTAATTGCTCAAATATTTTGTTTGTGAACGACAAGTAATTATCGATCCAAACAAGTGTCGCTGAGAACATAAAATTATGTTATTTTCAGATTTGCTTGTATCGGTGTTGTTTAAAAATTCCCTCACGATCTCTCATTGCGACTACATTGTACAAGTCTACTTGCCCATGCGGTGTAACCGGTCGCCTGGTTGTTTCTTTTCTTGATAATTTCATTCAGCACAACTCTATTAACGGAACTGTGTGGAGTATACTAAAAAAATACTATCAATAATTATAAAGATTAGACGTTGATAAAAGATACTAAATGTTTTAGTAAAAAAAAAAGTAATTTATGGGATGAATGTTCGTATTACCTTTGTCTTGTATTTTTTTCCAAATGGCCGACGTAGACAATTACAATCTGTCACATTTCCCGCCATTTCTCGCGCTCGTTTATTTTCGCATCCGAAACAATAGGTGCTACTTTTTTTTTCTTATTCTCTAAACTAAATCGTGAATGTATTTCTGGACGTGTGACAACGCCACTAGCCGAATTTCGTCATTGCGGCCCATCTTCCTATTGCGCTTGCCAAGTGGTACACTTTCTCGCCGATGGCTGCGCACCGATGCCGTAACCCGAAAAATTATGTAGTCCACTATTTGGGACCGATCTCTATCGGCCATTCGTATTACGATTTTGTAATTTGCGGGACATACAATAGAACGACGATAATCTTTAATTGAACATCATCATAAGTCTGTGTTAGTCCACTGCTGGACATAGGCCTTCTCTAACGCACGCCTTTTACATTTGGGGGATTTTTGGAACATGGTCATCCGAGGCATGGCTCATCTTAGTTTTCAGACAATTGGGTGATCGGCCCAAATTGTCCTAATGAAAAAGGGAAATGTTTAAGTCTTTTCATATACTTTGTTTGATCGGCACTAGTAGCCTTTTTTCCTTGTCATAAACTTGACTAGTTTAAAGAAAACTAAGCTAAATTTTTAACTTAATAATGCTTAAGAGTCTTTTGTTTGCTAGTTTGGCGCTCATTGTTTTTATTTTGATAAAATTAATCGGAAAAGGCTTTATAATGTCACGCTTTTAGCTTCAGGAGTAGAAATGCAGCAATTAACATTTAGTTGCATGGATCACCCAGTGATCTATACAAAAAAATTATACGGAACTTAAATATGTTTGCAACAATAGTAATCATCACAGTCAATATTTATTGGCTGTGCAGCTGCAAAGCACTAGTGGGCTATAGCTAACGTGTTCCGGTTTGAAGAACTCCTTAGCTGGTAATTTCTTACTTAAACGAGACGTAACTGTTAAGTTGTGTTGGAGTTTTCCTTAAATCTTTGAACCTTTAGACAATAATAAAAACAATAACTGGTCTACGCTAACATCAGTGTGAAGCAAGATTTTAGTTTTCCATTGTGTCTGCATTAGAAATTTTAGTTATGATTGCTGATTGACATTTTTCTTAATATCAAGAACCCTATGCTTATGATTTTTTTTTATAATACAACTATAATGTACTAGTTTCGAGATTAACCATAATAACACTTCTTCTGGCTACGTTTAAAACCAGTTTAATTAATATTAAACTGGTTTAAATGATAGACGCCTCCTTATATAATTTCAAAATAAACTCACCAAATAGGACATCTTGTGGGTTGGATGGATGTAATTCCACCGTAGGTGTGAATTAGTAAATTTATTAGGCAACAACATTTCTAACTATGTAGAAATAGCAAGCGTAGGAAAAACTACGCAATTCGGTCGCTATATTACTTTTCGTTTTTGTAACGTATTTTGTTTATGAAAGTTTGCTTCTTCATTTGTTACTATAAAATAAAAACAACGTCAGTCCATTCTAACTTTTATAACCTTCTTTTACAATTAATAATTAGGGAGTTTGCTATGCCATTTAAAAGATATGACAAAAGACATTAACAAAAACCCTTTTTTCCTGTTGTTTTCTATAGTTGTTGTATAGAAATTAATGTATGGAAGTTAAAAAATTTGGAGTATCATTTTTGTAATATTGAAATAACCGTTTTTAGGCATATAAACAAAACAGCATTTCTTTAATTTTCGTCTCCGTCTTTCTGTTTGTTCTGGCTAATCTCTTGAATGGCTGGTCCGATTTTTACGGCACTTTTACGGAAGGATAACTGATGATTGTAGGAGTTACTAAGCTACTTTCTTTAAAAAATAATTATATATTTTTTTCCATATTATTACCACACAGACGAAGTCGCGGGCAAAAGCTAGTAATTAAATATTAGCTAGCTAAATTAACGTTTAGTTTTTACATCAACTTACTGCTAACTAATTTATTTGCTTGAGTATCGTTTATGAAAATTGTCAACCGTTTAAATTAGTTGCACAGAAATAACGATTTAATACAACGAATAAGTAAGTCACAACTTACTATACCACCGAAGGACTAAGAATCGGAAACAAGACACTCCAATCCAGTCCGCCCCAAAAGCCTCAAAGAAATTCCTTACGGCAAGTGCATTTCAATGCAATATATCTCTCGGTGACCCCATCTCGGACCTCCGGATCGACATCGGGCACACGCACTTTCGTCTCCGCAACTTGTACTTTCTCGATACGCTAGCCTCACTTAATTCACGGAAATGCTGTTCAATCGAAGCTTCGAGATGCACATGCTATATTCATATATCTTTATTCAACATAGAAGTGTTACACTTACTTATTAATCAACATAATAATATATAAGTCGACGAAGTCTCCGACCTGTGAAGAAAAAAACCGGTGGTTGTTATTTATCGAATCGAAGCTTTGAGATGTACACGCTATGTGTGAACCAAATGCAACATAAATTTCGTCAAACTTTTAAAAAATGTGAGTATAATAAACTATAATACTACAAACAAAATAATGTTATATACCAAAACGGTATTCACTCATCTTTTGATCGCGAAGTTAGTGAATCTAAATGCACTACAATTCCCTAGCCACACAGAGATGCGACTTTTTATTTCTCACTTACTCCTCAATTACACTAAGTACGATTATTTAAGCAATATTATTTAAACGCTGTGTGCGTTGCGCATTAGTTTTTATGGCAGAAATAGGCAATGCTGCTAGCTAGCTGCATTAATGTTTACATCGTCGGCTTTCGATTACGAAGCAAACACTTTTACTAACAATAAAAACGTCAAATTTTAAGAAGCATCCGTAACCAAAGCTTCATATTTTGTGTTCTACAGGTAGTAAAAAGTCGTCGTCCAATTACTAAATTACAATTACTACAAGTACAGCGTGTTATCTATTGCAGAATTTGCTTGCCCTACTCTAAGTTGTTTGGAGAAGAAAAGTAATTTGCTTCGAAAATGTTAACTGAGCACGTATTCTATGAAATTTGAGTTTAAAGTTGACCTTTACATCCTATTATGGGTATTATAATGAGAAAAATAATAAAGTTAAAGTACGAACAGTACAATACTATGAATTGAAATTAATTTATGGCAATTGATTGCTAAAAGCCTAGCAGTTGGTTGGTATCAATTTCTATACCCGCTTAAATAGTATTTAAAGTGGTAAAACACTACCTTCATGTGAAGACTTCTCTATTTCATTCGAATGGTCAATCATTGTAATATTATCCGTCAATTTTTAAAACTATTCCTGTAGCAGCGTTTTTTGTTCATCTATCAGCAATTAAACCTTCTATTACTCTTGTTGCATGAAGTTATTTAAATCAGGTTGAGTATGTGGTTCTTGAAATTCTGAAAATATTTTTGCCATTATATTGTATGCAATAAAACAAAGCACCTACAATGAGTATTTAACAAGAATTCCAGAAAAGATGACCCAGAAAACGCGACCTGCGCCTCTGCGTTTGAAACATTTATATTTAAAAAAATGTAGTGTGTATAAGAGACATCCAATAGGTCCCAGACTAGGCGGTACCTACACGAATTGAACGCCTAGTGATATTCGCTTGTGCTTTCAAAACCGGCGGTCGTGGCTCGTATCCTGCGAGGCTCAACAACTTTTCATTGTTCTTTCCTACTTGGTTATTACAATGCAGGCTGGTCACCCTTGATTGACTGAACGAATCCATGCATCAGGTGGGCAGGTTAAAATTTGGTTTTGCGGCTGATCTCCTTGAATGTAGCTGTAGAGTAGAAGAAAGAGGGACTGTACTTTTGAGTGTTGGCTTTTCTTTAATACGCTTTAGAAGAAGTCGACTCGAAGGGAATTGTTTTATATTATTTATTATAACCATCATCATCATCATCAGCCTGTGATACTCCACTGCTGGACATAGGCCTCCGCTTATACACCTATCCATTGGGGATTTTGGACTGTATCCCACCACGCTTGACCAATGCGGGTTGGTGGCTGGACCGACTTTTTACATGCCCATCCGACGAACTTATTATAATACCAATGATTAAATTGTTATGTTCTGTTGTAGTTATAATAAAACTTGAATAACCCTTGTGTTTGCTTTCAGGTATGTTCTCAGCCAACAATAAGATAAGTAACTATTCACTATCGCTTGTTTTTCTCCATAACGGAGCACTTTTTCATCTGCCTCGCACTTATCTGAGATAAAGTTGACGTGCTTTGACGGTTCAATGTAGCGTTCTATGGTCCAAGGACTTGGCGTAAACCTGTGAACATTTTACGAATGTGTAATAAGCAAGAATGATGTACATTCCTTTCCTTGTATAGCCAAGTAGGTATATATAGTCATATTGCCTAGTGTTTTGTAGTTATGTATGTTTAGTATTATATAAAATAGAAAAAGGTACATAGATGTGCGTGTAGGTATAGAAATATAACTTGAAACAGTAGGTTGAGATTGCGTATGTACGATATTTTTTACGGAAAATCCTTATTGTTTTTTAATTAATATTTTTATTGTGTAAAGTGTATTAGTAATCAACGTTTTTTTTTCACAGAGTGAATATAAAATGCTTACTTATTCGGAAAACAAATTCAAATTTAAGTTAACTTTGTAATTATTTTTTGTTCCTTTTAATGCTCCACCACCTATTCAAAGTACATTCGGAGAGTTTATTTACTTTGATAGTAAAATACATGAAACTTTTAAGTAAACGGACCACATAGTGAACATGTTGCCATATTTAGTATCATTGATAACACTATCTCCCATGTTATCTGTTCGACTCTCAATTTCATTGTTTTCGTTGCTGCAAACAATTTATTTCGTCCAATGCGCAATTCCTGTCACAATTTATCGCAAATGGCTTTGTTTGTGGTATTGCTAGCTTTTAACAGCCTTATCTTGTATCCGTTGTAGGGGCAGTGTAACGGGAAAAGTACAAGTATAAATAGAGAAAAGAAGCGAAAATGTCATCAACTGGTATTATTTGTATGTTAGTGAAATTATGATATTGTTCTTATAGTAAATGATGTTGTAGTTACTTGGTTGTACGTAAATTGTGCGATATTGTCAACGTAAATAATGAAATAATTAATAAAACCTTGTGTTAAATAATCGCCTCGGCACTGTAATGTTATTTAAAACAGTTCATTTGAAGGTGTTCTAAAAGTAAGATTCGCAAACCTTTATTAAGCCACTATTCTGATTTACTAGAACTTTTTTCACATATTTTTTTTAACTTTTAACCATAGCACATTAATATTGTCTTACGGCCAATATATATTTTTAATTTATAAAATCAATAAACTTCACTATATTAATATTTTCGTACGGTCCGTCTGTCCGACGGTTTACCGCCTTTGGATAAGGTCCGAAGCGAAGGTCACTCAGGCCTAGGGTGAATGGCCTGCACCCACGCACACACAGCCTAAGCCGCCTCTGCCTCACAGGAGCTCTATATGGCCGGCACGAGCGACCACCATTGTTTTGACTCACCTATGCGACGTGTAGGGATCTTCGATTGATGTCGGGGGAATTATAATGCTGTACTTTGTGTTGAGATGTACTAAACTTCGAAATGGAAGTGGACATGGGCTTAATGAAAGATAGAATTAACGTTAGCCATAGTAACGAATTGGCGTTTTACGTGCGTCGTTGTTATTTAATTGATTTTGTTTTATAAAGCGATTATAAGAGTAAGACATCGACGTAATGGTAATTGTAATGCTCTAGTAATAGTACTAAAAGTACAGTGGTATGTACCTAGTGGATCTCTGTAAAATAGGACATAACACCTTCAAAATAGAATTTCAAGGATTGCCGTTTAGTGAATGACAATTTTGCAAAACAACGCTGTATTATGACGACACTTAAGTGCTTTGGTTTACATTATTAACACCAATTCCATCTATTTTTTACTTAGAATAATATGTTCGTTTCAATTAATCTAACTGTTTACATAATGTTTATCAATTCGCTGCGTACAATCACTTTAATTGCGCGATCCGTTCAAGTGAACCGTTTCGTATTGAATTCCTCCCGGTCACCTCGGCACCAAGGACGTCCATCGACGCGAAGTGAGCGCCGCGCTATTTCACCGTCCCTTTAGGGTCTTAGACCTAATATAACGCTATAAAATCATAATTATAGAAATTTAACTTTTCAAAGTGGTGAGCGTTACGCCAGCGTGGCGGGAAACGGTCCAAAAACCCCTTAATGGATAGAGGTGTATTAGGGGAGGCCTATGTCTAGCAGTGGACTATCACAGGCTGATGATGAAGATGATGATGAGAATTAAACATTCACTGATACATACTTCCTATATTTATTTGCTGAAATGAATTATTAAAGTCCAGAATGCGCTATTGAGCTAGTGATGTAGTCTAAAAGTTAAACATGTTTAGTAAAAAATGTCAGCTTTTTATAAAATCAATCGTTCAATAACTTTGCCTAAAGCTAACATACAGTGAAAGGTAGATGTCGTTAACAAACTTTACATTAAAGGACAGGGATAGATCATAAGAAATATTTATCCAAGTAGTGTCCTGCTCAATTGGTCGTCACTAAAAAGTTGTTAAATTCTATACAGATAAGAGATGAAGGCGTTAGATATAGTTCGCACAATAATCGTGAAACATTTCAAAATTATTTTTTATCTTTTTTCATAATTTCTTCCATTCGATAGTTTATGTTCCTTAAGTAAGTACTATCTGTCCCGTGACCGTGATGAAAGTTCTGAAACGCCTGGTACAATATTAAAACAATTGTTAAGTAATTAAATGCGATAAGATCCATAAAATCTATTTATTTCATTTAAGAATAAATAATTTCAAAATTTTACAGTAAAAACTGTTATGCCATATCTAAACGAACATTGCGACATGTTCAAATATGAGCATCGTTTTTAACACCACCTTACAAATTTTTACGCCGTTACCTAATATATATAAAAGATACAAGGCTGTATCTTAATGGAACTATCACGTTTGACTATTTAAGGACGTCTAGCGTCAGTATTGAAATGCGAATTAAATGAATAAACCGTACAGGTGCTTTTGGTCACTAGCACTAGAACGCGACTCCGACCGTGTGTTAAGATATGAAATAAAAAATCTAAAAATTGTCCTAAGTTACTAGTCCCAGATACATCGGCTATCTTTTAGTTAAACTTCCATCAAAATCTGACCAGCCATTCCGGAGATCAGAGCCAGAACAAAAACACAGTTTTATTATAAACTAGGGACCCGCCCCGACTCCACACCGCAAAATCTATAGAAAAGGCGTTTCTCTACAATATTAAACATTAGTTATACGTTAGTTAAACGTATAAACCTTCCTCTTCAATCACTCTATCTATAAAAAAAAACCGCATCAAATTCCGTTGCATAATTTTAAGGATTTGAGCATACATAAAGACATAGGGACGGAGAAAGCGACTTTGTGTTATATTATGTAGTGATATCGGTTATACGTGACACTCAGAACACTCTGAAACGGTTATTTTAATAATACGAACAAACACTACAATTTTATTTATTTGTATTCATATAGTGAAGGAAATATAGACTTTTCTAACCCATTGTGTTTTCACATTTGAAAGTTGTCAATTGCCTTACGAGATTAGCGTGTGCACTTCGAAAGAGAGAGTTTGAGAGATGTTCGGTCGTTTCGACTAGCTAACAGAGTTTTCGAATAAACAAACAAAACAATAGTTATGTATGAAATATTCTCTGTGATGGGAGGCTATACCTTGCCTTAAACTTGTTAAGTTTGATTTAACTAAAAGTTGTTATATTTAGTTGTGTTTTGTTTTATTAACAAGTTAAATATATGGTTTGAAGTTTGTTTTAAACAAATTGACCGTTAGGTACTGAAGGTATATGAAATATTTGAACACACTGTTAAAGTTGCGTTTAATTCATCCGAATGGATTCATTTATTTCGCTTATTATAACAATTATGCTATATGTACATTTCATTTCCACAATTAATATAATAAATCTTTAACACGCAATCCGTACAACTATTTTCTGTTCATAACTGTAACATGTTCAATAGAGAAATGTCGCAGAGTCATTCTCTCCCTTTCTTAAATGACTTCATTAGATATTATTCCATAATTAGATAATCCACGGATATATTGTATATACTGTTATACCTTCAGAGAATTGTTGCTTGACTCAAATTTTAAACCGGAAATTGTTTATAGGTGCACTCGTGAATCAAAATAGTCATTTCAGAATCAATCCTTTGGGAAGACAACTTTGTCCACAATCAGCTGATGCACTTCCAACCATCCCATTAGTGACTACCAGTTTCTTCGAAGAATGTCGAACCAACATTATGCCGTTAATCTGTGATCCGGCAAACTCCGCTCAAATCACGATACTCGAACCATCATTGCTATCAGTCATCGAACTAACGTATGTTCGTAATCGCTAAACACTAAGTAATGTGATTCACAGAGTCGAGAGTCGATTGGCAGCTTGATATGTTGAGCTATTTCTTCCCGTGTCGGATATGGACGGTAGCCAGGCCAGGGAAGCGACTATTCCCGTCTGCGACACTATATCACAACGTACGTCCAACATCGCTAATGTTGCTTCTTCATATGTAGGTCTGAACTGAAATGAATGTTTGATTCGTCTTACTGACCCGAAAAGCTAGGAGTCTGGATCTATATATGTCTTGAGATGGTGGAATGTAGGCTAGTGGTTAGGGCATGTGCTTCAGAAACTGAAGGTTGTGGGTTCGAATCCTGCGGGGACTCAACAAATTCTCATTGTTGTTTCCTAGTTGTTTTGGGCAGTTTGGGCCGATCACCCAATTGTCTGAAAAGTTAGATGATCCATGCTTCGGATGGGCATGTAAAAAGTCGGTCCACCCACCGACCCGCATTGGCCCAGCGTTGTGGGATACGGTCCAAAAACACCCTAATGGAGGAGGCGTGCATTAGGGGAGGCCTATGTTCAGAGGTGAACTAACACAGGCCGATGATGATGTTGCATAGAAAACGAATTCGCTATGTGCGCTGCGTACCACAAACGATTTAATTAAATTTACTTGAATAAATTGATGAATTTCCTCGTAAAAACTAAACATCTTGTCTTGTAAATATGTACCAAGTCTTTATAGCTTTGCTGTATTGTACTAAACGTTTTCTTCTTTTTAAAGTAAATAAGATTTTAGAATAGTTATTCTCACAAATTCGTTGCCCGTGCAAAAGTAGACGTTACTACATTCAAGTGAGACGCACATGATGTTGTACAATCGCTCCCATCCGCTTGACGTGTCACTTTACGTCACATGTAACAAGAGGACGGTTTTGGCGGGAACTCGTTCAGACAATAGGGACATTTTCAAGGACACGACTATGATCGTAGTTTTAGATATGTCATCACAATTGTTTCGCTAAATCAGTAAAATCCTCCTTAACCGTCAGACGATGATATAAAATCATCATGTGTGCATTTTTGTAATATTTATCTGTACATAACACGATGTAATGTGATCATTATTTTTCTTAATACGTATTTTAAGTTCTTAAAGTTATACATATACATGAAATAACTATAAACGTACATACGTAATATACAAAATTAGTTGATATTCTTTAATGTTGTCGTGTGACGTTCGAACGAATGAAACAAGAAGTATAATACAATAATAAATCGAGTGCAGGAGTCGCGTACGTATAGTATTGTATATTATCATACTAAAGAAGTAGAACAAGTAAAACCGAGTTATAATATCTGTCTTACAAAATTACCATTGCAATAAAGAATGGAAGATAGACAAGTGCAAAATAGATCTACTCGAGACCCAAGGAAAATAATCATGCAAGTTATGTTTTACAAATACAACTTGATCTTTCAAGACAATATTTAACCGGCAATTATGCTGGTAGTAATGTGAACAACATTACAGGTAACGTATGTAATGAAGTAATATATGTGAGGCGGGCAGTCTTTTTGCTCATAATATAGTCATGCAAACATTACGTAAAATACTTGAGAAAAACTGTTAATTTTTTTTGCCTTTTGCTCTCATATGGTCTCTTAAAAAATAAAATTAAGCCTTTCTCAACATCTCATTATCACCCTGTGTTAGTCCACTGCTGGACATAGGCCCTCCTAAAGGACGCCTTCTTATTAGAAGGATTGCTTAGTGATTAACAAAAATACCACCACTGGTTCGGGATAGGAACGAAAGGAAGCCTTTGAGCTGGGAAGAACTAACGAAAAAATATCAGCGGTGTTAATAATCGTAATTATTTACAATTAAATGGAGACTATTAACTATAAGAATCATGCGATTATTATCGTACTAAAAAAGACTTGAATCGAGCACTCGATGACCAGAATGTAGTGTTGTCATTTCAAAACCCATACATTGTAACTATCGATTTGTAAACTTTTTGTCAATATCCTTAATAAGGTAACATTTTGAACATTTTCTGGGTATCTTTTATCAAAGCAAATATATTGTCCCTTGAAAGGTAACGGCATACTTTGTTTACAAACATCGAATATCTTATGTGCCTTTGGTGGAGTCGCGTTGGGTGTCCCAAGTGATAACTCAAGCCGCACGAAGCGAACAAACTAGTTTCGGGGCTAGTTGACCAATGTTGGAATGCGCCCGGAATGTTGGACTGTAAAGTATTGAACCGTGTGACTGCATGTAAACATAACTATAGCTTTCACGTGTTTACACTGTCAATATTGAATGATGCCGTGGTTATACCACAGAGGTGTAATATATGAAATTTACGTCTAGAGAAAATAGTAACAATCACTGATGGTTCCAAAATTATCGTCTATTTTTGTTCTGGTGGTAGGTCTCCTTTTTACTGGGGACCGTCTGAGCTGGTACCACCGCGGTGCCTATGTCTGCCACGAACCAGTATTGTGGAAGCACTACTGTGTTCCGATTTGAAGGGCACCGTAGCCAGCGTATTTACTGGGTAAATGAGACTTAACACACGATGTCTCACGGTAGGCAGCGCGGTGGTGATACCACCTATGTCTATGGGCGTCGGTGACCACTGCCCATCGGGTGGCCCGACTGCTTGTTTGGCTGCGTAGGCAATAAAAAAAAACGTTATGCAAGAGGGAAAGGTTATTGTGAAGCAATAATAAAATTCTTTACAATTTTGATGCGTTTTTGTCAAAGCTAATTGGAGTCTTAACATACAAAGTAGTTTTTGTTGCCTCTTTGCCGTTTTTGTATTCTCATAACAAATATCTTCTGACTCAAAATAGTCTTGAACTGTATTATTTTCTCAATAAACATAGCTTATTAAATTTTCTACGCTAAACTGGAACGCTGAAAACATTTCACAATCCAGTGCAAAAGTCAAGAGCGTTTTGGCTTTTCTGCCCGTTCCACTTTCGCCTAGTTGTTTTTCATTCGCGGCAATAATCGTAAAAATCCCTGCAAATAATGAATACAACAGGAGCGAGGACGCAGCGTCGACGGAAATAACGTTTTACTTTTAAACGCAACGTGTGCATATTCCGAGAAAAAGTTATTTTCCCATTGTGAAACGGTTTTGTGGGTACGAGCGGATTGTATTCCTATTTAGCAATTGTTCAAGCATCATACTTCAGTTTTTTTTTATTTATATCCCATAACTGAAGTAGTATCAGTAGTAAGCTTTACGATAGATGTCGTTAGTTGTAAATGGTTTAGCGTCGTAATCGACTAAAAGTTATAACTTTATAGCAGGACGGTAACAGAATTTATTCATATATCCTTTCATTCCCTCATCATGTACACTAAAAAGTACAATGGCGGACTTCTCTTTAAACTTGTCATTTATCGGTTTTAAAATAGCCCTTATTTTTGGCAGAAAATTATTTTTTCAGTGTGAAACTAACCTAAACTGTTGTTTTGCTTGATTGAATCACATAAAAATAACGTTATTAAAAATAAAACAAAACCTTTCTGTATTAAGAAAGGTTCTGTTTTATTTTATTTTATTATAACGGAATGTTAACATACAATTAGCAACTAAGTGTGAAAGTGCGACAAATTTTTGAACGTTGAATCTAGAATTCTAAGATATTTTAATGTTTTGAGTTTATAATAGTTTATAAGCATATATAACAACAGCTAAAGCTGCGGTAATTAAACTTAAGTGTGAATTTCAAATATATTACTTAGTGTAATTCCCATCGCAATGTTTGGTCGGATAGTCACCATTGCGAACGTTCGCTCCAGAAATATAACAACGGGAGCGCATAACGTCTCTTGACCTGATTTCTTTTTAGACCGCGCCCGGCGTCCATTCGATTTCAGTTGTCAACCAGACGAAATGGGATTCTCCAGCGATGATTGATGGACAAGGCTGTGCTGTGTATGAGACTAAAGAATTTAAAAGCGAATTCTACGGTTTAGCTAAGTCCCTAAAATTTTAATTTTTATGTTAGAATGTATGGTTGTTACGCTTGGTTCTTGTCGAGGTTAAGCTTACCCGTATCGATAACTGAGACTAAACTACAATGTAGGTCCTAGTCTGCAACCCTTATATCAAATTTAATCACAAAAATTTTTACCAATGTGAAATAAATACAATTTTTTCTAAGCGCATTTCCAATACCTGTGTATACGTACAAATATACACCTAAATAGACTTTAAAAAATCATCGTGACGATCGTACGCGCCAACAGAGCCGACGCGGAGGCACAATAGCGAGTCAATTGACAACACACGGATCCGCAAAGTGGCACTACCTGTCGACACGTCTAACAGTAAACCGGCACAGGCGACAAAGCGCAGGAAAGTGTAACAATGGAGCGATTGCCGCGCGAGAGCTGCCCATATCGGGGGCCGAATCCAGCCGGCGTGGCGGCCCAGTTTTCGTTTTCGTTCGGAGCCGCTGTCCGTTTCGCTCGTCGCTCGTGACTTGAATGACATAAGCGAAAATGTTGCCTAATAGGTCCGGAGACGGATTAGGATAAACCGAGACACTTTTAATGTGGAGATTTTAAGTTATATCTCAACTTTAGCGACGAAATGTGACTGAGGGATGCATACATAATGGCTAATAAACTTTAACTGAGACAATATCTCAGTTAAGATGATAATTTTGATAAATCTGATCATATAGCAACAGATGTATCTAGCTTATTGTCACATATTTCGAAACCAAGTGTCTTTGGGCTCGTACAAGAAGCGTTTTTAACAGAAGACGATACTAACTGCGATGATCGTAATTCAGGAATGCCGCAAGGGTACGTCTAGTCGTGACAGAGCCCTGTTCTGTTGCCTCCGCAAATGTCACGGATTGCATTCGTGATCTCCGGCCTATGACGACACGAGGCCGTTGAATAACTTACAATTCAATAATAAGCGATAGATACTGATTTAAGCGACTTTGGTTTAAATTCATAGCAAGCAAAGTTAAAAGTTTCTCTACTTGACCTAATCACGTATTAAGCTGAACATTTGTGTACTATGAAGTGTCTACTAGTTGAAGATTAAATCTCCTATTCTTTCTCGCTAGCCTTGGAATTTATTTACCTTAAATATCCAGTAAAGTTATTACTTAACATTCAACTTGCTCAAAACTCTGATGGAATAATAAATAAAACTCTCATTTCATTGAAAATATCAGATTAAAACACTCATATGAATTCCACATTTTTTCAAATCCATTTAAGTGACGGATTTAGTTTTTTATCGAACTGTAAGACCGGCCGCAACAAGTTCTCGAGAGTCGTGGCACGTGGTGGAAGTTTTCTCCTAAATATGAGAAATCATTATGTTACCTATATCAATTAACAAGTTGTATGAATGTCGACACACCACTCTCTGTGTTTCCATGAAAGCCTTTCTCGCAACGGTTTTCTTTTTTTGTGTGATATACCTGATTTAAATTAAGCCTAACGTTTTGTAATATTAATATTTATTCATAGACAACATTTTACTTTAGTATTATTTTGTAAAACAATTAAGTTTGCACAATGTTTATGAACAGAGTGTAAGAAGGAATTGTACGTTCCATTAGAAGTTTCCTTAGTCCGATAAGAATGGAAAATAAATTTAATTCGAAACAAATTTTAAATATCATTACGACATGAGGACATATTCCAGCTTAACTTTTAATTAATTAACACAAAAAATCATTTGATAGCTGATGTTTCATTCATCAAATCCCACGTTTTCATTTTGCTTTGATCTTCAATCTTACTAATATCTTTATAGATTATTGAATGTATCTCAAAGATCGTAATGTATGCGCATATGTTTTCCTGCTTAGTGCCACAGATTGACCAGCATCTAGTTTTCTTACGCGTGAACGTTTTCTACAACACGCGTCGGACCTGTTCATCGAGTTTATTTCCGTCCCTTTTGCCGCCGAGCCTCCACTCCGGCTGTAAGACCTCTCGCTTCCACCCACCCATCCGCGCGAAGTACACAAGTGTCATAGTGACACAAATCCCACATCTTCCGCGGCTTTCTATTTTCGCCGTCCACGTTTCCGCGTTTCACACGTTGGGCCCCCGCTCGGCGTAGTCGGGTCGCAGATTCGATTCCGGAATACGTCTCATTAATT
The DNA here is from genome assembly GCA_029286875.1 of Lamproptera curius. NCBI lineage: Eukaryota > Metazoa > Arthropoda > Insecta > Lepidoptera > Papilionidae > Lamproptera > Lamproptera curius. Next base: position 989,723 of record JAGSMT010000101.1, on the reverse strand, counting down.
GGTCATTCGTATGCCCGACGCGCGGTGTCAAGTTTACGGTCGGACAATGTGCCCGTTTCGTTTTCTCTCGACTCCCGACACCGGTTTGTCTTGACGTTTGTTTTGTTCACTATTCGTATTTGGCGTTTTCCGTTCATCGATTGCGGCCAGTGGTGTTTCGAAATCGATTTTTTTGTTTGCAGCCTTATTTTTTTTAATGCTGGCAATGTATGTTAAATTTGTATGAACGTACTTTTCTTGCGGTTGTATGAACGCTGTAAAACCACTTCGCTCGTAAAGTTTAATGTTTGTTATTCGACGTTCGCTGTGGTCTAGTGCCAATTTTTAGATCGTCGCAATAAATAAAGTTGGCTATTTTAATAATAAATACAACAATAAAATTTCTATTTCCATTTTTTAGCTTAAAAGCGAAGATAGATTTATCGTCACCTGAGTTATAAAAACGTCCGATCAAAGTGTCACAGAAGCACACACCACACATTTTGTTAAAGTAGAAAATTTAAATAAAAAAATATTATGGACGTTTATATAGTAATTTAAACTTATTTTGCAGGTAGAATCACCTAAAGTTCAATTTGCAATAATATTGTATCAACTTAATAAATGTAACTGACAGTTACATATAACAATGTTTGCTAAAGACCATATAAAATCGTTACAAATTTTACATTTATAGTCTTACTAGCAAACCGCCCCTGCTTCGCACGGGTGCTATGCTGATAAAAAACAACGTTAAGCATGTGTTATACATATGAACCTTCCTCGTTCATCATCTATCTATTAAACAAAACCGCATCAAAATCCATTGTGTAGTTAGCATACATAGGGATATAGAGACAGAGAAAGCGACTTTGTTTTATACTATGTCGTGATGTCCTCAGACCTTAAAATTATTTAGGTGCGATATCCTCTGGAACAGAATAGCCATGCTGAATGGGGAACACTCCTGCGATGTCATCCCGTTTAGCTATTGACAAAGTCCGTACAATACGTTGAAGGGCGCGCCTGTTCAGAATAGTCCAACGATTGTCAACTTGTTGCATGAGCTTTTGAAGTGCATCGACTATTTTATTGGGCGGGCTTTGGACTTTGTGTCCTTTAGTGTCATCACTAAATACCAAACTGTTTGACCTTTCACTTTTAAATTAAATTTATGAGAAATCTGCATTACAAAACGTAGTATATGGGGCACCGTGTCATATCTCACATTTTTGTTGTTTAAGTCGATCATTAGTTCTTATACGACGTTAAATTTGGTGTAAAGATAGATGATTAATTGAAAATTGCAAAAATCTTTATACACGACGGAATATTACGTGAATGTTACTTGAATACTTTTAAACATCTTTGTGAGTCGATCTATGTCATTAAATTATTCATATTGTAAAGTGAACCTATACAGAGTGTACGAAGATAAAGCCAATATGTGCACAATTGCAATGTGGTGTCATTGAACTATATCACATTTACTGCGTCGGTGACTGGCATTTGTGCACTTGTCGAATTATAACAGTGGTGAATAAACAATACGTTTTACTCTTGTAACGTAATTAGCGGTGAAACGATTAAGATAACATAATACTAGTTGATTGTTAAATTATTGAAACTGAAGAGAAATCGATTGTCTTGATCGATTATATACTTGTTTGTGGCTACAATCGATTATTACGATTGACACATTCTATTGTATATATGGTTAAGCCATTACCGCTTTAACGTATGTTTAACGAGGGTTTATGTTAAAGTTTAGATTTAAGGTAAATGCCCTAATCTCAATGAATATGTTAGTTCGTTACCTTTATAACAGAAAAATCTCTATTAAATGTTAGAACGACTCAACAATCTTTATAAATGAGATAAGGAATATATTTAAAACTTTGGTTATAATACCAAAGCTGCTTGCTAACTTTATTTGTGTGTACAGGTTTTTTTTTTTTTTATCCTTGAAGTTATGCTTCCAGACTCATGTCTTTAGTAAGCTTCATCTAACACAGAGTTCGCGAGAAGCTCCCGTCCCCACGAACTAGGTGTGTGTGTATAGGTGTCCTTCGGATATCAGTATTCTGTTAGTTACTATTTTTGAAAGACTGAGCATGACTTTTTACAATGGTTATGTTATGTGTCACCGTTTTTTTTCTCGGATCCTCTATAAGAATGTAGCTTATTTGATTCTTGCTACATTACTAAATCGTTCCTCAATGAAGAGTTTAGTGCGACTCGTAAACGGTGTTAGCATTTAGCGGCTTACGATTCACAACCAGCCTATTCAGTATTGTAAGGCATCTTGTCGACGGTTCCCCGTTTACAAATTGTACACATTTGATGTGTGTCAAGGCGACGTGTTACCGTTTGCGTATGTTTTACTAACTTTCCTTCACGGTTAGTTTGTATTGATTGTCATTGAAAACAGTAACTGTGCAGCAAAAGATTTGTTGTTTTACAGTGACTGCGTTCGTCGACTGCCTCCGTAGCCTAGTGGTATGGGCGTGTGCTTTAGAAACCGGAGGTCGTGGGTTCGAATCCTGCGGGGACGCAACAAATTTTCATTGTTGTTTCCTAGTTGATTAGGGCAATTTGGGCCGTTCACCCAATTGTCTGAAAAGTACGATGATCCATTCGTCGGATGGGCATGTAAAAAGTCGGTCCACCCACCAACCCGCATTGGACCAGCGTGTTGGGATACGGTCCAAGCCCCCTAATGGATAGGGGTGTATTAGGGGAGGCCTATGTCCAGCAGTGGACTAATAAAGGCTGATGATGTGCGTATGTGATGTGTGTGTTCGTCGTAAAGTTTACATTTGTAATGCTCGTCTGGTTGGGTGTCACAGTTGTCGTAGTGTACGAATTCTTTATCATCATTATCATCCTGTGTCATTTTACTGCTGGGCACAGACGTCTCCTAATGCACGTCATCGCTTTCTATCTTCGGGTATTCTTATCCAGTTAAACACCACGGCCAATTTTTAAATGTCGTATGAAAGTATGAATATTTATGGTATGTACAAAAAACGTACTAATTAAGAGTAATCGGTATAATATGACTATTGCATAGATTTGTTCGGGGTTTTGGCCATTTAGTTTTATGTTTTATTTTTAAGTCCTAGAGTGTTTTTGAGGTGGTAACGTTTTAGTTAAAATATGTCGGTCTAGAAAGTGGAGTTGGATCTTGAACATTTTAAGTGTAAATGTGTGAAAATAACAAATTTTAGATAATGGGCTGGGCACCATAAACCATAATGCAAGAGAAGGAACCGCCTTCGTGGCTTAGTAGTTTGATTTTTTTGGCCTTGTTGTTTTACAAACTGACGGAGTCGAAGTCAAATCTTGTAGGAAACAAGATGGAGTTTTCTGATTTGGGATTTTACAGTATGTTATATGTAGTGTAATACACTTTATGATGCCAGTCGCTCTATTCAGGTGAATCTGGATGGATGAGGTGCTAAACTGAGTTCGTTACTATTTATTCTCTTTTAAATTTTAGCGCTCGAAAATAATATCGAATATAGCAACTGTATAGTATAAAGCATTGGTAAATTTAGGCTCACTGCAAAGACTGCATTACGCCTAAAGAGCGTTTGATGCAACGGCGGACGTAACGTCCGATTGCAATTAGCTCAATGAATACTTGGCACATAAACGTATAATGACCTGGATACCACGAATGGTGTTTTTTCAACAATTATTGATGCATATTTTATTTAGTTTTACGAATAATTAATTCGTTATTGCACTAAACTATTTATATGTGACTGCCTCCTTAGCCTTGTGGTATAGGCGTGTGCTTTAGAAACCGGAGGTCGTGGACTTGTATCCTGCGGGGACTCAACAAATTTTAAACATTGTTTCCTAGTTGGTTAAGGCAATTTGGGCTAATCATCCAATTGTCTGAAAAGTAAGATGATCCATGCTTCGGATGGGCATGTAAAAAGTCGATCCACCCACCAACCCGCACTGGACCAGCGTGATGGGATACGGGATACGGTCCAAAACTCCCTAATGGATAGGGGTATATTAGGGGAGGCCTATGTCCAGCAGTGGACTAGCAAAGGCTGATGATGATGATTTATATGTATTTGACGGTAAAACTGCGAGATGTGTCCGTACATATTAAATCTATCTAGGCTTATTTTATGTACGGTTTACTTGATTATGATAGATGGAATAGAATGGAATAGATGTAAAAAATGTCACCCGTAGCAACAAAGCGCCGTCTGAGATCAAGCGTTCCCGTTCATCAGTTGTACCCGAGTTTCGATCTTTGGTTGACAGTTGTCTAATGTCCAATACGATATGAACGAATCCGTTTTGTTTGTATATGTCACTTTGCTTACATTTATTTCGAGTGTAAATTGGTTAAAGTATAGAAAAAGTTGTCAGTAGTTGTGTCCAATATCTTTATTGTATGTGTTAAATCGATATATTTATAAAAGAGAATATGCAGTTATAGCTTATGTAATGTTCTGTCTGTAGTGTTGATTGTACAATTTAAACCAATAATTATTATATTACCCCTAAATTTATTCATTACATCCAGATTTTTTGTTCCATAAGGAATTTCTAGTAAAGTATACATCTGCCCACATTGTTGTCGATATTTGAGACCATGACTATAAATAGCGGTCTCTGTGGGAGATTTTGCTGTTTATGTTAGCTTTTATTGTTTCTACAACATTATACTAGTAGTTCTGATGAATCATATTTTGAAATTTTGCATATATTTTACCGTCGGTACAAAACAGTAGTAACCAGCTTGAAGTCGTTGAAGATAATAGTGTAAAATATTGTTGCCTTGTGGGCATCTTACGCCGGTTGTTGAGTTCTTAAGAATATGTAGTAGTCTTTAGTGAGTTACACGTAGAAAATTCTTATCGTACCGGTTGGAGCGGCGCATGATAATAATACAGGATTTTTGTAATTAAAAATGCGCTTCGTAAACATTTATCTTATTACAATAGGAAGTTACTTTGTTGACTTTGTTTTACAATGTGTCCACTCAATACTTACAGGTTCTCTGTGTACTTTACGTTCAACAGCTGTCGATATTTAGATTACCATATAGACAAGAACTATTTGGTTCATGTAAATGAAGTCTAATGCTGTAACGTAAACGGTTCTGATTGGCTTTCAACGCTAAACGTCAATCAACACGCGATATTTGACCAATACGGCGCCTACTTTAGGCGCCTTTTAAATCATTATAAGAAATAGTTACCGTTTTATACATTGTGTCTGTATTAGTTATTTAATCCCGCGGGAAAACCACATGTGTTATTGTTGTTTTCTGGTTGGTTAGGACAATTTGGGCCGATCACCCACTAACCCGCATTGGACCAGCGTGGTGGGATACAGTCCAAAAACCCCCTAATGGAGAAGACACCCCGTCTTAGGGGAGGCCTACGTCCAGCTGTGGGCTAACACATGTTGATGATGATGAGTTATATGATATAAACGTAAATATAAACCTTCAATCTAATAGTGTAAGTTTAGTCCAAACAAAATGACGTTTACGCTATTATTCTTACGGTCGTTTCATAAATCGTATTCAATACATCTTTTATAGAACATAAAACAGCGTGTTAAGGATGTCGAAGACGATTATTCGCTTGTTCGAATTTGATCTAGTTGGCGCACAGCCAATGGTGGAAATTTTCCCATTGATTTGATAGACTACCCCATAAGGTTTGATTTACTGTACTCTCAAATGCGTATTGTTCAATTGAGGAGTTGAATTTGAAAGTTATGATTTCATATTTGATCAGAGACAAAAAACGTTGCCTTGTAACATATGGTTAATTTCATTATTGCCTGGGACTTCATTGTTTTACTTAATATTTTGTGTGTTTTTACAATGTAAAAATATATTGGTTGTAACGTAATTTAACTCTGGTTCATTGGCTGTTGCCCGCGACTTGGTCCGCGTGACAATATGTAAAAAAATATTTTAGATTTTTCAAAGATTTAAAAAAAAACGAAAAGCAGCCTTAGTTAATCCCGGTTGTATGAGCTATTTTTCAGAGAAAGTCCTTCGCACTTCAACAGGCACTTAGATTTTATTTATTTATATATATTTAACTTATGTCTTCTTATTCATTACCTGTGTTAAATGTCAAATTATTGTTTGTCAACAAAATCTCTTAGTCCGTATTCTTTATCGTACTTTTTGTGTGACCGTACGATTCATCACGTACCACGCTTGGACACAAAACCTCCAATTATTCACAATTGCCGGTCGCCAGTAGCATTGTCCGATGAAGGCGAACGAATGAGATTCTATACACGGTTTAACTTTTAAAATGTCTCGTTTCACTTGCCCGCCCTCCACTTTCTCTAATCACAAATACATTGGTAACGGTCTATTTCTCCCCTACTGTTAGACTATTTACCGTAACTGCTCTTTATTCTAAGAAATCGTAGGTGTTGTTACAAAAAAAAATTCATTTAAATCGAATAATGACTATTCGGTCTTCCTAGCCAATTTTTGAAGGCCGCCGATATTTTAGTGCGTAGGGGTAGGCGCAAAGGGATAATCAAGTAATTGCTTTAACAATATTGTATCTTGATGTTAGTTATATAAATGACTAGCTAATTGCTAGATTAACATTCAATATGTCCATAGAATTTACATTCCATCGTGTGACTAAAAGCTGACGATGTTTAGTTGACGATGCTCTCTACAGATTAAAAAGGTACTAGGCTAGGGGCAGTTAAAACATTTCTAATCATCATCATCATCATCATCATCAACCTTTGATAGTCCACTGCTGCCACAGGCCTCCCTAATACACCACTATCCATTGGGGGGTTTTGGACCGTATCCCACCACGCTGCTCCAATGCGGGTTGGTGGGTGGACTTTTTACACGCCCATCCGACGCATGGATCATCTTACTTTTCAGACAATTAGGTGGTCGGCACAAATTGCCCTAACCGACTAGGAAACAATAATAAAAAATTGTTGAGTCCCTTCAGGATTCGAACCCATGACCTCCGGTTTCTAAAGCACATGCCCTTACCACTAGGCTACGGGAGCAGTCAATTGCATTTTTGTAAATCGCGCCGTTATTAGTTTTATTATATTAACTGATAGGTAGACGTCGTGTTTTCCTAAGAAAACTTTACCACACCACCGTATTATTTGCTAGTCTATACGAGAAAAATCTTTATATTGGTTACAAATATTATATGATTTAGGTTGATGTGTGCAGAAGATAATAAAATTCATAGTCACAACGAATTACTAGAATCAAAAGTAAATGATAAGACCAGACGATGTAGTATTTGAATTTTTTTTCTTTATTTATTATATCAAATCCACTAATTTACGGATTTTTCGGTTGATTAAAAATATATTTATTCCCTGACGTTTCGGATTCTTTCAGCATCCATGATCACGGGCAGACTGATCACTTTTTTTATTAGTTAGGGATTTTTATCTATATAGACATGTCAATCCCATCGTAGCTAAATATACAACATAAGATACAAATAACATTATAGTACTAAAAATACAGACAGCATATTAAGGTTACTTTTATACAATTAATAATTTATACATTGCTATTGCTATATTGGAAATGGGCAAGCTAAGGCATGTTTGTATAAAACCAACATCAAATTTATTTACTTTGAATTGCTTAATAAGTATTTCTCTTTTATCTTCATTTTTGGAACATTCCATCTAGATATGTACTACATCGTCTACCTTATTACAAGTTCATACTTTCCTTATTAGATGTTCATACTTTCTTGATGGGATGTGTCCTACTTTAATCCTAACAGCTAATTTTAACAAAAATTTACTTAATTTACAGAAGGCAAACCTTGGGATCTGAAGAGGCTCACATTGTATAGTCTTATACTAAATACCTTTGGTATTTGAGCGTTCGTTAAAATAATTATTCCAACACATATAAGTAACAACTTTGAATTTTGGTATAATCTCTATATTTGAAAATTCATAATGGTCGCTTGCAGTCATTAAAAAGGAAATGTGTGTTTTGCAATAAGTAGATGACGGATTGCCCCTAACCACTGCCAGGGTATCAGGTTGCGGTATTGAGTTGGATTTCCGGGACAGTGGCCACTTGCGGTTTGACCACTCCTCCTTTGTTTGCAAAATCGACGTTGGATTACCAATCGAAAGGCGTATTAGTTACCTATATTACTTACTACTATTGTTATTTGCTTATTATTAAATATGCTTTTAAAGGTTGCGGATGTTATCGACTGAGTAATAGGAGAATGAAAAGGCTATTCGTAAACCAACACATTTTAATACTACCTTCTATAGCAATGATGTAAGAACAGCCGGAGAGACTTACACACCTCTCTTGCTCTGAAAACTGAATTTCCTAATAGTAAGATACAACATAATGACAACTTAAAATTGGCCCTAAATTATAGCGCCCTCGTAGGGTAAAACACCAAACGACAATAAAATTCACTAAAACTAATAACTACTAATAAAAATCTCAGTTTCCATTATCAATTGTTAGCGCAGATTCTTTAAAATAAATCTTCGTATCCCAATATTTATAATTCGCCTGACGAAGAATTTAATGTCGCTGGCATGCTGAAGCTGCAAAGACACCGATAGCGTCCGATAACGGGGAATTTCTTCGGGAATTTGCCAACCAGCCGGTCTTTAAATAAACGCGGCGCTAGCACGTTCCCGGTTTTAATACTTGCCGTGGATGATGTCACCGACGTCTGCGGTCCGATGGCAACCCATTCTATTTTCTATTTCGTCTATCGGCTCACATCGGATGCATTAAGACATGATTACAGCATTACGAATAGAAATAATGTCGCTAAGACTCAATATTGAAGACCGCAAATGTGTCTACGTGAGTATACCGGTGGTAGGTCCTCTTTTTACAGGAGACCGTCTGGGTGGGTACCACCGCGGTGCCTATTTCTGCCGCGAAGCAGTAGTGTGAAAACACTGCTGTGTTTCGGGTTGAAGGGCACCGTAGCCAGCGCGTATTTACTGGGTAAACGAGACTTAACACCCTATGTCTCACGGAAGGCAGCGCGTTGGCGATACCACTGGTATTGCCTGCTCGTCTGCCTGCGTTTGCCATAAAAAAAATGTTATGCTTTATATTGATTGTTACGCTGTAAAGGATATAATTAACAGTAGGCTAGTAATAACAATAAGGGACAAGTTAACAACGATTCTTTAATAACGCATTTTGCTTAGCTCTTGAACGTATGAAATTCAGTTATAATTTTATCGTTACCGCATTGGAATCTGTAGCTACATTTTTTTTTGCAATTACATTGTTTTGAACGATTTCAATATACAGTAATAATTTATGTCAGTTGTCGACCATTGCGCTGTTAATGCAAAACACGAGCGAAGACTCAATTCATCTCCTTACAATAAACACATCGATTGTGTCCTCTGATGCAACACTATCATCGCAAAGATAAACGTTCATTGTTTTAAGCGTCACGCCGTTTCGAACGTGATACAACCACCGCCATATTGTTTCCTCCGTTACCCTTGAAATGATCGTCGGCTTTCCTTTGCCCGTCTCGTGTATTTGTGGCGACCTTTATTGCATGATTGCGACCACTTGTACGGTGGAAAACGGCAATTACCTGTTCCTCAGCGATGTTGCCTTGCTCTCAACCTGTGACCGGTGTTTAGTCGTCGTTTAGTTCTCGCCTTGGTCAAGCAGGTAAAGGTAATTTGTAGATTTTGGATATCGATTAACTTCTAGAATATAAAATTTTGGTATAGTTGGAAAGAAAGTTAGAAAAGATGTTACTTTGAAAAAAAGTTCTATTAAAGTGAGGCATCGATAGAGTAATAATTTTACAAGCAATATAATTGAAGTATGAGGGTGTCGTAGCAAAATATGTTTAGTATCAGAGTGCAGAGAATTATTTTAAGAAAAGCTTTTATACATTAAACGAATCAACACGGTAAGGGCACAATTAAACAATGACGAAGTTGGTTTATGTCGTTTACTGGACCTGTAGTGTATTCATTAACAGTCAGGCTAGTCAAAGCATTTAGCCGTATTGCCCCACGCAAAATCGGCGTTGCAAAACCGTTACCAATAGTTCGTGTGCCAATTCGCTTCGGCGTCCTCACCCCCCGCAGCCTATTTCCCGAACTGTTGGACGTATTCCAAACTGTCCCATAGTCTGTTGACCCACTTCGTTATAGTCGAATGTTCACCCCGTCCGACTTGTTGCTTCGTTATACAAACAAGTCTAGATTCTTTATTGCGGATGTATTTTAAGACATTCCAATGGTAACTACCGATTGTATAGAAGAAGAGATGACCAAGACATTACGTTGTTTGAGATATTATCTTTGCCTGTAGCAAATTCAATTCGAAACGCTCGCTTGAAATCGAAAAAAAATTACGTTTGGTGTCAAAATCTTAAAAAAAAAACGGCTAATTTTGCCGTCGTTTCATAAGCGATGCTTAATGGTACACTGCATATTCATTTTGTGACCCTTTTAGCGAAAATTATGATGTTTCGACCGGTTATGTTTTTTCATCTTTATTATCAATATTATATTTCTCAATTTATCTTAACAATACATCATGACTCTACGCTTAATTAAAAGGATCAAGATTACGACTTACGTTTTAATGTTTTTTTGTTGGTGCGTTAGAGACGTACAATCTTAATTTTATCCAATACATTTATTATGAATTGCCATCATTATTATTATCTTCTTTTCTTATTACTTCCTCAGCGATTCAAATGTTGAAGTAAGCACCGTTACTAAATAAATGCTAATTAGTTTCTTTATCAAAATACATCCGGTCCATTAACATGACACGGGTCCCGTTGGATTTCATGCGTTATAACACACAATGACCATTTCGTACATCCTCATTGTCTAATTCAACCAAAGATAGTATAATAGTGAATAACATTTAGTGTGATCAAGCATTTCTGCTTACGTTTATAAATAGCAATATGTATTATAATAATACCAGGTACAGATTTTTAGGCTATAATATTAATTAATCGAATAGAATATGTAATATACGATTCATAAGTTATCTACAAAAGTTGTTGTTTTTTCTAGTGTTTCAACGATTTTTTTTTACTCCTAAACAGGTATTAATATAGGACGACGCTATCAATTCTAAATTCATACATAAGATTTATATGCCAAATATATTCTCACCTTAGCTTGCTAATGCTTACAGTGGTTTCTTTTTGGTGCTTTTATTTTAACATTGATCCATTTTATAATAATTACTCAAACTTTTTTTAACTCTAACGCGGCATATTTCATATCTTTTTATGTAATTCGTCGAAGTACTAGAAATTAAAAATAATTTATCATTATTAGTATATGAATGCATAACATGGCGTGTTAAACCAACACCGGTGCACGGCATCCGCTGCGATGTTATTCCCTATTGCAACAGCGCAGTGCGCCGCGTACCACAACTCGCTATATTTAGCCGACACATGGCTTGCGCTTGCGTACGCGACTGCCGACGTACTCTTCGTACGTTTTACTATAACGCAGAACTGATTAATTTAGAGAGTCAGTGACGTTAACTGCATGTTATAAATGGTAAAATGTGAAAAGGTATTTGAAATCAGTTGATTCTTGAAACAATGTTTTGTTATCGTTGTTTTCGGGTTGGATAGGACGAATTGGGCCGATCACCCAATCGTCTCAAAAGTAAGATGATCCTTGTGTTGGATGGTTATGTAATAAGTCGGTCCATCCACCAACCCGCATTGAACCAGCACGGTGGGATACGGTCCAAAAACTCCCTTATGAGAAGGCGTGCATTAGGGGAGTCCTATGGCTGATGATGATGATGATGAATCTGATGATATAGTTTATGTAATGCAACACTACCTACTACCTACCGGTGGTAGGTCACCTTTTTACAGGAGACCGTCTGGGTGGGTACCAGCGCGGTGCCTATTTCTGCCGTGAAGCAGTAGTGTGAAAACACTGCTGTGTCCCGGTTTGAAGGGCACCGTAGCCAGCGTATTAACTGGGTAAACGAGACTTAACACCCTATGTCTCACGGTAGGCAGCGCGTTGGCAATACCACTAGTATTGCCAATGTCTATGGGCATCGGTGACCACTTCCCATCAGATGACCCGACTGCTCGTCTGCCTGCGTATGTCATAAAAAAAACTACAGATATCAATCCGCGGCTTAGAACCATATTACTGTGATGAAAAGCAATAAAATTATTAGAATTATTTCTACACATAACATAGTTCTTGTTGAATTACAATAATACCGTAACAATCGTGTCGTTTAAATGTCCTCCAAGTTTAATTGTTGTTTTACACCATTAGCGTTACAGTGTCGTCACGTTGTGTTTACTTAAACGCTTCAGAGAACACTTACTGAACATTACTAAGACGTCACATCCTATGCATAAAAGTGGAGAAAACATTTGATACTGTAAATCTGATTTAAAATTATGTATAAATAGCTCCAGGCTTTTTTCAATATCGTAATTTTATGCTTTTATTTGCTTGTTTATTGTTTTAATTATATTGTAAAAGATGACAAAAAATATGTCCTGCTGAGTTTCTTTCTCCGCTTCTTCTCAGTTCAGAGGCGTCCTATTCCGAACCGGTGGTAGATTATTGACAATCAATAAGTGAGTTTATCGCTCCTATGTTGAATAAAGATATTTGAATTGAATTTGAATAAACATATAACATATAGGCTTTGTCGCTGTGACTAATCAGTAGAATATCGCAGTTAAAGTAAGATAACGAGCCTCTGTTTAAAATATGAATTATTGGTTCTATTTATTTATTATAAAGAGAATAGTAAAATCACGAAGACACTAGAATCTCAGTAAAATCACGAATGTTTTCGATGTTGTGAAAAAATTAGCTTCTTTCGGGAAAACTCGGATCGTATTAAATGAGAGACATTTGTATATCCAATAATATGAAACTATTGTTTAGTGTCAAAGTGAATAATGACATTGTATAATATAGGGATGAATAAATAATGAAGCTTGAGAGAGCACGATAAATACAAGTTTTCCGAAAAATTACGAAGAAAATCTTTTTTTACTGTATCTATACGAATTGCGCTATTGTATTTTAAATATAAGTGAAATGATTGACATTTTTGAATTGAGTGAATTTAACAGGGGATTGGATTCGACTAATCTTTTTAAATAAGGTGTTTTCGTTTTTAGAAACACTTAAAATTGAATATTTGCAGTTACCTTAGTACCACAAGGATTCGAACCCAGAACATTTTAATAAATAATCCTCACCAAAAGCAAGCATTATTTAGTTTAGGTATAAATTAACATTACAGTGCATTTGCGGAGAAAATTGTAGGTTTTGGAGGAAACGATAAATCGTATTTTGCATCGCACGCTCGTAATGGACCTAGATCAGATTAATCAAACGTTAATTGCATCCACTTTAGATCACTTTGATTATTGTAGGAAGGACGATATCCACGTTAATTCCAACAAGTTCCTGAAGAGATTCCTTAAGCAGCCTTTACGCATTCTTTACGTGTTTTGAAAGTTTTTTTAATAGATTGTTCAATTAATTTTAAATATCATGATATACCTCCGTAGCCTTGTGGTAATGGCGTGGGCTTTAGAGTGTAGGTCGTGGTTTCAAATCCTGCGGGTATTCATCAAATCTTCATTGTTGTTTCCTAGTTGGTTAGGGCAATTTGGGCTGATCACCCAATTGTCTGAAAACAACCAACCCGCATTGGACCAGCGTGGTGGGATGCGGTCCATAAATCTCCTAATGGAGAGGCCTATGTCCAGCTGTGGACTTACACAGGCTGATGATGACGATGATTATCATATAAATAATATTTGACGTTGTTGTCGCAAGGCTTGGCATATATTATATGAGATGCGCATTGAAGACCAGATATAATCAGCAAAGAATAAAATAATAAGTCGAATAAAAAATGGTTTAAACAAAAAAATGTACAAAACTCAAATATAATAACTGACAGACTTATACATAAGGTTTTGAAACCTTGAAAATTTAGAGTTAAATATCCTTTACCTAAAAATTTTTCTAAATAAGTTTAAAATTATAAAATGCATTTCGGTTAATGCCACGACAAAGTTGTTCTATACCTATTCGCTTGCACGAAAACAGAATCCGGAAAGTGATTGTTTAGTGTTCGCGCAAGGCCGTTGCGTCAAAACACTAACATATCGGCAAAGTAAATAACTTTGCGATGTTTAGATTTTCACAGTTCCTCTTCTTTAATTATATAAACACATCCGCCGCTGTTTGTTAATAATAAGCTGAAATACTCGATTAATTCGCTAAACTCTCGCTAATCCGATTGCATCATTATCGCATCCTGGATATATTTTATTTATTAATCGTTAATTACTCTTATTTGTGCTGTTTCGACTCTTCTCTTTTTTCGACCAAGGATACTTTAAATGTGATCTGTGAAATGTAGAGATTAGCTAGACTTGTCATCAATGTTGTTGTTAAGATGTTTATTATTAAATGTTAAATCATGTCACGATAATGTAATATTATATTTATATAAACGAAAAATGTATTATGAAAATAAGGAATTATTATATTTAATTCAACTCAGGAAGGCGCAGGCGTAGTTGAAAATAGTGAGTCACATGACCATAGCACATTGTATACTCAAAGAGTCATATTTATGTGAAAAGTTTGATCCAAATCATCAATAATTTTTAAGCCTATGATCCTTTGTTATAGTCTGTCTTCGGCCTAAATGTTTATCAACTCACTAAATAAACTATATTCGAACATTACGAAACATTACTTTATATCAATACACGTGAGTTTTAATAAAGTCCAACGTCTTTTTATTGACATCTGACTTAAGACAATTCACTGTTAACGTCAAATTGTATCGTATCATAATCCACAAATCGTTACCTCACTGGACGGCATAACTTACCGTGTTAATTACTCATTGTTTACTTCTCGCGAAGCCGCTTAATGATCCGGACGATGGCGATAGCCTATCGGTGTATGGACACGCCAATCTCAATGTACCTTGACCGTGTGTAATAAGTACGCAGTTTGTCATATCTCATATATACATCATCAACCTTTGATAGTCCACTGCTGGACATAGGCCTCCCCTAATACACCCCTATCCATTGGGGGGTTTTGGACCGTATCCCACCACGCTGGTCCAATGCGGATTGGTGGGTGGACTTTTTACACGCCCATCCGACGCATGGATCATCTTACTTTTCAGACAATTAGGTGATCGGCACAAATTGCCCTAACCAACTAGGAAACAACAATAAAAATTTGTTGAGTCCCCGCAGGATTTGATCCCCGACCTCCGGGTTTTAAAGCACACGCCTGTACCACTAGGCTACGGAGGCAGTCAGTTTGTCATAAAGTGGCTGTAAGCACTTCGAATCCAGTTTGACATCTTCGTCGATTAGTTTTCCCGTTGTCAAGAGTTAATACTTGAGCGAGTTGGGTACATTTCTATGTTGTCTGTCAAAACATTTATTGGATAAGACTTGTACATTTTTAATAACATTTTTTGTGTCTATTCTCGTTTTTAGTTAAGTTAAACCGATTGCTCGATTGATAAATAAGATAATCTATGAGTCGGATGGGCCTAATCTCTCTTCGGTCGTGTCGGTTTTTCATACCATTGGACTAAAGGAAGAGGAAGTTTCCCTGTGTTTACGCGTACTGTGCACTATAAAATCTCATGCGTAGTTGTCTGATCGGCTCAGATATAATTATAATTAATAACGCTTAATGTAGCATCTGCAAGCGAACTAAATAAATAATTAAAACCGGAAGTCCCGTTAGCAGATCGAAATCGAAAGGTGGCCACCGGATGTGACGTCACGAGGCCCATGGCACCGCGCATGACCAAACGCCGTTAGCTATGGATTACGTGAAGCAACGGAGATTATGTTGGCACGTAAACGATCGATTCACGATATACGTTCTCTCCAATTAACATGCTTTCTACGTGAAGATGGATAGTAAAAGATGATTACGTACAACGTACGGCATTGGCAACGGCCGTTCTTAGAAATCGTTCCGCTGAACAAATGAAATTAAACGTCTACGCGTCGAGTAACATGGTGTTATTGTTATGATCTAGTTGCAATGTTAGGCGGACTAAGATGCCTAGAGCATGTGAAATTCAACACGTTTGAAATCCAAATATGTTGAACGCTATTTGATATAAATCGCCCACTGTCATAATTGCTTTGGCAAAAGCAGATTAAAGTATATATTTTTAGCTCGCTAGGTAAGAAATAATTATTTCGTATCCATATAAAAAAAATGCTGAATTAACAATGGCATTTGCAAAAATTTGCCAATTGATGATTTTCAATAGATTACGCAGTAACCAAATGCAAGGCCGAGAAAAGAAACAGCTTGCATCCCGTCTATGTTTGGTAACGCTTGAATGCTGATTAAATTTATATTTAAAACTATAAGGTCTTGAGGATGTAGGTTTCTGTTATAATACTGCTACAATTAAACAAACAAGGGGAAGAGAAGGATCTATCCATTGTATTTTTATTTCCAATTGTGATATTCCAACACAAAATATTACAAATGTATTGTATGTCAAATGATTACAACAAAATTACATTGTAATACATAGATATGGCACGTGTTACATGAACTCGGCAGACAGAAACCAATTACGCGATTACGGCCACCACATTGTACCGTTGTGTACAACATCTTTTGTCAACTTTGCCTGTTTCGCTTTTGATTCTGGGTAGAGTAGCGTCACAATGCTGCTATTGTCCAACCAGTAAGGCACCGGTTCAACCTTCTGCGTGCATTATGAACAATTCACATATTACAGAATGCGAATTCTGTAATATGTGAATTGTCTGGGTTGATGTTATTCTTGATTTGTTACTAGATAAAGGTTTGTTCTGCAGCTTGGTTTTGTTAGAATATTTTTTTATTGTTTTCATATGATATGTGATGATACAGTCATCATTTGTACGCGTCATGTTATACTAAATGATACGATAAGGTTTGGCGACTGTTTGCGCAACATATTAATTTATTACTCGCGAATACTATTAAGATAGGAAAGGCGTATAAATACGTTTTGGTACATCAACGTCGGTGTCGCCAGGATATCAGCACAAGTTCAAATAATTTCTTTCCAATTTACTCCGGTTCTTTACTATTTTGTGTAATTTTCAAACATTGTTGTTGCTTCATAATCCTTCAACAATCCATCCTAATTTGGAAAGTCTCTAATTCTTTGAAAGCATGTGATTTAAACGCTTATTTATTGGATTACCTAACACAACGATACCTGCTAGGTTACATTATTAATGTATGTATACAAAATTATATTAGTTTACTGCCCCTACGAAAAAACACTAGAAAAAATAATTTTCCATCTTTATATAGAATTTGCTACTTATCGTTTTATCGTTATCGCAAGTAGCAGATTCCTACCCTACCAAATTAGTTACGAACCAATCTGATACAGATCGAACCCGGGACTGGTAACTGTTTCCAAAGTACCGCTATCGACGCACTCTGACATTTGCATACAGCAGGCAAATCTGGTTTTATTGCATCACCGACGAAATTCCTCGCTGATATCTATAATCGTCCAAGTTGTAGATTCGAAATGGTTATCCTTATGCGTCTATGACATTCTTTGGAGATAACAACAAATTTTGTTTAGCTTACGCCTGCTTTGATAATTTATTTGTTTAAAATTTATATTTATTAAAATTCATCTAAGGACAAAATTTTAAGCTTCTTAATTTGTTAATTCTTAAATTGTTTAAGCTTGTGGAATGGAATATGTTAAATATTAGCTGAAATTTTGCAAATTTCATTAACGCGGACAATTGCGTCGGTCCTTATAACTTTAATTTGTTTTAAAATCGCTTTGTTGCAGCTCTATTGTTTTATTAATTGTCGTAACAATTATGACTTGTATGTTTTGAAAGAAGTATAAAGGTATCTGTGGTACAATATAGTTAGACTAAGTTAATGAGTGTCAGATAATATGCATCAACGACTCCTGGCTAAAGTCCTATTCTCAGTAAATTACGAGTCGCAGTTTTTCTAAATATTAGTTTATATTAACAAGAGCATTTTTTCCCATAATTTTCAGTGTTACCATCTAAACATTTACCGCCAACAGATTAAATACCCGTGACGACGACGACGCTAAGCAACAGTTAGAACCTGTTATAACGAGCACTCGTCGCACACCGCAACCCAGGCGCCATATTGGTATATCACGACGACCTTGCCGCTCACATTCGTTGCATCGCATTGTATGTAAACGGAACGCGTATTCATAATCACCTGTAATGATAAGTGGGTGTGCCTCGGATTCCGATGACAAATGTTGCGGTCCCAACGTTCGCCTTGGGGCATTCCAGCTGCAACCTTGATTATGCATTTATTAATGAAATATTTGACTCTAACATACAATTGTTTAGTCTTTTACTAAGACAAGTATGTACTATGGCAACTGGATGACTAGTAGATATAACTGGTAAGCCAAATGAAACAGAATTGTCTAACATCAGATTCGAACCACCACCCTTTGGCGCATAACCGTCTTGGTCACTACGCCAAACGGGCAAGATATTTGGCTGCATTTTTACTAATAAATATTTGAAATAAGCATTCAAATCTAAATGTGATTTTGTGTATGTTGTGTAATAAGATAGCGTATTAAAATAACTTCGATACCATCTAAAAGCAACTAAACTGGTTTCGTTTTCGTTACTTGGATATAGTTTCAAAATTTAAATAACTCATATTTGAATATAACCGTTTGACATTTCCATCGCTGGCAGTGAAATATTTTAAAACAGTCCAATTTTCAGAAATCAGATGCTAAAACCTTCCTAATTAATAACCCACGAATCTTTCAATTACATAACGTGATAACACAAGCAAAAAGTTAACCTTATGGTCTCCAATATAGTTCATATATCTTATTTCAATATAGAAGTGTAACACTCACTTAATGATGGTCAAGGACGCTTTCATCAGTACGTTCTTTTGAAATATATACATTTATAAATAAACATTCATATGAGCAATATACTGGTCTATGATACTTTTTTTTAATTTGAAAAAGCCTGGAGCGAGCATCCCATTACTAGGTTGTGTTATCGTTTATAATTATACAGCTGGACATAGGCCTCCCCTAATGCACGACTTCTTTATTAGAGGGTTTTGGACCGTATCCCACCACACTGCGGGTTTGTGGGTGGTGAGTGGTAATTATATATATATAAAAATTGGAAATGGGAATCGTCATAAGTAAAGAAGCGTAAGATGGTACTGACATATATTATTATTTGTTTGTTTAGAAATAATAGTATCTAGTAAGCCATACCTAGTAAACCTTAACAATTTAGCACTTTGATGATACTTTACTAGTAAAACAGGCAATTTTATGTTTTTTTTTTAAATTAAGGTTGACATAAACATTGTGGAGTCCTTTCCGTATAATTCTTTGTTTAAAGCAAAATTTTGTAATTAATTTCACAGTTATAACAACTGGTCAGCATCATAACCGGATTTCACGTGAGTTAACAGTTTGTAGTACAGATTTTAAGTTCAATGTTATTTAGTAGTTTCAATAGTTTCATCGGCTCTACTGAATATTTCCTATCCATTATAGACATACACAAGTTGCCTTTCCGATGTGTTTCCATAGTTCGGTTACATGTACTTGGTTAGTCGCGTATCGCTAAGTGGGCGCGACGTCTAATATTTCAGCCCGCGTTACAACTTTCGCAACGGCCCACTCGTATGCTAATCGCTTGTGTTTCGGCAGGGCTTGTGCCTTTGGTGCGATTATTTGGGCACTTCGAACCGGATAGGTCGTTTTGCTGTTGTCAATATACCTATATTGAACGACTGACGCACGTCAAGTAAACAGAAGAGCGTGTTTTCTTCTACGTTTTTTTATATTTATAAGCGTAAATGGATTTAGACCAGACGCTTAACAAACTTATGGTTGAAAAGAATAAAAAGATGGTCAAAAAATATTATATATGGTAGGAAACTTGTAAAACAATGCAATCGTTTGCAGGCTATTTGTAGGGATATTGTTTAATGCCCGATGATAAAAGAAGTGGTCATTATTACGCTACTAATAAACGTCATCTAATTGATTGATATTTTAATATATTCTCAATGCATTATAAATATGTATATTTGCTATTGCAGTAGACAATATATAGTACAAAGTATATGCCTCTGTAGTTTAGTGGTCAGGGCGTGCGTTTAAAAAACCGAAGGTCGTGGATTCAAATCCTGCGGTTACTCAACAAATTTTCATTGTTGTTTCCTAAGATGATCCATGCGTCGAACATGGGCATGTAAAAAGTCGGTCCACCCACCCATCCGCATTGGACCAGCGTGGTGGGATACGGTCAAAAAACCCCCTTGTCGAGAATGCGTGCATTAGAGGAGGCCTACGTCCAGCAGTGGACTAACACAGGCTGTTGATGATGATGATATGTTCACTGGCAATTCCCGAATGAAAACTAATCTCGATGCGTGCTCTACTGCACTTGATACTATTTATCAATCGAATTCCTTAGCCATCATCTCTATTATGACATTATCTTCTAATATCTAATACGTTCCGGTTATTAATTCCTAAGCGTCCGCCAACCTTACCGCAGTCGCAGTTTTCGTCACGGCCTCTAATGAGGCACGGAGGCGTCGCGGTAATCGATTCGCGGGCGAGTAATCAACGTGGCACGCCGATTCGTAGAATTGTTTAGGGCTCATTTGTTGCCTAATATAAATGTCACTGTGCTTTAGGAAGATATGACCTATACCCGTGCTAAGCAATAGCTGGAGATTACGTGAATAATGCCTAATTTAAAGCCTCATCAAGTAAAAAGTTACATAGGGACTGAACATGGGTTTCTAATAATGCTGTCGTTCCTGAAGCTTTTTGATTCGTGAAATCGTTTAACACTTGATGAATAATTTGGATGTCACCGTGCTTTGGAAGTTATGACCTATACCCATGCTAAGTAAGAGCTGGTGATTACGTGAGTAATGTCTATTATGATAATCAGCCTGCGATAGTCCACTGCTGGACATAGGCCTCCCCTAATACACCCCTATCCATTAAGGGTTTTGGACCGTATCTCACATGTAAAATAAACGCGATAAAATCTTAAAAAAAACCTTTTGTTCCATAATTTAAGACGTAAGTATTTTAATTTCATAACAATGGTAGATAACCATAACCTTTTCTACGGATAAATTGAATAAAGTAAGCTTTTGATAAACTTAATAAACTAACTCGTCATACTTATCTCATAATAAACAACACGTTTTATCATAATTATTTCTTTTATTTACGCGATTAGTTATACAATCCACTAAATTAGTCGATTTCGCGTTACTTAAAATTTTTATTCCCGACGTTTCGTTTAGTCTGCCCGTGATCTGGATGCTGGAAGAATCCGAAACGTCGGGAATAAATATATTTTAGTAACGTCAAAATCCGAATTATGGATTGATAACGTTATAGTTACATTTAATGCTTAACACTGCAGTTATGTTTAATTGTAATGATACGTAATTCGGTCGCATTGCGCGTTCACGTTGAGCCAATTCACCGAGATCGTGTTTCTCGTACTATCGCTCGTCGGCCATGTCTAACTTCGTTGCGTTCATTCTAATTGTGTTCATTCAATGCACAATTGCTGTTATGAGGACGAAGGACGATATTGATAGATACGAATGTCGCTTTGCTGTAATTAATGTTGTAGGTTTGAAGCGTTGTTAATATGCGCTATATAAAATATACGTGGTTAGGGCAATTTGGGCCGATCACCCAATTGTCTGAAAAGTAAGATGATCCATGCCTCGGATGGGCATGTAAAAAGTCGGTCCAACCACCAACCCGCATTGGACCAGCGTGGTGGGATACGGTCCAAAATCCCCTAATGGATGGAGGTGTATTAGGGGAGGCCTATGTCCAGCAGTGGACTATCACAGGCTGATGATGATGATGATAAAATATACGAAAAATTGCGGTTCAAAGGACATTTAACTCGTGAGATATTTGATTTTTAGTGATGCGATAAGTTTGTCGTCCATCTGATGGTTGCCGATACGCCCTGCATATGTGATATACAGCGTAAATATATAAAATATATAGCGTAAACACCCACAATTAGCTACACGAGGACAGAATTATTTATTCATTTATTATTTATGCCAAAGAAAACTTGGAACCGGTGTGAGCAATGTAATCCATGTCTAATAAATGGGGTCTTACATTTACCCATCTTACTAATGAATAAAAATAAGTTTGTGGGCAATTAACACATCATACAATCCCAAACTAAGCAAAACTTGGACTATGGAAACTACATAACTGATTAATACATAGACTTACTTTTCTTTTGTAAATAAATACATATTATATAGATACATTCGTCCAGATACTAGAGAATCACATAATATTTTTCCCGTGGTGGGAATTGAACCCAAACCCTTTGGCTTACCAGTCAGGTCAGTTGCTACTGCGCCAAGCAGGTCGCTGTAATTACAAGCGAGATGTCTGTCCGAAGCAAAGAGCATGGCAAAAGCTACTTTGCTTTTGCGTTGCAAAAGATTAGCGTTTACGACCGTTTTTTGTCTTAAAACCATCTAAAACTCATCCATTCATCGTTATTAATATACTAGCTTTCGTAATACCATACGACGGACGTTATAATGAAGTCAGGGTCGGATGAAACATTGTAAATACAATTTATGCATTTCTTATGATGCAAACTCATCCATCGCTTATTCATAAATATGAGTTATAACAGTTTATTTATGAGATGCAATAAAATTCACTCCTAACTTTGAGGCAATTGCGCAGAACTGTCCGGTTTTTTTTAACTGAATTGCATAGATTTCTTAAAAGACAATTATAAAGTAAGGCCACAAAATATATTGCACATCTAATGTTGTTCTTAAACATCCCTTGCGGGATAATTCAGGCAAATTATTACTATTCAATATTGTGAGAAACATGTAATTATCAGTCCCTGGTACTAAGGTGGACAATGTACAATTTATTAACGCCCTCGTGTTTATATGGCTCATTAAGCGGCTTCGCCAGAACTAAACAATGAGTAACTATTGCTATTTTCCGGTTTAAGGGCACCGTAGCCTGCGTATTTACTGGGTAAACGAGACTTAACACCCTATGTCTCACGGTAGGCAGCGCTTTGGCGATACCACTAGTATTGCCAATGTCTATGGGCGTCGGTGACCACTTTCCATCAGGGGGCCTGACTGCTCGTCTGCCTCGTATGCCATAAAAAAAATGTAAAATTAAATTATGATATTGCGGTTCATTGTTCAAATTACGACTTGTAAGGATGCGTATGTGCATATATGGTTTAGCATTTGTAGAGTAAGAGGTTGCGGCAAATGAAGGTTGATTGATTGCAGCCGCAGGCGTCTCCTCAGCTATGCAGTCCTTAACGTCTTGAAATGTAAGAGGAAACCTCTTCATTAAGACCTTGCTTTTAAATAGTCGTCCCCTTTATCCGTCCGACCGTTAGAATTGTTATTTGTTATATTATTGTACCCGTTGTCAAGTTAAGACGGAGTCCAAGTATTGAAGTAAAATAAATAAACTAAAATGACTTTTTTTAATTTATCCTTCAGCATCTGACAATAGATTGTCAACAGAAAATATATTAGCAAATGTGCGGACGCATAGAATATTTAAGTCGTGTAATTGGTTTTTGCTAGAATGGGATACCAAGCAGAATCCACGCTGACAGAAAATCATAGTTTTACTACGATTAACTACTTTTACCCACTAGATATCCACTAGCAACTGCTTTTAATATTTAGTTTCGTGACAGATTAGAGAAATATTTCAATCGCTAAACTCTTCTTTTTTGTCTTTGCAGCTCCTCCAAAACCTGGGCAAGGTGGACCGGACCCTGGACGACATATTCGAGGAGCACCTGCAGAACTTCAATCGGCAGCACCAGCAGGCGACGCGGCTGCAGAAAGAGTTCAACAACTACATAAGATGCATAAGAGGTTAATAATAAATATAACGATAAATATTATAGAGACAATAACACAATCACACACAGAGAGATAGATGACAGATAAATATTTAAAGTTACCTTTGTTTTATAACATAAAAGCATACAAATAAATACTAACATACGAGAAAAAGATTATGTTCATCACACAGTATTTTTACTGTCATAGGATCGATACCCACACCCCTTAGCGCAATAGACGGGATTATTAATTTATACGCAAAGCGGGTTATGTCAAAATTGTTTATAATATTTAAATTTTCTTCTTATTTCTGAGTAGTCGTGGTGTTGCATTTGGATCTACCCAGATTCATATGAATAACAGTTTTTATACGCAGAACGATGGAATTTTGGTTGTCAGCAAATTTAAAAACACTCTAAACACGTGGCACCTAAAAACGGCTGCCGAAGAAGGTCTAAAAAACCGGAAACTTTTTACTCACCATCCGACGAGTGAATAATCTTACTTTAAAGGCAATTATTGATGATTGGCCTAGTATGCTGTAACCACAAAACAACGATAGCACATAGTTGTGTTCCTATCGTAGAAAGTTACAAGACGAATAGCACGTACATGTGGTTGCAAGCCTTACAAGACATAAATAGGCAATGTTATAGCAAAAACAACGTGGCTCCCTACAAAAAGAATACCGGCTTTGACCTATGTCAGTGCCAAACGAACGAAAGCATTTGAAAACCTGTTTTATTACTTAAAAACTGAACCAGATGGTTTAGCAGAAGGACTTTCAACTAATCGTCGCACCGGTTTTTACCACCTACATATAAGCAGTAAAATATCAATATTATTCTATCAGTCATCATCATCATCATTATCATCAGCCTGTTATAAGCCTCCCCTAATACACCGGTATCCATTAGGGGGTTTTGGACCGTATCCGACCACGCTGGTCCAATGCGGGTTGGTGGGTGGACCGACTATTTTACAAGCCCATCCGACGCATGGATCATCTTACTTTTCAGACAATCGGGTGAGCGGCCCGAATTGTCCTAATCAACTAGGAATCAACACTGAAAATTCGTTGAGTCCCCGCAGGATTCTAACCCACGACCTCCGATTTCTAAGGCTACGGAAGCAGTCTATCTATCAGTAACTTCAACTATTCCTTAACAATTACAGCGGTGCAAACAGCCTCCAAGACCCTCATGGAGGCAATAACCGAGGTGTACGAGAGCAGCTGGTCTGGCCACGATCTGCTTTACGTGCAAGCTCAGAACATGGAGATGCTGTGGCAGGACTTCTCGCACAAGTTGGGCGATCAAGTGTTAATACCACTTAACACGTACACCAACCAGTTCCCCGAAGTCAGGGTGAGTAGGTTCAATGTTCAGGTTTTTAGATAGAGTGTAGTAGAGATAAGTGGTTGATTGTTCTAGGGTAGTTCATCATCATCATCAGCCTTGTGTTAGTCTATTGCTGGACTCAGGCCTGCCGTAATGTAAGCCTTCTCAATATAGGGGATTTTTGGACCGTATCCCACCACGCTGGCCCAATGCGGATTTGTGGGTGGTGGGATAGTTATTCTATAATAGGATTCGTCTATTTGTGAATGATTTTTTTAGTGGCAAAATCATAATATAATGGCTCACTTATTTGGAAAGATGACAGTTAAAGTTGTATTTTTCAAAATTGAAACTAGTGTACCATATAGAAAAACGTACGCCTTCAATTTAATAACTTTTTCGTTATAGAACTCGGTCTAAAATAGTTAACAGGCACATGCAAAATAAAAAAACCAGAATGAAACTTTTGTTTCACAATTTCTCCAGTTAAAAAAGTAATCTTTAAGGTAGATAAGAAATATCATAGAAGGCTTTTTGTTGTAATGAAATTTTTTTCTATTGCATCGTAATCCTTTGGTATAGAATTATAAGCTATGCTTATGACATTCATACAACCTACATCTTGAATCTGTGTCGAAATCCTAACGTAACAGCAAATTAAGTATTGCGAGTCTTTCAGCATTAAAATGTTATGCTACGACGCGCAAGCTGTTATTATAAACAAAATTTTTCAATCACAAATTAGTTTCGGTCATTTTGGAAAGAGATACAATCGGTGTATGTATAGTTGCGTTGATTTTGATTTATTGTGTAATGTTTCGTATTTATATTATAAACTATTTATTGAATAAATTCTGTAAGCTTTGACTATGAATTAATATTTTTTATTATTTAATTTTATCACAT
Source organism: Lamproptera curius (assembly GCA_029286875.1). Taxonomy (NCBI): domain Eukaryota; kingdom Metazoa; phylum Arthropoda; class Insecta; order Lepidoptera; family Papilionidae; genus Lamproptera; species Lamproptera curius. Next base: position 963,456 of record JAGSMT010000101.1, on the reverse strand, counting down.
CATAAATGTTATAGCATTTGTAATGATCAGAATGAAATGGAATAGCGTAACTTATCTACAAGTGCTTGATTTATGTTGAATTAAATACTCGTGTAAGACATTAGTCTGTGATAGTCCACTGCTGGACATAGGCCTCCCCTAATGCACCCCTATCCATTAGGGTGTTTTGGACCGTATCCCACCACGCTGGTCCAATTCGGGTTGGTGGATGGACCGACTTTTTACATTCATTCATTCATTCATACATTTTACACCCGTCCGATTCGTGGATCATATTACTTTTCAGACAATTGGGTGATCGGCACAAATTGCCCCAACCAATTAAGAAACAACAATGAAAAGTTGTTGAGTCCCCGCAGGATTCATACCCACGACCTCCGGTTTCTAAAGCACACGCCCATACCCCTAGGCTGCGGAGGCCGACATTTAATTTTTATACAAAAATTATCTATATTATATTTATATCATATGAATAATATTTGTATGCTGTATATATGACAACCAATAATATTGTAAGGTGAGGTACAAAATTAAACTTGCATAATGTCATAGTGCTTTATACATCGACTACTCAAAAGTCAAAGTAACAATACAGTCTTAAATAAAATAATAACTTACGTTATAGCATCATTGACGTTTAATAACACTAGTTTACAGTACATTTGTTGCCCAAGAAATTTTAGCTGTTGCTGACTACATATAATATGCTATTTTCAAAATATAATTAGAATATTTTTATCAGCTCTAGTTTCTGAGTTTTAGCTATGTAGGTATTAGACAGAAAAAAAATTGTATACTTAAAACTTTATTTAAAAAAACAGTTTATCATTGAGTTCTAAAAACTGTGTCGACTTTGGAAAATGATGTATTGGAGACCAACAATAGTCAGACATCATATTTGTATCCCAGAAACCCTGATAGCGCTCTTCTTTGACGCGTAAGTCTTGATGCAGACGCTCTCCCTGCTTTTCACTCATATCTCCTAAATTTTCCGGAAACCTGTCCAGGTGACTATGAAGAAAGTGAAGTTTTATACTCATATTGCATCCCATATTTCCTAATTGTAGCAGAAGGTCTTCTATAAGTTCAACATAATTTTCAGATTCCGGAGAAAATTCTGCTTCACAGATACGGAAGCTGTCTAAGCCTTTAGTTCTGACCCAGACATAGAATTTCTAAAGTGATACCGGCTTTTATCTTTTCCAAAGTGAGCTGAGGAAATTTTTGGCAATTGTAAAGCAGTTCCCATCTTTATCTAGTGATTTTTCAAACTGTTTCATGATGCCCAGTTTTATGTGTAATGGTGGACGGATAATTTTGTCACGAGATACTAATGAATTGTGGAGTATATTGTGCTTTCCTGGCTCCATATTTTCTCTCAAGGGCCAGTTTTTTCTTACCCAATGCTCTGGTTTAGCTCTACTGTCTCAAGACATATAAAACAGGGAAACTTGGTGTTACCACTTTGTTGACCGAGAAGAATGTTGACCATTTTTAAATCGACACAACTTAGCCACTTATGGCCATTGTATTTTATTTTGTTCAAGACTAGCGAAATGTTACAATATTCCTCCTTTAACTTTGTACTGTGGGCAATAGGTACTCCAGCATATTTATTTCCATTATGTAATAGAATACATTTAGGCTACGTTTTGAGCTGTCAATAAATAAACGCCAGTCGTTCGGTTCGTATTGCTTCAAGCAGCTTCAACCAGTTTTTTAGTCTTGATGCTAACAATTCTGGAGCTTGTTTAGAAAGATTTAAATCTCTTACAAGATAATCTAACTCATTTTGGGACAAGCATTTTGGCTTATTAGACATACCTTCAAAATCAACATCATTTTGTGATGAGCTTGGTACTTCAATGCCTTGCTCTAATGGTTCAGATATATTTTTTAGCTCTGAAGAATGAGGTGAACGCTATACTGGACGTTGAACACATCTAGTACTTGGGTATTGCCATTTAGCTCGATTTTAAGTGTTTAAACCGTTTATGTTTTCGCTACAAAAATAACAGTCTATGAGATGATTTTGTGGCTCTCGCCATATAGTCGGTATTCCAAATTTAAAGGCACTTCTTTTACCACTTTTCCATAGTCTTAAATATTCTACACAAAATTTACAAACACAATTGGGAGACCAAGACTTCCCATTTTTATTCAAGAGCATCCCAAAATACTCAAAATAGGTATTTTTCAACAATTCTGATATCATTTACCTACTATTGTTAAACACTTATTATCCGCATATATATCAAAAATGATTTGGATTATTTAAACAACGTCTTCTTGAACTACCCATGACGCAAAAACTACAGAAACTAATTTTAACACAGTAATATATGTCTGTTATCGATTATATGCTTAAATGATAAAAATCGAAAACAAAGTAACTCGAGCTGCTCATAAAATTTTGAGGAAAGATTTGACAAAAAAAAAGTGATGAGTGAACAATATCAACCACAGAATTCGTGGTAACAGACAAAAAGTTTAATATTGTAAACTAGTGTAATAGACGTTGTGTGTATGAATTTCAAGTCGCAATATAAAAAAAGGTCTTATAAAAAAGGTGTATAAATTCAATTTAATATACGACGCGCATTTAAAACTTCATATGCCAATTCTATATTGTAAACTAGAGTTAATTTTTTTTTAAACTATATAAAAAATATATGTAAAACAGTAAACGCATACGCTGTTTCGGCAATAGCCGATAGAATGAATGTCAATAATTGTTAATAGCTTATTACAATGTTATATTATTGCGTTCACAGAAAAAGATCGAGAAACGCGGCCGCAAACTGGTGGACTATGACGGTCAGAGGCACAGTTTCCAGAACCTTCAGGCGAACGCGGCGAAGAGGCGGGACGATGTCAAGGTGAGATCATTCTCCGAAACGTAGTATTTCCATTATATATTATATTATATCAGAAACTGAAGTAAATCTTTTACTTGATTTGTCTTAAGTCATAGGTGTAGTTACTATTCAATATCTTTATCTATCTATACATATATATATATATAAGAGATTCCCACCTATATATTGACTCATCACGATACCTCTGGAACTATAAGGCGTAGCTGATTGAAATTTGGTAGGAATATTCCTTTCGCCGAGTAGAGGTCAGCTAAGAACGGATTTCACGAAATTGCACCCACAAGGGGGGTTGCGGGGTTGCTAGTTCAATATAAAAGCAATACACGTGTTCAAATGTTCGTTTGTATGTTGGTGTTTAGGTGACGAAGGGCCGAGAGCAACTCGAGGAGGCGAAACGCACCTACGAAATGCTCAATTCGGAACTACACGATGAACTGCCCGCTCTATTCGACTCTCGCGTACTCTTCTATGTAAACAACCTGCAGACTCTATTCACGGCTGAGCAACTCTTCCACTCGGAGACATCGAAGGTAAGGGATTAAGTAGATATAGGATAAAGCTTCAGGTATATAATGGAGAGATAGCCTCAATCGAAAACAAAGTGGCTCTCAGTAGATGTAAATGTAAAATGCACCTAATGATGACCTCGTTAAGGCTCAATTTTGTCTGTTGTACATTTTTATTCTTCTACCCTATCGTTTTCTTTTGTCTTGTGTAGGCTCGAAATCTTCTTAGTATCATTATGAACTTGTTCGTTGTATCAAGGGCGACCGGTATTTGAACTCAATAACTCTGATAAGTCAACGACATTCCGCGGATTTATATGATGCCAGTAATTTTTAAGGCACAGAAATTATATAATGACTGTTAAAGCGGTTGCAGTTATTTGCTAAGCTATAAAGCCACGGAGACGGTCTTAAAGTCAGTGAGCAGAAAGTTATTTAATTCGGTAAAAATATTATAGATACATTGTATTCAAGCTATCGATCAGACCCCAAACAAACACAGAAGATAATGTAAAACGTGCGGTGGCATGTAAATAAACGGAATGCCCTTATTTAACTTGGCTAAAATTCAAATTCTATTTACTAAATGTTGCAATGTCTAAGTATTGTGTCTTTTAAGAGAAAGGTAAAAGAGCACTTGCTTATGAACTCAAATTTAACTATTTAGTCAGATATGTTTACAGATATTATACTACTATTTTTAGAGATATATATATATATATTTATTTATTTATGTAAAATATATTTAATACTTCAAATGCTTAAATGTAAACATTTATATATGTTTGTGCTTATATATATACATATATATATTATATAATTTATTTATTAGTATATATTTAAATTACTTTCTCTTTTTCTAACTTACAGATATTTGCACCTCCCTACTTTTTTATCTCTGCATCACCCCAAGGTTGACTGGCAGAAAATGCCTTTGGCATTAAATCCACCTATATACACTTAGTGCAAAAGTTTAAATAAATAAATAAATGTCAGAATATTTTTGTCTAAAGTATCTAAGCGTTTACAACTATCTTCAGAATCCAAACAAACACAATGAGAAATTTTAAAAATTGTTTTGACAATATCAACTATTTAAATTTCCCCTTGTCAGTTTCCATAGCTTCCTAATACGCATAATCACTTTCTCACCATTCGATACCAACATCCCGTTTGTAAAACACGATTGCAACAAAGTGTGTTTGGAATAATTATCGCAAGCACGTTCACGGTGGTACGATTTACCACCAATGAGATTTCGAAACCTGACTATACAGCAACATAACAACAAAAGCAACAAAATATTCGAAACCACGACCACCAGTTTCTAAAGCATACACACTTACCACTAGGCCACGGAGGCAGTTACACTACATGTGAAAAATTGAAATTGAAGGTATACGCCGAGCTGAAGACATGCCCATTTGACGGATGATTCATCTTACTTATCAGTGATCGGCGCAAATTGCCCTAACCAACTAGGAAACAAGCATGAAAATGTGTCGAGTCTCTGATTGATGATGATTCGAACTCACGACCTCCGGTTTCTAAAGCATAAGCCCTTACCACTAGGTCACGGGGGCAGTTAAGCTGCATGTAAATCTCTCTAATTGAAGGTATATGCCGAGCTGGAAGCGATCACGGACAAGCTGGCGACGGACTGCCAGCGGGGCTCGTACTCCAAGAAGCAGCACAACAACGTGCCGCACGCGCTCAACGGGCAGGCCGAAGTCCAGAGTGAGTGCTTATTGCGAATCGCTCGGGACAGCATTCGGGTACATACGGCTGAACTGTACTATGGTTGATAGTCAAGGGGTAGTCCCAACTGTGGGCTTTGATAGGCGATGAGGGTGGGGAATGTGTCGGGAGTGAGTCGATTTTGTTCATTTATATTTTGTGATTTAGCGTTTGATAAGGTTTTAGTGAAAATTTGGATGCTTATCAGCAAATTTGAATTTTTCTACTCTATAAAGATAAAAAAGTTAAATAATGTAAAACAGTTCTTGAGTCTTTACTTACTTCTATAAGAACAATTAAATATTGTAGATAGCAATAGAGAATTTAATAACTTTGTCGTATTGTACCGAATGCTCTTCCATCACACTCCAGTCTCTTTACAAGATAGTTTGAGGAATGAGTTGTGCAGCTTTGCTAATCATTAATAATTTTTTTTTATTAAAAAGCATACGGCTGTTCGTGCCTTGCGATGATCTTTTTCTATTTCAAGTTACTGCCGTTTGTATGGAGAAGTTTATAGAGGTGCATTTAAATAAATAAAATAAAAATAAAAAAAATGAAAAAGCCTTTTATTAGAGTTGCATTTAATGTATTAAAATTATTGATAGCTTATCTATACAACGGTAGTGATTCTTCAAGTTGAGAATCTATTGAGGACATGACATACGCTAATGTCTATAATAGATTTTACATCTTTGTAGCGGTAGTGCACTCTCGTTGATTAGGATACCTTCGTTTATACAGCAAAAGAAATACTATCAAAAGTAAGACTTTCTGAGTATTTGTCTGAGGTCAATAAAAAACAGTCAAATTCTTGGACAAAAGATCATTAGATTCGAGTTCAATATAGAAAAGAACTTTTAAATGGTTCGAGATAGAAAAAAATACTTATTTTCAAAAAGAGAACGTTCGATTTGAACCATACCGAATTGGTCACACTCACACACACAAAACGAGAGTGCACTCACCGCGCCGTGTGTGTGTGTGTGCGTGTGTGTGCGGCATGCGCGTGTGTGTGCGTCCGTGTCGCGTGTGCCGTTGGGAGTGCGCGAGTGTGTGTGTGCGCAGCGCCCCCGCCCCCCGCGCTCAACGGCTCCGCGGGCACGCCGCCCCCCTCCGCCGCCGCCGCCCCCGCGACGCCCCCCTCCGTCGCCCGCGCGGCGCCCTCGCCCGACGCGGACACGCCGCCCGCCTCGCCCGCGCCCCCCGCCACGCCCCCCGCGCGCGCCAACAACAACGCTGACGCCGAGAACGACGCGGAGGCGACGCCCCACGGTGAGTGACTCGTGCAGCGCTATGACACCCTGGTACTTTGGGCGCGGAGGTACGGATTACGTTGATGGAAGAGTCATAGTAGTGATAGTGTTTGATAGTTATGACGCCCTGGTACGGTTGCTAAATTTGGTATACCTTTGAGTTTTTTGGATTAGGTAGTAGTCTACTTTATGGCTTGTAGGTAGCAAATGTTTAGTAGAAAATATTTTTCGCCCATATCGACGGTAGTATTACCATCGGGTGATGATGAATAGAGATGCAGTCGGATTACGCTTCGCTGCAGCTGTAGAGTTTGATTATATCGTACTGATACATCCTGAGTTGTTTTAAACATATATTTAGTGTAAAAGCCCTAGCCTGTATTGTGTACCAAGTGCATTTAAATAGGTACACAGTGTTACTTGCGAGACTTTTGCGGATAATACATTTCTCGCACACCTTTGGCAATGGTGTCTTACTGTCAGGTAACAAGGTACGGCTTGTGTCTTATGATCCCCTAGTACTTTGGGATGACAAAGAACGCTTGAAATACGCTGATGGTGCCTTTGTGTTTTATGGTTATGATGTTCTGGTACTTTTGCAAGTTTTGTACGCCCGCTGACATCTTTTGAATAGGTTCAGAGTAGGAGTCTTGGCTCTTCCCTATGCAATATATGGAGCAAAATCAACGATCAACGTTCAGTCAGTCTATTACCGATATGAAACTAATATTTCACAACTATAACATTGTGATACTTTTTCCATAAAATGTCATATTTATCTTTTAGCGTCACTCGAAAAGGTCTTTGCCTCCCTCGGTTTTCTTTAAAATTTTGGAACGTCAGTTTGACGCGTTGAACTCTAGATTTGATCATATTTCCAATAAATTTATGTTTTTTTTGAAAATTTCGTTAGTAAAGAAGGTTTAAAGTTATAAGAGTCATATTATTAAGTTCGCTTCTGCGTCTCAATTTGAAATTTTAGGTTCATTCAGTTTTTATATTTATTTACCTACTTCTTAAAAAAATTTTTTTGGTCAATGCATTCACTGTAGGATTATGTCATCATGGTACTAGAAGTACCTAGCTTCAGTTCAACGGTACCTTTGTAACAGTCCAACATAGGTTTGCATAAAAATAAGTAAGTATGTATTCGTGCCTGATACCGTGTCTGTCGTAGTTACCACTAAAATCAACTAAACCGATGAAAAAAGTAAAATTAATATAACAATCTACTATTGTAATATTAACTCATGTCTGGTTTTCAAAATGTGTTAGGCAAGAAGGCTAAGAAAACGTTAAATTTAATAAGAGATGATATCAGAAGTATTTTAGTAGTGCTTCGCTATTTAGAAAGCGCATTCATGAGACTTTGTGTTGATATGAGTTATGTTCTATATATAACAACTGTGTGAGAAATAGCCAACATATAAGATAATGCACGATATCTGACGCTATGAGCTTACATTATATAGAGATATAGAGATAGAGAGTAGATGTAGGAGAGCTAAATTCCCCAGGTTCTCCACCACCCGCCGAGTCGATCAATAATAACGTAGAGGAGAAGATAGAAACGAGAATTGAGACGGAGAAAGAGACAGAGAAAGCGCAGAAGAATGAGTCGGAGATTGAGAAGGAGAAAGAGAAGAAAGACGCGGAGAACCAGAACCAGAAGGAGGAGGTGTACGATATACCAGTTGGTGAGTTGTTAGATATGAATGTTGGACTGCGGTAATGTCGGATAAGAAATGCAATTGTTTATGAACGGACCAAAGAAATTGATCAATAAGGAAGTAATATTTAAAACCAATAGGAACATTAAAGATTCTATTTTGTTTTAATCCCAGTTTAATTTCATGTGCACCAGTTTATATGTAAATAATGCTAAATAAGCCGATATGTATTAAAGTGAGTGTAAATTTTACTTTATACTCTACTATAAACGCAAATTTTGTTCCTTTTTTACTTAACTAATTTTAATAACAATTTAATTTAGATATATTCATGCAACTTAAACAAGCATTACATGCTACACTTTAAAAAAATGCCGAAGCTGTCAGTGTATGTGGAAAAATTGAATAATGTCTTATAATAATATTGTTTTGCCCTTTATTTAGGTTATTGTTTTAATAATATTAATCGCCAAGCAAAACAGCGCTGTTTTGACCTTAGCTTCCTTATTGGTTAATTTTTGTATAAAATGTTTGTAAACAATTATTTCCTTATTTGCCCTTCCCACGGTATAGAAAACTATGTGGGGGTAGGTATATTTAGCTGGCAAATAATCATTTTAAGCATAATTTAAAATAAACTATTAATATAATATTTCACTATATACATATGTTATAAGGTTAATAAACAGCTAATCAATTTAATTGAAGTGAACAACCCAAAATCAGTTTTGTAGATTCACTTTGTGGTCATTGACAACATATCTACATAGATATAATTATGGGTTTAATTAAATAATAATAATTGCTTATAACTAATTTCAAGGATAGTTTGAACTTTGCTTATTTAAATGTTAAACAATAATTGAGTAGTAAAATTGCTTTTGTGTATAACTGTTTAATACTGTAATTTTTGTGTTGAAGTTGATTTTAATTTATGTACTTCTTTAAGGTGTTGGTTTTTTTATATGGCTTTGTTTAATATGAATATTTCTTGAATTTCAGTATTTATATTTAAATATATTTTGTACTTTGATTTTGTATAGGTTTATATGTATATATTTATATTTAATTTCAGGTCGGGGTTGACTTTTATTTATGTATGCATTATGACGCTTTTTATTTTGTTGTATTAGCCGGATTTCTTTTGCATGTGTTAACATTTTAACTATTTTCGATGTTGTGTGCTTTTTGGTTTTATTTTAGGTGTGCGTTTTGCGTTTGCCAGTGAGATGAATTCTGTCTACTTTATCGTCCTTTAGCTGTATTATTACGTAATTTTCCGATTTTGATTGAATTGGAAATGAAAATGGGTATCAATCTATTTTATTCCGTACACCTTCATATTTTAGGTCTAACTTTGATACTTAGAAGTAGGAATAATGATCAGTGATTTTTATGGCTGATCCAATGAGACGACCAAATATAATATGGAAACCGCGTAACCAATAGCAACGAATAGGTGTAGTGTTTATTGCGTTGTTATTGATAAATAAGAAAGCTAGATGTATGAAGCCACTTTATTCCTCTGTTTACATATACTTTGTTTACTTATATGCATTTAAGGTCCAAAGTCGATCTACCTTGTACATTCGTACATATAATCAATTGCTCTTGTGTATGTGTGAATAAGGTTTAAACACTATCGCCTTAATTTTTACGTGTAAATGCGGTTTATAGTCGAATGCCCTGTCGTACGTATAGCACATTTAAAGGACATTGGACTATGTACCTTATATTAGTGACTTTAAGGTCGTTTTTCGTAACGCAGGGGCAACGCTGGCGGGGCTGCCCGCGGGCGCGCTGTACCGCGTGCGCGCCACGTACCGCTACACGCGCGAGGACAGCGACGAGCTGTCGTTCGACGTCGGCGACGTCATCCGCGTCGTCGAGTATGACGACCCCGACGAGCAGGTAACCGCCACTATATTGACCACGTCGCCAGATAATGTACAAAAAAGCCATTATATATTCTCACACGAAATATTCACCCGTGCAATATTGGTCTGATAATGCACGGCCATTGTACGGCCAATGATTTCAAGTCAACTCGGCGGCCATTCGAGCTGTCAGAGTCCCATCAGCCAATCAACTTACGCAACGTTTAAACTATAAATAGCAAAACAATCTGTTGATCAATAAGAGACGAATGAAAAGTATGGACCAGCTGTTTTGACTACGAATCTGCAGTGAAATTGTAATTCCACTAATTATAAGACTGCACAAATTTCCCTAACCAACTAGGAAACAACAATGAAAATTTGTTGAGTCCCCGCAGGATTCGAACCCACGACCTCCGGTTTCTAAAGCACACGCCCATACCACTAGGCTACGGAAGCAGTTAGCTCAATATTAGGACCCTTAAAATTATTTACATGTTAAAAATTGATATGTTATTTAGTTTAAACACGCACTAACTGTTCTCTACATTGAGCATGCTAGTTTTAGGTCTCCTTATATTGTTATAAGGAGACCTAAAACTTATAATCCCTACCCTCCCCTATCCCAACGAACCCTAGTCCTCACAAGACTAAACGAATGGCGCATTCCAGGAGGAGGGCTGGCTGATGGGCATCAAGGAGTCTACCAACGAGAAGGGCATGTTCCCGGCCAATTTCACGAGGCCCATCTGAGGGCAGAAGGACCCCATAATCAAACCTTTGCCAAGTGTCTTGCGGTTTCCGAAAACACTAACATTTCAACTGTATTCATTCAAAACATCTAAATCCTAGACGTGGACGAGATTAAATATATAATAGTGACTTGGTTTTAACTTATGAGCTTGTAAGACATCGAACGATAAAATTTAATTGAACGCACCAAAGTTAATTGGACATTGAGTTAGCAAACTGATGTGCAGTTAAAACGATAGTAAACTCCAGCAGTAATCATAAAGCTTAGAATGTTCTTTTTTAACGTTTCTGGTAGTTTTTTAATGTTTCGCGTCTGAACAGACTCCGTTATAACTTGAATTCTATTTAAATGCCATGAACATATATACAATACGTATTCCCGTAATATTTAAAATGTGAAACATTGATTTTAAAGTGATTTAATAGCAATATACGATTTTCTGATTCTGTTTTCACTTAATGCTATAAATGTCCACTTTTATTCAAGTCACTATAACTTTAAAAATAATTATAAATTTTCGAAAAACCTGAAATGTAACAGATTTTGTAAGACCAAATTATAATGTTGTCTAAGACAATTTTAATTGAAAATCTATAAATTTCAGAGTTTATATGTTTCGTTTATTTTGGATACTTTTTATCTCTTAATAATCAGTCCTCTAGTATTAGGTCAAGTCTAATGTTCTAGAAAATGCATACGCATTGGTGTGATGACGGAAATCGCATATCACTTCGCCATTTATAACTCTTAGTGTTTAGTTGTTGAGCGTTATTAGAGATCTATATATTATTTATTACGTGTTGTATTGCAACGAATGAATTAACGACTAGCCCGTTTACTTTATTTCACAGTTTTTCTCTTTGTTTTATCTGTCTCTCCTTTTACGCGCCAATAAATGTTTGTATTGTAAATATTGAAACGGAAAAATAAGTAATAACATATTTTTAGAGATCCATTTTAGTCACTACGAGTACGGTGTAGGGTAAAATGAAATTTAATTGAAATTACCGTTGTTTTTTTTTTCTATTTGTATGAAACTTTTACTTTTTCTTAACTACAAGGAGGTGAGAAAGTAAATTGTTTTTTTTTTAATTTCATCTATTCGATTGACATTTCGATTTTGATGTCGTCGTATCGATTTGTAATTTGTTGTAATCGATTTTTAAATTGAATTGAGATTTTTAATATTAAACAATTGAACTGTTTGTTAACGGAATTGCTCAGTATTTATATTAATGAATAATGTAAATGGGAAGTGTCCTTAATACGTGGTTTTTATATCAATACGATTGACGAACAATTAATGGAATATATTTAATTAATTGCATATATTAATGTATTTTGCAGTATTAGTTACGAAATTGAATTGTTTATCAAATTAATAACTACATTGTATACATTAGAGCAGTCATTTTTAATAGTCCATCTAGCCCTCTTAAACACTAGCAGTTATGGTCTTCTAATTAAGAATTTTCTAAGAAACTTTATAATTTTTTTTTGTGAAAGACCCATGTATCTTAATTATATACTTTCTCTTTCATTTTCAATTAATTAAGCCAAAGACTTACAACTTTTTTTATCTTCATTTCTTTTTAATTTATTATCTGTATTATATCACTGCATGTTTCATCATCTATATAAGACTAATTCTCTTTATATTTTATTATATTATTACAGTAAACTTGCATTTTATTCGTTATTGCTAGTGTTTAAGAAATATCTATAGGTAAATAAAATAAAAACAAAACGAAATTGTGACACATTTTTACTTCGAATATTACGATCCCATACCAGTCTGTTAATTTATTTTGTTGTTTGTAAAATTTATTATATACATGGATTTTTGTTTTGATAATTGTTAATGCGCCATTATAATAATATAATCGAATATAAACTGACGTGGTAATTGTTTAAGTAAATATTATTACTACTTATTAACAATTCGTTAACATTTAATATAAATGGACAATGTTTTTGTAGTTTAGAAACATATTATTTTATTGAACTTTTCTGATGAATAAATGCCGAAGAAAACATATCTTAATCTTGTTTAAAATTAACTGTGTATTTCGGGCCCAAAAAGTTTAATTCACTTACAAGAATCAATAAAAAATTTAATTAAAACGTTTTTATTTGTATATATAAAATGTTTTACGTTCACCCACAGCTATAGCCATAAGATACGATTGATTTTCCATTATAAAATTGTCCAAATTTTAATTTTTAACTTAGGAGTGCCAATGAAGCAAAACTTCGTGTTTTGAAACAATAATATTTTACTCTTACCTTAGGCTACAGTTACGAACTTACTGACGCATCGTCCAATGAAAATAGCACCATAATTATGCACTGGCGTAATATAGCATGTGGTATATTGAAGAAGTCTAAGGACTGGTAGAGTAAAACGGTGTTATTGACGCGTCGTGGCTTATGTCGACAGTGCCATGCGGAGGTGTAGATGTTACTTTGTAAGTTTGTTAGGATTTGTACAGTTTTTACAACTGCAAATAAAATGTTTCACACAATTATCTTTGTTTATTTTCCCCTTTTTTTACCTGTAGCGGGCCTGTTTTGGACTTATTTTCAGTACTGCTAAGTAAAATTCCATAAAACTGCATTTGGTATAATTACAGTTATCTATTTAGTTTTTAGGTAGCTGCATCAAATTGTACCAAAGTTTGAGTATCTCTAAGAAAAGAAAAGCAAAGGCTTACTTCTTGATCCATCTATTATGTCACCTGTGTCGATATAATTTGTTAATTTATTCTGGTAATATATTATAGCAACACAGGTTTTAAACCGGTCTAATAACCTGATTCACTAAAATAACTAAATCTTTTTAGTAATGCTATGCAAAAATCATCTTCAGGAACTACACGGTTAGAGTAAGAAACATGTATTTAAATATGAATGCACTGACAAGATAAATAATGACAAAGACAGGCTTTTCGAAATAATTTAAAAATCATGAACTAGACATACGTTAAAATAGTTGTAGCTTTTATATAATAGTAAATAAATGGTATATATTTTATTTAGCTTAACTTTATATTGATCTGTTTTTTGTATGAACCGCTAACGTCACGTCATGTGTCAAAGAAAACCAAACATTGATCGCTCTCGCTTGTTTTGATATTTCCGATCCATATATTATGAATAAAAATGTTTAATTTTCAAGTGATTTAATAACTGAACTTATTTATAACATAATAGCGAACTTAACGTATGGTTTTTGTTACATCGTTAAAATAATGAATAAGTCAAACCGATTGTTGCTTAGTGTGGTAAAAGTTTTTATTTTGTTTGCTAAAACAAATATTTACGTTCGATAAAATACGTATTATTGTGTCAAAACATGCAGGCTGTCGCTTAAAGACTGCTCAACAGCCAGGTAAGAAAATTATCATTTTTAATATTATTAACAGTTATAAAGTTGTTATTATATTAAAAGTTTACCAGCATTTTAAAAAAAGATTAAGTCATTAACTTACTTTAGGAACTAGCAGTTTAAGTTTATTCCAGGTGATAAGTAAAATAATAACTAGATAGAGACTTACATATTAGTGTATAAATTATTTTTCTAACTTTTCTTTATATGTGATTTATTACCAATTTGTTTTCATTCATGCAGGCTGTCCATTGTAGTTTTCGAAATGGACCAGAAGAAGCAATATATGTTTGTAAGTTTATTATTTATTTTTTATTTTATTTTTAAATCTATTTATAACATTTGTCACACTGCTGCTTTTAAGTTTATACAATATGTATAAATTTATGAGACTTTTTTATTTATATAAAACTGGATACCTTGAGATTTTATTATTATTATTGTGATGAGGTAAAGCTGTTGAATATAAAATTATGAACATAAATAACCAAGATGACAAAGAATATCATATAAAAAAGGATCCCTTTTATTGCATGTATTGAACTAAATACTTAATCAAATTTATAAAGCTAAAACTTAAATTTTTACATTAAAAATTTGTTGTAGATTTTATATGCTACAACTGATTAACCCTCATACTAGCAGGTTAACAATAGAAGTACATAAAACAAGTGATTTTTAGATATTCTGCTACAATAGCAATGTTTATTTTGATAACACATTGATTTCCAAGCTGCACCTAATTGTTCATTAACATTATGAATTTTGCTGTATAATAATTTTTCAACAGTCAGACTCAGTCACAACATTAATCTATATTATTTTATGTAGTGCTAAAAGCAGATTAAATGAAGCATAAACTGTACAATCTCAAGTTCTACTCTTGCCATGTGTAATTTAAGTTATTAGGAACAAAAGAGTATAACATATAATTAAGCTACATGCAGTAGCACCTTTCAAAGTGATAGTATTGTGACATTTGTTTTTGCCCAAGCAAAGCTTTGCTCTTTCGGAGTATTTCAACTCCTTTTAACAAAGGCAAAAATTGACCAACCACTTGGTGTAGTGGTTAGTGACCCTGACTGTTATGCCAGTTGGTGTGGGTTTGGTTCCCACCAGGGGAAAAATATTATGTGATGAACAGTGTTTTTCTCTTGTCTGGGTGTTTGTATCTTTATATATATATTTACTAAAGAAAAGTCAAATGTATTAATCAGTCAATTAGTTTCTATAGTAAAAGCTTTGCTTAGTTTGGGACTAGATGATGTTCTGTAATTTGTCCAGAATTAATATTTTTATTATAAAGATTTGAATTTAAGTTTTATTGTTATTCCCTAGTTGGTTAGGGCAATGCGGGGCTGATCACCCGATTGTCTGGAGAAAGTTAATCCATGTGTCGGATGGGCATTTAAAACATTGGTCCTAAGCCTGTTCCAGTTGGCTGATCTGTAGTATATAGGTCAGTCTTCGTAGTTGGAATGACTAGGAGAATATAATATTATATTTCATTGGTATTGGCTATTTAGATGATACATCTAAAAAAAGGACTTATGTTTTGACTTTATGACTTGCTTAGTCTTACACCGATTTTAGTTTGCTCGTAGTAAAAAAAGTTGGTTATTTAACGTAAACATCGGACTTTACCCTAACTATAACGACAATAGAGTTATGTACACAAAATATTGTAAAACATTAGGCTTCGAAGGTTAAATGCTGCCATTTTTCATCTCCACGCGGTGTTTTTTAACATTTGACATTTGTCTTTGGTTTTGTTAATTCCAAGAGCCTGTGGGTGCTGCAAACCAGTACATTATAAGCTCTACTGTGTTCTGGTTTGAAGGGTATCGTAGCCAGCGCAATTACTAGGTTTACGAGACGTAACGCCCTATGCCCACGGGCGGCGGTCTCTCGCTGCATTTCTCATGGACAGAGTGTCACTTACTACTGTGTGTTACTTACTATCAGGTTAACGTCACTCTTCTAGTCTCGTCTCATCATAAAAAATGGGTGCGTGTACTTATGTACGTGCTGAGAAGTTATACTTCTTTGGCATCATTAAATACTTATGTACGCGCGTGAGAAGTTATACTTCTTTGGCATCATTAAAAATAGTTTTTAATTGCATGCAAATAATTAATTACAATACAATAAATAATACATACGGATAGTTAACCTCAATTAATTGGAGCACTTGAAAAGTATATAAGCACAATTTTTTTCACAAATATTCACAAATAGTAAGTAATATCAATCAAAAATAATTAAGATAATTAAAGATGATAGATTTACAGAACTAATCATAAATAATTCGATGAAGAATTTATGGATTCACAAGACGTACTTTGATATATCATATAACTGGTAGTTCAGCGCCATCTGTTGCTTACAAATGTAGAATTCCTAAGAGATGTTGGCTTACTTGTACAGCGGTACTATAAATCAGAAGCTTTGATTATGTGTGACTAGATGGCGCTTATCTAAAACGTATTACATAGATAAATCACAATGTTGATATATTAAATGAATAAAAATATTACCATTATATCAAGTTGAATAAACATCATTACAAATATTAATATATTTATATAATAATATATTTAATATAAATTTAAATAATATAAAATATATTATTAATAATAATATATATATATATACCAAAAACGAACCTTAATCCTAACTCATAGAGCACATTATGCAACAATTATCGCAAATAAAAACGACAACTCCATTATCACTACACAAAATCAACCTTATCACTATGTAATATGGACCTTATTACATTTTCACCGTTTTCATTATAAACTGTTAATTTTGTGTGACAAATCGTAAAATTTCACTTCATCATTTTTCATAACGCGCCTAAAGAAGTATAACTTCAAAAATGTCTTACTGTGCCCGCGATGTGGTTTTGATTTGTTTAGGGTACATCTCCAGCCTGTGTTAGTCTTCTGGTGGACATAGGCCTCCCCATCTCCATTAGGAGGTTTTGGACCTTACCCCACCACGCTGGTCCAATGCGGGTTGGTCGGTTGACTAACTTTTTACATGCCCATCCGACGTATGGATCATCATACTTTTCAGACAGTTGGGTGATCGGCTCAAATTGTCCTAACCAATTAGGAAACAACTCGGATAAGTAGTTGAGTCCCTGCAGGATCCGAACACACGACCTCCAGTGTCTAAAGCACTAGTCCATACTGCTACGCTGTGAAGGCGTTTAGGGCTGTTTAATGTATATTCATTAGGCAAGAGACCATTTTGCAAATGAAGTAGTCGAAAAAACAATTATCTCACGTAGCAAAAAAATAATATCCGTAATTTTTTTATATTGTCTATTTTGGAACAATGCCAACATTGTAATGACATTTTTGATTCGATAAATGTAATGTCCTTCACGCGATATGAACTGTGCAAATGAAGTATTACCATACTTGTTAGCTTTAACGTATGAATGCGAAAACTATGACAAACGTATAAAGTATACGGAGCGGCGTTAAGAAGGTATTGCCAGCTTCCTTAGTTTAATATTTTGTAATGTGTTTTAAAGTCATTAGGATCGACCGTGATGGAACCGTATACCTCGTAAGGAAACCCTATAAATGTGTTAAAACATTTAGTCCTTTGTGTTGCGAAACCTTGATGACGCTCTTCGTAAAATGTTTAATAAAATACTAGGTGAATTAGAAGGTGGATTTGAGATAACTGCAAAAACGCACGCTAGAACAAAAACTGCATATGTTCTGAACTACATTTTAAATAAATGAAATCCTTGATCTCTCAGTGGAAATAGACGGCTTAAACTCTAGAAATCTGAGAATTATGATAATAATCAAAGAAGACAATTTTATTTGCCTCCTTACAATGGACTTGGTAGCAGTGGAAGAAATTTAAATGAGTATGTGTCGTTCATTTATGCTTCAAAGTGCTGTCTATGCCACAGATTAGATAATATATCTCTAGGTATACTAAATTGCTACTAGCAACAGTAATAATCTCCTAGTTATTTCCGACTACGATTTGTCTACGTTAGAGGTTAAGCTGTCTGCGTAGGATATTACAATCCTATATTTAAGGATTGCAGACAAAAGTGTACTCCTACTTTCCCTACTACCGTCACGTCTAGAGAAAGATCAGAAGTAGGGCCTATATTGTACATGCCTGTCCAATGTATTAATAATATATTTTTTTAAAGCAATCTGATGAACTGCCTGCCTTACCCTAACGAATTGGAAAACAACCCAAAGTGCTTAAGTCCTGACAGGATTCGAACCCATGACCACCGGTTTTTAGAGATCAAATTCATGTATCCCACCATTCATGTAGGCTACGTAGATTCGATAGATGATATTGTCTTTCACGCATTCTTTAAATTCTACTTGCTGTCCAATGAAAAATAATGATTCTCATTAGACAAACTTCTGCGTATCTTTAAATGGGTTCTACCCTTTATAATTGCGGTTATTGTGTATGAAAACCTTTTTATTCGGTAAAATAATATATTTTTTTGTAAATAAGTTAAAGATTCCAGAATTTCGGTATCAACTTAGGGACTTTGTACCTCTTATTAAACTAGTTTTCAGACCAGCTATAATGTCCTATAAACTGAAACATTGCAAAGTTTGCACCCTTGTTAACTAGACCTAAAGTATTTAGTCTAAAAATTAATACGAAACTGCTCCACTCTCAAACTCAACTTCAAATATATTTATTCAATATATAAGTGTAACGATTCCATTCAATATTTACTGTCAAAGGCTCTATCGCCGATTCGGAATAGAACTGTGGCGTGGACTCGCCAATACAGTCCCGAGTTATCAATTATATATCATATTAAAATCCGCTTTACGCAATCTGGCAATAAAAAAACAAAGCGGATATATAATAAAAATTCTATCGCTCATAAAGCCAATGCGATGGATTGGTGCCAATTCAATTACAGACGTTAAGTGTCTTTGTAAAAGTATCTATCTATGAATATATATCTAATGACACTAAAGATCTGATATAAAACGTAATTTTAGTCATTACCTAGATGTCTATTAAAACATTTTTTTCTTACTAACTGATGTTTACCGATGAAACAACTGCATCGTAAATTTATTTGTCGATAATTCTTAGCATTAATACATACATCATCAGCCTGTGAAAGTCCACTGCTGGACATAGGCCTTCCCTAATTCACCCCTAACCATTAAGAGATTTTTGGCCCGTATCCCACCACGCTGGTCCAAAGGGGGTTGGTAGGTGGACAGACTTTACATGCCCATCCTGCGCATGGATCATCTTACTTTTCCCAAATTGCCATAATCAACTGGGAAAGAACAATGAAAATTTGTTGGGTCCCCGCAGGATTTGAACCCACGACCTCCGGTTTCTAAAGCACACGCCCATACCACTAGGTTACGGAGGCAGTTCGCTTAGCATTAATAGTCCTCAAATAATCCAGAAATGGACGCTATTGTTTTCGTTCATAATAAAATGAAGCTATAACAGATGTCTCCTAATGAAATTAGTGAAGAAAAACAGAAACAATTGTTAAATTTATATTTGTGTTTTAATATTAATCCATTCAGTCGGTAAATCGGTACATAAGTCTATATAACCTTCAAAATTTAGTCGTAAACGTCAAATGACTATTAACCAACGGATAACCGTTTGTTGTAGTCCTGTTTATGATAACCGCCCAGTCAACTATCTCAAAAGCAGTTTTAACTTTAGTAATTTTGATATAAATCATCTTTAACCAGATTATTTTTCAATTTGCCCAACACCTAAACTAACATCGAAATTTTGGTTAGGAAAAAAGTTGGCTCTTTATTGTTTAAAACGAGACAAATTGAAAAACTTTATATGTGCCCTATAATATTTTTCGAATTAGTCTAGTTGTTATTGTCTAATTATTCTAGTTGTTATTGTCTAATTATTCTGTGAGGTATATGTACTTCTAACTTATTTTACTTCTTCCCTACTTATCCGAACTGAATGTTTTAAACTTTAATGTTCTTCTTCATTAATATTTATGCTTCCAATCGTAATAATTTGCCGCATCTAAAGGCGTCAAATTCCATCTTGAATACAATAGATGGCTGAGTAAAGAGGAACCGAATAACTGTGCTAAATCTAGAAATTCCCTCTGTCCGAATTCAATTCGATCTGTCAAAGAGGCATCCCCTATCGAATTTTACAAAGCAAAGGAGTTTTGTATACTCGATAGCGATGTGTAACTTTATAGCACTACCTTTGACAAAACGCATGAATTTTCTATTCATTCAGGCGCTAAAACACCTTTACAGTTCCATTGTATTAGAAAGTTTAAGGTGGTCAAAAAATGAAGAAGGGAAAGTTTAGGATTGCTAAATACTTTTCCAAATGGATTGTTTGGACGGGGACAACTGATTTTTTACTGCATTTTTTTTGGTATGATGTTAAGCGGTTAAATTTACTTGTAACCTAAACCGCTAATGTTATAAATGAGAAAGTTTAGTACATGTTTTTTTTTGTAGTTGCATTTGTTGCTTGGAAGCGAAAAGTACTGAACGGATGTCTATGAAACTTTTCAGTCTAAAAGATTACATACCACATTAATGTAAAACAATTGAAGATGTTGATGGATTTGCGAAACCAGGGCTAAAAGAGAATATAGGTACGAAGGCAAACAATATGACTTATAGTGACAAAGTGACGTGGCACTAATTGCGTTATCACTGATGAATTATCGTCAATCTATCTATACATATTATTATATGTATAGAAATTGGAGTGTCTGTTTGTATCAACAAAATAACCTTTGTAATGTATAAGCGATACGTATAATAAAATACCATTTTGTTTTTGTCTGTCTGTATCTAATGCTCTAGCTAATCATGGTATGGCTGGTCCGATTTTGACAGCACTCTTTCTAAAAGATAGCTGATCTAACTATACGGTAGTATCTTAGCAATTATGCAAAAATTCTTTTATTTTTTGGGTAAAAATAAAAGAATTTTTGCATATACCTCGGGAGCCAAGTCGCTACACACGTACACATATGTAGCAAAGTGGCGGCCACTTTGCTACATTTTATGCATCAATTTCACCTTTTCCTTCTCAGGCATAGTCTATACTAATATTATAAAGAAAAAAGATTCGTTTGTTTGTTTTTAATAGGCTCTTAAACTCAAATACGTTTTGAAATATGCACTAATAGAAAGCATACTAAAATAATAATGTTTTTAACATAGGCTACTTGCTTCAGGAAAATTCATTGCAAAAATCTAAAAATAACACAGACAGAGTCGGACGGACAGCTTGTGTACAGTATAAAAATACATGTCTACGATATTAAACAATTAAGTTTACTCTTATATAGTTTACACAATAAATATTTTCATATCATAAATTGCTGTAATTCACTTTCACGAGGGTGTGAAGGTGCCCTGTAGGGTAACGACCCAAACCGCCCAGACTATTACATATACAATTTTCTACAGCTTTGGTTCATTATACGTCAAAATTTTAAATGTTTACCAAAGCATATGAAGCCATCAAGGTTTTTTTGCATAGGTTCTGTATTACAAATCAATTGAATAAGGAATGAGTTTTATCGTATTAAATAAAAGTTTTATATACCATCCCTTGCCCAAATAATTTAAGTTCGTCTTATGTAGTTTTTAAAAATATATACAGCATAAACTTTGGAAAATTTATGACACCAAAACAGTTTTCCTTACGAGTGTATGCGTCACAATGGAGACTGAAAGCGAGTTCAGTTGTTGCCGCGACTTCGACGAACGAACGCGGTCGGTGCGCGTTTCGCGCGCTTTTCGTTTGACGTTTCCATTTGTCGCGTCTGTGACGATTGTCAAAAGTTTTATTTGGCGCGTAAGTTATAATTTATTTATATACTAATTGACCCGACCAGACTTTGTACTACCTCAATTGATAAATAAAAGATCAAAATTTTTGTTCAAGATCAAAAATAAATCTGATAGATAATTAACAGCTGTAGTAGATCTACTTACTGTACTTAAGTGAAATTAAGACTATTTTTCACCTTTAAGAAGAAATATATAGAAAAATGCAGTTATATTATCTCAAGAATTTATATTTAATTTCACCCTCTAACCTTCCCTGGTCTTCCACAAATAATTGAAGACCAAAGTTAACCAAATCGGTTCAGCCGTTCTCGAGACATACGAACAACAATTTACTTTTGTATATTTAAATAGATAATTTTAATAATCGACTACTTAAATAAAATTATTATTGCTCATTACGAGATATAAGTCTATTAATGGAATTGGTGGAGCTTTTGCGCGTTAAGTTTTGGAAATTTTTAAGGTATTCGTAATGAAAAATAAGTAAAATGAAACCGACCTTAAAACTTGTCGTCAGGTAACGTATTCTTGGAAAGGGATTTTTTGTTTTTGTTATATATGTTGCACTCTTTTGTTTATACGCCTTATATATTTATACATGTCTACGCATTGCATTGATTTTTATGGAAATATGTACTACTTTAAACCTTTTCAAGGTTTTTTTTAAACAATACTCTTTTGATAACTGAATCATAACAATGTTTACCATTACTTGTGCAGAGATAAAATAATAGCAGTACATGTTGATTATTACAAAATGAATTTTAAATATATTGTACTTTTCACGCACAAAAAAAAAATACATATATATATATATATATATTTAAAAAGTAACAGCGCAATGCTTTTACGTTGCGCGAATAACTGACATTCGAAAAATATTTCATCAAGTAATGTCCGGGCTCATAAAAGTTTTCCACTGGCTGCATACGGAAAATTCGATGATTGAAACAGTTCCTTTGTTTTCGCATGATTTACGAAAATTTATGATGTCCATTTGATTTTGGTTGGGATATTTATTTATTTATTTATTATTTTTCACTATTTAAAAAAATAACCTTCGTTATAGAAAGAATGGTGTCATAACTTGAACGTGTTCGTTGGTGTATGGCTGTGGTTTTGCGCCGTTTCGATATTCATTTGTGTTTACTCAAAAAATAAGAATTGCTGTAGTTAATCAGCCTTATCGTGGGTGTAAGATAGATCCGCCGTACAAGTGAAATTAATCAAGTACCGATGGTGGTCCCTGTTACAGGAGACCGTTTGGATCTGAAGAGTATTGACCTGCTGTGTTCCTGTTTGAAGGGCACCGTAGCCAGCGTATTTACTGGGTAAACGAGACTTAACACCCTATGTCTCACGGTAGGCAACGCGTTGGCGATACCACTGGTATTGCTAATGTCTATGGGCGTCGGTGACAACTTCCCATCAGGTGGCCCGAATGCTTGTCTGCCTGCGTATCCCATAAAAAAAAATTACCAATCCGTCTGCTCAGCATGGCATTTTAAAGCAACTCTTTATAATGGACGCCAATAAAATCGGCCGTCTTGGCGTTCATTAAAAAAGGCCTATGTCCAGCAGTGGAATGACTATAGTTCAGCAAAACGTATAGAATGTTTCCCAGTTAGTTTATTTTGAGTTAAAGTTGCTTTTAAGTTAAAGTTTTCATAGGCAAGTTTAATAAAAATCGGTTGATCCGTAAAAGTAGCAGGAGTGAAAATGGGAGAGGAAGGAAAATGTTTGCGTCTGGGTTTTTTATTTATTTTTTTGTTTCTTTGGCTTTTCCATATAGCTGTTGATAAAGCATGGAAATATGAAATAAATACATTTCATGATTCGATACAGATTCTTTAATGAAACGTTAAAATTATAAAAAAATGTCAAAACGTTGTATGTATTGACATTGATCTTAAAATGAATAATAAACTATGTACACATAAACTTACTCTTTATAAAAAAATCATATTTCATTTGTGTAATTTTTCTTACGCTCATTAAGATTTGTGTTTGTTATAACAATAAATCATTCGGAACAGAACGGCATTTCCTTTTAAGCAAATTAGTAGTGTGAAAAAGTTCATTTGTTAAGTTCCGAAGGCCAACGTAGCTAGTGTAATTATCAAATAATCTACAAATCCAGTGAACGATAAGTATCCATCAATCAAAAAGGAAAATTTTGTGGTATATCCGATAATTTATGAAACGAGATTATTCACGGTCTAGTTTCTTTATAATAGTGGACAATGTATGATCACTCTGTATTATTGATTTCACTAAAAGCAAGGATTTGGGAGCTAGGCTAAAATGCTTAGTTCGAAGGTCTTATGTCTGTTTAATTCAGTCGAAATATTGTTATTAAACATCCTCGCTATGCACGTGGCCAATATCTGAAGCGTATTCACCATTTATAAGTTTGCCGCGTGTCTATGTCTACACAAGGGCAGCCGTCGTAAGTTCAAACAGCATTTATTACATCGGCACACACGGCAATGCAAATACCGTACTAAGCAATAGCACGAACAGGTAATACATTCGTACTTTTGATTACAAAGTAAAGTGTTTGAATTGTTAGAGTTTTTGCCGATTGCGAAGATGGCGGTATTATGTTGAGGGATAAATGTCTGTTACTATTGACTTTTTCAGGTACAAGTTAACGTGACGTTACTTTTTGCTTTGATTTCTTGCTTCAAACGATCCATAATCCATAATAACATTTTGAAACCAAATTTAATTATTTTTTATTTACTTTAATTATTTCTTGTCTGCCCGTGATCATGGATGCTGAAAAGAATCCGAAACGTCGGGAATAAATATATTTAAATAACGTGAAAAATCCGTAAATAAGTGGATTTGATACAAAATTTAATGTTTATTTTATCAGCACAAGCTCCCTTCTAGTTTAGAATAATTGAAGCGATAGACTTTCGTTAGAGAAAATCGTATTTTTGTAAAAAAAATATCGTACTGTAAAAGTGTCTTAAATAAATTGTATATTTCATTGCAAATTAAAACACGAATCATAGCCGTCTACAAATTTCTAGTTTCTCAGGCTATCTGTTGAAAACAGCTCTTATACCTTTCGTTAGGTTATAAATTACTAGCCTCCTTATTTTCACGTGGGTTAATGCCTACGAATACCTTACCTGCTTACGTTATGTCAGACTCGGACCGACTACCCATACGTTTTTCTCCCTTGTGCCTCAAATTCACGGGAATATTTTGGCAATCTTCTGCGATCCTATCAGCGCTTGCAGGTGAAGCAGCCCCATCTCGGGCCTACGTCCAACCAACTAATGGACCCTTTGTCTTTATCCTTATGCATGGGCTCCCCAGAATTTGTAACTCAGGAGCTATGGTGGTCAGAAGGTTGACCTTGCACAAAATTCCCATCCCTCGACCTCGGCCCCGATGTTAAACTCCGCAGTCCCGTTTCGCCCAGACGGGAAGTTGCCCAGCTATTGACGAATGACAGCGCGCACCTGATAAATTACACATTATATAATAAAAGGACACTTTATAATGCAAAAATATGGTTAACGAGTCATATTAATGAATTCATTAAATTAAAATATCAATGTTCAACACTTCTTAAAATACCATGGGATATCGAGTGAATCGTTCCTTATCTTTTGAGTATAAATACATAAAATAGATAAGTCAAAGCTGTAACAGACAAGGAATTGTTGAATCATGTCAGGATAGCACTTTTTGTTAACAGTATAATCCATAAACCCTATTTTTTTCAAGTCTGGTGTATATTATACAGCGAAATACCAATTAACATACTATATCTCTCTGAATCTGTTAAAGAGCTTATGCTAGCCACATTATGCGTCTTAGGAAGAAAATATTACGCATTATAAATCCTTAGTTATTCTTGTGTAAAGAATTACAGTCTTTCATTATAATATTAATTACAATTTTACATTATAGAATTAAAAATATTTTTAAGAAAAAAACTTTTGCATCGATATAATATTATTAGGATAAATACAGTACTTTCATTGTCGTTGATAAAGCAACACCGCATTAGTGACATGATCTAATTAAATAGACAGGTTTAACTTAAACTTGAAGGCTTAATTAAGATGCAAGTTGTATAATAATAAGCTTCCGCATAGAAGCGATAGCAGTTTCTCGTTTAACAAGATCATTGGATTAGTTTTATCGTTCGCAGGATAAAGTAAAACTTATTTAAACTTAGTTAACTTAAGCGTGTTCTTGTTAGCTTAATCTTTTGATCATCGAGTCGATCTAGGTAACTTTTTTAATAATGAGACTTAAGTTATAACTTGATTAGAAGATAATGGGATAGTAAGTTTGTTCTCTATGTTGAAAACATGTTATTTTAGTGTTAAGGGATACGTTTGCCTTACAGCCGCAAAGCAGGTCAATGGAGGTCATATCTTCTAATGAATTATCATTAAAACTTAATATTTATTTATATTTAATGTATGTGTACGTCTATTTTATTTAAATTTAGTAAACTCTTAGATTTTTAACTTCATATGTTTTATTTGTCCTAATACAAAACGTGAATGTATGACGTATATTGACTCAGTACATACTCCTTGGCGTAGCAGTTTGAACGTTAACAATCGGTATGTTGGTGCAAAATGTTAGGTTATCGATATTTATATAACAAAACTGTAATATAACTTAATTGATGGCGGTTACTTATTGCATTGCACCCATTTACGCACATTATAAATTTTATCTTCGTCTGCCTAGCCATTTCCTCTCACCTAAATAACAGATTTTACGAAAACCTCAACACTCTTTTTTTTTCAGCAATGATATTATGCTTCCAGATCCATGTCTTTGGTAAGTTTCATTAACACAGAGTTCGGGGGAAGCTACCGTCCCCACGATCCAGGTGTCAACACTGTCTGGCATTAGTGTCCTATGGCGGCCAATAAAGACAGTCGTGACAGCCGAAACCGATGTTTCACACAAACGTACAATTTAGGATAGTGTCTTGACGATCAAAAGGACATCAGTACAAAGTTGTACACAGAATAGAAATCCAGGACATAGGAGCCAATTCCACTAGGCTGTGGAGGTGATTTCAATTCCTATATATCAGCTCAAACTAGAACGAGCCTTTATCCGTTTATATTTTTACCATTAGCTTAACTTTCTTACTCATAAAAAGAAACTATGAAGGATGATGTGTGAAATGTCAACAATTGTTAACACTCCAAACATGTTGCCATCAAAGCCGACATCCGTGTTGTATGTTTGATTCAAAATTCGTATAAACATTGATTTCATGCTCTCGGTCACATCTTTAGTCGCGATGAATCTACACTAATAAAGAAGACGTTGAAAGAATGTAAAAAATTTTGTTCTTATGTCGTCATTGAGCAATTCTATAAAAGTTATTTCCATTTCAAATAATAATTGTTAAGAACTTTTCTGTGTAGATATGTTAAACAAATAATCGGCCAATCAGTCATCAAACGGTATATTTCTAAGTAAGCTATAGAAGCTTAAATTGACATTTGGTTTTCTGGTCCATATTGAATTAGAGTAGCGCCAATGGCGAACAAATGAGAAACGACAATAGCATACCAGAAGCACCTATCCCTCTTTACGAGAACGTAAAAGTTTAAGAGGAGAATTGAGTTAATGCCGATTTAATCGTATAGCTTGCTTTTTATTATGTATTAGCGACCCGCCCCTGCTTCGCACGGGAGCTATATAGAGCGGGATAGAAAATCTACCTACTATATTAAGCATGAGTTATATTTATTTATAAACCTTCCTCTTCAATCACTCCTATCTTTTAAAAAAAACCGCATCGAAATCCTTTGCGCAGTCTAAAAGATTTAAGCACACATTGGGATATAGGGACCGAGAAAGAGAGGTTTTTTATAGTATGTAGTGATAATTAATATGATTTTAAATAATTGACACGTAAAAGTCCATTTGCATCAGGCGATCAAATGGTCATTCTATCCTGCTGTAAAAGTTTCTAAGCATAAACCGGAAGAGCTTTTATTAGGTTTGTAGTTATTGACAAATAATTTATTGCTTTTAAATATGTTTATTCGTTAACCATAAATGGTATTAGGGGAAAACAGTTGCTAATAAAGACCTATCGTTTAAGCCAACCGCAGAATCAAAATGAATGTGCTTTAATCCATGTCATTATTTCTTTTCAATGGTTTTTAATTTTTTATGGTTTTTTGTAATGTCGATGCCAAGAACAAGTTAGTAACCAGTAGGCACTAATTATTTCTTCTATTTACGGGATTAATATATATTTTACAATTCACTATTTTACGCGTTAGTTATATATATTAATTCCCGGCATCCATGATCACAGGCAGACTAAGATGGTATACGTCTGTATCTCAACGTGTTTGGAATGACAGTTTTTCCCAAAATTATTATCTTCAAATTTTCCTATGTTTAAAATTTAGAGAATATAAATATTTGTAAATAGTAAATAGATAAGTTGACACTAGACGATCTAGAAATAATATAATTGTTCTCAGCACGTTGTTCGTGAAGCCTCTTGGGCCAGCGTTATGTTATTCCCTATTATTGGAAGTGTATACGCTTCCTTACCTGTAAAGATTCTGTTATTTCAGGACTCGGACGCGTTACAAAATAATCTTTCAAGGCTTTGCGCCATTTTCTAAATGGGATGCTAATTCGATAGATTTGCTCTGCGATCACGTTCACCTTAGCGGCATCGGTTTATTGGGGCGGGTTACGTGGACGATGGTGTCCTACGTGCTACTAATACCATTACTCAGTTTATGTCTAAATAAATCGAAACCTTTGTCGTAACGTATATTTGCAGAAGAGAGCTTAAAAGAGGCGAATCGCTTAAAAAAATACAGGAATTCTTTTCTTCATTCGTTGTCTCAGTGTAAGATTGGGAATATTTTCATTCGTGCAACTTTGCTATTAAATTGTTTGCGAACGATTACAGTGAGAAAGGCTTGATTTTATTCCACATTAATCTTGGTAGAGTATATTTACTCTCTTTCTTTTCTGACGTTCACATTGTTATATGTTCGTAATATAAAAAAGTCCATAAATTATAATAATGTAAATCAATTATCATTAGTGCAGCTTGTAATCCGTTATCCAGAGCATTGTACTTTTTCTTTATAATCGGCTTACATTTAATAGTACAACAATTACTATAGCATTTTGTTGCATTTTACAACATACAAAGCACAGTCATGACAAGGAAAATATTCCTGAAAATAGTGATTTCGATAGGAAATCGAAGTTCATGCTAAAATGACTGCTTTGTTTCAACCAAATCTAGAAGCTTTACACGAACATTGATTCTGACCGTAACATTTTGCTGTAAGAAGTATATGTTTACAACATTATGTCTATTATAATATGTTAAAAATGTCAGTTTTCCTCTTTTTCCGAATATAGCCATAAAACGCGTATTGCAAAATTAATGCCTGAAGCTATTTAGTATGATAAGCGTGTGTAAAACAAGCTCATTACTAGTGTAATGCGCATTCGATATGTGGAGCCACCCACGGTCCCTTCCACTCAGAAGGCGGTCGATCGTGTATTGAATTGCAAAGGTCCAAGTTCTTGCGGAAGGTTAGGACAATTTCTCAATTTCCAGGCCACCACGAGGAAAAGACTGTGTGTGTAAACTAAATGTAACTTTGTCTTATTTACTTCTAGACTTATATTATATAGTCAGTGCTTTTGTTAAGTGTTCTTTTCGTTGCTTACTTACGGCTTATTACAATCGTGTCTTGAAGGGGAAAATGCCTTCTCTCGTTTAATCTTTAGCACTTTAAGCTCTTCTGTAAAAACACTGTTGTTGTCGAAGATAATATCAGTTCTGTTGGATGAGAAAATGTTCGCAGGTTCTTATGAGATCTGTGGTGCGTGTGTGAAACCATTCAGCCATTCCGGAGATTAGGCAAAACAATCAGACAAACTGAAAACGTTGTTTTGTTATATGTAACGGTTATATATCACAATGTAATCATTGTAATTCATGTCACTTTAAATATGTAAAACGATCTTTACGACTAACTTTTTTCATAACTTCTTTATCCGCCCAAACAGGTATAATAAAACGTCAAAAAAGCCATTGTTTTGTACTTTATCCTGTAGGTTTCGGTCCAAAATGTATTTTATTTACCTTTTCTCCGCTTTCATAAACAAATCTCTCGCTGTGACGGGTGACAACGCGTGATAAATGTGTACTTTTAGGTGCTCTCACGCTGCCATGAATAAAAAGTATATTTAGGTATTCACTTAACATATAAATCATCTCCTGTAATGTTACTAGCTTTATGTATATTTTCAGAACGAAATAATTTCACGCAGCTTACTAATGGCTGCCAGAAATAGTTACAGCACCTTTACATCCATAGCTAATGAGTCAGAGGGCCCCATAATCATTTTACGTATTTAGTCCATCTTAACATATAATAAGTTCTGGAATTTATCTACCGAACGCATTATTCTCAAATACTAAGTAAGTTACAACGAACAAAAAAGTCATGTTAAAAGTCAGTCCACCCACCAACCCGCATTAGTCCAGCGAGGTGGGATACGGTCCAGAAACCCCCTAATGGAGAAGGGGTGCATTAGGGGAGGCCTATGTCCAGCGGTGGACTAACACAGGCTAATGACGATGATAATGATGAAATATACAATGATACCAAGTATGATAAGACCCGCTGAGTTTCACTCGCCGGTTCTTCTCAGGTCAGAGGCGTCCTTTTTCGAACAGGTGGTTAAAATCAGCGTTATGACAATAATTAAATGAGTGTATCAATCCTATATTGAATAAAGATATTTTAATTTGAATATTCCAAAGAATATCTTCCGTATTATTTGGAGAGAACATTTTCGCTTTGCCTTTGTTTCAAGGCATCCATCAGTTTAATGTCCAGTCGTCATGTTTCATATTTATGAGAAGGCTAATACGGTGTAAACCGAGCTCCAGTGCAAATGGTTGCCGACGGAGAGGCGGCCCGAGTCGTATACTGGTATTACGATTATTGCTACTTTTACTATTATATTTCGCACTTTGGTACAATTTCGGAGCTAATGTACTATTGATTTTGCTGAAATTATTTGAAAAATTATAATAATTGTTGAAATGATAGAACTTGATGCTCTATACAGGTATACTCTTGCTGAATCTAGATACAAATAATATCGGCAATATATTTAGTTAAAATGTCAAAAGTAAATATATCTGATTGTTTTTCGAATTTATTGTTTAAACAGGATTGAGATTTATGTGTTATCGATATTTAAAGTACATTGTAAAATTATATGTTTTATAAAGAACAAAACAGATTTTTGTTGAACAATGAGTGGGATTATTCAAAGCCTTGAAATAAATTGTAAGTCTGCCCCAAAGTCCGAAATCCGTTTCAATTGTTTTTTTTATAAAAATAATATAATTATTACTAACGTGTAAGAAATATTATCTTATTTGATTTTTAAATTACTATTCATTTTAATTACTCCCACGGTTGAGGATAAACCGGGTTAAAAGCTTAAATTATCGCCCATGATACAAATTTCAAGGCTACAATTATTATATTACTTTTAAAGACACTATTTGGTTTCTAAAAATATTTCAGTGTAGCAGATAACAGAAGGAAGTTGAAAAACACTTAAAGTAAAAAAAATTGCCGTGTAGAGGGGCTGTTGAAAAAGTTCTTTTTATAATTTGATTTTTGTCCAGATCCAAACTAGACCTGGAATCTTTACGAATAAAGATAATTTAAATTATTAGCTTTGTTTCTCAATTGATAATTAAAACCCTATTGACTATTCCCCTTAACCCTATTGACTTTCTGATTGGTTTTCGCTGATCAACGTCATTTATCATCATGTCATCATCATCACTGCTGAATATAGGGGTCCCCAATGAGCCAAGAGGTAAAATCCCGTGTCACCTGGATCCACTGACTTCTCTTCACCACCCTCTGTCTTCACCATGCTTTTTTCTTCTTTCAATTGTTAACTATTTTACTGTGGTAGCTGAAATATATGTATACTTTGGTTGTTTAATTGATTTTTGTAAGAAATTCCCCTTTGCCGTCCAATCACAATAATTTATATATCACCTAAAACGTCGCCCCGTCATTGCGACGTACTAATTCTAGAATAAATAATATTCTACGGTCGTAACACATTTACATTTCCACGTGCTTCGAAACGATGCTGGATTTGTACGTTATTCCTCCATAAACGTTTATTAGTTTTACACTCGGCATTTCGCATTCGCTGTAAAAGCTTTTTATTAGGTAACATCCATCGTATACGCTGGTGGGGTAATATCCCTGCTAATGCACCTATACGTAGAAGAGTATTAAAATGTACTTCTAACTAAAAGTGTTTTATAAAGCAACCACAGGATTATGTCTGACATGTATACTCTTATTTTTTCATTAGAAGTTAAGTGACTTTCTAATTATTTGTAACTAGATATGTCCCGCGGTTAGTCTCACGCCTAATGCGATTGTAATTTGCGATAATAATCGTTACACATTATATATTATTAGGCCCAAAGAGTTTTGAGGTTAATATACACAACATTTGCTATTATGTTTTGAATATAATTATATGTAGCCTATAAGTTTTTCTGAAATATAAAATATGTTATTGAAGGAGTTTCAATATAATCCATGGACTAGTTTTTGAGTAAAAGAGTAACAAACTCAAATGGTAGGTATTCTGGGTTGGTACCACCGCGGTGCCTATCACTACCGCAAAGCTGTAGTGTGAAAAAACTACTGTGTTCCGGTTTAAAGGGCACTGTAGCCAGCCTATTTACTGGGTAAACAAGACTTAACATCCTATGTCTCACGTTGGTGATACCAGTATTGACGATGTCTATGGGCATCGGTGACCACTTCCTGTCAGGTGGCCCGACTGCTCGTCTGCCTGCGTAGGCAATAAAAAAATGAAAAAACATCCATCTATACAAACTGTCGAATTTATAATATTAGTAGGACTAGTAGGATTAAGGCCCCGCTTGGCGCATTGGTTGGTGACCTGGCTGTTACTTGTCAAGAGTGTGGGATCGACTTCCATCATGGGAAAAGTATATAGTGATAAATATTGCGTTTTTCTCGTGTTTGTATCTACATGTATTTGTTTATTAAAAACAATTGATCTTTTTATTTATCAGACATCTAGTTTCGACAAGATTTGTTTAGTTTTGGAGTAAAATATATTGCTAATTTGTTTAAATATATATAAATATTATTTTTATTCATCTCTTAAAGTACATAACGGTCATTTTTATAAATTATTATAAACTACACAAACACATAAAGACATTTTAAAAAAGTAACAGTAAATAATTTAGCATGTTGATAAAAGTTTTTAATGAATCTACAGCAGTTTTTGTATAAAAATGATTTGTCTTTCTCGGTGAGCGATAAAGCCATCGATTGCTATTCCCCTTGCACTTGGCCTCATGCACCGCGTCAATTGGACTAGATACGTCGTGGCATTGGATGATATAAAATGTAGTAACAGAAAAAAAGCATTTAACCAAATGAAATTATATTTTTTCAAGTGAATTACGATTGACAAATTTTTACCAAGCAATTGAACAAAATTAGAAAAAAAAACACATCTTAACTTTAGTACATGTCTATCGGGTATCAAAGTTCATTTTTGTGAAAATAGAACGTTACATTGAATTTAAATTAACAATAATAGTTTCTAGTTTTAAAGAAAATCAATCAGATGCCTAGCACACGTTTGCTGATACTGACTGTTAAATTCTGACTAAGCAATAAGTCTCGAGGTACTTAGGAGAAGCGCGTTGAAATAGTCACTGTAACGAGTAATTTGACAAGATTGTGGAATCTCTTTTTTTTAATATTTAACTCTTTGTAATTACTTGAC
The DNA here is from genome assembly GCA_029286875.1 of Lamproptera curius. NCBI lineage: Eukaryota > Metazoa > Arthropoda > Insecta > Lepidoptera > Papilionidae > Lamproptera > Lamproptera curius. Next base: position 929,644 of record JAGSMT010000101.1, on the reverse strand, counting down.
CAGAAAACAAATAATTTTAGATGCTGAGATGACTGGTTGGCATGATCTTGTGCCGGGCATTTCAGTTGAGCTTGCTTAGGCATATTGTTTACCATCAGGTAACTTTTTGCCCCTACCACGATTGTTCTTTTAAAACTATTACCAATTATCCTCTCTCAGCAACTACAGGGTAGGCCAAATCATCATTCAATACTAACTCTTCGATAGCATGGAGGTGGGCGTGTGGCTGATCGGCGTGGTGCTCCGGATCCTGAACCTCCTCGCTGCACCACTGTACTGGCTTCGACCGCGCGACCCTCGACGTCTGCCACCGATCCGAGACTCCTTGCTGCTGCGAAGTGTCACTGATCTGGCGAAAGGCATCAGGACAGGAGAGGTGAGCATAGCCAGCTATTTTCGATTTCGTAATCACCAACCTTTAAATGTTATAGGGTAGTGATTTTCCGTGGTCCAGAGGTTGTGGGTCTGAATCGTGCGTTAAAATCATTGTATCCTTGCATCCCTTTAATTGTACACACGTATTACGGTTATTTTGTTGTTGGTTAAAACAACCATAGGCAACAAAAACGTCCGTCCCTATTGTCAAGACCATCTTTTGCACTCGTTATAGGATGTCCGTAACTTCAAATTTACGGACAAGTATATTAACTGTGCGCGTGCAGAGTACCCTTTGAATTGTAAAAATCGGATGCAAGTCCTTACGCGTAAAAACTCTTATACAGTTGAATGGATTTTCCATAAGCTTTTGAAATACAAAGCGATTTCCTCTCTCTCCATTGATTTTTTTAATTTACTGTCAGTGTCTTTTGAAAGGAACGGAATGCTGTAGGTAATTTCAAAACTATATATTATGTATGTAGGCATACATTTCATATATACATAGATACACAATATCAAGTGTCCTTCAAAGCATAGTTCTTAGACCGTTTTAGATAAAAAAAATGAATTTGTATAATATTTCAATATATTTTTGTATTACTTATATAGTTGTTGTAATGCAACTCACGATATGAAATAAAACATTATAACAAAATTTATGTTTTGTTGTTTGTTTAAATACAAAATGTATCAACGTACGTATTCTTCGTGTAAAACTTATAACTAGGTAGTTTATAAATTAAAATTTTTATATTTATGTGTAAAAAATATTCATAAGTCAATACAAAAACGTATCTTTTGAATTAGTATAAATAATACATGCATGTCATGTTTTTTGTACTGTTCCCACGGTAAGCGGTCAACAAAAAACATAAGCCTAGCGCTTTAGTACATTTTGTATTTTAAATAATTATCAGGTTACTTGTCTAGCCGAGTCGTCATCATAAAATATTTTACAAACAGCGGTTAATATGTCACGCCTTCAATCTAATGGAATAAACTTTATTAAAAAAATAACTTACCAGTCTCAAAAAGTTTCGAAAACGCTGGCGTTGTAAAGACAAAGATGGTGTTAACGTCCTGGACCATAAATTTCCAAGCACTATCAAATAACCTATTGAATGGTTATTTGATTTATCTCGATAAATAGACTCTTTTTTTTATTCTGGACGTTATGCTTCCAGACTCATGTCTTTGGTAAGCTTCATCTAACACGGAGTTAGCAAGAAGCTCTTGTCCCCACGAACTAAGTGGTCAACATTTTTTGCTATAAATTAAGGCCACACGTACAGAAGGTAAAAACAAGTAGACTGGTGACTGCTTTAAGTAAACTATAATGACTTATAAACTGTAGGGCACATAACCAAGACCCTTGATTATTTAAGTATTGCGGCCGCGTTAGATTAATTGAGTTATAAATTATCAATGATAACGCTGTTTCCTTTTCACACTTTGCAAATAAGGCAAAATTAAAAAGTGATGAGAACCCTTTGATAGGATTTTTATTTACTTTTTACATATATTTACCTAGTGAGGTTTGTTCCAGTACTGTGTTTTCTTTTACTATATATGCATATTAATATAGCATATGATATGATGCACTAGCAAGTAGCCAAGGTATAAATAAAGTGGATAAGTGTTACAAGGGGAGAGATCCGTCATTACTATAATTGAAAGAATTGATAGCTCGATTCCTTGAACCGTTATTTCGCACCTGTACCGCATTTCTGTAGTATTAAACTCTCCGTTAGAGGTTTTAGTATTTTATTTTCATTATTGGAAGGAATAGAGTCCATAGAGTTATGGACTGTGACCCGCTCAGCCCTATTAAATGCAGCCTATGACACCGTTATTTCGTTCTCTGTTGTTGTTTTGTCTTTCTCTTCTCTGTATAGATCGTAAGAAAAGTTTAGGAATTCTCTAAAAATACTTGTAGGTATGTTTCTGTTCAAATCATCTCTCGTTTGGTTGTGACTGTATGACTTTACATTTATAGAAAAATTAGACATTATATAAATAAAAAGTAACAGCCAATCGATAACAAAAGTAAATACCAAGTCCTAGTCTATTGTAACCAATACGCTCAGCTTTATTTTTGTTTCCGCTTATATCAGCATTTTTCAGTCGATTCTTAAAATCTTTTACCTAGTATAAGACTATTCTACACACTGTTTCTTTACTCTCAAAGCTTTTCATATAAACACTGATTCTTTATTCGGGCGATGCAACGAATAGCTTTCGAAACAATGCAATCGAACTGAATAAATCTTATCGTAAAATTCGATCATTGTGCATCCTCCTTCCAAAATTGTCCCCGTACGCGTATGGACTCAAGGAGGGTCGAGTCTACATTGTGCGATTTGTATGAGCGATAACGCGCATTGGCAATGTACACGCGATTGTCTTTATTATCATTAGGTATGTTATAAAGTTTTAAATACGTTCGAACCTATCGAAAGTAACGGATTCTTAGGCATCGTACTTAATACTGCTAGGATTCTATAACGAGTGCTGGATATGGTGAGAATTCTCGCAGAATAGGAAAATTCCCGTCGTGCTGAAATATATATGGTTTCCCAACTAGAGTAGTTGACTTCTATTTTCAATAACTCTGTACCTGAAAAGATTTTGAGGATACTAGCCCAATAACTTGACGCTATAGCATAGTTATCGTGGATGATATAAAAAATTATTCATCCGCCCTATCCTACTTTGTTTATTGATAAGTCACGCCCGTAATCTAGTTTAGTTATTTAATAATAGCATTTGCGTCAATGCAAGAAACTATTGCGTTAAAGACCTTTAACTATTCAATTAAATCTACGTTATTGTTCAGTGAGCTTTAGATGTACTGAGCACTTTAAATGGCATAAATGAACACCGCGTTCATAAAAAGTAAACCTAAGAACCAAGATAACAACTCCATATTTCTTTCACAGTTAACAAGCGAACAGGTGGTCACTATTTTCATTGAACGGGTGAAAGAAGTAGATCCGTACCTAGATGCAGTTGTTGATGAGAGGTTCAGCCATGCCATAGAAGAGGCGAAGATATTTGACCAGAAGCTGCAAGCAGCTCGTGAAGACGGCACCCTGGAAGGGTTGCTGAGGGACAAACCGCTGTATGGAGTACCGTTTACTGTCAAAGAGAGTTGTTCGTTAGCTGGTGAGTTTTAATTTGATGTGTTGAAATATTATGATTGTTTATGAAGGAGACATCAAGGATCTTAGGGTGGCAGTGGATACAGTAGAGATACTAAAAGGTGATAATTTTACCGTCGATATTATTGAATATTGCTCTATCATTAATAATATAATTATTCCTTCTGTTTCATCATTATCTTCATCGTCATCATCAGCCTGTGTAAGTCCACTCCTGTACATAGGCCTCCCCTTCTCCTTTAGGGGTTTTGGACCGTATCCCACCACGCAGGTCCAGTGCTAGTTGGTGGGTGGACTTCTTTATATGCCCATCCGACGCATGGATGGAATCATCTTACTTTTTAGACCATTGGGTGGTCGGCCCTAATTGCCTGAACCAACTAGGAAACCACAATGAAAATTTATTTATAAATTTAAAATAAACGCGATAAAATCCGTAAAAACTCCTTTTATTCAATAGAAAAAATTTGTTAAGTCACCGAGGATCGCACACGTACTCCGGTTTTTAAAAGACACGTGCTGACCACTAGGCTACAAAAGCAGTTATATTAATATAAATGTTATATTTGGAAGTATTTTTTAAACAAAATAAAACACAGGTCTCTCCAGTTCGGTGGGTTGTTTGGAGGCATTGGGCAGAAGGGCGGCCAGGGACGGGGGTGCCGTCAGGAACGTTAGAAGAGCAGGGGGCATCCCCCTACTGGTGAGCAACACGCCCGAACTCTGCCTCGGATGGGAGAGCACGAACTTGCTCAGACCGCCCACGAACAACCCCTACCAGCTAGACCATACCCCCGGCGGCTCCTCTGGCGGCGAGGTGGGTGGAAGTAGCTCTCTGTTTCCCTTTTATTTAGGTACCCCATTATATAAGTATGGATATTATGTTTGCCGATTGAAGTGGCCTGAAGAAAGGAATTTCAACCGAACGGTAAGTTATACGATCCACCTTTAAAGTAGCATAACAAACTCCATCATATTTTTGATAACGAAGAAAAAAATCCGAAATACTGTTTTAGCATAAAATGATGTAAGGACGCTAAAGATGTTAGGACACCTTAGGGTTAAATAAAAACGCTCACGTTAACGTTATTATTTATAAAATACGTTTTATATTTTTCTCAGATCTGAATATACTTAGTATAAAACACATTGCAAACACAACCATAAACACAAATTAACAAGAAAACAAAAGTGTTACACGTATCTGTGAGTTGAAACAATCCGTGTTTACTCATACGTAGGGCACTCCGACCAACAAACAGACCAACGGTTTAGCAAACACGGGCGATATTCATGTTTAATTCACGAGGTGTTATCCAGTTGCTTGATTTAAATTTTGTCTTTTACATTTGCAATGGTAATATGAGATATGTCCCGCTGGAAAATTGTTTTTGTCGAATATTATATAACATATAGTATAAACAAAAAGTTGGTGGGATTTTCTGCTTCCTCGTATGAAAAACTCGATCGGAATTCGTTGTCATATGTTAAAAAAAAACCTCTAATGGAGAAGGTTTGCATTAGGGGAGGCCTTTGTCCAGCCGTGGACTGACACAGGCTGATGATGATGGTGATGGTGTTAATCCAAAACGGCTTAGGTTTTTATTGTACTGGAGCACACACACATAACTAGTAGGTTTTCATGACGTCACTAGGCTTTAGTGTTTTTACAATTAGTAGACATATAAATTGATTGTTTCAATAACAATTATATTTCAGAACCTTTGTAACATAGTTTTTATAATATCTACGTTTTATTAAGTCATAGGTATAGGACAGGTGAATTAACTAATAGCTATGAGTTCACATAGTTGATTTAACGCAAGTATTATGATAATACCTACCTAACAGCCATTTAAAGGCAAAAATCTCACTTGGCAGTAACAAATTTTCCCTTAAATCAGTCTCAATCACAATAAAATCATAATATCTATATATTACGTATATAACGCGTAACCTGTTGAAAATTCTGAAAGTACCTCATCCGTTTAAAATTCTGTTTAAGTTTAGTTGTGTTTTGTAATACGATCCTATGATATCACAATGTACACTGGGTACTATATTGGTCACTCTTGGCTCTCGGCCAGAAGCGAAATTTGCAATGCACTCACTTATTCGATTCCATAACTGTAATGCTATTTGTTTTGTACGTCCTGCTATGTTGTTAGTAAATAGGTAAAGTGGTTGGATAATAGTTATTCCGAGTGTCTCCTACTGCGCAATGTATTCAGTATGCAAAGCTTGGAGTTTAGGTGGAAAACTATAATACTCATTGTGACAAATTAGCGTCATACATCTAGTACTGACTGCCTCCGTAGCCTAGTGGTATGTGCGTGTGCTTTACAAACCGGAGGTCGTGGGTTCGAATCCTGCGGGGACTCAACAAATTTTCATTGTTGTGTCCTAGTTGGTTAGGTCAATTTGGCCGATCACCGTCCCGCACCGTCGAATGGGCGTGTAAAAAGTCGGTCCACCCACCAACCCGCATTGGACCAGCGTGGTGGGATACGGTCCAAAACCCCCTAATGGGTAGGGGTGTATTAGTGGAGGCCTATGTCCAGCAGTGGAATATCACAGGCTGATGATGATGATGATCTAGTACTTATTGATATATTGCTTTCTTTCACCTAGACATTTTCCCAAGTTATCGCGGGATCGTCTAATCGTTCTAGATTAATCTAAATATTAGTTTTACACAGAGCAACTGGCGTCTGACCTCCGCAACGCTAAGGGTAAACTAATTCTGAGGATGTATTAGTTGTCATTAAATTGAAGGCACCGACTTCCTTTACGACTGACGAAATGGTGGCAACCGGGACCTGCTTTTTACATGCCCATCCGATGAATTGATATTCTATTTTTAGGCCCATATTGTTCTAACCAACCAGAAAATAACGATAATACAAAGTTGTTTCACTGCCGGATCCGAACCCACGACCTCCGGTTTATAAAGCAAGGGCTATGAAGGCGGTTTATTTATTGATGTATTGCTATTATTGTAATTTTAATAAGAAATGACAAAGCCACGTTACGTTATGATACGTTATGGATGATATTGTTTCATAGTTTTAATGTCGCATTTTACTTTTATATGGTTAAGTTTTATGTATTGTTTTCGTGTACTGAATCACTATTAACTATTTGAGCGAAGTCACTGTTAATTATTTGAAGATCCTTGTAGTTTTTGCATCACTATCGTAGTAATAGTAGAGAGAGAGATAGTAGTAAATTGTTAGTTTCAATTAAAATGAAAGGTAGAATTTATCTTCTAAACAATTTTACATCCGGGTGATAATTTTAAAGATGTGTTGTCGAGGACGTTTCAAGTGCAATTCAAGTGTTTGTGTTTACGCTCAGAAGTGACGGTAAACAAGGATGGTATTGCGTTTGCAGTACCACCTGCATATGCAAGCAATGCGAGTTATGTAATATTTACAAGTTACATATTTTTCACAAATACAGCAGCCACGATGTAATTCAGTTAGAATTTAATAGTATAATGCAATACTCTGAAAATACGCTGAGACGTCATCGAATCGTACATAATAGAGTGACACTATTGGAAGATATAAATTGATGCTAAAATGATATTTTTATGTACGCATGGTTTTAACAACTGCTTATGTTATGATACATTATGGTTTGCGCTAAACAGTCAAACAAGGGATAACCAAGTTCAAGAACAAAGTCAACTTTGCGCTTGTTTTACATAATTATGCTGTTTTTGAGTATAAACTAAATAAAACAAGTTAGTGTGTTTTAGTAGTATAATAAGGAAACGAACCTTAATATACGATCATCATCAATGTACTGATTTAGGGTATTGTAATATGTCAGAAATATAAATAAATATAATATTTTTTGAAGTAAAGTTCACCTAACAAAAAAACAACTAACAAATATTTCGCCCACCAAGGGGGAATCAGCTATTGTTAACATATAGTAATTTATCAAATGTCTCATCTTTATTCAATATAGAAGTGTAACACTCGCTTAGTGATTGTCAAGGACGCTACCACCGGTTAGGAATAGGACGCCTCTGACCTGAGAAGAACCGACGAAAGTAACTCAACGGGCCCTACATTGTCACGGAGTAGGCTACATGTATTACTAGAAGTATAGAAAAGTACTTACAAATACCCTTTCAGACACCACCACTTCAAGGGTTCAAAAATAGCTCTAGAATATTTGCAATATTTTTCATCATCATCATCATAATCATCAGCCTGTGATAATCCACTGCTGGACATTGGCCTCCCCTAATGCACGCCTTCTCCATTAGGGGTTTTTGGACCGTATCCGACCAGGCTACTCCAATGCGTGGATGTTCCGAATCTATATTAGCTGAACTATAGTTTGTAACATCTAATACATCCGCCATATTGACGTGACGTTTGCTTCGTGTTTGTACTTGACGCACCGGGTCGATGGTGATAATGAAATGATCAAATATAGCTACGTACTCTGATGTATTCGCTAATAACATTCCTTGTTTGTTTTTTCACGTGTATGGAAAATGTGCGTTGTTCATCGTATTTTAGATCCGTTCAACTGTTTTACTGCTTGTTAATAATGATTTAAACTTGTTTACACACGTCAAAAGTTTTTTTTTTTTTTTTATCTCAGGATATTTTTGTAGTTACTGAAATAAGCGTGTTCTACCAACACGCCTTGTACTATTTAATATTGATAGACGTGAAAAAAGTTAGAAAAACACAATCGTAATAACATCTTCATATATAACCAAAAGCAATCATTGCCTCAACACATTTATATAACTACATACATTACTTTCCAACTTTAGTTTCCAAGCTCAATACATAACGTTAAACTTTGCACTCGCACTCGCGTTGCGTACGCCCATAAATACGCTCCGTAGAGAAATCAAAGCTGGCTAAAAGATTGAATCGTATTTGAAGTCCCACGGGAACCCGCCACAACAGATTGAATTGCTCGGAAAGTAACAAAATCAGTTATGTTAGTAATATTTACAAACACGATGGTTAAATGCTTTTAGAAGTTGTTTTCTAGAGATTTTGTATTGATCGAAAATCTGTTCATTTTATTTATTAACCTAAAATAAATATAGTTTTACGACTTTTTTTATTTTGATTAGAGCGGATTAACAAATAAGTGTGGGTAAATAAGTTGATGTTAAGGAAAAACTCTATTGCCTGACAAGAATGTATCAATCACTTAAAGCGTTCTTACATTTATAAAATGGATTACTTTAGTTTCTCCTAAAACACTATTTTTATACACCAAATTATGTAAATCAAAAATCCATACGGGTTGAAAACATTATGGTATACTACAAAAATTTTATTAAACAAATCGTATAAATAGGCAATTACCTGATTTAAATTTGATATCGGACTATTTAGAACAATACAACTAATAGTGTTCAAATTCAATGCGTACTATTGGAGGATACTTCAAGCATCAATCTGACGCAACATTTATATTAGAAAAATTGTCACTATTCAGAAGGCGTTAAGTTGTTTTGCACATAACAAACATATTTTAGAGCACACTATCCTGGACTAGAGTGAAATAACTTATTGACATTTCTTCAATAATATTTTGGCAAATTAATTGAGAACCAATAGTTTCAAATCTAGAATGTTGTGTATAAACAGGCAGCATTGCTAGCAAGCGGTGCATCGCCTCTCAGCGTGTCATCGGACATCGCGGGCTCGATTCGCATCCCGGCTGCCTTCTGCGGCCTCTTTGGACACAAACCTACTCCCGGTGTGTATGAACAAACTAACAGTACAATCCACTAAACTTCTACTGAACTTTTATCTAGGTTTAGTTTCATCGCATCAGCATCATCTGAGCTACAGTATTTGCGTCTGCCTTTCTCGCAAATTGTACGAATCTACTATATTTATAACAGGCAACAAGTTCAATTAAAGATGGAATTGATGGCGTTATGCATCCTAGCGTTTTTATTGGTAAGACTAGCGCCCGCTAGACCCGCACCTGCTTCGCACGGGAATAGCTCCCGATGTGTATAGATAAATATATCTATTAGTATCACTCTATCTATCAAAACCTTCTCGATCGACATCCGTTACTAGTTTGAAAGATTTAAGCGTACATAGGGATATAGGAACAGAGAAAGCGGCTTTGTTTTATACCATGTAGTGATGTCAATCGATATATTTGAAGCTGTAAACACTTCTTCCATGCCCAATCGACGCATCGTCATCGCTTTGGGAATTAGGTGAATTGCCTGAGATGGTCCTAACCAAAAATCAAATAATAATACAACAAATAGTTTACGGCATATATTTTGGAAACTGTTACTGTTAGTATATATACTCATATAAACATAGAATAACTGCCTCCGTAGCCTAGTGGTAAGGGCGTATGCTTTAGAAACCGGAGGTCGTGGGTTCGAATCCTGCGGGGGACTCAACAAATTTTCATTGTTCTTTCGTCGGTTAGGGCAATTTGGGCCGATCACCCAATTGTCTGACAAGTAAGATGAAAGTCAGTCTACCCACCAACCGGCATTGGACCAGCGTGGTGGGATACGGTCCATAAATCCCCTAATGGAGAAGGGGAGGACTATGTCCAGCCGTGGGCTTACACAGGCTGATGATGATGTAACATAGAATATGCAGTGATATTTACAAATTGCATGCAAAATAATATATCAATATATAATAATTAAGTATTACCGCAGGCATAATCCCCATAGACGGCCACATCCCGACCTTGACGGACGAGAAATACCCCAAGCTGCTGACCGTAGGCCCGATCTGCCGCCACGCGCGGGACCTGCCCCTCCTCACGAGGGTCATGGCGGGAGACAGGAGCCACCTCCTCAACCTGGACGAACCGGTAGACCTGGCCAGGGTCAGGGTGAGTATATACGATACAGTGAACTATCGGTCGTATTTAGAGATCATCATCATCCTAGTTGGTTAGGGCAAATTGGGCCGATCACGCAATTGTCTGAAAAGTAAGATGATCCATGCGTCGGATGGGCATCTAAAAAGGCAATCCACCCACCAACCCGCATTGGACCAGCGTGGTGGGATACGGTCCAAAAACCCCTAATGGAAATGGGTGCATTAGGGGAGGCCTATGTCCAGCAGTGGACTTACACAGGCTGATGATGATGTATAGCATTCATTTTTTTTTGATACATAATTTTAGAAATTTCTTAATTTTAGAATTTTAAGAAATCGCTTAATTTATATTAAAAAGACAGTTTATGATAGAAAAAAATGTAATTTTTTACATGAAATAGGTATATTTGTATGTCAATTTGTTTGTATACATTTAATTCTTCTTTCCAGGTGCACTATATGACAGAAGCATCAAATTCCTTTGCAATGATGCCGGTAGATAGAAGAATTCACAAAGCTTTGCTATCAGCAGTTGAATACTTGCACAAGCAATGCAGCGCTCAAATAGATGAGGTAGTATGAAAAGCCTTTTTACCAAGTTATTAGGGCTCAACTCTAATCAATCCCTTTACCTAAATGATTTACTTAAATAACAATTTGCAAAGAGTCCACTTTGTACATGCCCATCCGACACATGGATCGTCTTATTTTACAGGTAAATGAGTGAACAGCCAGCATTGATCTGAACAACAAGGAAACAAATATAAAAAGTTGGTAAATCTCTGCAGGATTCGAACCCACAACCTTTTCTAAAGCGTTTTATATGTTGCACATTGTTAATGGTTATACTCACATAACCTACTTTTATATATAATTCATTTTTTAGCATATAATATGTTTTTTTTAATTTTCAGAGGAAATTCATAGAACTGGAGGACTCTGTGGAGATGTCAATATCAGTGTTTTTCTCAATGAAGGACATTCCCAATCTGTTACAGGATCCCGCTAACCCCAAAGTGAGGATATTAGTCATGTTAAAATATATTTCATTGCTTGTTCATTTATATACTTATTAACATTATTAATATTTTTGAATTTACTGGTTTACTAAAATATTAATCATTTTATACTTTTATTTATTTATATTTCTTATTAATTAAAAAACAATATAATGTAGTTGTGCTTTTTTAATCCATTTTGTTTTTGTTTATTTTTATATTTTTATTAACTAATAGCCGTTACAATAAGTGATTTTCCCTTGCTTGTTGTAAATTGATTAATGTAACATTATTTTTATTTCCAGCGGGATAAGAGTTTAATAGTGGAGTTAATAAAGTACATGTTTGGGGCGGCCAGTAGATCCCTTCAAGGGCTGGGTTTTGCGTTGATAAAGAGGACGAAGCTCTTTATACCGAGCTTGAGGAGAAAGTATTATGAGAAAAAGGCAGATTTACTACGGGAGGAGATGACGGTGAGGAAAATAAAAATGACTATTATTAATATGGTTCATGAAATGACTATGTTATATATAGTCAAACCTATTAAAAGATATTTAAAGATTAGAAATATATAAATAGGTAAAGTTTAATGTTTCTTTGTAAGAAACTTTGAGACATTGATGTGGTAGTAAGTTATATGCTATGTTAAAAACGCCTCAGGTTCTATATTGAATGATAAATCTCCTTCAAACCGGAACACGTAAATGCTTTGCGGCAGAAATAGGCTCTGTGCTCTTGGTTTCAAATCTGAGCTCTTTATCCGTAGGCTATACATTAAGTACTGACCAGGAATTGTTCTATCACTACTGGTATCAGCCCTGGTTTTACATACTGGGCTGTGGGTTCAAATCCTGCTGGGATGTAATTTCTAAAGGAATGATAAATAACTTATATGGGCTAATCTTTGAATTGCTTGTCAATTAACGATATTATACTGATATTTATGATAAAAGTTTGTATGAAATAGTCGGTTTCACTTGTCAAGTCCTCTTTGGAAGCTGTTACAATACGTCAGTGCTTGATTTTTCTGATAACTATTTCAATTATAATATTTTTCACCTTTTAAGTTGTAGAGGTCAGATGCCAATCACTGTTCATATAATTTTAGTTTATTTTTGACAGATTACAAGCCAACCTCATTATAACAAAGGAAGTGGTTAAAAGAAAGATATTTAGGTACCATCATATATATTTCATACAATCTCTTTGATGACCCGAATGGTGTAGTGGTTTGTGTCCCTGACCATTACGCCAAAGGGTGTGGGTTCGATTCCCAAATCGGGACAAATATTATGTAATGAACATAGTGTTTTGTATCTATATAATAAGTTAAAATTAGTCTATGTGTTTATCATCTGGTTTCTATATTACAAGCTTTGCTTTGTTTGGGACAAGATGAAGTGGTTTTAGCTATCCGGAAATATTATTATTATACAAATAAAATCCTTTCCTTACCCGAAGCCTGCATGCTTATGATACTGTATTGTACTCACGACCTCCACATCGCGCGACCTTCCCTCTGTGAGACTTTCCTCATTCCATACTTACACGACCAACCTGAACTAGTGCCATAATCATCATCACGAGACGTTCTCTTGTATCTTGCATCATTATCATCAGCCTGTGTCAGTCCACTGCTGGACATAATCCTCCTTTAATGCACGCCACCGCTTCCGATCTTGTAATCTTTTCTAAGTCCATACTTCAACACTGACGAACCTATGTCCTCATCGCTCGACGGTCCCTCAGAGGGTGCTGGGCTCCACCGGCGTCCTTCTGATGCCCGCCCACTGTGGTCCTTCGCACCAGCACGGCCGAGTCTTCCTGAAGGCGCCCGGCGTTTTGTACTCGATGCCCCATAATGTACTGGGGTTGCCGGCCATCGTTGTGCCGATGGGTGTCCAAGGGCTGCCGATAGCTATACAGGTAAATGTTTAACATACAAAAGGAAATACAAGTTGATTTTTCGTATGGTACAAGCCTGAAAGTGGTTGTTTCAGAATCAGTAACACATTCAAATGAACTGATTTTGACGTGACCTAGTGTAGTTTTATAAATTGATTCAGGATAGGGAAGCACTCCCGACACAGCGCCGCTCACGTAACGCTCTCCATAAGCAACCATTAGAGAGAGTGAGAGGCACGCGTCTCTCTAACTAATGCGCAGTTGGCTTGGTTAAGTAAAGGTGAGACAGAGAGAAAGAGAAAGAGGGTTGTTCCTCCTTCCTAATGTAAGAATGAATGTTCACATTACAATCATTCTAACACTAAAAGGCGTTGTCACGCATAACTTTCGCCTGTATACCGAATTTACAGGCATCCATTTTTTTTTAAACTCTTTAACTTTTGTCCCAAAACTCGATCGATTTTTTCGCTGACACAATTGTGAAAGAAATACATTTGTAAACTTGTAATGTTCGCAGTTTTCTTTTTTTATCTAATCTTTTATATACTTACTATTTGTTGACGTGAATAAGCTTCGTCATAAACGAAAAATCGCATTTAATTTACTTTGGCCTAAATAAAGGATGGATTTCACGCCAACAAAATGTAATATCAATGTCAATAATAACCGAATTTCATGAACAAAATACAAAAAAAAAATATTTGAGCCTTATTAGTGAAAGAATAATTTCAAACAAAGTCTAACGAGCCAGCAGCAGAAGAGTTTTTTTATATATCACAATTTTACTTTGAACGAAAAAAATCATTATATAACACAAATAAAGTGAAATTATTTGTAAAAATATAATCGGCAATTCTGATTGGTCAATCATGGCGCTAGTTAACCAATAAGAACGCAATCAATTGAAATAAATTGATAACATACAAGTTTTGCTTCACCTGATACAGTTTGCCCTTAAAAATATTGTAAATTTATCTATCAGCCTAATGAATAATCAGCTAATGTATAGTTTATAAAATTAAACTTATTAAATCATAATTGTCTACAAAACTTACAATGCTGTATTGCTGGATGTTTTCTCACACTATTCAAAATCATGTATTAGTAAAAACTACAAATTTTTGAACTAATAGTTTATCACCAACTATAATCTGAGGGAGTTGTTAATATACTTTGTACATACATATTAATATGTATTTAATCATATTATAATATAGTATTTTCTCTATTATATATACTTATATACTGTCACTTTCAGATAATTGCGGGTCCTTACCAGGACAGACTTTGCTTTGCAGTGGCCGAAGCCCTAGAGACCGGGTTTGGGGGATGGCAACCACCCTCATGAATGAAGTTAAATACATTTACATAAAGACACTCACATAACGTGTTTCATTTAACTGATTTAAAATGTGGCCACCGTACATTATATATGCCATTGGAATTTTTTAATTGTGACTCATATTATAGAACCTGTTCACAACATATGTCTATTATCGGTTGGAAGAAGATAAATTCTTAGGATTCATAGTGAAATTACTTGTGTATATTGTACTGTGATTATTTTTATATGTTACATGTTTGCATATGGAAGTGTTGTTTATTAGTTTCTATTACATTTCTAAATAACTGTTTAAATTTCAATAATTATCAGTGGATTTATATTTTATTTAAATTTAAGCATTAAATTACCTTCATAAAGTTGCTACTTTTATTGATTGCAAATTAATAAATGTTTTGTTTGAAGATATAGTTTTTATATATGTTTACAGGAAAAATTATCTATATTTTTTTGATATTGTTATGCATGTTGGCTATGTATATACTCATGCTGTGAAGGATTTGTTATTGTTGTTAAAAAAGTAAAATAAAGACATCATGCATATCGCAAGACATAAATTGGTAACTAAAACATTATGATTATCATTTTGGCAATTTTTACCAAAATAAGTTGTTTTGTTTAGGTCCCTTACTTATTTTACATGAGTAAATTTAAAGTATAAATAAGAATTTGAAATAAAATTGTAAATTATTTATGAATATTTTATTCTAATGTACTGTTTGCAATAATCACTGTTTTGTAATAACATATTACTTCTATATAAAAGAAAAACAATGTTATGTATTTTTTTGTCATTACAATACTAAAAATTACATAAAAATATATTTGTTTTTTTATATTTTTCTACTTGCAACATTTTATCGGATGTACTTCAAAAGTACTTGACTAAACTATTTAACTTTTGGGTATTGTATGTGAAGGTAGATAAAACATGTATACACTTTTAAAAAAGAAATTTTGGTATTATTACTATAATAAATAATGTCCTCATAGATGTCTTTTATTACTTAACTCTTTTTCATTTATTGTTACTACTGTATATAGCTGCAATTAAACTTTTTATTAATTATACAAATTATAAGTCAAAGAAATCAAAAGTTTAAAATTGTTAAATATATTTTATTATTATAATTTTTAAGCAATCTCCTTTTCCATGCAGTTGTTTTTACGTGAATTACGTTTAAGCAGAAATTCACATAGTAACTGCTATCACGCTTGGTGTTATTATAATAGATCTAGCAGCTTCTTAACAACCGTCAACTCATTGTTCCTACTAATCAAATTATACTTAGAGAAATGTGAAATGGAATTAAGGTGAAAAAAAACAATTGGTGCCCAAAATCCCGAACTCTTAATTTAACACATTGTCGCCCCGGTCTAACGGAATTATTGGTTAATCCCGTAAGGCTCTTACGGGGTTTTTGCATTTATGTCAAATTCTGCATCTATGGGCCCTATTACACGTTGTAATTTTTTTGGATTTTTATTACGTATAAATACTGAGAGCACATTCTTTTAACGGGTAATTGTTTTATTTTGTGCAACCATTTTTATTAACACGAAAAATATTTTATAACTGTAATGGTATATTAATACCTTATTAAACATTTAGAGCAGTAAATTAAAAAAAAAACCTTTATTATAGTATAAAAACGTTCTGAGTATCTTTAACAAATAAAAAGTTAAAAAAAAAAAATTGGCTTCTCCAAAAAATATTATTCAAATCCATGTTCTACTTAATAATTTATATATTGAAGGAACATGATTTTAATATATAGAGGAACATAATCCATGTTATTCGTCTAAAAAGTCAACCCGGCCACTGTCATTTCTATATTTTAATTTTTTATCCCTTTTGGGCATACGGAGCATATAGTATCTTGAGATCATTTCCAAAGCTTTTAAAAAAATATGGAAAACCTCTACAAAAATTCAATAGAAATATTATATCTGGTTTATAAAGACAGGAATTTAACCTAATAGGCGTCAGTTTATTTAAAATAAAGAGGCAATTTTCTATACTTTATTTACGTCGAAATTGCTGACAAACTAGCATTAGCAGTTTGCAATGTAAAAATAAATTATTTTCATTATTTTATATATGTGTGTATTTATGTTTATATATATGTATATATGAGTGTATGTATGCATATCTTTATTTATGGATGTATTAAGCCCACCTGTGTACACTTTAATTGTACAAAAAGTTTAAATAATTATAATAATAAGCATTAATTTCTAATTACCCCTTATGGCGTATTCATTGACCCCACATGCGTCAGATAGGCA
Source organism: Lamproptera curius (assembly GCA_029286875.1). Taxonomy (NCBI): domain Eukaryota; kingdom Metazoa; phylum Arthropoda; class Insecta; order Lepidoptera; family Papilionidae; genus Lamproptera; species Lamproptera curius. Next base: position 912,708 of record JAGSMT010000101.1, on the reverse strand, counting down.
TGTAAAAAGTTGGTCCATCCACCAACCCACATAAGACAAGCGTGAAAGGATACGGTCCAACAGCTCCCTAATGAATAAAACGTTCATAAGGGGAGGTCTATGTCCAGCAGTGGACTAGCACAGGCTGATGATGATAATAATATTGAATCTTCATCCATAACCAATGTGATGTTTTTTTGCAATATAATATTTAAAATTGTTTCTATCATTCACCCCACCTAATGGTAATGTCTTTTATAACTTTATTTCCTGTCTGTCTAAATGTATACTAAGAAAATTAAATAAAAATAGTGTATAGTTTACGAAAATTTGTTTCATTAAATTTAATTTGTCTAAATAAGAATTAATTACGGTTTTAATATTTTTTTTATTGCAACAAATAATTAGCTTGGGTATTTTTAGAAGTGTATCCGCTCGGCGTGTTAAATTTAAAATTTATACCTTGTTGCTTATAGCAACATCATTAAATGTAACGACGTTCTAAGCGCGTGCGAGATGACGCGCCGGTGAATTTTATTTTATAGACTTGACGTAATTTTTATTTCGCATACAGTTACCGAGGTTAATATTTTAAATACATTTACATAAATAAGTGTGGCAGTGAAACATAGTGAGTTTACTGTGTTCGTTTTCTTGCAGATATCACAATGGCCGATCAGGTAGATTCAATGTCAGATGCGGAGCTCCGCTCAAAACTGGCCGAGCATGGTTTTCCTATTATGCCCATAACTGCCTCGACGAGAAAATTGTTAGTTAAGAAGCTGAAGCTCGTTCTTGATAACAAAACTAAGCCGCGAAACAGCGTTGACGCCAAAGTTGAAGGCAGGCGTTCGCTAGCGCGTTACTCGAGCGGCGAGGAGTCGGATTTAGACACAACAAATGCTAAAGAAAAGCGCGGGAGACGTGCCACCACTGGTGGTTCCATGTTGCCGCCCACAAGTAATAAAGCACGAAGGCTGCCTGCCAAGAAGGATTCGCCCATCAAACGCGACTCCGACAAAGGTTCGGAGTCAGACGAGGAAAAATCTCCGGTGCGGATTCGTGAAAAGACTGAAACTATCACCACCCGCCAGATCAGACGCACGTACGTCAACGATCAGGACGACTACGAGACTGGCTCAGATAGTGATGTTGACAGTGATAAGAAAACAATACATCATTCAGGAGCAATTCTAGATCTAGCGACTACATTTCTAGCACTTTGCCCACTATCGACGCAGCCACTAGTCCCCCCAAGTCCTCGTTGTTTTCCCGCCCTACTATTTCCCCCAATTATGCGTCTAATATCTCATCATCTGATCATTTAAATTCGATTAGGTCTAGACTTGGATTAACCTCTTCATTAGCAGACAAACCCTCCTCAAGTAATTACAACTCCAGCTATGTTTCTAACACTTATCAGCCCTCAACATCATCGGTTGATGAAGTAGAATCTCCATTTTTAAGCGATTTCACTCGTCGCCTATCGTCTTTGAAGGCTGACCCACCAAAAACAACTTCATTCTTGGACCGTGACACTAATAATGGAACCACAGCGATACCTCGTAGATCTTATGTTACTGGTGTTTCGAGATCTGATGTTGATTATAAGACAGTTAATGACAAAAAATTCTTGAAGAACAATCTTGTGTCCCTTGCTCTTGTTGTGTTAGTTGCACTTTTTTTTTTTTGCTTGTTCTTTATGTATCTAGTTAAGAAAAATGATATCACTTCAGTAGTGGATGATCAAAACAGTGTAATACCTATATGTCAATTAAATATACCAGGTAATAGACCCGGTATAAATTGTGTCCCCAAAGAGCAAGTAAGCTATGCAAAGGATCTCCTCAAAGTTATACATCCAGAACTGACCACTCGGATTGCCTTGTACAAGTGTGGGAAACCTGGAGTTATGCCACATCTGACAGAAAAAGAAATAATTGACATTGCAAGTGCTAGAGCGGAGACACTTGATATTAGCCAATGCCGTACAGATCTGAACAATTTACAAGTGTTAATAGTAAACAACCCTCGGTGGGGGCTTTCAGTGGTTCAATTAAAGAGTTTATACACAAAAGATGTTGAACACACACTTCTCACTTCAACGGAGAGTGTCGTCCAACAACGCAATAAAGGCAGTGTTGCCCTCACACTGACGGATCCATCTACACCCATATCTTGTTTGTTCATAAATACTTTATACTCGGCTGGGTCGACATTTGTTGTAGTTGGACTAGTAACCATCATAATCCTTGGATTACAAAGATTCTACAAGTACTATGTCAGTTACCAGAAGAAGAAAAGTGAGGAAATCTATTCTATGGTGGAGCAGATTATTGATATCATATCTCAAGAGACTGAGGACAGCGGGGAACCATACATATCTGTTGATCATGTGAGAGACACATTAATATCTCCCATCAACAGGGAGAAAATGGCTTCAACATGGGATGCTGCTGTAAAATTCATACAGAAAAACGAAAGCAGGGTACGAATGGAGGTCCAATCTGTTGACGGGGAAGACTGTAGGGTATGGAGGTGGATTTCTCCCCATGGAAGCCCTAAACGCAGTGCTGCATGGCAAGGGCAAGCTTTTGAAACACAAGAAGGCTCTGTAAACAATCTGACAGTCTCGCCTACCCCTTGTCTCAAAATTCGGCACATGTTTGACAAGAATGACACAAACCCCAACCTACGGAGTGTCATTCAAGATGCAATTCTGGAGAAATGCGGTGACCGTTGCAACATTCTTCATATAGACATTGAGAATACATCGTACTGCGTGTACGTGAAGTGTGCGACGCCGATGGACGCGGGGGTGGTGTACAGGAGCTTACATGGCTGGTGGTACGAAGGCAGGCTTATAACCGTGAAGTACTTGCGCTTGGAGAGATACATGCAGAGATTTCCCAACTCTCCAACAATGGGACCATTTCTGAAGCCCTCACGTCAAAGACGCTTATGGGATGAGTAAATGGTTATTCAATTGTGTTAGGGGCACAAAATATTGTTTAATCGCCACTACTTGGAGCGTAGACTTGCTTCACAATTTAATTTATTGTGAAATACACTTGTTTGTTGTTCTAATTATAATAATTTACTATGTAACTGTAGCTGTCTTTTCGTTTTGTGTTACTTAGAACTTAGAACATACTTATGAACATGAAACTTGATGTGTTCAGAGTTTATAGACTTGGTCCAAAATTTATGAAATGTTATTTTTCGGTCACGATTAAATTTAAATTAGCTATTGCATTCTGTACTTTTCTCTCACTGCTCACATTATATATTTATAACTAATAATAATTTTCAAAGCAAGGTATAAATAATATCAGAGTTCTTTAACATAAAAAACTAGCTGTAAGTTACAATTGAAGAAAATTGCCTTATTTTTAAGATTCCTGCATGTGACATTTTGTAAATATTGTCATCACAAGTTGAGAAACTTTTGTTAGTGTCGGAAGGGAGTTTGTTACGTGATTATACTACTGGTTTTATAACAAAAATTGTTTTTAAAAGTGATAGATCGTAAGTAGCGTAAGCGTAAACAGAAAATAGCTTTGTAAACCTCAATGCCTTTTCAGTCTTTTCTTTACACTGGTACAATTCATTGGATTCAGTTGTGTTTATTTCGTAATATTGACATTAATTTAATTTTAAGTACCTCTTACTAAATTCTATTAACTCTTAGTGTTATTTTTATGGATTGATTTTCATTTTTTTAATTAAATAATAGCTGTAACTATTGTGTTTTATTTATGCATGCTAAAAATATACCTTTGTAAATTAATTGGTAGTATGCAATTACCTCTTCCTTGCAATTATAGGTTGGATTAATTTTGGCTATATTTATATTATTACCACGGTTGGTTTTACTGGCAGAAAATCACATCGGCGTTAAGCCGCCTCTGTGCGTACAACTTGTGTGTAATTTAAATAAATAGATAAATATAAAGGTTATCAGAAAAATGTTTTGGAATAAGAAACGATAAATCATATAGTAAATAAACTGTTTAGTGCCAGGAATTGATTTATAAGTTATCATTAGTGGGACTTACTGTCAGGCCCGTTAGATTTTACACCTAAGTTAATGCATACCATGTTCACAGTTCGCAAAAGATCTATTGTGTTATAATAAGCAGTTTAATTTATTTACCTTAAAATAAGTAAATAATGAGAAAACTGCCTCCGTAGCCTGGTGGTATGGACATGGGCTTTAGAAACCAAAGGTCGTGGGTTCGAATCCTGCGGAATCAACAAGTTTTCATTATTGTTTCCTAGTTGGTTAGGGTAATTTGTGCCAATCACCCAATTATCTGAAAAGTAAGATAACGCATGGGAATGTAAAAAGTCAGTTCACCTACCAACTCGCATTGGACCAGCGTGGTGGGATACGGTCCAAGTATCCCCTAATGGATAGGGGTGTATTGATTGATGATAATGATGCGAAAATGAAGAACAATTTTTCCTTAATATTGGAATGTTTGACATGAAATAAGGAAGAAATATTTTGGTATCACTCCAATGCCTGTGTCCACTTGACCGCGCGTAAGACAGCATTTTTGTTCCTAAAAATAATGTATGGAACTTATGATTCTACGAAATTTAACTTAGATTGATCGAAATTGATTTTGTACAGTAAAAATATGTTTCTTTAAGTATCTATCTGGAACAAAAACTAGTGACATAATTTAATACACACCTTTAAAAACAAAAATAGATAGCTAATAGCTCGGCCTGAATTTATGCGGTCTCGGCCACAGTACCTGTGGCAGACAGCCCTTAAACATTTGAGTAAACTTACAATAAGAAGTTAAGAAATAAGATTTTAGCAAATATATAATTAGAGTCTTGTCTTGCCATTTTCTTCTAGTTACCACTATAAAACAAATTCTAAATAGGGTCGTAGAAAAATGTTACTTTCAACATCCAAAGTCATCTTCAGTATTGTCCAGAATATGAACTCAGAGAGTGCTTTCAAACATTGTGTTTTGTGAAAAAAAAGTTTATTGCTATTTAAAATAAATTTCAACTACAATAAATTAAAATGTAAGGTCAAAGAAATTTTCTGTTATATATATTTATTATTACGTTTGTTTTAATTTAATTAGACACCACTGTTGATAAAACGATAAACTTTAAATGGGTGGTCTTGCTTCTAATGCATAATGCTTTATAAAGATGACTTTCGACTGAGACTTCGTTTTTACCCCATAAACATCAATCTCATTTATTAAGCGTTAATTCAGTTTGTATCGCCAATATTCGCTGCGTCAATTACAATGGAGTTAAATTAAAAAGAAAAGTAATCTAAATAAGGGGAGTGTAACCAATTAGATAATAAAACACTTAAAATGGGATCACTTTAATGAACATAAAAAACAAAAAATGAGTTATTCAAAACAACGTGCAAGTTAACAATTTGCTCTAAATCAATATTTAACAAGCTCTGAGAGTGCAGAGAAGCACCTCCACTTGTCGGGCAAGTAGAAGGGCTCGAATACGTGGGGGAAGGGCGCGTCCCAGCCGGCCACGCGCGAGATAGGAGCTTCCAAGTGCAGGAAACACTCCTCCTGTGAACAATAATCGTTCAAAGCTTAAATTACAACAATAAAAGATGGAGTATTTTGTAAACAAAGTCTAATGTCTCAAATGGCGCCAAAACGTCGGACGCTTATTGGTTAGACGCGTGGGGATTCAAAATGGCGGCAATTCCCTAATAGAAGCTTAAGAACTGCATTTGCTTTTGCTGCCATTGCTATTTTTGCCGTTTTTGGCTCGGGTATGTGTTATGTTGATTAGTTAAGTTTCAGTACGGTTTTATACTAAGTAAACAATTTATTTCTTTATTATTGCTTATTCTTTTACCAAGCGTGAGTTAATGATTCTACCAATGTCTTCTTTATCATCTATGATATAAATCAAAACGAGTGACGTATTTTTATAGGTACAGGATTTGTAGGTACTCTTCGGTGCTTTATTGTGTGTTCTAATCAAAATCCTCAATTTCTTTAGTGAATTGTAATATAAAACGATAATTAATGAAACATTTTTATGTAAGGTATTTGTAACTTTATAAATGTAATGAAAATGGGTGTTGAATCTATATAAATAATATTACTGACCTGTATAGTGGCAGCCAATTCTGCCCCGAAACCGCTAGTGAGGGGGCCTCGTGAGCTATCAAGCAACGGCCCGTTTTCTTTACCGACTGAAAGAGAAACATACAACCATAATTAAACTTAGAGAACTGACAAGATGTTTATCTTATAGTAAAATAAAATTATTTTGAAAGTGTATTAAAAACGTGCACTCGTCACCTTGGTAACTGGGGTTGAGAGCTTATTTATAAAATAATAACACTAGTTATGATGCCCTTCAAACCAGAATACGGCATTATTTCAACTAACTCAAAAGTCACACACAACACAATGAATAGATATCATCACTAGTCACAATCGTTTTGTAGCAAACATTTGGCATAAAAGAAAAATAAATCGCAATAAAACAACATTGGGACTATAAATAAAGATGTAAGCTATTAAGCTTTTAAGTTGGATTAAACTGTACATTGTGTGCAGCTATATTTTAAAATCGGTTAAGTAGTTTATGATTTCATCGCGAACAAACATGGTGGCACGAGATTTATATATATTAAGATATATATAGTAAGCCTACATTGCACACGGTCTCCTCGTCCCAAGGTAGGATGGACATGAGGTCGATGACGTCGCAGCGGACGCCCAACTCCTTCTCGGCCATCTCGGCCACCTCCAGCAGGACGTGCAACTGGGTGCCCCAGCCCACTAAGGTCGCCGCGTCGCCTGCGATCATAAAGCATTATACAACGTTTAGCAGTCCACTGCTGACTATAGGCCTTTTTTCATAAACAATTGCCATTGCTAATTCGCCCAGCGGGTGGATTGGCAATCGACTAATTCACTTGTACTGCAAATTCATCTAACTTCCACTGTAAGCCAGATTACAAAACTTATGCTTATTCCTCTTTTACAGAGATCTTAACATTTTTCCGTCGATTAGATTGAGCTTCCACTTAAAACCTCTACATCCCCCAAAGGTTGATTAGAGACAGTTCCTTCGGCAGTAAGCCATTGTGCTAACTTTATACAATGGCAATAAATGAATGGAGTACTTTGCAGTGGAATAATACCAATACTTATGTAAAAAATTCAAAAATTATATTGTATTAAGTCTTAATATGTATGTTAACAATTTATTATACACTTATTTTTCTAATAAAACCTAATGACTCTTAACTATTATCTCTAACCTTAGAGGTTATCGAAGAAAACTATTTCATTAATAAGTTTACAAAAATCGCATTTGATATAAAAAAAACGGGTACAAAGTACAAACTAAACCAAAGTGCTACATATAATTCAATAAAATACGTTTTAAAACCTGCCTTCTTTTAACAGCTGTGCTTTTCCTAGGGGCAAGGTGAAGTCCTCCACTGGAACCTCTTCAGCAGCGGAACGGTAAAGGATTTTGGGCTCCAAGAATACACAGGGGTCTCGCTCCCTTATGCAGGACAAGAGCAATCCCTTTGCGGCTATTGGACCTCTTGGAACTACTACCTGATAAAAACATTAAAATTAGTAACAAATCAATGTACATATTAACATATAGCTTTATACACATAGCTTTATGTTAATGATCAAATACATAATACTATAAACAACAATCAAAACTCAAACTTATCTAATTGTAGATTACTCAGGAAATATCCTAAAATAATCCTAGCATATTAAGTTATAAGTTGCAATATAATCAAAAACAATGATAAATTTACTCAGCTTCGGTTTGATAGTGGATGTTACATAATGAATTATTAACTTGATTGATAGCAGCCATTCTCGCTTAATAACCAAATTAAAAAATGATATTTATAAAATCAAATTTAGACATTGTTTGTTATGCATAAATCAAATAAAAATTACAGATATGAAGCTATAGATAGAAAGCAAATAATATGCATATATAAATATACATATATGGTATGAATAGTATATATAAATTACAGACAGAGCACTCTGTATTGGTACTATAACTCTACTCTATGAAGCTTTGTTTCTATGGGTTACTTCTACTCTGCTTAGTAATTAATTTATGTAACAAAATTTTCGCGAACATTGTAATTAATTACAGAAAAGAAGAGAGAACAAAATCAGTAGATACAAAAATATTCATCATCAAATTCTGTAGCAACATTTGCAATCTTACCCTCAAACCTGGTGTGTGCGCGAAGTAAGCCTCTGGGCTCTGCGAGTGATATAGGCCTCCGTGGCCAACCGCCCCGCAGGGCGCCCTCACCGTTAGGCCTCCGCAATCGTACTGGCCACCGGAGCGGTAGCGAGCCTTTGCCGCCTCATTTACTAACTGTAAAGAAACTAACAATCAGAACTCAAGAATCTCTAGCAAATTGAAAAATAAATACTCTATATGTATGTTGCACATAATCATCATCGTGTCCATCCACTAGTGGACATAGGCCTCCCCTTTTTTTTTACATATAACTAGTATTAAAATTATTAAGTCAAGTAAACCATAGCAATTTTGCCATGTAAGTTATGATATTGGTTTATACTTTTGAAGAATTACACTTCAAGTTGTTGTTTAGAATTTGGTAATGGCTAATAATCTGATTCCAATTTCTACTTAAAGGTTCTTAGTAAAAGTAAAGAACATTTAAGATGTCAATCTACAATTTCAGTACATCAAATATCTTTAAATATTCTTCATAGTATGAAGTTTATGCTGTCCATCTCTAAAAAGAAAAGTAATTTTGGCACTTTTTATCCTCCGTGCCGCAGCTTAGTGATTGCATAAACTACTAGATTTATAATTTTTATCATAAATATATTATACATTAAGATCTCCATACAATAGCTCAAGGTTATTAGTAAATTTAATGTGTTTTGGCAATAATTTTGACAATAGCAACAAATTACTTTCAAACATGAGATAAAATTAATGTGCACTTATACAGAGTTACAAAAAATAGTAGAATGTATATATTGTACACGGACACAAGTATTTCATAATTTATTATATGGTAATATACCAAGGGTTTCCTATTCTATACATTATCCCTTAATATTCGATACATATTTATTTTACAAAATTCTACCTGATCAAAGGCTGGAAATATGTAGTCAGCAAACTGTATTTCAGCAATGGCAGTTGCACCGGCTGTGGCTAATCCAATTCCGAACCCAGCAATGCCTTGCTCACAGAGTGGTGTGTTAAACACTCTGTCTTTACCATATTTGTCCTGAAATTTTATTAAACAAAAGTATTATAAACTCTAAAAGGAATTTGATTAGATGTGGGGCATAAAAAACATAAATGTGGGCTATTTTAAATATAGTATAAAATACCAGCTACAATACAGTTCTTTAAAATCAATTTGAAAACAACCCTTGTTTTATTATCTAGTTATTATCAATAGTTAAAAATGTCCAAAATACAAAATGATTACTAAATAACTTTTGGATAAAGTAATAAACATCTATAAAGTGCAAAATCTAGAACATGTTCCAAAGCTCAGTGGAATGTTAGAAATGTATTTTCTATATATGTCTTAAAGGAATTACAGTGGCGTCTTTATGATTATCACTTGCCACAAGATAATATCTAATAGATGTGATGCGGTATATAGATGCATGACTTGGACACCAACACTAAGAGACACTTAAAAACTTGTCCCCAGCCAGAAAAGTATAGAGAGAAGTATTTTAAGAAGTGGACTGACACAGGCTGATAATGAAAATGATGTAATGAATAAAAGCGAATGTGCAAAGAGTCAGTGGATGCAGGTGGCACAGGAAGTACCTCTTGGAAGTTCAGGGGGAAGGCATATTTTCAACAGTAGACTTCATTAGTCAGATATGATGATAATGATGACATATGGTGTGGTTGTAGTCATACTTCAATCACATGCTTGCTATTAATAGATAATTCTAGTATAAACAAACCTGCAAACCAAGAGCACATCTGAAGACACCACCAAAAGCTACATCTTCACCAAACAGGACAGCAGTTGGGTCATCTCTCAATGTAATGTCCATAGCATTGTTTATTGCCTGCATCATGTTCATTTTGGCAGTTTCGCCTAAAATGTGTATGCAATGTACAATTAATACAACAATTATCTATAAAAATAATAAAACAAATGGTGTGTTTTGATTTTTTAGTTGATAACTATGCTAAATAAATTAACTACCAATTAGCATCATGTGAATTCTACAAATAAGGGGATCATAACTTTAGTAATCATATAAGTTGCCCTTTAGACTTTTTTCATACTTTCTGAATTATAATACTATTTCTTACTATAACCATCAATATTTTGTAAAATATATAAATGAATACAAGATTGTCTAGCTAATGAAATAACGCTGTTATATTACCAAATACAAGTAAGAGGCGCTTTTTATGGTTATTATTTAGTTTAAATTACATTAAAGGATTATTATTATTAAGGAATTACTTTGATGAGGTGAAAATTTTATAAAGTAAATGAATAAGACAAAATCTGTCAAGTAATTTTATTCAACATGTGTAGTATTCTTGTAAACAGCATAAATTACTATAACATATAACTTTGAGGGGCATATTTATTAAAATATATACTAGGCATATGAAATAATAGACGGGAAACTAATTAAAGATTTATCTCAATAAATAAAAGACCTAAATAATATTTAATTTTGTATTAAGATTCCGATTATAGTCTAAAATAAACAAAAACGCCAATCAAGTAGTGCCCAAGGAATGTAATGTACAAGTCATCTTAAACAACTCACCTGTAACTGGTTTATCATTGTCAGGATAGTAAATAAAGTGCGAAGAAAGCCTTTTTGTACATTCGGTCACATATTTAGCTAGTTTTCCAGAAACAATACTATTTCGCGTAATCAAGCTAGCCATTTTCGAAAGTAGTACCCGACAACCACACGACGCGGGTGAAGTATGTTGAATGATTTAAACAAACCATCTTATCTACAATGCTAATAAGTTTCGATAAAAACCTGATAACCCATGACGAAAGAAATGTGTTAAAAATTTATTTTGTAATGCTTAATTTATAAAAAGTTAAAGCATTCAAGCATAAGAAGTGCATACTTATTATAAAAGAAAATTAATGTGTAATATTGAATGAACGAAAACTGTAAAGAGGATTTGTAACTTTAAAGTGACCTTGACCTATAGAGATGACGTATGACGTTTACGAAAGAAGCTGTCGAGTTCATATTTAAAATATATTTTTAACCTATGCTCCCCTTCTAACTTTTGGTTGGTAAAATATAATTTATACGTTCTCTAAGTTTTTTTTAAAGTTATTACATTAATTCAAAAACAAATAAAGACGGGTTAATATAGTAAAATTGATGTACAGAGTCTCTTAGTACACTTGTATATAACTAGCTCGCTGTCGACGGCAAAAAGTTGCCTATGTTACGAAAGGATAATAAAGTTATCTACTAATGAAAGAATAGTTCAAATTGACACAATATGTGAGTTTATTCATTACAAACAAACACACAAAAATACAAATACAAAAAATAATATTAGTATGGATAATTGTATAATTTTTGAAATGCTATCTAAAGTATACCTGATCAATAATTAATTTAACTTAATTTCAGTTTTTAGCAACGAAACTACAAGCCAATACCTTAATAGTGGACTTAGTTTTTTAATTAATTTGCTGAAGAAAAACGCAGAACAAGAAATAGAAAGGCGATTCCGATTGCTTTGTGCCATAAGAATACATGTAACTCCCTCAAATAGAAAAGTGCTATAACAGCAGAGTGATTTCAGAAATGGTTGAGCGATGCACTACCAAAGTACGTTATTTACGCTATTTTTAAATAAGTTATATCTATCGAAAAAGGCTTTAAACACGATGTTTCCATATACTATCTATAAATGATATGATACCTGATTTCCATCCTGAAATTAGGTATCATAATTACAGTACCATACCACAATCATAATCAAGTACATATAATGAAATTTATATTTTCACCAATGCACAATTTTGTTAAAATCCATATAAATTGATAAAATTGGAGAGTATTTTTGTAACATAAAAAAACGTTTTAAATGATTTTACATTTGATTGAACATGTTCTAGAATTTTTGTCTGTTTGTTCTAGCTAATCTCTAGAATAGTTGGTCTGATTTTGACGGGATGTACACTGGAAGATAGCTGATGAAACTGGAAGTAACTAGAGTAAGTTACTTCCAGTTTCATCATTTATTCCATAAAAATTACCAAAACATATTTTTTTATATTACCTTGCGGTTAAAGTAGGGTTGTTATGACACGAGTTTTTCTTATATTGGGGAATAAGGTCGTTTTATTACAATCATTTTTTTGAGTATTTTAAGTTCACGTTGATTAGGGTCCGTTGAAGTGGTTTCGGAGTACGTTTACCTAGGGCAAATGCTCGAACTAGGTAGAAATAACTTTCAGGGAGAGGCTAACAGAAGGAAACCGCTGGGCTGGGGCTGCTTTTCATAATCGACGATTCTTCACGTCAACCATCCCATAGTGCCTCAAATCGTAAGTCTTCGATCACTGCGTCCTGCCCGTCGTGACATACGGTCCCGAGACTTGGACACTGACGGTTCGACTGGTCTACTATTTTAAGGTCGCTCAGCGAGCTATGCTCGGAATATCTCTGAAGTACCACATCAGAAATTATGTGATCCGTCAGAGAACTAGATTCACCGATATAGCCCACCGGTTTAGTAACGTAAAGTGGCAGGGGACCAGTCATATAAACCGCAGAACGTCCGCTGGAATCGAAAAGTTCTGAAATGGAGACCGTGGCTCGGCGAACATAATGTGGAACACACTACGGCAAGATGGAGTGACGACATTCACAAAATGGCCGGTGTGGGCTGAATGAGAATAGCCGAAGATCGGTAGCGATGGCGTGCATTAGAGGAGGCCTGCGGCTGCTGACTGACACAGGCTGATGATGATTGTTAAGTTTCCAACGTAACAACTGCAGCTGGCTACATCTGAGAATTACTTAAATCTTAAAATATCTAGTTGCAGCTAAACGTTACTTGTTCTTATTACAAAAAACTCAATTAAAACCAAATACTCAACCATCATCATCTGTTGGAAGTAGGCCTTCCCTAATGCATGGCTTCTCCGTTAGGCGATTTTTGGACCGTATCCCACCACGCTGGTCCAATGCGGGTTGGTGGACCGACTTTTTACATACCCATCGGAGGCATGGATAAACTTAATTTTTTAAACAATTGAGTAATCGCCAAATTATCTGAAAAGATAACTCAATACTGAAATTCAATATACTAAACAAAATATTTTCATGGATTTGAAACGCATTTTTTAAGAAATGAGGTTATAACATCGCGTTTTTATTGAACTCAAAAAGACATTAGAGCTTTTTAACGACCACAGAATGGGACCGTAAACCTTCTTCTTCTTTTATTATTTTGGCCTAAATACTAAAATATTGATTTATTTAAACAAAATCAAATCTGCAAAGGCGAGTCTATGCCTTAGGTATTATCTGCCAGCTAACCTAAAGGGTGGTTAAAATATGGTTAGGTAGGTATGAGTGGAGAAAAAACAAACATAAATTATATTGAAAGCGAAACATGTCTCATAACTCAAATATAAACATTATTAATATAGATATATGTTTATAAATATTAAAATAAATTCAATTAAAAGAGATATTATAAAAATAAGATATTAAAGATACATAAAGCTTAAACATAAATTATCCTATTATTTAATTAGTTAGAGTTATGAACGTAGGCATTTAAATAATTTTAACTTAATGCTTTAAGTTATAGCTGATAATACATGGCAAATTCTATTATCCGTAACATTGCCAAGTGCATTGTATAGGCGTTAAAAAGCAATCCGATGAATTTACTGGTAATACATAATTTTTATATTATGTCAATTATAAGACTCCTTCTAGGTGCCTTGACACTGTATAGAAAACTAGCGACCTGCCCCTGCTTAGCTATGCTCATAGAAAATATACCTACAATGTTAAGTATTAGTAATTGTTATACATACAAACTAGAGTCCGACGAAACGTTTCGCAAACCGAGTTGTGTTCAGTCCGGAAACCGAACGAAACTCACGTGATCAAGTATATAAATTCTTAAAATACTAAAATATGGAGCTTTTATGCCTATTATTTTGCTTTATTTAAGTCATTGAATGGAGACAGTATATTAAAAATATTCTAATCGTTTTCTTCAGTTGCTAATAATATTTTTATATAACAAAAAATTGAAAATATACCATTTTTTTTTCAAATAAATTTCTCAGGGCAATATGAGTTATTAATAAATAAATTAATAATTGTGACTGTTGCATTAAAGACTAAGTATTGGTATTTTGAAATCTTACTAATTAATACTTTGGTTTGTATTTGTAGTTCCGAGGAGGGATCAAAAGTTGTAAAATGAGATAGAATATAATGACTGATGATAGCTTAATTATTTATTTTTCTACTAATCTCCGAGTCCACCTACACACCAAGTCCAGCTCCAAGTTTCCAATGCTTCAATTCCTTTAAAAAGATTGTCTTGGCTAAAAGTTCTCCACATCGTTTCTTGTTATATATAGTTTAAACACATGTTTACTTTCGTTGACAGTATTGTGAGAGATGAAAAATAAGCGCCAGACTGAGTGAATAGGGGATGCCAACCAATTTTATGCTTCATGTTAATTCATCGCTAATCAACCTATGCGCCTACGTTGTCAAGATGGAATTCACTTTGCGTTCAACGTTTCTTTTACTAACATGACGCATAAATTCTTCATATTAACTTTTAACTCATAAGTGGTTTAATGATGGCACCAGAATCAACAACAATATTCCTATTAGTCCGAAATATTAGGTCCATACCATAGCAAACAGGACTACATCACAAAAAAAGAGATGAAGACTTTTTATAACCATGTCAATCCTACGTCACAAACTAGTATTCTTGATTAGTTTCTTGGATTAAGGTAGATATATTGTTCTTAACTCATTTTCTTTCGATTTGCTTAGATCTAATTTTTTTGTCAGACTTGACTGGCTTCTGAACTGAACCGATGTGTGTCTTTCAGTGTATTCACTTCCACTAATTAAGTTCATTGCAGAAAATTGATAACCAGTTGTAGTTCACTCAGTGCCATTTTGCCGCAATAAACTCTTGCGTTAAATTTTTTGACAGTGGACTTCAATACAAACGGCAATTTGGTTTCCTTTCAGGAACAACTTCACTTACAATATCTCATTCAAAAACGATGAAATCAGTACTAAGATTTAATTTAAACAAATACTGGATAATTTCATATTATTGTATTTGTTTTTGTTACCAGGGTATAAATAATTTAATTTTCAGCAACTAGACTAAAGAAGTTAAAGTGATCTTTATGGGACAATGTATACGTTTTACAACAAAATCCCAGTAAACGTTCAGAATTTAACTAATAATAAATTTACAAAGGTAGTCAAATAACGTTTATGTGTTTAAGGTTATTACGATATTAATGAATTTTTAAATGATAACACAGCCTGGTAATAGAATGCTCGCTCCAGGTCTGGTTTCAAAATTGCATAATATGTAATGCCGAATTATCAAATTGTTTGTTATTTTTAAAAGATGACATAAAAAATATCCCGCTGAGTTTCATTCGCCGGTTCTTCTCAGGTCTGAGGCGCCCTTTTCCGAACCGGTGGTAGTATGTTTGACAATCAATAAGCAAGTGTAAGCTTCAGTATTGAATAAAGATATTTGAATTTAAATTTGAAAATATATTTTGATCTTACTACTATTTGTTCCCTCCTCAATTTCTTTTGTCAAACTTGGAATGTTTTTCTGAACTAAAATTGACTGATCAGAGTTCGATTGTAGCATAGATACATTCAACTTTCGCTACTATTTTGAAATTGAAAACACTTCTGAAACCAGTTTCGGTTTCCGCAAAAGCTTCGGCCAAATTCAGCCGAAACCGAAACTGCAGTCGAAACTTGATTTTTGGCCGAAACTCAGCCGAAACCGAAACCGAAATTTCGGTCGGACACTAATACAAACCTTCCTCTTCAATCACTCTCTCTATTAAAAACCGTATTGAAATCCATTGCATAGTTTAAAAGATTTAAGCACACATATGGATATACGGACAAAGAAAGTGACTTTGTTTTACGTAGTGATGATGTTAATGAAGAAGATATTTCGGTGACATACAAATGTATGTTTAAATGGACACTGGGTCGGCACAATGGTTAAAAGCGTTAAGAACGAGGTTTTAATTTACTGCGACAAAGATTAGAAGATAAAGTTAAATTGCTAGATTCTAAATATTCTTGGTTTGAGACTAGAAAATAATAATATATTATAAATACTAAGTATTTCTATTATATAATGTCTACTATTTTCTAAACATCTTGACGGTGGAAGATCTCCTTTTACAGAATCAAATAGAAGCTTTATATAGATTGGTTCAGGATTACGAATGCTTTTTTAATCCTATTGCCCTAATCTTTCAGAAAAGAAAACAAATAATGTTAAGCTTTGCAAAATATAGCCCATTCAGGCAGATCTTCGATAATAAGCCAGCCAATTATAAAGGCTTTATAATAGGTTTCATTTATTCACAAAAATTACCTAAATTCATTTTATTACTGAGCAGCATGATTAATCTTTGGAAAAAGTAAAAAGTTAATTACAAGATATTCGCATAATTAGACAAAATCATGTTTATGAATATATAAGATCCAAAGAAATTTTTTTTTTTAAATTAAAAATGTAATCGATCAAGTCTTTTTATATAATTGTATTGTTGATTGGAAATAAAGACAAAATCACAACTTAATTCTGACAACACGCGATTGTGAACGGTAAGTGACTGAAATGTTATTCGAAATTATTGAACAAGCACGACATGGTCTAAAAATATATTTTCACTCCATTCATCAGGTGTTTTGCTGGTTGGGACTTATTTAACGCACGTGTGGCCTACTTTTGATTACAAAATGTCTACTAAGCTTTCCAGTTTTTTATATTATAGGTTAATTTACGAGTACATATCAGTATCAATTTTGCATTCGTTTAATTTTCTGTTATGTAATATCTAACATAAAATACGGACTTTCAGATTTAAAGACTAAAAGATTACGATTTTATTAATTATTACTGTGACTTGTGATTTCTTAGTCACGTGTTTATTTAATACTTCGTTATTTTTTTTAATATCAAGCAATAAGTCGTGTTACCTATGTTATTTTGTTTCTTAAGGTTCTCGTGCTATAAAATGTTTCTGAATTTTTTAGTGTTCTGATAGACTGGAATAAAAATAGTTTAACCATTTTGCCTTAGAAATACAGGATAAGTAAAGAAACAAACCGCATAGATTTCATAATTTGTTCTTTTGACAAAGTAAAAAACGCCTCATTTCTTTGAGAAAGTAATAAAGATAGGAAATTTTAAATAACTATATTTGTTAAATTTTGTCGACAATTTCTGATTATGAAACTTTCCATTTAAACTGCTAATCAAAATCAAAATTACTTTAGGTAAATGTATATAATTTAAATATTATTTACCACGCAAATTCCATGCATCACGCTACCTGTCAAATAACTGACAGTTATGTCAAACGTTGTACATGACAAAATTTGATATGGTCAAATGCTATCTTACATTTTCTTATGGTTCCGTCGTTACCGCGTAAAAGTAAATATTGAACATTTGTGAAATATCTTTAACTACAATGTTGTTGATAAAATTAACACTAATATTTTAATTTAAGTTTAAAAATGCAGCCGAAATAGCTCAGTTGGGAGAGCGTTAGACTGAAGATCTAAAGGTCCCTGGTTCAATCCCGGGTTTCGGCAAACAGTCTTTTTTTATAATTGTATTTAAATGAAGTTACTTACAATAAAAAAATTAAGGTGTGCTGTTTAATATACATAAATAACAATATTTTGCACTCGAATAGTAAACGTATATTTAAACAGCTTTAGTTTTTTAACTAAAAATAAAATAAACTGGTTTTTACCTTTATCAGAGCTAAATTACATTTCTAGATAATATAAATATTACAGTCCATGGCAACTTAACATTAAGTTATACGTCGTACTAGCATTAGACGTCTTATATCTATATGTAGATATAGTTGTGAGAAATTATTTTTCTTCGGAAAAACTCGGATCTTTATCGGAACACGATGACGCCCGAACTGTCAATGAATGATCGTATTTAACGCGTGATATTTTCATACTCATTAACGTGAAACTTTTGTTTAGTGTAAAATTTCTAAATGAATAATGACATTGTATATTACAGAGATGTATAAGTTCTGAAGCTATTTGAGAGAGCAAGATGAATACGAAGAAAAAACTTCCTTACTATATCCATATAGATATATTGAGAAAAGATTTTCCTTCGTAATTTTCTGACTTATCTATACAGATATAGTTCGGGCGTCATCGTATTCCGATTAAGATCCGAGTTACCCCTAAGAAAAATAATTCATCACTACATCTATATGTACGTTGTCTTTGATTTGTCATAGCATCAGCCGACTTGTAAAAACACATTTAATTACCTACGACTTCATCGCTATAGGTAACATTATTTTCCTAATTTTCTAGTCCAATTTGGCTGTTATATGGTACAATTGCCATGGTAATTTTGAGCCGATGTCAGATTGATGAAAGATTTATTGCAGAGAGATAGATGGCGCTGCAGTATGCCGTTTTTCATTGTCGACATCTATCCCCAGGATTATGTTTTTGAAGCTTTTATACTTCAGTTCTAGGTTAGGATTATTTATTATTCTGAGAAAACTATTATAACATGGCTCTATAAGCTATTAGATTAATCTCTTGTTTTTCTTTTTCAACGGGCATTTTAAGTTTTATTATAAATAATTCATAAAATAGGAAATTATGGTTCTCCGAAATGTTTAGTGGTTTTTTATTTTTACTTATAGAATTGTATTAACAATACATGTCATATTTCCGGCTAAAAAATGTAAATTATCGCACTTTTACACGTTGTTAAGATAAGAAACTTTGTTTATTTACGAAATCATAATAGTATTGTAGTATTTATATAATAATTTATTCATAGTCATTAAGCCTAAAAACTAGACTAAAGAATAACACTATGTTCACAACGCAAGATATTTCCCGTGGTAGGAATCGAATCCATTATCTCTGATGACAAAGTTGGTACCACGCGTACTGTGTTTTCATGTAAAATATTTAATTTAAGGTTTCTTTTAAATGAATGTGTGCTTTTGCTTTTTACCAGTGTATACATTGAATATATCAAAAAAAAATATTTCAGTTGTAAAGCCGACTAAAAATAATCTTAATTATAGTTTCATTAAGCGTTAACTTATTCATTAATAATTGAGTAAAATACATCGCCGATAACAGTAGATGCTGATAAGAATAAATAATAAAATAATTGTACCGGGAGATAACTAAAGTAGGAACTTAATGAAATTAAAAAGTATTTTGCCGAAACCCGGGATTGAACCGGGGACCTTTAGATCTTCAGTCTAACGCTCTCCCAACTGAGCTATTTCGGCTGTTATTGATCTATAGAAATATAGATCCAATATGTATATAAATACATAAATATATAACTTAATAGTGATATTCATTATTAGAGATTTTTTAAAAAAATCATGTTATGAAAATTCATTTCCTTGATTATTATGATAAATCCACTTTAGTTTTATCAGAAACTAAAGTAGATTTATTAATTTTAGTAATGGTATCATCATCATTATCATCAGCCTGTGATAGTCCACTGCTGGACATAGGCCTCCCCTAATACACCCCTATCCATTAGGGGGTTTTGGACCGTATTTCACCTCGCAGGTCCAATGCGAGTTAGTTAGGAAGCAACAATTAAAATTTGTTGAGTCCCCGCAGGTTTCGAAACCACGACCTTCGGTTTCTAAAGCACACGCCTACACCACTAGGCTACGGAGGCAGCCAATAGTACCTATAGTTTAATTTTATCATAACGTCCAATTCGGACTTCAGTTTGTATAAAGTTTGAAGGTCGTACAACTTGCACGAGTTAGAAAGTTTGGTCTGAATTCGCAATTCGACAAATAAATGTATAACTGGAATAAAGAACTCAGATGTTTTGTAAAGGAAAAAAAATGGGTAATGTACATAGTATGTATATTATAAATATTTCTTATATAATACAATGCGAAAAGAAAATTTAAACAAATCGTATTTGTAGGTTATGTAAATTATAAATCTAATACTCAAAGTAATTAATCAATCACTATTTATTCTTTATTATACTGTTGCTTACGCGGCTACTACACATAATAAATAATACACTTTTATCAGTACAGGTATAATTTTAAATAATTGTAAAGTAATCAAATGCGATAACATACATAATAAATTTATTATTAATCATCATGAAATACATTTAATCCTTTTCATACATCTATTACATAATTTTTCTTTTATTTTAACAATTAATTTTTTTTCGATACGTTAGTGATTATTTATTTTGTGACGGCTCATAATAAATAGTTTTTTCAGGGTCCTAATGATTAACTTAATGATTAACATTATGTATTTCTTATCTATCTGATATGTCGTTTAAAAAATAACTTCTTTAATGCAAAACACATAGGATTGTGATAAATAACATTAGAACATCTTAGAATTGTAATATCTACGTATGTTTAAATACAAATATATATATATATATATATATATATAACAGATATACATTTATTTGCTATGCAGGTCATATTCATTACCGGTGGTAGGTCCTCTGGTGTGGGTGGTACCCACCCAGGAGACCGTCTGGCGGAGTACCACCGGTGCCTATTTCATGCCCGAAGCAGTAGTGTGAAATCACTGCTGTGTTCCGGTTTGAAGGGCACCGTAGCCAGCGTATTTACTGGTAAACGAGACTTAACACCCTATGTCTCACGGTGGCAGCGCGTTGGCGATACCACTGGTATTGCCAATGTCTATGGAGTGTCGTGACCATTTTCCATCAGGTGGCCTGCGTAAGCCATAAAAAAAAAAAAGGCAGACGAGCAGTCGGGCCACCTGATAAAAAATGGTTGTCTTCGTCTATGTACATCACCAATACGCCGCCTATGTGAAACATAAGATGTTACGTCTCGATTACTCAGGTAATACGGTGCCCTTCAAACCGGAACACAATAGTGTTATCACACTACTGCATTACGACTGAAACAGGCACTGCACTATAAAATATTCTTTACAGTATTTTAAATAGGATTTCATGGAAATTATAGGTGACATTATAGTTGGGCATAACCGGATTACAACTTAGTAACTAGGCTGTAACTAGATTGCATAACTGGACTACACATTATTCATAGTACCTACAGCAAACTCAACCAATTTTGGAGCAACTAATTACGTAAAGACTTTAAAAACGAATGAACATTGCTGTATTGACAAAATGTAACACTTGGCAATTTTACTTTATCATTATCACCTTTTGTTGGCCTTATATTAAGATTTAACGCTAGTTTAGGTTCGCTGTCTCTTTTTCAGTGACCTAGTGTTGAAAACGTTAGGTATTTTAATCCGCACTGGACCAGCGTGGTGGGATACGGTACAAAAACCCCCCTAATGAAGGATACGTGCATTAGGTGGGTGGACCGACTAATATACGACTTATACTTATTACATGCTCATCCGAAGCATCATACTTTTGTGGCAATTGCGCTATCGGCCGTTGTTCCCCGCGGGATTCGAACCCATGACCCCCGGTTTATAAA
The DNA here is from genome assembly GCA_029286875.1 of Lamproptera curius. Classification (NCBI taxonomy): domain Eukaryota; kingdom Metazoa; phylum Arthropoda; class Insecta; order Lepidoptera; family Papilionidae; genus Lamproptera; species Lamproptera curius. Next base: position 890,891 of record JAGSMT010000101.1, on the reverse strand, counting down.
CCAAGGCCCAATACCGCCAGAACACGGAGGCGGTAATTGAGACTGTACTTTCTTTATGTATGTTACAGAAATTGTAACCATGATATTCGATGTTATAGATTTATTTTTACAAAGAACTTAATAACTTTATACAAAATAGACAGTAATAAGGCAAATAAACTTTACAACTGCTTGATGCATCAACTTTTACATTTATTAAGACTATAACAGTTGCTTGATAGGCTTAAAGTAGATCCATTTATAAAGATTATATAAAGCACAACTGTTTTACGGCACTTTGGTTCAAATAAATACGATGCATCAAAACATATTTTTACATACAATTGTTTCGCCTTTCATAAACGTTTAGACATGAACTGTGTTTCTGCAAAATTTCCAGATAAACTCGGTCACAATGCAGGCCATTTGCAAGGATTTTACTCTTCAAACGAGTAATATCAAAATGTTTAGTACCTACTCGACGAAGCTATCACAAAGCGAATGTAACAACTTCTATTCATAAGGGAATGTATGGAAGTGAATTTTGTATGAATGTAGTGAGTGAGTTTATTTAGTTGCATTAAAATAAAGAATATGATAGAATTTTTTTATGTTTGTGCAAGGCTTATATAATTAGTTCATCATCATCATCATCAGCCTGTGATAGTCCACTGCTCGGTATAGGCCTCCCTAAATACACCCCTATCCATTAGGGGGTTTTGAACCGTAGACACCACGCTGGTCCAATGCTAGTTGGTGGGTGAACCGACTTTTTACATGCATATCCGACGCATGGATCATCTTACTTTCCAGACAATTGGATGATCTGCCCAAATTACCTAACCAACTAGGAAACAACAATGAAAATTTGTTGAGTCCCCGCAGGATTCGGACCCACGACCTCCCGTTTCTAAGCCACACGCCTATACCACTAGGCTACGGAGGCAGTTAGTTATCTTTAGTTAATAATTTAATTAACACCCTTAATTGGAATTTCGTACTAGTACCTAATATCGTTTACAATAATAATTGAATGTAAATATTTGTACTGCGGATAGTGTTTTATATTTATTTTTATAAACAATTATGGAAGAGTTTCAGTCCACTTTTATTATTAACGTAAAGGTCTCTTATTATGCTTCTCTCGTCTTTATTGAGTAAAATCAAATTTTAATCATCAAGGCAATTTTACAAATTAAGAGAATCACTAAAGTGACGATAGTAGAAGGATTCATCGGTAAAAACTAACGATTATTTTGACCCTAAAGCAGAGTATATTATTTTAAAATGCAATAAAAAATATGCAACTTTCGTCACGTTTTGTCCATTAAGCAACGCAGGAATGTTTGCACGCTACCTTTGCATGCGGTTTAAACGCTTTACTACAACTCCAGTAGTACTTCTAATATTAAATAACGTATGAAAAGCGTTTCCCCAGATATTTATTTACAAAATATACGTTTTAAGCAACAGCTACGTATACAAAAACTTACGTATACATCTGTTACACGATCTTTGTACTATACTTTAATAGTTATCATCATAAGCTTGTGATAGTAGTAGAAAGTGAACCCACGACCTCCGGTTTCTAAAACACACGCCTATACCACTAGGCTACGGAGGCAGTCGATTATAGTAATATTATATGATAAAAGTAAAGCTTTAAATAAAATCGACACTAATTTGCGCAAAAATTCCTGAAATTCTTCTCGCGGTTGTTACAAAAATGTGTTTTCATTTTATAAATTGGATTATTTTTTAATCTAAAATTATCATTGAGTATCCACGTGATGCCTTCTTTAAATATCTTATAAGCAACGAAACTGTGGAGAATATATAAATATTTTATGAGCAATGGCAAGGCTTTCAAAGCAAAATGTCAAGGAAACAATATCCGTTAATATTTTTTAAAAGTTATCCAGAAATGTGTGGGCGTTTCAGGTGATTATAATATTGATGATTATCAAAAAATTAATATTATTTTAAAATCTAAATTTTCAATGAATACGCAATGATCCCTTCTCCTATATCAACGAAATAATGGTTTTATATGTTATTTATTTTAATACCAGTTTATTTCTTTTCAGATTTTTTGGTACGCACCTTAGTAAAAGTGCAGCATTAGAACTTCTGCTTTATCCGATTATGATAATACTAGCGACCCGCCCTGGCTATGCACGGGTACAATACTGAACTAACTATATAAACTTTTCAGCGTTTCTATACAATATTATGCATGAATCATACATATAAACGTTCCTCTTCAATCACTCGTATCCTTTAAAAAAAACCGCATCAAAATCCGTTGCATATTTTTAAAGATTTAATCATGCATACGGATATAGACACAGAGAAAGCGACTTTGTTTTATATTATGTAGTGATAGGTAATTATAATATGCGTTAACAAAATTAAAAATTTCATTATTTAAACCTAAATTAATGTACGGCCTCGAATTTATCAGGAAAAACTTTGATGGTTTCTTCCGGAAAAGTTGTGCGTAATTTGACGGTGATTTAATTGACAAATTGATGGAACATTATTACAAGGTGACTTAGAATACCGTTTTATTACCTTAAATAGATAAGATTTATTCTAAAGTAGCTATAGTATATATTATTAAACAAAGCCCCCGGCCGCGTCTGTATGTCTGTATGTTTCATAAACTCAAATACTACAGCACAGTTTGTTACGCGATTTTTACTAATCGATAGAATGATTCTTCCGGATGGTTTAGGTATATAATTTGGATAGTTTTATGTGTACATTTGACTAAATATATAAATATTTGTCAGAGGAGTCGGAAGTAAATTAAGCCGTCTGAGAGCTGTCAACGAAAACGCTGCCTAAACCCTGTGAGATACAACACAACAATGTATGGTTAAAATATTCTTCTTTTCTAGATCTATAAAAAAGACCGCGATAGCATATGTAAAAGCTGGTCCGATTTGAACAGGTTTTTTTTTTCTTGGAAAAAATAAACAATAAAAGTCTAAATAAACGCTTAGGCAATGAAAGAGTAATTTTACAGGACGACGGCATTATGAACGTTATTTATTATAACTGTTTAAAGTAACCTTGATATTGCTTATAGTTTATTCCTTGCTCAAACCATTCAAGCACTCTTTGGCAATGGTGCATATCAATATTTATAGATATGTAAACGTAAAAAGTTTGTTTAGTTAAAGTAATTTATCTCTATAAGGCAGTTTATTTTTTAAAGATAGCTTGAAGCTGTAAAACGTCTACTACCAATTGAACGAAATGTAAAAATGAAAAAGGTAGCTCCCTAAATATCTTAAATTAGGATATTTGAAATTTATTTGACGTAGTATTTGCCACAGCTACTGATTTGGACAAATATTAAAACATGCGGAAGAGTTATGTGTTTAATTTGAATTTCAAACGGATGGCTGTTTTTTTTTGGGTAAATAAATCAAGGGTTGTGGCCAGTAAAAGGCCTTTCGATATTTGAAATGCTATTGCGAAATATTAGAATCCGAACTGACACATTCGCGTCGCGTCCGCTACGTTCACCGCCGCGTCAGTGCCGCGCCGACCGTCGCGCTGTACGGACGTTTTGTGTTTTGTCCCGGCGTACAGTGCAACCGTGCACCGTGTTGTTGCCCCCCGTTAAAAAACAAGCCGGCTAGTGCGCCTTAGTGAGCCAGCAACGCGATCAGCCACAGAGGAGGACCTACTTTCCCGCGTGACAGTTGCATTCTGCAGGTGCCCGATTGATTACTATTTTTTTTTATTATTCGCAAAAGTGATTGTGTGTCACGGTCGTTTAAAGGTCCGGTATAGTTTTGATCCGCGAACCCTTGCCCGCCACTAGTTGCTTTGTTGTCGAACCGAAGGACGATAAGTCGCTCCCGTTCGGCTTTCTACACTTGTTGATTCCGCAGCGTCGATTTTTCGACCCCACACACGGTTTACGCTGCACAGGAAAATAGTTTGGTAAACTTAAGACAACATACCCTCGAAGCAGATTAGAAATTATGTCGTTATGCATTTAAAAACCGGCGGTCGTTGAATCTTTAAAAGACAATGAATTACAGATAATCAACTTAAGTTTTACGTACCACATACTAAATGCTTACAAAACACGCGGCAGAATTTAGAATAATATCTATTGAAACTAGCCGCAAGAACTAAAACATTCGCTTTTGATTTTATCAATTGATTTTACAATTATCAACGGACCGGTTGTCGTTCGGTTTCAATTAATTTTTTGATATTAAAGTGAAGAAATTGAATTTTCGCGAGAAACATTGTCCTTGCTAGGGTGCTTACGAACAAGCAGTAGGTGAATATAACTATAATCTTCCTTGGTATTCATGAAATAACACTAGATAATCCGAGCACACGCTTGAACTTTGTGATTTTCACTCGATATTTTCATCACGCTTGCTTTTTCCGTGACATTTTTTCTGTTTAGTTATTTTATTCCGTACAGCGTAACGTTATGAGCGTGATTTGTAAAATTTTCTATACATTTGTTTGATTTACTTCAGCATAGTCGAACGTTAATGCATGCGACGGGTGATCGTGTACGGCGACTTATAACTTTACCGAATTAATCGATTATTTATCTGTAAAGTAAGTAAATCATCATTATCAGTATATTTATCCAATATACTAAATTTTAAAACCGGTATAAGGTAATGTTCTTTATATCTAATTATTATGTTTCTCTACTAGTGTCAGCATATTCTTATTTTAATGCGGGGACGTAATTTTGTGAACACACAACCCGCGGTGAAGGGGACGTCTAAATAACACTCACAGATCTTCAAAACCGGTTTCGACATTAAACAGTCGCGGATCCTCCTCCAGCTTTATTAACTGACCTCTTTCGTTTGTCCCTATTCAATTTAATCGAATTCTGGCTTGTAAATTGTCGTTACAATTATAGATTAATGTTACACTCGGCAGTGCCAGCGTCACGTACTAATAATTAGAAAAGTACGACATATTCTCTTTATGTAATTGAGTTTTTTTTTTTAACAAGTACGGCTTCGTGGCTTGACGTCAAAGTAGACGTGTAACCAGCGCCATAGTTGGAACGTTTCAAGACAATGAGATCTAAATGTACAACAGCTGTGATGTTTTATTTAATAACATTAACTGTGGATTTTATTGATTTTCTTTAAAGAAGTAACTTGAACGTTTTATGATGGATAAAAAAAATTCTTTAACAAAATTGCGACTGTTTTTTATTTAGTTTTTATTGTATTTTTATGGTATTTCTATATACCATACCAATCACTTTCACTGTCGGCGATGAAAATTCCTTTATCTATGGACGAACGCGTTACCTTACCTAATAATTCGATGACTTTACGCCTGCCACATTCGCTTACCAGTTTTGGTGCAGTTCGTTATTTAGTTTATCGTTGGATTAAAAAACGAAAGTGTTGTGTTTTGTAACATTATGATAATTGACTGGGCAAGCGTTGCCGACGCTAGCTTTATTTGACACGTGTGAAAGGTTAAACACAATTTTATACGTTTGAATAGTGGTTATAAAATAATTAATTATAACTACTTCGCTCTCGTCTTTACGTACATTAGTGAGTGTATGTTTTAGTAATGATTATTCACTTGCTTAATCGGTTAATAATTAAATACTTTGATGTTGAGAATTGCCGTCGCTTTGGATATTACTAGAGAAATAACAAATTACGATGATTCACTAAAACCGTAAGTTATACGCGTTATTAATAATTAAAATTGTATTCCTTATTTTAATATTTTTATCGACAGTCTTTTTTTTATGTCCAAATTAAATTTAATGTTTTAAATAAATTGCATTCTTATTGTGACTTGCTGACTTTTTGGTGACTGAATGTTTTAGAACTTACATTATATCCGTAAGTAAAAAAATCGGTAAAAATTAGTGCCGTAAATTGATTTTGATAAGATTGCAATTATCTCTGAATTAGTAACATGTTAATGAAATATTTAAATGTTTGATTAATAGCAATATCTCTACATATTTAGGAATCTAATAGTATAAGAATTGTGATTAAATTATTATAATAAGATATTACAGCTATTTAAGGGGCTAATCAGAATTTGGTAGTTATTTATATTCTGTTTTTATTTAATTAAGATAACTCGTCCTTTGGATATTTAAATCGTTTGAAGGTTGCATCGTGCAGTCAAGTTGCGTCGATGATGTCATAGCATCATCGTTGTTCCTTAAAGCCTGTCGATTTTCAATAAAATTAATTCTAAACGATTGTATAACCGCAAAGCGGGTTACCACTCTTGTATGTATAACCTTTAACAGTTTCGGTGGAGTGAATTATTTTTTATTGGTGATAGAGACTAAAATATTTGGATCTTATTAAAGATCTTTACATGGCCCCTATTTTTATTCATTTAAATAAAATGAATTAAAAAAAAGCTGGCAGCCCTAAGACAATTTTGATTAAGACATTTTTGTTTTTTTTCATACGTGAGCCATAACAACGGACGAAATAAGTTTTTATTAGTGAATTATCTTCATTCATTGACAGCTTGCAGTGAGGAGAAGATGTGCAAATTTGTTTAAACTTTTGACCAAGAAAATTAAGGTGACTTTGGTTAAAATGACAACTTTTCGATTACAGTACAACTCGTGGCTTCTGAAATTTAGAAATCTAACCGTAATAGTTGCAGGCTATTGTAGTTAGAACTTATATTATAAACGACTCTTTTTCTTCGTCACTTATATTCTGTTTACAATTGACTAATACAGTGTTCCGGTTTAAAGGGCCCTATGACCAGTGACATTACTAATTAAAAAAATACCATCTTAGGTCGTATCTTACATGCATGTTATGTTCAGGGTGCGTATTCCCTATTTAGTTACTTTACTCGAGTACTAAATATGATACCGGTAAGTCACAATATCAAATATTCACCTCACGAAGTCTTTCTGGATTTCAAAAATGTTTCCGTCTTAAAGTTTCTTAAGTTTTGCTTGTCCGTTTGGTGTCACGTACGCGTTACGTAGTCTTGTGGGATTCAAATTAATGTGTGATATCAGTATTTATTTTTATGTGTGGAAATTCAATGATCTTATTTCAGCGAATAAATAAATACTAAATGTTTATTTAATCACTGAAGTACACATTTATTAAGGCTTTGTGTTTGGACTAAGCAGTATTATTACGTGGCCACGAGCCGTGGTAGTATGTATGGTAGTGGTAGTGGATTTTGGGTTTTAACGTGTTGAACTTATGAAAGCTATGGGTTCGAAGAAAAATTTATAGAAACACTTTCGCATTTAAAAAATCAAATGTCAATGAATATTTAGTGGGAGAATGTCAAGACCACCGTTGGCAATCGTTAAAGGATGTCGGAGCCTTCAAATTTCCTGATATCTAATTCATCCTTAGGAAGCAGTTTACCCTTTGCGTTGTGGAGGTCAGATGCCAGCTCGCTCTGTGTAAAAACTGTAATACAGTGAAATCTGGATGGATGAGACGCCGACGGATTTTTAACTTAAATAAATGGTTACGAGCAAATAAATTTGAGTGTTGAGGAGAATCATCATCATCACACCAGCCTGTAATAGTCTACTGCTTGACATAGGCCTCCCATAATGCACGCGTCCTCCATTAGGGTGTTTCTGGATCGTATCTCACCACGCTGGACCATATACAGGCAGATGAAGATGATGATGATGATGATGATAATAAACAATCTGTTAATGTTACAGATATATTTATTTTTTTACTGATGATTTTCCCTTCCCCTTTGACTGATGATTTTCTTTTATCTTTAATCACAGCCGTTTAAATAGTTCTTACCTCTGTATCAATTCTCGGTTAATTGACATTATTTGTCCAGCCCCGTATTCGGGCCCGGTTTGTTTGCGAAAAGAAATATAAAGAAACAACATTAGCGAGCGGCCCCGATAGGAGTACAGTCTATAAGATTACAACAACTTTGTCCATTTTGTTAGGGATAACCTTCGATGTCAATCGCATTAACTCGATATTTTGGCCAGCGAGCCTTTGACCTTTTATAATGTTACATTAGAGTTGATCCCTTTGAATAAAGTAGGTTTGATTGTGTTATCAATCTACCGGCTTTTAGTATACTACTAGCTGTCGCCCGCGACTTTGACCTCGTGGTGATTTATATTAAATAAAAATCTTAAAAAAACTCAGCTAAAGTTATTCCTAGTAATATTAGCTATCTTCCAGTAACAGCCATTCCAGAGATAAGCCAAAACAAGGAGACAAAAATAACGTTGTTTAGTTAAATGTATCAGTCGTATATCACAATGTAGTCATTTAAAAATGACTATTATAATGTTATTTATATACAGACATCCCAATTATATATATTGGTATAGATAAGAAAATATTAATGTTATTATGATAACAGACTATGTATACAGATATAGAAAAGAATTTTCTGGTCAACTCATTTAGCGTGGAGCAGACTGAAAACAAATAATACGGTTATTTTTGCTCTTTTCGATAGTTATTTGAAGATAAGCCTTGTAATTTATGCATTTTTTGTAAATTTCTAGATTCTAAATATTTCGAAAATTTATATTCAATTGCTGTAGCTAAGCCAAAACTTAGTTGACTTAGTAAGTAAGCTAGCTTAGTGAACAATGTTCAATCATAAGTAATTAGGGACATTGCTCGCTGCATTAATTATTCTTAACTTTCCCAAAAAAAGGTCTCCTTATCGGCCCACCGAACGTTTCCGATCGTGAAGTTTAATTGAGTTACATAATCCTTCTAATTGGATAATCTCGCTCCACTCGGAAGTGTGGACGAGTTGATTTAACCGCGTCAAATATCTTTAATGGGTTGGAGCAATATGTGCCAAGGTTGGTGGGCGAAAGCGTCCGTCAAACGCGCGGTAGCCCCCAAATCCATTATACGTTGCCTGGCGTTACTTTGATAGGTTGTACGAGAAACTTTGCCAATTAAGGAGTTGTTTACAAAATCATTGTCAAAAGGAAACGTTCAGACAATACAACTTTGTTGTTAATATATCAAAGTATGAAAAAAATCGATACACTTAATACGCTGTCATACAACCGTTGTAAAGAGCTTTTATATCGTTTGTGTCATAATAATATTTCTGGAGAAATTACACAAAATCGTATAAGCAAAGCTTATACTGGATAACTTTTGAAAAATGTAAATGTCTGAAGTGGCACCACTGCTGCGCCTATTTTTGCCGCAAAGCGTTAGTTTGAAAACACTATCGTGTTCCTGTTTGAAGGGCACCGTAGCAAGCGTATTAACTGGGTAAACGTGGCGTAACATCTTCTGTCTCACGGTAGGTAGCGCATAGGTGACCGCTTTCCCAGACGAGAGATAGACACTATGTTCATCACACAGTACTTTTCCCGTGGTAAGAATCGAACTTATCCCCTTTAACGTAACAGGCTGGGTCAGTAAGCACTACGCCATGCGGTTGTCGAAATTTAAGAAAAACCTGTCACTAATACCTATAAATTGTCGCAATTTATAGCGAAAATTATTCAGTAATCTTTTTCATTCATCTCACTTGAATCAATATCGTTGTTCGTTTAACCTTTGGGCGATTCCAGCCGCTTTCATTAAGGAATTGCCTTGTTCAATAATTACTGGAAATTTATCCCGTGTTATTAAGGGAGCGGGGCTATTGAATGCGTTGATCTTTCATTCTCTTTTACTTTTTTATAGAAGCGATTGTCATGCTCAGTAGACTCTAATTAGTGCTATTTTAAATACCTGCAAAATATTTGGTGGTTAATTCGCATTGGACCAGCGTGGTGGGATACGGTCCGAAAACCCCCGGGTGTATTAGGGAGGTATATGTCCAGCAGTAGACTATCGCAGGCTGATGATGATAATGATGATGATGATGCAAAATAGTTTTGAGTTGAATTCGTTAAAATTAAAGCGGAAAACCTTCCAAACTAACTTTTGTCAAAAAAGAAAGTTCCAGTCGATTTCTTTTTATTGGTTTATAAACTTTAAGGTATGGCATATAACGAATGGACCCTGCCGAAAAATAAATGCAGTGTACAATAACTGACATCCGTTCACTCGTCTGATGATCTCTCGGTAATTCAGTTATTAGTCAAATAACTAGTAATTACACTAGAATAGTGTTTTCACACTACTGCTTTTCGGAACGGAAATATTGACCGTAATGATATTCTTAAGTCGGTTATATGTATTATATGTAATAGCTCGTCAGAATTCTATTTAGAAACTCGATCTGAATAAAATATGTAAATACGAAAGCTTTATCATAAAGCTATTCTTCTTCTATTAAGCTAGATTTTTCAATTTTCCTTAGCGATCGTGAGTAAGTACTACGATGTCTACCATTATTGAATTCTAAACAGCTTGCCTTTACTGCATGATGGGAAAGCTCAATATGCAAGTTTTCTTTTAAACATAAACTGATGCCAAAATAACTTTAGGTGTCCAAATATGCTAAAAATAACAATTTCTTGCACTTAAAGTTTGACCTATGTCCATACAAGCCCAGGTTTAATTGATTAAGTCAAGACCATATATGGCAGTCGTTATGGCCAGCAGTGGGCAGGGTTGCAGAGGTCAGATGCCAGTCTCTCCGGAAGCCAAATATTTAATAACTCGGGAAAATGGCTTAGAAAGAGAAGAAATTTAGTTTATGTTTGGGTACGCCAACTTAAACATGTAGCTTTTGTTAAGAATTAGGGAATGTAGTTAATAATTATATACTTACTAAAAAAGTAAGCACGTATAAGTAATTGCTAAAGTTCTGGTTGAAACATTATAGTCTAAATATTTATTAGTCAGACTGGACAGACAGATTTTTATGTACACATTTTGTTAGGCAGGCGTTAAATTATCTTTACAAATAAATACAGTTGGAGTCTCTGTTTATAACATTAAATAACCCTTCTAAATGATAACATTATAATCATTTAACAAAACAAATTTAATGAGAAATTATCTGCTTGTTTGTTCCGACTAATCTCTTGAATAGTTGGACCGTTTTTGAGGGGAATCTTACCGGAAAATAGCTGATGCTGGGAGTCTCTTAGGCTTTTTTTGACGTGACAACGTCTTATAAATTGGTTTATGATAGGGATCAGAGGGAGGCGCTTTCGAAAACTGTGTCACAAGGCCGCTCACGTAACGCTCTCCATAAGCAAGCATAACAGAAAATGAGAGGCACGCGTCTCTCTTACTCGTGCGCAGTTTGAATGCTTAAGTGAAGGCGATACAGAGAGAACGAGGGCGTGCTTAACAACAAACAACAGACAGAAAACCGAATACATTATTTTTCATTACATTACCACTCAGACAATGTCGCGGGCAACAGTTTTATCTTAATATAATTACCGCTTAGCGTAAGTGGGCGGGCAGGACCTTCAATATTTTTTCTCATTCATTACTTTTAATTGACAAAGCAATACTGATTATTATTCCTTACACAGGACACTCATTATTACGAGATTAATGTGAGCTAATTAAATATGAAACAATTTTTAAATTAACATAATCTTTGACGTTTCACTTGTGATATTATTAGAAATTCTGAGATTAGTATAATTCAAAATTCTACGTCCTTTCTGTCTGTGTGCGACATTTTAGTGTGTTTTTTAGATTTAATATAAAACAGGGTTTGTTTTTGTGCAAATTTTAAACGTTGGTCTTTTAGATTAGCTGCTTACTGCTTCTACAACTTGGATGCGTGAATACCTAGATTTCTTTAACGTCTGGAAACTGTCAAAAGGAGTAGTAGTGGACAAACACTATTGGCTCGTTTAACATTTGCTCCTGTAGTCAACAGTAACTAAGAAATAGTACATTAAAGGTGTCACTTTCCAGATACCAGGACGGTTAGCGACTCTGTGAAATTTGTAGATTTTATTTAAAACTGACTTGCCTTAGTAATGCAAAGGCATAGCATTGTGTTTTGAATTCCTATTACTTTTCAACTTAATTTAATATTCTGTAAAAGATACGTCTGGATATAACGTTTCGATTGAACTCCTTAAAAACTGTCGTAACGATTGATTTATATTTAAAAAAATCGTGTACAATGTACAGAATTAACCTATAAGTATAATTTGTCATTTCATCGACGCTTGCCAAATATAAGTCGTTAATAGTTGATATACATGTCCACAATTTCTTGATATTTTTACGCGCGCAATAGACATTATGAATTTCATAATTTTACAGCGTACTTAATACAGAAGGCTTTCTTATGTCTGAAAGAAAATTTTAAAGCGATCTCAAATTATTTATAAACATTAGTTGAATAATATCCAAGTAGGTTTATTATCAAATCACCACGTGTGCCATTACTATTAGAGTCCATAGATACAATTAATTAGTATCATTAAATTTCATCGTGACAACCGTTAACGGTTACGCGTTGATATGTCGCTCGTGTACAAAAATAAACCCATTTAAATAGCTAGCATTGGTTGCGAGGTAATTATGACTGTATCTGTTCAGTTGGTTAGGACACATCGCGTGGTTTGGTAATTACGTTCGCAAGGTCGCAGGTTCGAAGTCGCTGCGAACGAATGTCTCGCTTGGAAACTTTTAATCGACATTAACTGAATCGGTATCAACTGCCAGTTTGAGATCAGAAATTAATTTACAAAACTGTATAAGAGTAGCTATTGCAAGCCACTCTAGCTAAGGTAGGTTCTAGTTTCTGATTTCAGATATTATTTTTTGGTTAACAATCACATAACGGTTATGATCTCCTGGTCATTAAACATCAATGATAAAGTGCTAGAAAGCTAAAGTATTTTTAGGGTTATTATGATAAAGTGTTTTACGCTTTTTCTGCTGTAGTCTTAATTCAAAAGCACTAGATTTTGTTAGGTCATTGTAAAGGCTCACGAATGATTTCCCAGTAATAGTGATAGTTAGAATTATATAACTGTAAAGTTATTTGAGCCACTGTGAGTATATAATTAAAAGTTAAATTAACCCATCTCTGACAGACAGACAAGACTGTCTGTTTTTGACCGTGAAACTTTGTGATCCTAGAAATCGTTCGATAAATTTCTAGCCTGAAGCGATATCTGTGACTATTGATATTGTAAAAGGGTCTTTTGGGTTGTAAAGTTAATGGACGCAATAAATTTAGTGGAATATTTCCGTCAAAATAGGTACATTTTGAATTATTCTAACGCAAATATTCATCACTACGTAGTGTAAAACAAACTACAAAGTCACTTTCTCTGTCTGTTTCGCTTTCAAACTACGCATCGGATTTCGATGCGAATTTTTTAATAGATAGAATGATTGAAGAGGAAGGTTTATATTTATAACACATGCTTAATATTGTAGATATCTATTGCCATAGCTCTCGTGCGAAGCGGTAGCGGGTCGCTAGTAAAATGATATGACCTAATATGCTGCAACTGCCTCCGTAGCTTAGTGGTATGGGCGTGTGCTTTAGAAACCGGAGGTCGTGGGTTCGAATCCTGCGGGGACGCAACAAATTTTCATTATTGTTTCCTAGTTGGTTAGGGCAATTTGGGCCGATCACCCAATTGTTCTGAAAAGTGAGATGATCCATGCGTCGGATGGCATGTAAAAGTCGGTCCACCCACCAACCCGCATTGGACCAGCGTGGTGGGATGGTCCAAACCCCCTAATAGATAGGGGTGTATTAGGGGAGGCCTATGTCCAGCAGTGGACTAACAAAGGCTGATGATGTGTGTGTGTGTATGCTACAACAGGTATGGAGATTATTTTTTAAATATTCACTAACAAATGGTTGTTTTATACACTTGGTAAAATGACACTCATAGTTCGAATCTATGTTTAATGTTTTACGAATATTATCCTTTGAAGGTAACTCAAAAACTATTTATCAAAAAAAATTCTCAGGCAGAACTAAGGTCAGAAATTCTAGTATTAATTATTGAGACTAGCGTAGGCTTGTAAATTTTTTGTGTTACTTTTTCTTCGTGGAATTTAGTTCGCAACAAATATGGTTGACCATTATGCATGTAACATAAACATTTAACTTAAACAGTGAAATAAGAATAAGGTGAAATAAGAAAGAAGTGTAAGAACTGAATTTAAGAAAAATAGTAATAAGACAAGTACAAAAGAACATGTACAGCACAATAAAAAGAGCCAAAGTACAAAAGAACACGTACTAACAATAAAAAGAGCTATCCAGGTCCCTGATCCACCACGTCAGGGGAAAAATATTAAAAAAAAAAAAAAAACAAACATTTGAGAGTTAATAATAAATAATTTAAATTCCGTTGCGAATAATAATTGATCCAAACCTACAAATGATAATGATATATGAAAATCATCATCATCATCAGCCTGTATTAGTCTACTTGCTGGACATAGGCCTCCCTACTGCACGTCTTCTCCAGTAGGGGGTTTCAGCGTTATATAACACTAAATATTGTAAACCCTTTAAAAAACACCGTTTTTGTTCAGATGTTTTATATACGTACAACTTAAGTTTATTAACTTCTGATACAACAAGCAAACAATTTCAATGCCTTCTTAAAATCAGAGACGTCAAAAGTTGCTAACGCATACGCATTACGATAATTTCATCGTTATGGCACTGCAGAACCAGAAAAAGATTATAGTCAACTAGCGACCCGCCCCGGCTGCGGACAGTTGCAATACTGATATCTGTAAAATATTATGTATGAACTATGCATATAAACCTTCCTATTTAATCACTCTATCTTTAAAAAAAAACCGCATCAAAATCGGTTGCTTATTTTTAAAGATTTAAGCATGCACAGGGACATTGGGACTGAGAAAGCGACTTTGTTTTATACTAAGTAGTGATATAGCAGCTTCTGAAATAGTTATCAACATTTATCAACAAGTATTTAACTATAATTAACTTATTAACACAACATCGCTGGCGTTTTCTCCTAGTTTTCAGAGCGAATAATGCATCAAATAATTAGTATCGCGATGTAAAAGAATACAAAAATCTCAGCCACTTGATAATTTAATAATATAATGATACTTAACAAGTCTTCAGTTATAAAAACGTAAACACTATCAAATCCAAAAGAATTCAACGTAAACACTGTTAAGACGAACTTTTAAGAAAGATAAAACTATAGCAGGACAAAGTTCTTTTGATTATATAGATAGATATTCCTCTAATGTTATAAAAGCATTTCAGATTGTGGGTATTGTCTATCTATAAAAACATACACAAAACATTTCTTATCTTATAACACTGAATTAAATAAACTTTGTCTAAAAACTTTACAGTACAGTAATTTAAGCACTATAAAAACATACGGGTAATATTTGTAACGTTTTATTTGTCATATTTACGGTTGATTATTTTGACTGAATTAAGAGCTAATTGCGTCATCATATTTGGGTAAATTAACAAGATTATACACTCAATCATAAAAGACGAAACAGTCGCACCCTACGAAATTCATCAACGCATCTCATAACTTTAAGGAAGCGACCAAGTCAACAATAAATCAACATGGAAATATACAAATTTATTATATAAATGCCCACTGACCGAATTTCGATCGTACAAAATCGTCAATCATAAATAACGAATCGAGCTCATTACCGGCACTTACGTCACAAGGCATGGTGGTCAAAAATTTTCATATTATGGTCATATCTAGGGTTGCCAGTCTTTTTTATAAGAAATAACGTATATTAAGGCCAATTAATTGTATTAAATGTTATTTTTGAAAAATTTAAAGTATTTTATCTCCCTCTTCTTAAATATTTAACAATTTGTTGGAGCGTCTAAGTAAAACACGTAATAATAATGTGTTTTTTGCAATTTAATGCTAAGAATAACGTTTGCTCAACAGTAAAAAGTATAGTTTAGTGAACAGTATAGTTGGCAACCCTGTCATATCGGCATATTACAACTTACACATAGTCATAGTTGATCAGTAGCTTCCGTAAAATCCCTAATAAATTGTCAAAAATGCTTTATCGCCCACAAGGGATATCAGAAAATGTATTTTCCATGCCGCTTCTGTGGTCCAGCGGTATTAACCCTTGCTTTATAAACTGGCGGTCGTGGGTTCGAATCCCGCGGGGAAACAACTTTGTGCTATCGTGAATCTTTTATCATTTCCACTAGTTTACGTTATTAAATCTTATAAAAATGTCTCTTCAAAAATCTTAGCGTACGCAAACTTTGACACAGTTTATCATAACTTGTAGCCACCCGGGCATATTGTGTGACGCAACACAGCGTGGGCGGGGGAATGCAGGAATAGTCCGCCTTTCTCATTTTTGCATTTTATTTTTAGCAACGCATAATAAACGATTATGCATTCCACTTTAGCGTACACATCGCATGATTTAGCATAACTTTTGTCACGTTAATATTTTTTATATATCGTGTATATAAAACTAGCAACTGCTATATTATAATACCCGCGACTTTGTCCGTTGGAATAGGAGAAATGTCCGCGAGGTGTATTGGTATATAGTGTGTCATTCATTCATTCATTCATCATCAGCCTGTGATAGTCCACTGCTGGACATAGGCCTCCCTAGGGGTGTATGGATAGATAGGTATCCATTAGAGGGTTTTGGACCGTATCCCACCACGCTGGTCCAATGCGGGTTAGTGGGTGGACCGACTTTACATGCCCATCAGATGCATGGATCATCTTACTTTTCAGACAATTGGGTGATCGGCCCAAACAGCCCAAACCAACTAGGAAACAACAATGAAAATTTGTTGCTAAAACTTAAACTAGGCTACGGAGGCAGTTATATAGTGTATAATAAAATATAAGTAAAAGAGATTCCCACCTATATATTGACTCATCACGATATCTCTGGAACCATAAGGCGTAGCGACTTGAAATTTGGTAGGAATATTCCTTTCGCCGAGTAGAGGTCAGCTAAGAACTTTTTACGGAACGAATTTTACGAAATTCCACCCACAAGGGGGGTTGCGGGGTTGCTAGTAAAATATAAATGAGGTGTTTTAATTGTATGTATTGTATGCCTTCGATGATGACGAATCCATATTGACTTACACCTCCATTTCAGCCCTTACTTCGTCCCTGTACAGTTTATAATTACAAAATTGATAAAAAAACCAAAACTTGGCATTTCAGTACTTGTACCAATTTTAATCAAAATTGGTTCAATGGTTTAGACGGTGAAGATGGACAGACAGAGTTACTGTACGGATCAAGTGCAAGAAGAATTTCTGTTACATTTCTTAAAATTTTCAGCTGAGAAATGCTACCTTTTAATTTTGATATAAATATAATTGTTGTAAAAAACCGTTACGGGAAAAACTCGTTACGAGAGTAGAATCTATAAATGTAATGTTTTTAATTATTTCCAAACAAAATTCCTTAGCTTACAGTTTTATCTGTAGGTATTCACATAAAAAATAATTAAACATTGCGAAATATTAAATGTTATTCTGGTTCTGTGGGCAAACGAGGATAATATGCAGTCATTATTTTTATAAAATTATTTTTGATACTACAATTTTATGCATATATAATTTTGTCCTCTTGTACAAAATATATACCAAACCCTTCTTCCAATATATATAAATACATTTTAAGCAACGTTTATTATGATTATATACAACCAGAGTCGTTTAATAAGCTGAAGTGGCAGTGGGCCGGTCATATAAGCCGCAGAACTGACGACCGCTGGAGTTGGTAAGTTCTGGAGTGGAGACCGAGGCTCGGCAAACGTAGTGTAGGACGCCTTGCGACAAGATGGTGTGACGACATTCTCAAAGTGGCCGGTGTGGGCTGGATGAGAATAGCCGAAGATCGCAAGCGGTGTCGTGCATTCGGGGTGGCTATGTCCAGCAGTGGACTGACACAGGCTGATGATGATTATTAGGTATTAACGTTTTCGTTCGTTCTGATCGTTTCATAAGGTGGTAGGTGTGTTTTAAATGGGACCGCATAGGGAAGTATTACCGCTCGTGTTAAACACTACTGTCTTCTCGTCTGAAGGGCACTGTAGTCATTGTAACTACTGGGTAAACGAGATGTAACATGTTTCGTGGTGGTGTTGGGAACTTTGCCGTCTTATGATGCTTTTCCTATGGGCAGCATGTACCATCAGGTGAACTTCCTGCTACTAATAAAAATATAAGTGAATTGAATTCATCATCATCATCATCATCGTTATCAGCCTGTGATCGTCCACTGCTGGACATAGGTCTCCACTAATACACTCCATCCCCCAAATCCATTAGGGGGTTTTTGACCGTATCCCACCACGCTGGTTTAATGCGGGTTGGTGGGTTGACCGACTTTTACATGCTTATCCGACGCATGGATCACCTTACTTTTTAGACGATTGGGTGATCAGCTCAAATGCCCTGACCAACTAGAAAACAATAATGAAAATTTGTCGAGTCCCCGCAGGATTGGACCAATGGTATCTAAAGCACACGCCCATACTACCAGGCTACGGAGGAATTTAATTATATGATTGAATTTAAAATGTAACACGCACTGCTAATTCTGTTATATACTCAGACGCATTTCGAAAGGAACAATATGGAGAGAAAGTTAAAAAAAAAAGAAAAAGTATATGGTTAATTAAGTAATAATTTTAAGTGTACCGATTAACGAGTTTGAATCTATTATGGATATTGTGTAATTCAATTGAAGCCATTATCTATATATAGAATTAAATATGTATATATGGCTTTTTATCTTCGTTGTTAATGTGACACTTGTCTTAACGATTCTATTTAAAATTATAATGATATTTTAGGATATATCGTGTTATTTAATTTCAATGTTGATAGTTGTGGATTATTTAAGGCGACAAGTAGAGTGAATGTCACTACATTAAATAATATTAATTCTGCTTCTGCACCCAAAATTCCAACTCGTCGCAATCATATATACAAATAAAGAAATCTGTAGTGTATGTTTGTAACATTAAAAATAAATGTTTTAAACGATTAAACTGTCATATTTAAGTGATAAATACAACGATACATTTTTATTAAATTTTTTGTCTGTCTGTCTGTTTGTTCTGGTTAATGCTTGGAATGGCTGGTCTGATTTTGTCGAGGCTTTTACTAAAAGATAGCTGATGTACCTGGAAGCCATTTGGGCTACTTGTTTTCTTAAAAAAGGATACTAAAAGAATTTTTCTTTACACTTCACCATGCGGTAATATACCAAAGGCATATATACCAAAACGTGTAAATAATTATATACATACTAATATATGTAATATTATTCTAAACATAGAAAGGTATTATTTTCTGCCATATTTATTTTACACTTTTCCGATTAGATAAGATTGTGTTTATGTCATTTGTAATCGATAGACAATGATTCATAATGTATTCAAATGATTATGCAACAAGATTTACGAATGACTAACTTTGATATGTATCTACTATCTATATTCTATCCGTAAATATAAGTAATGCGCACATTTATATCAATCATTACTTTAGTGTTATTCAAAGTAAAATAAATTAATTTTACTTTTTACAGGTTTATCGCGTTTAATTTAACTATTTAAATTCCGAAACCAGACCATTTCACTGTCAATGATTATAAGATAGACTCAAAGACATAGAGTATGAAATATGTCAATGTTTTGCGAATGCGAATTTGTAGGTGGTAGGTCCCAGTTTTACAGGGGCTGCCTCGGGCTGTACCGACGCGGTGCCTATTTCTGCTGTAAAGTAGTACGGTGCAAAATACTCCTTTTTCCTGGTTTGTAGGGCACTGTAGCCATATAAATTACTTGCAATTTGTATTTATGTTTAAAGTCACGTTCTAAAGAGGTCTTTCTAAATTTTCGATTAACAACTTTGTTTATGGTGTTGAACATTACATCAGTTTTATAATGTACTGATATCAATGACAGTGGCTAAAAATACTTTGTTGCTTTATACCTGCTACTTCAGCGTAGTGCGTAAGGGTGTTACTAGGTATGCTAATTCATCGATAGCGCACTATCGTAACAAGTAGCAAGTGGGCGGTGATACCTGTTATCGTGCTTGGATGTCGGCGAATATTGCTTTTGCTCCCACGCACCTAACCGGGTAACGGGGCGAGGTCTAATCGTGCACTTATCAGGGAGAAGCTTTAGATATTGGGGCTGAAGTATTTTCTAAAATGTACAGGATAAAATTCGTAACGAATTCATCCGTCAAAGAACTAGTCACGGACATAGTGCAAAGGATTGGCTGGTAAATATGGCAGTGGGCCGGTTATGTAGTCAGAAGATGGGCCGATGGGCCAATGAGGTTGTGGAGTGGAGGCCACGTTTGGGAAGACGTTTGCTGGTCCAACTACGAACATCTGGGATGCCGATATCCGTGCAGCGGCCGGTTCGGGTTGGTAACAAATAGAAGGAGATCGGCCGTCTTTGCGTTTATTATAAAAGGCATATGTCCAGCAATGGACTTATAAAGGCTAAATATAATTATGAAGATATAGCAAATTATTCTTTAGCTTATAAACTAAACTGACTCCGCAGCCTAGTGGTAAGGGCGTATGCTTTAGAAACCGGAGGTCGTGGTTTCGAATCCTGCGGGGACTCAACAAATTTTCATTGTTATTTCCTAGTTGGTTAGGGCCACCCACCAACTCGCATTGGACCAGCGCGGTGGGATACGGTCCATAAAATCATGTCGACTAATGGACAAGGCGTATATTAGGGGAGGCCTATGTCCAGCAGTGGACTAACACAGGCTTATGATGACGAGTTTAGATAATTTACAGAGCGAATTTGCGTATACAAAATCTATTGTACAACTTAATTGGCGCAAATCGAACACTCTTATTGGTTGAACATCGCGTGGGATTGAACATGGCTGCGGTTCACCAATAAGCTTCTGGCGTCATTCGTGTTTGACATTAGATTTTGTTTTCGTCGAGGTAAAACTATAAGGACATATATTTTCAGATTATCTCCTGTTTAACATGAGTCACTTCTAACATTCGTTGTTTATATATAAGTGTACATTACCGCCTCGCAACAGGATAGCCCGCAATCGCTGTCTGACAAATACTAAAAGTTGTGAGAGCAATGTAGTGTTATAATATTATTGTTTTATTTGTGGCCAATGACGAATAACTTGTTTATTAACTCATTTTGATAATGCGTTTCATGTAACGAAAATTGTTTGCAACCATTATTTATTGTATTATGGTGTTTTCCTTATACTGATATGTAGTTACTGGTATCAAAATTAATTTATAATATTTTGCCAAATATGAACCGTTCTGTATATTTTCCTTTGCAATTAGGTTATGTAGCGAATAGCATTTCTGTAGTTGTTTGCCTATTTTTGTGAATTGTAGTGAACATACGAATAGTAGAAGGCCAAAGTGCCTGAATAATGCCTTGACAATTGTAAGCTAAGCTTAAATCATTATATGTTCGGTGGATAATTGTTGTTAGATTTTATGCATAAGTAGTCTAGGCCAATTGATATATTAAACTGAAAAATTTCTCGAAACTGCGTCAGTCTACATTAATAATAGATTATTAATACGTGTAGCTAAATATTTCGTGCATTTAATTGCACTAATCGGCGATCGATCCGGTTACCACCGTGACCTAGGGTATTGGCCCTTTCTTTGTAAACCGGAGGTCATGAGATCCCGTGGGAAAACGTTAAAATGTTTGAATTATTTGATATTCATCGGTTATAACTGTTAACGTTGTTTTATGGTTGGTTAGGACGATATGGGCTGATCGCCCAATTATCTGAAAAGTAAGACGATTCATAATTTTAATTCGTAAAAAGTCGGTCCCGGATATCAAGACCATCTTTGGCAGTCGTAATCGGAAGTCAGTGCCTTCAAATTTACTGACAACTAATTGGTCCTCAGAATACAGTTTACCCTTTGGGTCGTGGAGGTCAGATGCCAGCCGCTCTGCATAAAAACCGTTATTCAGGTAAATCTGTATGGATTAGAAGCCAACCCCATGATGTCGTGGGAAATATGGCTAGGTGAAGTAAAGATCTATCAGTTTACATGGAAGGATTGAAAATATGTATCAGTATATGACGATTAAATCAGTATTTATGATTTACCCTGCTTTTAAAAGAGGGTGCTGTTTATTTTAAAGTCTTAAGGAAACATGCACGAGCTATTTAATTACCTAACTGTGTGAATGCTCATGTGTTCGTTTTAAAATCGATACCTAGTGTATTTACTGAACATGTAAGACATTCTCCTGTTAACAGCGGCTTGCGTCGACTTTTGCGATTGCCTGTAAAGTAAAATGATCCATGCGTCGGTTATCCGTAACATCGGACTTCGAGAGTATAAAGGAGTAGGGAGTGTACCGGTGTTTGTGCGTACACTTGTGCACTATAATATCTCCTGCTAGGAAGACATCACATCAATTTTTTGATATTTATTCTAAAAGCCTAATCAAGAGCAAAAGATGATAAAGATTTTCTGACTTAAGTTTTTATTATTTACTTTATATTTTAACCTTGCCGCAGAATTACAAATGCATTACACGAAAACATACTCAACACCTTTTTATGAGTAAATTTAAACATTTAATGTATTGTTCGTTTGAACTACAAGAAACAACCTCGGCAACATATTTGTCACTGTAGGTTTTTCCGAATTAACATTCATGCACTTTGCTCAATTTCTTACGTCATTGACAAGTCAGACCATTATTATGACTCAAATAAGTAAGCCTTGTTTGAATTTTTCTGAGTTTGTCTCAGTAATCCTAGGCTTTACAATAATAATAGTGCTTACTGTTATCTAACAATTAATAGAACCTAGGTTTATTGGTGGTAGGAGAACCGGAGGACGGGGTTCGAGTCTGCAGGGACTCAACAAATTTTGATTGATGTTTCCTAGTTGGTTAGGGCAATGTGGGCCGATTGTCTGAAAAGTAAGATGATCCATGCGTCGGATGGGCATGTAAATGCCGGTCCACCCACCAACCCACATTGAACCAGCGTGGTGGGGATACGGTATAAAACCCCTTAATGGATAGGGGTGTATTAGGCGGCCTATGTCCTGCAGTGGACTATCACAGGCTGATTATATATTGCTGATTATAAGTATGTATGTGCAGGTTCATTGGCAATTTATGTCAACTGTTCGTTTTACTCAGAGTATCATGTATAAAAGATATTTTACATTAGATTGATAGTATTCGGTTTAATTATTAAGTTTTATCGTTCAATGTGGATTTATGATCCCAGCCAAAAGAGACTATGTAATTTACCAATAGAGTTAGTGTCAACTTGAATACGACCATGCCATAGAACTCATAGTTATCTGAGGCATAGTTCAACACGAAATTCCAGTCTTATTTGAGTAACAAAGTTTAGTTGACACAAAATTAATAAACCAATAGCAACGAAAGCACGTGTTAAGAGTGGCGTTTCTATTGATCAATTCTTTTTTTTAATGTTATAGTCAATCGTCTAATTTCTTTTCTATTCGATACTTTGTCTACTTCTATTTCAAGTGTAAATTGGCTGAACTATATATATATTTAGCTGTTATATTCACAATGTCACTCTAACTCAATAAATTGACTATGTTCCTACTTACGGATACACTTTCACACGTAAAATACTAAGTGTATATTTATGTCTGCATATTAGAGTATGCTAAACATTTTGTCATTCGTACTTAATACAATCTCTTTTGACCCACGTTGGGCTTTGAAGGGTAATCGTGTTTGCACGTCCTTTATAAGAGCGTTCGTATAGCAACTACGAGCAGGCGTAGGCGTGGAGTGATACGAAAATTCTCAGAAGATTCGAGCGATGCCGAGTCAAAGTTCCGCTGAATGTGTTTTATATAACCTTTTAGTACATTTCTTTTGTGTGAAACTATGATGAATAAGACGCTATTGGAACCAAGGCAATGTATCAATGAAATAGTGGCAGGATATACTAAGCTGTTATTGGTGGAAAATCGAGTAATGTTAAACGATTGGTGGCCATCAACCAATGAGCAGGTTACATTATTTTGTTTCTTTTTCTTCTTCGATATTATGCCCAGTCTTAGGATTAGGTATAGTATTAATAACTTTACATTAACATTCCGAGTTTTTATACAGTATAGTGTGTTTTATTTTTGAACTATTAGCCAGAACACACACAGACGGACGGACGGATGAAAATAAAAAAATGTCTCTTTGTTGTGTGTACGGCTATACATAACAATGTTATAATTTAAAAACGTTTATTTTGATGTTACAAACTGATACTGCAATTTTATAAATTTGTATATATGAGGCATGTAAAAAGGCGGTCCAGCCACCAATCCGCATTGGACCTGCGTGGTGGGATACGGTCCAACACCCCCTAATGGATAGGGGTGTTTTAGGGGAGGCCTATGTCCAGCAGTGGACTATTAAAGGCTGATGATGATGATGATATCAATAAATCATGTATGTGTTATCAACTTTAAACCATTTTAACATTTACTAGCAGTCCTATGGGATAATGTAATGTTACCAAAGTAATTCTAGTTTGCTACTTATTTGTTTTTACTTTTCCTGTCGACTTATTTCTTATCGCCGTTCCAAAGATGCCTATTATTTCGACTGCGATATCTATTATTTTGCTATTATATTTTCCAGTAAGAAACGTTTCTGTAAGTAAGCTCATTTGGTATCTATTGAATTGGTTATTTTCTTTTGTCGTGAATTGCCGATATTTCGTACATTAGGCTGTGAGGATTTCTCACATTTTTTGTTAGCAGCCCAATATTTGGTCGATATTCCATTATTTCATAATAGTCCCTAAAGATATTTTGTAAAACCATTAATGTAAAATAGGTTTGTGTGTTTTTAATCGGTGATTTAAAATAATAACGTAATAAAATTACTACAGGGCTAGCTTAAAAGTTTTGATAAATATATGCGAAGAAGATTAATTATAATATTCTCCGTGGTTTACGCTATAAGTACTTATTGTTAAATAATACAGCGAAAATCCTTTCTGGGGTTTATCGATGTCTATCAGTCTTATATACTGGATATATCCTGCATATATCCAACTGCCTCCGTAGCCTAGTGGTATGGGCGTGTGCTTTAGAATCCGGATGTCGTGGGTGCGAATCTTGCGGGGACTGAGCGTGTAAAAAGTCGGTCCACCCACAAACCCACATTCGACCAGCGTGGTGGGATACAGTCCAAAAACCCCCTAATGGATAGGGGTGTATTAGAGAAGGCCTATGTCCAGCAGTGGACTGATGATGATGGTTATGCTGATGATGATCCTACATATCCTACAATATTTCTAAAGTAATTGTGAAGTAATTGAACGCAATGATATCTTTCAAACTATGTTAAACTCTTAAAAATAAACTATTGACTAAAACGTAAATTTATTGTTTCTTGGTTGTATTACAAAACCTATAAGGTACTTGAATTTTATTTAAGTTGCAAAATCGATTCGCGTACGTATTTTCGCCAAAGTAATAGCTGTTAAATTTGATTTACATCCTACCTAACGATTCATAGATATATATCTGTAGCTATTTCCTTTATCTATGTTAAAGGCGGTGTCTATGATCCGATCATGTCTAGATTCTAGCATTCAGCTAGAGCTGTTGTAGGCAACCTGCGTCCAGCTAAAGTGGCGTAAAGCGGTGTCGACATAGACTAGACATACTTTCACTGTTGACGCAATAGCTTTAAATTGTCTATGATCAGTTCTATGTCCAATATCTTGTCTATGGACAGGGTTTTTAGAATGAGCTGGGCTGTGAATGATATATTATTTTGGTCAGGAATTAGTTTATTGCAAAGCTTCTTCTAAAATAAACGTAATGGTTTGTCGAAAGATTATGGCGTTGTTTTACTGTTTTTTGTATAGTACGCGGTTTTAATTGCAATGTTTTTCTGCATTGTCGTCATTCAATGATTAAGAAACATGAAATAAGATGTTAAAGATTGTATATTTATTACGTAAGGACTTCGTTTGCCGACCCTGAGTCCTGAGTGTTATACACCAATTTATATATTTGTATTTTTCGCTATTACGTCGATTGTAATATTTTTAAATTAAAATTTATTTAAATTAAAAAACAAATGCAATAACTTAATCGGCCACTTTATTACATATTACTTTTAAGAATACTAAACATAGTTTTGTAAATAACCCAAAACTTTTAGTCGTTGCAGAATTTAATCAGACTACGCAATTATGTTATGAATTTGAAATCATAATCAGCTGCATACAATTGAATTCTTGAAATAATATGCTTTTATTAATTGTAGTTAGTTTAATTTGAGTCTAGAAATTGAGCTAAAACTATATTTGTGTTATGATTCCTACAACATAAAGCGTTTATTTAGTGTGGTTTATTTATTTTTCGAAATATCCTATGAACTCTCCATGATTAAGCATCATCATATCGTGCTCAACATAATCCCTTAATATATTATTTTTTCCTTATGTTATTAAATTATTCTGTAAATAATAACTCACTTCGTATATATGTTAACTACAAAATGTAATGATTGAATAAGGTTTACAATTAATGTTTATGTAAATTAAGTTCTGTACACGGTTTGTGGTAATTAATGGAATCATATTAACATAAGCTGTTGACACTTTATGCTTTGGATAAAAAGATTTGCTTTCGTAATTTTTCAGAAATTTTCGTATTTATCGTGCTCTCTCATTTAGCTTTATTAGCTATTTGTAGCTATATAATGCAATGTCATTGATGATTTTGACATTTGACATTAAACTCATCATCATCATCAGCCTTTGATAGTCCACTGCTGGACATAGGCCTCCCTAATACACCCTATCCATTAGGGGTTTTTGGACCGTATCCCACCACGCTGGTCCAATGCGGGTTGGTGGGTGGACCGACTTTTTACATGCCCATCCGGCGCATGGATCATCTTACTTTTCAGACAAATGGGTGATCGGCCCAAATTGCCCTAACCAACTAGGAAACAACAATAAAAATTTGTCGAGTCCCCGCAGGATTCGAACCCACGACCTCCGGATTCTAAAGCACACGCCTATACCACTAGGCTACGGAGGCAGACATTAAACTTTAAAGTTTCATATTAATGCATATGTAAATGTCACTCGTTTAATACGATCATTTATTGACAGTTCAAGTGTCAGCGTATTCCGATAAAGATCCGAGTTTCCGAAAGGATAATATGTTCTCACTATATCTGTACTTCCTTTCATATAAGCCACATAAATAATTAATTCTGCAGCTCACATTTTTAATTGTACTTATTTAATACATAAATCAATATTTTAAAGATATGTAGCTGCCTTTAAAAATATAAAAATATTTTTTTTAATCGAATAAACCATTTAATATTTCTAGCAAAGCTTGTATCATTAAAACTATATCACTGATAAACATTTTTTAGTAATAAATACATATATAGATACACAGACCCAAACACTATATTCAACACACAATACTTCTCCCGTTGGAATCAAATCCCACCCCTTTGATGTCACAGTCAGGGTCACCACTACGCCATGCGGGTCACCAAATGCGTGTAAATCCTATTTATTATTTACAAATTATGCAATTGTATAAAAAACATAAGCGAATTAAGTTTCATAATAAATTGCTTTGTACTATATATCTTATATAGCTTTACCGATCACTACTGTTACAATATGTCATATCTTCCTTCAACGTGTAACACTTATATATCTGTAAAACAAGATATGTCCCCGCATCGATAAACATTGCATTGCTAGTAGTAATAATATGCAATGCTGTATTTGATTTCGTTCGCCTCCCGTCGTTTTGCACAACACGAATGAATTTACAAAGCAAACGTAATGGATACCCCGTGCGGCGTTGGGATAGGTTAGTTATACCACTTTCCGACTGGTGTTGCCCCACGGCGATGCTTTATTTGTTTACGCTTTTAAGCATATATAGTATATGTAGTAATATAAGAATAATTAGCTCTATCTTGGCTAGAGTGTCTTTCACAAAAAAAAGCAATAAAGTTTTGCATTAATGCATTAAAAATGTAACTCGTTTAATACGATCATTCGTTGACATTTCGGGTGTCACCGTATTCCGATTAAGATCCGAGTTTTCCCGAAGGAAAGCAATTTCTTACTACGTCTTTACCTATATCTGTTCTTCTTATTCTATAACCCTAGATGTTTGAGAACATTTCGCTCGCATGGGTTATTTTGTTTACACCTATTCTATTTACATAGTCTAATTCTTCTAAAATAGACTAGTTCTTCTAGCAACTAGATTGCGAAGAATAATTAAATCTGGGACAATGTATTTGGTTTTACAACAAAATCCCGGAAAACATTCGAAATTTAACCGTTACTAGTGTTAAAACGTTGTAAACGAACGTTTGTGTTAAGGGTTATTACAAAGTAAATAGTTTTTGGTAACGAATTGCTTGCTCCAGGTTTTTAATAATTAAAATTGTTTGTCTATTGTATCCATCATATAGTAAAAGATGACAAATAAGTTGAGATTCCGAACCGGTGGTAGCATTCTTGACAATCAATAAGTAAGTGTAATGTTTCTATTTTGAATAGGGATTTTTTAATTGAATTTAAGTTGGCAACATTACTTTTAGTGTCGAAAAACATTCAGGAAGCGTTTGAAGTACGTGACTGTAATTTGTCAAATTTCCTAGACGGTGTCGATGTTTTTTCTCGTTTCGATAGGTTATAGATGGTTTAATGCAATATATCGGGAAGTAATTTGTAAAGGTCTTAGTTCAGTTTCTATGCGATAAGTTTAAATATCATTACCTATTGTCTTGTGTATTATAGACGCGTCTGTACGAGATTGTAATAAATCAACTGAAAACAAACTGAAAAGTTATTTAACATCAGTTTAAAAGCGTTTAAAGTTGTCGGTTAATTGAATTTTAATTGGTTTTGTTGGAGATATATACATGCTACATTTTCTCGTATATTTTTGGTGTCCTTTAAAACAGAACGCGGCATTGATTGATAATTCCTTCGCGGTAATAAAAACTCGCCATTTTAAAAGGGTTTTATTCTTATTTGTTTCATCAAGTAAGCGTCTAATGATTGAAATGCTTTGTCAGTTTGTGCAACTGAAACTTTGTTTATAGTTCTATTTCAGACTTTAGCAGCTTTAAATTCGTCAGGTGAACACTTCTGTTTGTGCAGGATATTTCATAACATAAACATCGTCTGTTGGCACTGACGGTTGGGCGTTTTTGACAAATTCTGCAAAGTGAAGCAAAGCGTTTGAATAATTGTACAATATTTTACTGTTGTCCTTTTGTTTAACGTATTTCTATATTATGTTTTAAAACTAACGTGTTTTAGTCGTAAAAAAATCAAATAAAGTGTTATCATAAAAGTGACGATGTTATTTAATATGGAATTTTTTCAAATTACTAATAAATATTCTTATATCATTATGGATGAAATACTCCTTGAGTTTTATGGCAAAGTATAAATTTCCATAAATATCCCGTCATATGGTGGTTTAAATATTTTATTACAAATTAAATTAGTATGAATGCATCTTTTTATCACGATCTCATGTACAGTTTTTATTATTATCCTAATTATTTGCAAAGATCTCAAATGTTTATTATTTTGTTACATTATTTGAATTGATTTTAGTTCAGACATTACTAATTTGCTTGCTACACGAAGATATCAGATGCTCAGTTAAAGTTAAATATCTTTATTATATATCAAAGCATTACTCTTTTTTTTCATTGTTGATTGATCTACGACTGCCTCCGTAGCCTAGTGGTATAGGCGTTTGCTTTAGAAACCGGAGGTCGTGGGTTCAAATCCAGCGGGGACTCAACAAATTTTCATTGTTGTTTCCTAGTTGGTTAGTCCAATTTGGGCCAATCACCCAATTGTCTGAAAAGTAAGATGATCCATTCGTCGAATGGGCATGTAAAAAGTCAGTCCACCCAGAAACTCGCATTGGACCTGCGTGGTGGGATACGGTCCAAAACGCCCTAATGGATAGGAGTGTATTAGGGGAGGTCTATGTCCAGCAGTGGACTATCAAAGGCTGATGATGATGATTGATCTACCACCGGTTTGGAAACGTAAGCCTCTGATCAGAGAAGAACCGGCGTTAGAAACTCAGCGGCACTCTTTTTTCACTAAACAATAAGCCCCGTTTAAGTAATGCTTAGCTTCAAATTCATCAAAGATATCGACAGCACTGTTATTGATAAATATGGTATTCTATCATTCGACTGGAATAAATTTAAACCCGCTAAAACTAATGCCGCGGTGAATGTAACTGTGACACAAGTCACGTACACTATCGTTTCGCTACTTGCTGTAATTGGACACCTTTTGACACACATAACCAAACCACTATCTCCGCTGGGTATAACCTTGCTGGCCGGTTGCCAAGCGACGTAGGAAATAAAAGAATAACATAATATGTACTAGCTTGCTTTAAGCTTTGATAGTATTAAATTGCGACGTGATAAAGTCAAAGTCAAATATCATTATTCAATATGGAAGCATTACGCTTTCTTATTGATTGGCAAATAAACTACCACCGGTTCGGAAATGTAACTCTCTGACCTGAGAAGAACCGGCGTAAGAACATAATTTTTTAACAGTTTAAAATAGCCTGGAGCGAACAGTTCATTACCAGGATGTGTTATCTGTCAAGTAGTCAGTACAGCAATAATATCTTTTAACACACAAATGTTCATTTACAACTTTTTGAAATTTATTCACAGATAATAGCTGAACGTTTTCAGAAAATTTGTTGTTGTATATATATAAAGTAAATACTAATATAGATATATTAATATATAACCGCGGCCATCTTGAATCTCCACGTGATGTTTATCCAATAACAGTGCACGATATTTTGGCGCCAATTGAGTTTGGCGTAAGGCGTAAATTTACGCAAATTCAATCTCTAAAAATGGCTAAATCTTAGCCCTTAAGTAATTATACGTGTATATAGTATGCCAATTTATGAAGTAATTATTACTTTAAGCTTATTAGTTAACGCATTTTATATGGATACATTCCAATTCAAAAAACACTGTTCGTAATGCAATATTTTACACGCTTCGGGAATCTAACAAGAAATTGTTTGTTACTAAACAGTAATATTTCGGCATTCAAATCATTTTAATAAAACAAAAACAATTTTATAAGAGGACACATACATTCCTAAATTAATAAATTATAATAGAATAGCCAAAATACTGTTATATCTATTTTAGAAAGTTCATCATGATGTTTTTGTATAGTTTATAATTGGTAAGAGCTAAAATACATTTAATACTTAAGCGATGATCTAGTTTTCACTGTGAGGTTTCAGTTTTTGTTATATATGTCATGTTTGAATTAATTGCTTTTAATGTCTTATTTAATACATACAAAAATAGTTGAGGATCAATCAAAATATCTTAAAATTCCCCATAAAGCATTCGAGAATAGTATTTGTACCATAAAACGTAATAAAAAGTGGTAATTTCGTGTGTAGAAATAGTGCCTACTTCGTTTCACATTTAGTGCCGAGGTAAACTGCAAGCATACAATGTGTACAATGCACGACCCAGATAACATATTATATCTATTAATTAAAATATAATCACAGATAAAATCAATCTTGCCACTTGAACATAATAGATTTAAGAGTAATACGGTATGTAAACATTTTATAACCTAAAATCCGAACGCAATACGCGCACAACGAAACTGAGCATTTCAAGGCTGACTGCTTTACGCTCGCCAGATCGGATTGTGAGCGCATTCGAAAAAAGACTTTATTGATTATAAAATAGGTGTTAATAATGTTTAAGTCGTGACAGTTCCCGCCAATTATGGAACTCGCTTTCCTTGTGCGTTAGTATTTGATTTATTGTGATTTTATGGTTCTAATGTTTGCTATTACGCACGAATTGTGCTATTGGGTGCTTTAATTTTTTTTAAATTAATGTTGCTCTGTTAAAAATGTGAGCCTTTTTTATTTATTTTGAGGTTACGAATTTTGTTACTGACCTTTGAGCTGATTTTATCTAGGAAATTGTTTAATACATCCATACATAGGAACTTCAAAAAGTTCTTAGTTATGAAAACAATGCCAAAATGTTTTCATTTATATCTAGACTTTAAATTTTGATCTTCCCTAATGACACTTATTTGCGCGTTTAACATCTAAATCTTCGTTATTTATCAGACATTGATTAAAATTTCTAATAAGTAAGACTAACAACTTGCCGTTTGTACCACAGACAGATAAAATGTAACCTCATATAAGAAATAATAATTTTTTTCCTGGCAAGCATGTTTTAAACATATCCATATACGTTTTAACGGCCAACACTGTATCGTTAACAATAGGGGAATAACTCGCAATATAGTTCTACTTCCTAACATGGCGTGTCTAGCTTAAAATAGAGTGAGCCAAGACCCATAAACAACCAGTTCTAGAGAAACCTAACAATGCAAAAACACCTGTCCCGGCCTGTTAATGCTCATGCCACTTGCTGGCCAAAGTAAACCATAGACAAGTTATATTTAACCATAGACATTGACAGGTGAATGAACGGAAACGTTTTCTACCTATTCATTATAATTGAGCAATGTTTTATTTCGGTAAATAATTTCGTTTAAAATATTTTTGGATCAATATTAATAAATTAAACATGTAGTGTTTGTTTGTAAAATCGAAATAACCGTTTTAAATGTTTAGTTGTTATAAATAACCGGTACATATAACAAAACATTTATTTTTAAAGTTTTTTTCTGTCTGTCTGTCTGTATACTTGTTCTGGCTAATCTCTAGAATGGCTGGTCCAAATTTGAAGAAACTTACACTGCGAAGATAATTGATAAAAAAAAACCAACAGAAATATTCTTTTTATATTACCACGCTAACAGCTTCACTTATTTCCTTAATTAATAAGGTAACCATTATAAAAATAAAAACATAAAAAAAACCAAAGCAACTATGTATGATGCGACTACATATTAAAAATATATTCGACAAAAATTTAAAGGTGTGCTTTTTGTAGATAAAAATGTATAATTTTTTTGAAAGATGGCGTCAAGCCTTTTCGCGGGCGAATTTTTAAATGTTGTCAGCGTTGATATTAATATTCACAGCCACGTTTCGTTGATAAATCAGCCGACATCGTTGCAGATGATAACTGACTTTGAGAAGAACAAAATACTGGAACGGCTTTTATAAGCCATAAATGAATTTAATACTAACCTGAAACTATTAAAACCGAATGTGGAGATAAATCATCATCATCATCATCAGCCTGTGATAGTCCACTGCTACACATAGGCCACCCCTAATACACGCCTATCCATTAAGGGGTTTTGGACCGTATCCCACCACGCTGGTCCAATGCGGATTGGTGGGTGGACCGACTTTTTACCTGCCCATCCGACGCATCGATCGTCTAACTTTTCAGACAATTGGGTGATCGGCCCAAATCGCCCTAACCAACTAGGAAACAACAATGAAAATTTGTTGAGTCCCCGCAGGATTCGAACCCACGACCTCCGCTTTCTATAGCATACGCCCATACCACTAGGCTACGGAGGCAGTCAGGCTTATTATTACTGAATGAATATTATATAAGGTTTCTTTTTGAAGCAAAAAATATTTAAAATGTCTCTCATGGTCCAGTGAAACAGATCTTAGGACTGGTAGGTTCGACTCCAGCGAAAGAATGACTCTTATTGTTTCTTTATGGTTGCTTAGGGCGTTATGGATTTGATCGTCTTTCCTTATTGCATGTAAGGCGTTAGGATATTTTTAAAGTTTTGCAGGATAATTGTCAGTATAGGTGAAAGTTCGGTGTAATATCTTGTATACGACAAATATGTTAATTAGAAAGATTTTAAACATAAATTGTTAAATACGGTAATAATTTCACTGGTAGGTACCCTTTTTACATGGAACCGTCTGAGATGGTATCACCGCGGTGCCTATTTCTGCCGCAAAGCAGTAAAGTAGTGTGAAAACACTACTGTGTTCCGGTCTAAAGGGCACCGTAGCCAGCGTATTTACTAATCAGGTGGCCCGATTGCTCGAAATGCATTGTCTTTAATTCTTATGATTACATAATCTAAGGCTATCACGTTGTTATAGGTTTCCTGCTCTAATGCTTATGTTAAAAGCGTTGAATGGAATTAGTTAAATGTTACAAAACTAATTACGTTACTTAAGTTATTTCAGATGTCGTTGTTTGGTAGAAAAACCTGGCGCAGATTAAATTAGGTGCTTCCCTCTGGGTTTTACCGTCGAATTGTTTTTTCCTCTTTTCGTTCATTTGATAAAATTGCTTACTTGAATTCGAGAGTGATGTTAGTGATTTAGTCCTAAATGTTCTTTTTGTTCTTGTTTCTTTTGCTAATATGTTTATGTAAGACTGTGTATTCTACTTTACATTATCTTCTATTTTCTAAATCAGTCAATGCAACGTTTTTGTTCATATTTGTATGTTTTCCACATTTTTTTGTATCTTTGCTTTCTTACTTACTAAAAGGTATTGGGTTGGATTTGTTTTCGCAGTTACTTACAGGCAACTTATGGCTTTATGGTCATTCATAACTATTAAATAGTAAGAAGAATTTTGTCTAAATTGTTATTATATACTTACCTATGAATTTATCACACTATGTTTGCTAAAAGAATGAACTAAAACTTAGTTCCCGGGTATGGTAGCTTCTCGCGAACTCTGTGTTACATGAAGTTTACCAAAGAGTCTGAAAGCATAACACCAGCGATAAAAAAGATGTAAAATCAAAAGCAACAGCAGTAGGAATGCTTAAAGGTATTGGGGGAGGCCTATGTCCAGCAGTGGATAGTCCACAGGCTGATGATGTGTGATGTGATTTCGTGTAATATCTGATACTTTCTCGATCCCTAACTTGGGTATTTATTAATTTTGACGTGCTAACAGCCGCAAACGAGTTGTCGTCTATAATTATTCTATTACTCGTCAAAATGGTCAAACGGTCTGTTTGGAAATTGGCGCTAGCTACAGTCGTCAGTAATTAAAATGGCCGTAGTCAATTGCAAATTTAAATATGATTTCACCGCCTGCTTCTGTATCTGTCGTAATATTTTATTAAGTCGAGTTTTCCAATTAATTTAGTTGCTGTCATTTCTGTAACCGTGGCACGATAGTTGATTCGTTTGCATCGATTGGGAAAATGTTATGAAAGGACTGCACGTGGGCGTAAT
Organism: Lamproptera curius; assembly: GCA_029286875.1. NCBI lineage: Eukaryota > Metazoa > Arthropoda > Insecta > Lepidoptera > Papilionidae > Lamproptera > Lamproptera curius. The sequence continues at coordinate 855,748 of JAGSMT010000101.1, read as the reverse complement.
TATTGGATCGCAGTCGATTATCGATTTTGCAACTGACTCCACGTGGTCAAGTATTTATGGATTGCGCGACATACTGAATGCAGGATATTTACGATGTAAATTTGTCTTTATTATCTATATATTTTTACGAATAAATAAAATTTGAGTGTTCGTTTGTCACATAATCAGCATACCGTTTGTAATCGCATTGGACCAGCGTGGTGTGCAGTCCAAAAACCCCCTAATGGAGAAGGCGTGCATCAGGGGAGGCCCTTGTCCAGCAGTGGACTGACACAGGCTGATGATGATGATTGTGACGATGATATATCTGATATATAAAAAAAAACAACGTTTTAAAAGAAAATTGTCCGTCTGTCTGTTTGTTCTGACTAATCAATTAACTGTAAAATAGCTGATGTAGCGGGCAGTAACTTGACCTATTTTTTTTTGGAAAAAATATCTCTTTAATATATTAGTCCGCGGACGCGAACGTGCGTAGCCTGAACAAACGACATTATATCATCAAGCTCTCCTTGTCGAACATTGAAAGGGCATAATTATTTCTATTGTTTACGCGAGTATTATACATCATTAAATAAAATTACTTTACGGATTTTATCGCGTTTATTTTACATTTTAAATTCCCGACGTTTCGAACACTTTCGAACACACCAGCGGCCGTGGTCTATCCCGTGATCACGGCCGCTGGAAAGTTTAAAATGTAAAATAAACGAGATATTGAAAGGGCAGTTTTTTATATTATTTCTCCTTTATCATTTTTATATTTGTGTTCCCTATTCACACTAATACAATCATTAGCTATTTTACTTTATTAAAATGCAAAGAGTAGTCATCGAGTTAAATATTGACAAACATCCATACGTACACAACTTTCTCACTTATCAGGTTTAATTTCGCTATACCATTAAGTGAACATGAAACATACATAGAGAATATTCCTTTGATGATTTATTACACGTTATTCGTTAATTTCATATTTGTACTAGCCATCACTCATCCTTACGATCAAATTGTTATCGAAAAATAAAGAGAAATTGTAACTAAATATATAAATAAATTGCAGACATAATATGTCTGCAAATTATCTGTCTGTTTGTTTGTGCGTGTCGTGTTAATTGGATGCGATTTTCAGTTATATTGTTTTGACTGTGTTTATCTATTGTGTCCACGTATTTCTTCTGTCTTAAGCTACAGTAGTAATACATAACTTAATAATTGAAAATAAAAATGGTCGAATCGAGTTTCACAAGTCATATAGGGTGAGTTTGGGTCGAAGTTCCGTATGTATGATTGTACATTACACATTAATCGTAACTCTACCACCCACCACAACCCCATTGGACCAGCGTGGTGGGATACGGTCCAAAAACCCCTAATGGATAGGTGTATTAGGAGACCTATGTCTAGCAGTGGACTACCACAGGCTGATGATGATGGTACCTACTATAAGATACTAAGGATCTATATTCAAAATAAGGTTTCTGGTTTTAGGACCGTAAACGAAACATCGATAATCTATATCTTGTGTGTGACTTTATCTTATTGTGGTGTCTGGAGCTGATGATGCTGATTTCTGATGTACATAGTTCACCGTTGACTATAACGAGAACTTTCTATGCGTTTCGTCGATTTAATCAATTATAAAGTAAAGGAAATAAAGGACTCACAGGTAAAAGTGTTTATAATTAATGAACACGAAAATTTTATCATTCACAAATTGGTTGCCATTCCAAGTTGTTTTTGTTTTTCCTTGTTTAGTACAATTCATAATTAATACGATTCGAATGTTTCGTTAATTTGGTTAATCAATTTTTTTTAAATTAGAAAAGGGAGCTTGATAAAACAAAAATTGGCAATAGCAAACACGGACTGGGGGCAAAAGTTAAAAAGAAAAACCTCCCGACTGCACCGAGGGATTTGAATGTTTCGCTCAAATAAAAGTGAAATATGAACTGAGAGAGAAATGTTTTAGCAGAAATTTCTCCGCAAGAAAGTCCCTTCTCTTTATTTGATTTTGCATTATGAATTAGGTATTGCAAGTAGGGTTGGATGAGAATAGCTGAAGGCCTATGTCCAGCAGTGGACTAACACAGGCTGAAGTTGTAACAAGTTATTGAATTAAAAACGTAACGTAAATAATATTTACCTGCTAAGCTATAATTTGTGGCTTGCTTTTTACCGAAGCTAAAAAAAATTGGACAATATACATTGAAAATAATGAGTTTTAAAAATACAATTTTACCCATTTCTATACATATATACAAGAGTTTTAACTATTGACTTTAGCATCCGTGTTTGTGCGTACACTTGCGCACTATCAATATCTCCTGCGTAGTTGGCAGATCTCTAATATGGATCGGATGCCGTAGTCGGATTCGACTAGGAGGACATTATTAATAAAATCCTCAATATGTTAACAGAATCCTGTAATACGAAAAACGAAACTAAAATTAACATAAATTTGACCCTATTTTATGATTAACCTCACCACGCGAACGTATTCACGTACAGTCATGGTCACAATATGAGTTCCGCACAAAGTTTTGTTTACGGATAAGAAATTCCATTAGCGAAACGACATTAGCGATTGCCGAGATGGAATGTCCAGAGAGTCGCGTTGCGTAAAACGAGTGGCCGCATTTTATCATTGACGGCATTTCTCAACCTCGGTATTACAGCTGCGTAACCTGTAATGATGGTTCCACGCTCCAGGTAATCAATCAACAATATCACTTCTGAGTCCAAGAATATTGAGGTCTACCTCGGCCAGGCAATATACCATGACCACGGCATGAAGATCCTTCGGATAAACCCATGTTTCGACCACTGTCACAAAACTAGATCTATAGTTTTAGAATCTTCTTAAAACTTGTCGATCGAAGATCGAAATCGATTTTGTTTCTGATTCTCGCTCCCATCTTGCGGAGACTTTTTCATTTTCATAATTTGTGTCAAAATGCGTTGAATACCTCTATATGAAATGCTCGTTTTTGGATTAGGTATCAGATAGTAATTCCTTAATCGCTAAAACAGTTTTTCGAATATGACAGCATATTTTTATTGTTTCTTGTTGATTACTGGCTTCGATGGACGGCTGCAACCATGTTCGTCTTCCGTGTATGTTCTCCTACTCGAAATTAAGAAGTTCACTTTGTGACAATTGATTATGACAGAGCAGACGCAATAGATCTCTTGCGTTATTAACTTTATAACAGTGTTTTTAATAACAAGATCGCTACATGGTTTTTCTCTATTTTCGAGAACATTTGCCACACATAGCAAAACAAATGACTACATTCAGAAAAAAGTAAAGAGACTAGAAGATTTTTATTAACATAACAAATATCTGCGCTAAGCTTTCCAGTATTATTTGTATTTATTTTTGGTTACCAAGGAGTATATATTTTGTTCTCACTACTATTTGTTCCCTCCTCGTCTTTCTAGAAGAATCATCAATTTCTTTGTCAATCTTGGAATGTTTTCTGAACTAAAATCGACTGATCAGAGCTCGAAAATGTAGCATAGATACATTTAACTTTCGCTACTATTTTGAAATTGAAAACACTTCTAAAACCAGTTTCGGTTTCGGCAAAGTTTCGCAAATTGGGCCGAAACCGAAACTGCGGCCGAAACTTGATTTTGGCCGAAACTCGGCCGAAACCGAAACCGAAACCGAAAGTTCGGTCGGACACTAATTAAAATGCAAAGAGTAGTCATCGAGTTAAATATTGACAAACATATGGATGTTTGTCAATATTTAACAATGACTAGTGCACAACTTTCTCACTTACTAGGTTTAATTTCGCTATATCATTAAGTGAACATGAAACATACATAGAGAATATTCCTTTGATGAATTATTACACGTTTTTAGTTAATTTCATATTTGTACTAGCCATCACTCATCCTTACGATCAAATTGTTATCGACAAATAAAGAGAAATTGTAAATAAATATATAAATAATTTGCAGACATAATATGTCTGCAAATTATCTGTCTGTTTGTTTGTGCGTGTCGTGTTAATTGGATGCGATTTTCAGTTATATTGTTTTGACTGTGTTTATCTATTGTGTCCACGTATTTCTTCTGTCTTAAGCTACAGTAGTAATACATAACTTAATAATTAAAAATAAAATGGTCCGAATCGAGTTTCACAAGTCATATGGGGTGAGTTTGGGTCGAGAAGTTCCGTATGTAGGATTGTTCATTATACATTAATCGTACCTACTACCACCCACTACCAACCCGCATTGGACCAGCGTGGTGGGATACGGTCCAAAAACCCCCCTAATGGATAGGGGTGTATTTGGGAGGCCTATGTCTAGCAGTGGACTACCACAGGCTGATGATGATGGTGATGATGATGATGATGATGATGGTACCTACTATAAGATACTAAGGATCTGTATTTAAAATAAGGTTTCTGGTTTTTAGGACCGTAAACGTAACATAGATTATCTATATCCTGTGTGTGACTTTATCTTATTGTGGTGTCTGGAGCTGATGATGCTGATTTCTGTTGTCCATAGTTCACCGTTGACTATTACGGGAACTTTCTATGCATTTCGTCAATTTAATCAATTATAAAGTACAGGAAATAAAGGACTCACAGGTAAAAGTGTTTATAATTAATAAGCACGAAAATTTTATCATTCACACAAATTGGTTGCCATTCCAAGTTGTTTTTGTTTTTCCTTGTTAAGTACAATTCATAATTAATACGATTCGAATGTTTCGTTAATTTGGTTAATCATTTTTTTTTAAATTAGAAAAGGGAGCTTGATAAAACAAAAATTGGCAATAGCAAACACGGACTGGGGGCAAAAGTTAAAAAGAAAAACCTCCCGACTGCACCGAGGGATTTGAATGTTTCGTTCAAATACAAGTGAAATATGAACTGAGAGAGAAATGTTTTAGCAGAAATTTCTCCGCAAGAAAGTCCCTTCTCTTTATTTGATTTTGCGTTATGAATTAGGTATTGCAAATAGGGTTGGATGAGAATAGCTGAAGGCCTATGTCCAGCAGTGGACTAACACAGGCTGAAGTTGAAACTAGTTATTGAATTAAAAACGTAACGTAAATAATATTTACCTGATAAGCTGTAATTTGTGGCTTGCTTTTTACCGAAGCTAAAAAAAATTGAACAATATACATTGAAAATAGTTTTAAAAATACAATTTTACCCATTCCTATACATATATACAAGAGTTTTAACTATTGACTTTAGCACCCGTGTTTGTGCGTACACTTGCGCACTATCAATATCTCCTGCGTAGTTGGCAGATCTCTAATATGGATCGGATGCCGTAGTCGGATTCGACTAGGAGGACATTATTAATAAATCCTCAATAAGTTAATAGAATCCTGTAATACGAAAACGAAAGTTGAATTAACATAAATTTGAGCCTCTTTTATGATTAACCTCACCACGCGAACGTATTCACGTACAGTCATGGTCACAATATGAGTTCCGCACAAAGTTTTGTTTACGGATAAGAAATTCCATTAGCGAAACGACATTAGCGATTGTCGAGATGGAATGTCCAGAGAGTCGCGTTGCGTAAAACGAGTGGCCGCAAGTCGCGGCGTTATGTGACATCTGACATCCTGATAAGATGATAATGCGCCTACTCAACACTCTTTATTTGTCTCGCACGCTCGTTCGGAATAAGTAATTGTATCCGGGTGGAGAAACTATATAAAGATATGTTTCATATTGTTAATAAATAGGTGTAAAAATTATATATTAATATAAAGATATATTATAATGAATTCAATTATGTTGTCAGCTCGGGTTAGCTTAGTTGGTGGATCAATTTTAACTTTTCACGAAAATAACCGCGATTCCGATCGATAGCTATATAAATAAGACAATTGTTTTCTTCCTTTCGTTTTCAACTGCACAACGTTAATCTTCACATACAATAAGTAACTTGTCAGCAGAAGAAATTTTACGTGACAACGTCTCATAAATTGGTTCTAGATAGGGAGGCACTTTCGTGCACTGTGACACAACGTCGCTCACGTAACGCTCTCCATAAGCACCCATAAGAGAAAGTGAGAGGCACGCGTCTCTCTTACTCGTGCGCAGTTGGCCTGCTTAAGTGAAAGAGAGACAGAGAGAAAGAGAAAGAGGATTGATCCTTCTTCCTACTGTACGAATCAATATTCAGATTACAATAATTCTACCACTAAAAGACGTTGTCACGTATAACATTCGCCCGTATACCTATTTTACAGGCAACCATTTTTCTTTTCGCAATTAAGTTGGTGACTTTTTAATTTTTACAAATAAATCGAAGACCGATGGTAGGAATACCGGTTGTAGGCCCCCTGTTTACAGGAGACCGTCTGGGTGGGTACCACCGCGGTGTCTATTTCTACCGTGTTCCGGTTTGAAGGGCACCGTAGCCAGCGTATTTACTGGGTAAACGAGGCTTAACATCCTATGTCTCACGGTAGGCAGCGCGTTGGTGATGCCAGTATTGCCAATGTTTATGGGCGTCGGTGACCACTTTCCATCAGGTGGCCCCGATTGCTCGTCTGCCTGCGTATGCAATAAAAAAATAAAAAGAAAAAGGAAATAATGATATGTGTCAGGTGAAATGATTCGCCAACAAGTCACACAAGAAGTATTACGTTGAACAATATTGCGTCGTGAGAATGTTGTATGAATGGATTGTATGATTGTTATAAAAGTGTAGGGTCACCATAATATCTCTTAAATTATTGGATATGCTGTCTTTATTGCTTTAAGTTCGACAATGTGAGTGTTAAAATCTTATAGAAATAAATATTCAATGTAACGGTCTTATATCAAAGATTATGCAAAAATAGCAGTTATTTTTGAATATATTAGTGTTTGTTATTATTGTATCAGCTCCTTACTGTTTCGCAAAACAAATACTTTTATATGCAGACAATTATGATGGTAATGTAACAGTTTATTTTTTTCTCGTTAACTGTGATTATACTAATAACTTAATAAACTTACGCGTTAACATGTTCTATTCTATATTAACAACCAATTTATTTAGTTTCTTTATTTTAACATTTTCAAATAATCTTTAATTAAATTAAAGTTATATTATTTAAGTTTCTTGGAAACTTCGCTAAATGTATACTTATCACATAATTTATTGACATTTGCTTCCATTTTATATGCCTTAATAGTAGACAATCTTGATCTGTACAGAGTCTGTACTGAAATGAATAGTCTGTGCTTACAGGCTATTAATCTGTTTATCCATAAAATAACCGCAATCTGGCAACCCTACCTGGCAACGATCCAACTGCAACAAGTGACCTTCAGGGTTCATCGTATTTTCGTGCGGGCAAGTTCACGGCTGTGTTATGTCATTGCGTGAAATGTTGCCCTATAAAATGTTTATGGTATGCTTTATGGTTTGGCAGTTTGTTGATGAAGTCTATCACTATGGTCCGTCTGTTTTTGGTAATAGGAAAATTTTGTGATTACGTTATTATATAGTTCTATAAAGGTTGGATGAGATCTACCAATCAACAGCAATGGTGTAAATTACGCAAAGAGTGACGATATTTTTGTAAAGTAAAAATATGGTAATAAGATGTAATTAAGTTTTTTTATGGGTATTTATTTTAGCATTAATAGCCAATACCAATGCTATAGCAAATACCAATGGCGAGTAAATGAGGGGCTCTATTATTGGTGGAAAACGTGTAGTTATTGACGTATGGCGACGGCCGATTGGAATGCTTGACTTTTTTTCTCAAAAAGAATTTAACATTAAGCTGTATAAAGATTTCGCGTTTCCTTCAGCGTATATATTGTTTTAGGAATGGCGTAGGGATGTGACGACCCTACCGCCTACTTGACGGCGGATCTGCCTTACAATGGGAGTAAGACGGATCCGCAGTACAAGTGCAATTAGTCAATTGCCAATCCACCTGCAGAGCGTGGCAGTTATGTGCAACTGTTTTTAATGGACGCCGTCTTGGCGTTCATTAAAAAGTGTCCAGCAGTGGACTGCTAAAGGCTGTTTGTGATGATGATAATGATGATTGTTTTAGTGGATTTAATCGCGTTTTCTATACAAATAATAACATTAGTTGATTGTTTTATGACCATTAAGGTCCCACATACAACTTACCCAATGTATAACAGTGTGAAACACGGAACTATTTAAAAACTCATTCCTTTAACTAAACACATCTGTAACAAAGCCGACATAATACAGCCGGCCTGTTTACTTACCAGCTAAATGACATTAACGTTTGTCGGCTTCTGTCTTCGTAAGGTCTAGGGTTGAGCCATGGCCTTGCGGGACGGTTACTACGACACCATGTTGGAAGGAAATCTTTATAAACCGTTAAAAAAGTTTAATTTAATAGTTATATTGAACTATTTATGGCTTTTTTATTTATATAATACTACTTTATGTAATACTATTTATGAATATTGATGTCAAGTTGTCGATTACGGAGCGATAATTTATGCAAAACCTTATCCGCATGTGAGATATTACCTAATTTTGTAATTACACTAACTAATTTAATATACCTACTGTTTTTTACCAATGTAACTCGCATCGAAACTAATAAACAACAACAAGGCGAAAGATATAAATATTTATTATGTGAAGATTTTAGTTTGCCAAAAATTTTACTACCTACTCATTTATACTAAGTAAATATCTAAAGTTGAACTTATTCACACCTGACACTGATCATCAAGAGAAATAATTTATCGGTCATAGAGATGAGACGTCAACAGCATAATTCTTAGAGGCAACCCATTAGCGAGTTTCATCGTAATTAGTTTGAATGTTCATGGAATCGTTTGAAAAACTTGCAGTGACCACGGTATGTAGACATGGACCTTATGGACTATATTGACACTTCAGATTTCGCTGTGTGTTAAGCATCGAAATTATATTAATAGTATACTTTAAGAGGCTTAAGAGGTAAACTAGTAAATAATAACGGAAAAAATGCTTAAAGCATAGTCCCGTGTGTAAATACAATAGTTGCTGATATGAAATTTTCTAGGCAACTCTGCGGTTACAGTTTGCGATAAAAGCTATAACTTGAAGTTTTAAACAGTTATTTTATAAAATGAATTCTTACTAATATTAGGAAAACAGTATTTAGTTGATCTGTCACATTTTCTCCGATTTTGATATACTGTTTTATAACTAAGGCTCATAGAATCATGGTTAAGTAAAAAAAATCTTCCTGAACACTTGTTGATCAATTTCCAGTTTGCTTTGTATTTTTTAAAATTAAAAATTAGCTTTACGTAATCTTTCAGTATTAGTTCTAAATACTCCTTACTTCCTAAAAATCTATGCTAACGTGAGCTTGAGCTAGATTCAGCTGAGGTCTGACAAGTTTACTTTTAGTATCGCTTCACTCTTATTATTTCGTTCACGCATGTGACAAAAGACAAGCTTATCTTATGCCAGACGAGTCATCTCACGTCACTTGACATTATGCCAGAAACTGCAACAACAAATGTACCGCCTTGCGACCTTCTAGTAAAGTTCACAGCCTGTTATATGCAGATAACTTTTGCGTAAAGCGACTACGCGATGGCTTAAGGCTTTACAATTTGTCCTTTATTATTCTGGCAACCCCTTTATTATTTTACTTTTTGTTTAGGCTATATTAAGGGCTTAAGATCCAGGAATAATTAACAAGGATTGATGCAAGCTTTTTATTAAGGCTACACTAAGTGCTTAAGGTCCAGAAAAATAGAAGACGAATTGATGCAAACAATAATGATGTCCTCATAAACGATTTCCCGGTCTATATTAAAGGTCATTTATGTGCACAAGTGTACGCTTAAAGACAGGCGCACGCCCACTTCCTTCTCTCTCATAGTCCTATGTGAAGACAACCGATATGACCGGTGAGAGATGAGGCAAAGGGTCGAACAGTATGACCTATGTCAACGACATGACATTGATAGGTGTTTTAATGATACGTCTCATCATTTGGGGGTTTTGGACCGTATACCCACCACGCTGGTCCAATGCGGGTTGGTGGGTGGTTCATGAGCCTCGTTTGTTGCTTGGCAGGGTGCACCACGTGCAGGTGAGGTTGGCTTGGTTCCTAAGATGTTGTGAGGATCCCTACACCCCACGGTCACAGTAACGGCAGGGCGGGGTGCTAAGAATCCAGGAGTACGTAGGCCGCCAAAACAAACTGACCATCGCGACATACAACGGACGCACGCTACGGCTAGATTCTCATTTGGCCCAACTGGAAGAGGAACTGAGGTGCATAAGATGGCACGTTTTGGGATTGATGAAGTCCGTAGAAGGGCGAGGATACTCTAACCCTAGAGTCGGGCCGTCTTCTGTACTTCAGGCAGGAGAAAATCCATCACAGGGTGGAGTCGGGTTCCTTGTCCTAAATCCCTCATTGACAATGTGATTGAAGTATCCGGTGTGTCGGCGAGGGTTGCGTACCTTGTGATAAAGCTGACCAATAGGTACAGCCTGAAAATTATCCAAGTGTACGCACCAACGTCGTCATACCCGGATGATGATGTCGAAGATATGTACGAGGACATCTCAAGAGCCTCTCATAACACCACCAGGCTCACTTCAAGCGTTGTCATGGAGGATTTCAACGCCAAAGTAGGAGTACAGGCTGCAGCGAATCGATGCTAGGATCATATGGCTACGGAGCAGAAATGCATGGGGCAAATGCTCGTCAATTTCCTCGAGCGAGAGGGGCTGTTCTTAATGAACTCGTTCTTTAAGAAACAGCCCCAAAGGAAATGGACGTGGCAGAGCCCCGATACTATGACCAAAAATGAGATAGACTTCATTATATCGGACAAAAAGCGCATATTCAGGGATGTCTCAGTGATCACAAGGTTCAAGACCGGAAGTGATCACCGACTTCTAAGAGGCACCCTGAATATAGATTTGAAGCTTGAACGGTCCCGATTGATGAAGTCTACGCTCCGGCCTAATCTGCTCCAGCCTATCATTGATCCTGGCAAATTTCAGATCAATCTGGAAAATCGATTTGCTGCCTTGGAAAATACAATCGACGTGAACGTTGACGAGGAACTCGATCGAGTGGTAGAAATTCTTCGGGACGAGGGTGCCAAACTCTGCGGTCTGCGACGTACGGGCAAAAAGTCTAAACTTTCGGGAGAAACACTGGATCTCATGGCAAAGCGACGGAATGATCCGACCGTCACTTCGTTAGAACAGCGGGTTCTTAACAAGACCATCTCCAAGCTGGTAGGCGCGACCTCCGTCATCCAATACGCTCTCAATGAAGAGCTATTGAGCAAAACCGGGGTCCAAAGTCTTCGTACAACAGCTTGGAAGAAGCCATCTAACGAAGCTGACCAAAGAGAACGGAGAAGTCGTCGCTTCGAGACCAGAGGTTCTCTCGGAGGTTCAAAGCTTTACAGCCAGTTATACGCGTCGCATTCAGACACCGGAGCCGGATGAGAAGGATTCTCGAGCACTCTTACCCGCCATGTGTCGGAGGATCTTCCAGAAATCGGCCTAGACGAAATCGAGGGGCTCTTGAGCAACTTAAAATGGAAAAGCCCGGGAGAGGACGGGTCACGACGGAGCTGCTGAAGGCCGCTATTAAACCAGTGCTGAAGAGACTTTGACGTCTATTAACTCTGCCCTTCTATCGAGGAGAACTCCTGAGGCATGGCATAGGGTTTGGTGGTATTATTCTTCAAAAAGGTGATAAAACCCCATTGAAGTACTATCAGCCCATATCGCTCCTGATTTATGTCTATAAGTTGTTTTCGAGGGTCATCTCGAATCGTCTTGCACGAAAACTCGACGAAGCGCAGCCTCGAGAACAGGCCGGGTTTCGGAGGGGTTACAGCACCATAGACCACATCCATACAGTGAGGCAGGTTATACAGAAGACACGTGAGTATAACCAGCCCCTGTGCATGGCATTTGTGGACTATCAGAAGGCTTTTGACTCCATCGAGACCTGGTCTTTCCTCGAGTCCTTACAGCGGTGCCAAATTGATTGGCGATATATCGAGATGCTGAGATGTCTGTATAACGCCGCCACTATGTCTGTCGTAGTCCAAAGTGGGCAGACTGAGCCTATCCCCCTGCACCGTGGTGTGAGACAAGGAGACGTCATGTCTCCGAAATTGTTCTCCCCGCGCTTGAGGACATGTTCAGGACGCTCAAGCTGGGAAGGACACTGCATAAATGTGAACGGCGAGTACATCTCACATCTGCGATTTGCGGACGATATCGTTATCATGGCTGAAACCGCAAAGGACCTGCAGAGAATGGTGCAAAGCCTGGCTGAGTCTTCTGCCGCATCGGTATCCGGATGAACTTGAGTAAAACCAAGGTCATGTTCAACGAGCACGTTGATCCGGAACCGATCGAATTGACGGCACCTCTCTCGAAGTTGTTTCAGAGTACGTTTACCTGGGCAAACGCTCCAACTAGGTAAAACAACTTTGAGGGGAGCCAACAGAAAGGATTCGGCTGGGCTGGGCAGCTTTTTATAAGCTTTGTCGAGTTTTCTCGTCACCTATCCTACATTGCCACAAATCGAAAGTTTTCCATCAGTGCATACTACCCATCATGACTTACGGTGCCGCGAGTTGGACACTTACGGTTCGACTGGTTCACAAACTTAAAGTCACTCAGCGAGCTATGGAAGGGCTATGCTCGGTATCTCTGAAGGACCGCATCAAAATGACGTGATCCGTCAGAGAACCAAAATCACTGACATAGCCCACCGGATTAGTAAGCTGAAGTGGCAGTGGGCCGGTCATATAAGCCAGAACTGACGACCGATGGGTCGAAAAGTTCTGGAGTGGAGACCGAGGCTCGGCAAACGTAGTGTAGGACGCCCTGCGGCAAGATGGGTGACGACATTCGCAAAGTGGCCGGTGTGGGCTGGATGAGAATAGCCGAAGATAGGAAGCGGTGGCGTGCATTGGGAGGCCTATGTCCAGCAGTGGACTAGCGCAGGCTGATGATGATGATGATGATTAATGATACATGTAATAGAACACTAGATGGATATCACTACTTAATTACTAAGAATTGTAGTGTTTATATCTATTGCAAGTATAATTAGGCTCAGGTTTAGAATGTTTATAGATAACTTTTTATACTTATTTGGTATCACCTAATATTATTCAGTTTCCTTTACTTATAAAATACTAGCTCCTTATATTTCGGAGGATATTTCAAGTTATTAAAATAATTCAGCTGATTTGTGTTGTATACTTACGTGTTATTTAACTATGACAAAAGATTCCTGTGCGTTCAGTTTAATTTTCCGCTGGTGTCGCCCTCTAGAGATTTACTACATAATAAAAGCTTATGCATAACGCGTCGGAAATTTATTCGGCCGCCGAAGTAATGTTGCGTGATAAAAATGATTTCTATTGCCGTGTTGTTAAGTTTGCTTAGAATGTTCTTTAAAATATATTAATTTTGAAACGTTAAGAAAGCATTAGAATGGTAATTACTAGTACCGTTCAGCTATTTAAGAAACCGGGTTGGTATCTAAAAGTCCTAATACAAGGATTGACAGGTTTTATAAATTTTTTCCAGTGCTTACAACTTTTTTTTCCTTTTCTAGTAAAAAGAAAAAAGCAAAGCTTTATTTATCTATTCAAAAATAAATCAAAAACATTTTTTTTAACAAACGCAACACCTAAAATTGTTTCGATAACACGCACGGCATTATACAGATTTACCGCGCAAATTGGCCATACGTCAAAGTGACATTGCGAAAATGGCGCGCAATCTCATTGTAGAGAGTGACTGCTGAAGGCAGACGTCGACTTGTTGCCGTGCCCTTGACACAATGACCGGGTTACCGGGATAGGAAGGACCACCTGTTGCAACGGGGGGTTCGGGAAAGGGATGTCTGGAATATTCCCCCCTACGTAATAGTTTTCCGCGTTGACTTGTTACATTTTATTGCTGCCGCCACGACGTGTGTTATATTGAGGAAAATAAAGGAGGAAGAGGTTTAAGCACGTGCTCCTCTTATTGGTATATGTAGTAGACGTTCTCTGCAAGTTGGTAGTTAAGTATATGACTTATGTGACATAACTATTGTAGATTTTTATATATTTTAAAGTGATAATTACGTTCTTTTTTCGAAATAATAAAAATTTTGTTAAAATATTATATTGTTGTTGTGATTTTATATAAGACCTTGGTGATATTGAAATGATATTGATAGTGAGAAGAGAAAAAGATAAATTCTAAAAGCTTGCAATAAACATTTTGATTAGACGTTTTTTAAACATATTGTATCCCTTTTTACGGACTTCAATTGCTACTATTGTAAGTAGTTAATAATAACTATTATTCTCGATTATTCTCCCTATTCTGATTTCATACTTCAGTCATCTGGCCACATGCAAAGATAAAAGTTCTAATGTCAGATGTATGTAGTATATATGTAGATATAACTTCTTTATCACCTCATTTTTGACTCATGTTTTTATCCCCTCGTGGAATTGTATCGTAAAATTTCCATTACATAAATTGATACTTGTTTTTGTAATCTGTTCGTATTCAGAAAACAATTTTACGATAATAAAAAAAAATTAAAATGAGTTAACCGCTGGGCAACTGTAACATATTGTTAGTCATGTTTTATGATTTAACGTCTGCATTAAGGACGATTTTTAAGAAGAATTAGACAATAAATTGTGGCTTAAAAAGGTGAACAGCTTAAACAAATTGTGTCTTATCATGCCATAGCGCCTATTGTAATTAGCACCACCTCTGGTTTTAAGGGTGTTGAATTTAAATGTTATTGTAATGAAAGAAGGAGGACATTTATGATATCACTGCATACTATAAAGCAGTCGCTTAATTCATTTCTATATCGCTATGTATAAGTAAACCTTTAAAACTACGCAACGTTTTTTTGAAGTGCAACTTCTTTATCGGGGTTGGAAAAAAATTAAGTGTAACATTTTTTCGTTACGCGTCATATTTTTCCGTTACGCGCCATCTTATGTTTATCACGTCACTATAGAGCGTTGTCGATATTGTTATTAATAAGCCATTAATAACACACTATATAATAACGATTACAATGATAGTAAGAATTCTAATCCAATTAATGAAATTCAATAATAATCTTTGTTGTAATAAGCTAAAATGATATAATTGTAGAATTTGTATTTATGTCTATGATAATAAAAGCCTTTTATTAAACTTTATCTAAGTTATCGTTATTTAACCAATTTCTGTAAAGTTGCATATAGTAAATTATTTTTTGAAAAATAACGTCATAAAGAAGTTTCACTTCTTACGAATGTACGCTAGTACACGCACACATTTTTTTTAATACATTGAGCGATTGAAGAGAAGGTTTACATATATAACTCATGATTAATATTCTAGGTATAGTTTGTATTAGCATAGCTCCCGTGCTAACCAGGGGTGGGCCGCTAGTTAATTTATTATATTATAATATATTATACTTTAAAATTTAAACTTAATCGTTATCTAATAAGGTGGTTTTATAATCATGTGATGAAGTATAATCATTTAATACTTATGTGATGTAGTAAGTTATGTTTTAACTATAAGTTGACAAATGATTCTATTACTTTTACTTAACAAGACAAAGCGCGTTAATATTATCATTGCATCCTATTGCCGTGTTGTTTAGACTGAATCTTAAATTGAGATTTTTCTTCTGTAATATCTATAGTCTAAATTGTAACTATTAAATTTAAAACCTAAATTAACACGATCAATACCGTTTTATATTAAACCAAAATATGTACCTACTATGATCAATGTAATATATTTTTTGTACAAAATAACTGACATAAAAAAACAAGCAATATTTTCGTTGCCTAGATAGAGTAAAAGTTTATTATCAATATGCAGACATGAAGAAATATTAAACTAAAGTTTATATATTTCTTTATGTCTGCATATTAACCTAATTTAGGACTTAGTACTTTAGTCACTATATTTACTACATTGTTGCAAAACTTACTATATCTTCCGTTAATGAACTGCTAGAACTTGAGTTACTTAAAGACTTACCGCTTTTAATGAATACAATATGTAAAACTTCAAAAATGTTAATTCTGTGTTCTTTTACGATTGTAGAGGTTTGTAAAAGACGTCGAATTATTCGTAAAATTATCATATCATTAGCAAAAAAGTGTTATTGTTGATTTTAAACAAATTTGCTGCAGCTATTTGTAACCTTTTATTTCTTGTTAAAGGTGACGCAACGACCAGGATCTTCTGATGGTAAGCGATTCGCCTTTTGCATAAGAAAACCGTGAAAATTCCACGTACGTTTATTGCTTCTATTCCTACATCGTTATCGATAATATCTATAATTTTGACAGAAAATGCTTATGAATAATGAAGATGAAAGAAATTGCAATAGGTTGTTTTATTAAGAATGTTATGCTTCTAGACCAGTCTTTGGTAAGCTTCATGTAACACAGAGTTTGCTGGACGCTACCGTCCCCACGAACTAGGTGCTGGACACTTTTTGCCAAAAATGAAGGCGCCATGTACGGAAGGTACGTGAGTTAGGCATTGTTTAATGTCTCCTAAGGATCGTCGACGATCAGTTTACGGACCGGGACGCCGACGGTCTGGCGACTGTTTTAATCGGTTGCTGGGGGCTGTGAAAGTTATAATAGAGAGTACAAAACGTATCACAAGTATTTGTTATAACGATACTTCAGTATGGTGTCAATTTGTAACTTTTTATCGATACTTTTCACTGTCTGCCGGTACCTACGCAGCCTTTTATTTGCTTTTTCTTTAATATAATAAAAGAAAAATTAAGTGTAATAATACTACTATTATAATGGTATGTAAATTTTGTACAAGGCTACTTACTTTTACGTAAATAACCAATATAATATTGACGCAGACATAACCGGGTCGGCCTTTCGTTCATTCGACATTTGTATGAATGATTGCGCTTAAATGTAACTTGCGTCTAAGTTTACGATCCAAGTGATTGGTTAATTGTTGCAACACCTAAAACGTTCTAGTCTAGTCTTAAGTGGGCACTAAAATACATCTAGAGTCTAAAGTTGCCACTATAACTATAATTATTATCGTAATAATAGAAGTAATCAGCCAAAACTCGTTACATTGATAGCCTGTCTCGTATTTCTTTCTATCTTTTTGTTTAATACACCTGTATTAAGTAGTATTAGTTATTTAAGAGGCAATTCCGTGTAAAGCTACGTCTAACAAATAGAGTATTAGAGCCGCGCCTTACTTCGGGTCGGTCGTCCGATATTTAGCGAATTTCAAATTTAAACAATAATATCGCAACGCTTAAAAGAAAACGTCAAACGGGTCGAGTTGTTTGTGTTGAATTTATTCACGGGCCCGCAAAGGATTTTATGGCTTAGCTAGCTTTTCGCAACTGGAAAGGTCCTACGCCTTCGGATCGCAATTTTGATGTCACAGTTTCTTAGGCGGCCAGTTATTTTTGTTTGTTTATTACTAGCGACCCGTCCCTGCTTTGCACGGGTGCTATGCTGATAATTAATGCACCTACTATATTAAGCATGTGCTATTCATATAAACCTTCCTCTTCCATCACTCTAAATATTAAAAAAAAAACCGTATCAAAATCCGTTGCGAAGTTAAAAAGATTTAAGCATACTTAGGGATATAAGGACAGAAAAAGCGACTTTGTTTTATACTCTGTATGTTGATTAATCAAACGTATTGTTGTGGACTAATTGCTGAAAGCATTCTCTGCCCTTAGGTCGGCTGATTTAGATTTTACTTATGTTTCATCATCTTGTTGGACGGTAATAAGATTATTTAATTTATCGAAACTTATTTCGGCGAACGTATTTGATTTACCGCCTTATTCCACGCTATTTCAAATACAAGTAGTGGAGGATTCTTTTAGTGTGTAACGTCCAAATTTAACAACGACCTTCCCTCTGAAATTTTAGGCCTTTTTTTTAAGAAAACAGCGGTGGTCCCAGCTTCCATTCTTGGCTTATTCTCTGCACTCTCAACAGTGTTAAAGTCTTAAGGCGAGACTTAAATTTAAAAACTTCAGTACCCAAGCGTATAGGAAAAAGACGAGATTTATTCACAATACTAAACGCAGTTTGAACTTAATACCATACATTTAATTCATCTAAAAAGTCGGTCCACCCACCAACCCGCATTGGACCAGCGTGGTGGGATACGGTCCAAAACCCCCTAATGGATAGGGGTGTATTAGGGTAGGCCTATGTCCAGCAGTGGACTATCACAAGCTGATAATGATGATGATTATTTAATTAATACACATGTATTAATGTATTGCAATTGTTTATTGTTCGGAACGGATGCGCAATACTGCTTTGCGACAGGAATAGGGACCGCGTGGTCCAGACCGATCCAGACGGACCCTTGTAAAAAGGGGACCTACCACCTCTAAAACGAACTCATTATTGGTAATTAATAACTATTAAGTGCCAAAGGGTCATTCGTTTTTACAGAATGTACTTAAATAAATCTATCACATAGCTTTTACCTTTTACTTTTTAATTACTCACATCATTTGTCAGCATATTTTGATGTTAAATATAAATATTTTTAGTTACATATTACTTGATAAATTTTTAAAACATCGGATAACAGCTGGTGAACTGATTATCTTTTCTTTCACGATCAAACTATTTCTGAAATACCGTCGTTATAACTCGATCTACCCACTGACAGTCACTCTTGTCTCCAGGGCTTAGCAGTGTCACCCGGTGCCTGGGGCAAGCATGTAGCGGTGGCTGGCGAGCTAGCACTAGCAATGGCTGAGCTGAGCGCTGTGGGGGACTTCGACTACGCCAAGGTGCCGGAGATCGTGACCAGCGACGAGATGAACGAGTCCGGTTACCAGGAGGGGTCGGAGACCAGCTATGGGGACTCCAAAGAGGGCTTTAGCGGCGAGGGGGACTCTGACAGCGGGGTGGATGGGGTCAGCAGTGGCTGCAGCACCATCGACGACTGCCCAGTGGTCTCCATCAACGACGTGGTGGCCTATTACGATGATATACGACCCAGACGCCGTCACGTTCCCCAGCTTAACTTCTACCACGTTGACATCGAGCGGATGGCGTTGGACGCTGTTGTTCAGGTACGTGACGTTTGATGATAGTCTGTTAGAAACGTGGGTTAATGGCGGATATATTGTTTAAGCGGCTGATGAAGTATTTACATAAAGAATCGGTGACTATTAGGAGGTATTTTTTTACGTTTGTAAATTGCTCCATTTTTGTGATTAACGTGCTGATTTCGCAAGTTTTTATAATATTATCGTACATATATAACTTGATTCCACTTAAAGATTACGCATGATCTTACCTTTAAGTGGAATCATGTTATTCTGATTATCGAGACGTAATTATTTTTTACTAAGCTATGTCTGAACAATATGAGAAGTCATTTTATCTTACGACCGTTTACATAACTTCCGTTTCCCGTTCAGCACTCGCATACTTGGAGAATAGAGTAAAGCAAATGCCGTTGTGGATTCGCGTACCTAGCGCTATCTAATTATCGCCGTCCGTTAGATAACTATGAACAAAGCCCATCACTGCCGACAGCCGAAGAGAAAGGCGCCTTTGGCAACCTTTTACGTAATCCGTTCTAATATCTTTCGCATAGGGTCTTGCCGATCGCGGGTTGACTTAGCTAAGGGCGGACTTAGACTCGACTTACGAGTATAAAGTTTTATACTAATTCAAAAATGCACTGACATACGGTTAAACCCCCTAGGGATGGGTGTATTAGAGGAGGCCTATGTCCAGCAGTGGACTATCACATGCTGATGATGATAATGATGATAATCAAATCCACTGTTTTACGGATGATTCGCGTTAGTTATATTCAGTTCCGCCCTTCGGACACTTTTTAACATCCAAGATCACGGGCTAAAATAAATTGAATTACAATTTATGTCAAATACAGTTTACACGAGATGATTTAAGAGATTTTGCATTGGAACCCTTGATAATGCCATGGCATCCTACATATGGCGGTCTTTTTGTGGTAGTCTATAAAAAATTATGTCTCTTTTGTGGGTAACATTGCTTATATTTTTTGTAGAAAGTTTTATTCCCCTGCTACCATCTGAATTCTTAAGTTAAATGGTAGGTACATATTTTATCGTGATTGCGTATCAGCGGGAGTACAAGAACATGTTGAGATCTTAGTTTCATGACAATTTGTTGAACTATATCGAAACAAGTTTTTGAAATGTGCATTTATATACTATGTTTTAAAAGCAAACTAACGGTTAGGCAGATTGATTTTGTACACTCTTTTGTGATTGGTATCCCTGTTCCTAGTCTGACAGACCACCAGATAAATTCTATAAACCTTAATTGATAGCAAACGACTAAGACTTTGTGTTTGCATCACACAAGTAAAAATTACTTCTTTTAAAAACTCGATTCACGTACCTGTTTAATTAGTTAATTGCCGAGTAAAAGCGCAAATGATAAGTAAGTATCGTACATAGTTGGAAACGAGTTTGGTTTTTAATACCATGTGCACTTAATTTTTATGGACCTAAGAAAGCTTGCTCGGCTCGGCTAGCCCGAAGCAATTAGTTCTGCTATTATCTTACGTACTAATTATGGAAATAGCGAAAACAAAAGACGTCAGACTCCGATCGTCATAGCAAAAGTAGCTAGTGTATTTACTTTTTCGACCGTGTTTTTTATGTTTTTTATTATCGCTGTAAATAATACAGCAACTACGAGAATTGTGTTGACACCTAATATAATACTCAATCTATATATATAAAAGAGATTCCCACATATTGACTCATCACGATATCTCTGGAACAATAAGGCGACTTCAAATTTGGTAGGAATATTCTTTCCGCCGAGTGGAGGTCGGCAAAGAATTTTACGAAGTTCCACCCACAAGGGAGGTGGGGGGTTGCTAGTTTATATATAAAACAGTGCAAAAAGCAATAGTCACCCAAGTGAGATTCTGTACAAGTCGCCAGTTCTTCTCAGGTCAGAGGCGTCCTTTTTTAATCTGGTGGTAGCGTTCTTGTTAATTGTTAGGCAAGTGTAATCACATTTTGATTGAATGTAGATTTTGTTCTTCAGTAACTAATTTCCATAAAGCGTCCATTGTAATAAAAAATTGAGCTTTTAAAGCGGCCTATCCACATTTTGCATTGCTTTGAATTAAGATTTCTAGGCTTTATCATTTTTCTTTGTAATGTAATGTAGCCTATATTTCTAAGTGATTATTTACCTTCGTTAAGGCAAAAGAAATTAAATCGGTTAAGTAGTTTCTTAGTCAATTCGTTACTCTTGTTTTAATATTAGTACAAAAATATAATCCATAAGTCTTACCAAGCGTAGTGTAAGCCTTAAATGTAGCTGCTTCAATTATTCATGCAAGATCTTATAACCCGTTTTAGCGTATTCAATTATTGCTTAACACTTAGGCAATATATTACTCCTGATGATATGCATTGGATGTCAATGAACTATTGAAACACACTAGTTATCTCGTCATAATATTCAAATTCGGTGTTATAAGAATGTCATCGCACATTCCTTTCTATAAATATTACTTGCGACAACGTCTCAGTCATTCTCTTTTACGCAAAGGATACTTGATGGCCAATAGATATATTTTTCATTTTAATGTCTCAATTCATACATACATGGTTGATTTGGAAGTTGAGTTGGAAGATTAAAAATATTTAATGGAACTCACATTTCTAGATCTAAATTATTTACAACATATAAATGGCTGTCTTGTGAACATGTACGCTCAAAGAGGGCCAAAAGATGATTCAAGAAATTTTTAAGTATATTTTTCCAGTATACATCCCATCAATATGGCTTTTAGTAGTCTACATACTCTTTACCAGGCTTTACTCACAACCAGTTGATATCGAGGCAGTTACAATGGATCTAATGCTAAAATTGCCTACCTGGAGTGAGTTGGACGAGCCGCCTACTGTCACAGAGTACCATAAGGCCGTTAAGCAGCTTAAGCGGGGGAAAAGTCCTGGTAACGACGAAACCTATGCAGAGGTTATAAAGTTGGAGTGTGTGGGACCTTCCATATACAGACTGCTGTGTAGATGCTGGGAGGCGGGTTGCGTGCCTCAAGAAATGCGCGATGCTAATATAGTGACATTATACAAGGGAAAAGGTGACCGTGGCGATTGCAACTGTTACCGTGGGATAGCCCTTCTTAGCATCGTGGGAAAGTTGTTTGGACGTGTCGTACTTTCTAAGCTCCAACAACTGGCAGATCGCATTTACCCAGAAGCCCAATGCGGTTTCCGAGCCCAGCGATCCACAGTCGACATGATATTCACGCTCAGACAAGTTCAAGAGAAGTGTCGTGAGATGAACATACCACTCTTTATTGCCTTGGTTGTCCTGAACAAGGCCTTGGGTACCGTAAGCTGTTCACGGCACTAGAGAGAAAGCTGCTAGGTCTCATTAAATCGTTCCACGAAGAAATGAAAGGCTCAGATGTTTTCGATGGCGATCTGTCTGAGCCTTTCCCAGTACGTAGAGGCGTCCGACAGGGATGTGTCTTGGCACCTACCCTTTTTGTTATCTTCTTCTCGCTTCTCCTATAAGTTGCTTTTGGCGAGTGCCTTCAGGGTATCCATCTCTACACAAGGACTGATGGGAGACTTTTTAACACTGCCCTTCTCAAGTTTAAACGGTATCGCGAGGACTTGCACGTCGACGGTCTCTTGTTTGCCGACGACGCAGCCTTTGTCGCTGCCTCTCCACACGAGCTCCAGCAGATGATGTACAAGTTCTCTTACGCATGCACTCTGTTCTCCATGAGCATAAACGCCCATAAACGTTCAGGGTTATGTCACACCACCAGCTAATCTACTGTATGGGAAGCCCCTGGAAATAGTCGAGCAGTTTTGCTACCTTGGATTGACGTGTCGAACAATCTCTCGCTTGATGCAGAGATCAACGTTCGTATTGGCAAAGCGGCGGCCATGTTCGGAAAGCTCCGTACGAGAGTGTGGACCAATAAAAATCTGACCGCAAAGACTAAAATGACAGTGTTCCAAACATGCATTTTGAGCATACTTCTGTACGGAGCGGAAACCTGGACATCGTACGCAAAGCAAGAACGCCGACTGAACACGTTCTACGGACCGACAGAGCGACGAACGAAAAGATGTTGGAAATCGCACAGCTGCCCAGCCACACCGCACTGCTCCAGCAGAAACGGTTGAGATGGCTGGGGCATATGTTTCGCATGCCACCTTCTCGTTTGCCGCGGCTTGTTATGCTTGGCACTATAGCAAAGGCGAAGAGAAACGTTGGGAGACCGCTGCTACGATTCAAAGACTGTTTCAAGCGAGACATGTCCACATTTAACATCGACAACAAACGCTGGGAGGAGATCGCAGAGGATAGGATTGGATGGCGTAAGAGTGTGAAGGAGGGTCGAGCTCACCACGATACAGCCTGGTTTCAATTACTGGCGGATAGGAGACATAAGAGATACACCGGCCCCACCACCCTGCCTAATTCACATTTCTCCTGCCGCTGGTGTAGAAGATAATGTCGCTCCCGAATCGGCTTATATAGCCACGAAAAGAGGTGTTCCTCTGATCAGACATATGATTAAATCGTCTGTAAAGACGCAAAGGCCTTTGATGATGCATACTCTTGTGTTTTTTATTCTCAATATGCGTTTGAATACTAGCTTTATTTGCAATTTTTGTCCATGTATTTTCCAGCATCGTAGGTTTGTGTAGGACCTCCCTATAGGGTTCAAATTGCACACTTGCAAACTTCGACTACTACCTATCTACTACTTCAACAAACGTTATATTTATATATATTGAATATTATCTCCACCTCATTTAACTTTCATTTTGAAGGTTATGTATTAATCTTAATTAAATACGATTTAGATGACTATAATACAGTTGAGGGCAGAGTACTGCCTTCAACTATAAGGTTTTTGTTATACAAGTCCTTGAAAATTTATATTGGTAGGATCTTTTGTCGATCAAAGCTGCAAATAATGAATATATTTAATTTTCTCTTCGCCAAAGGCAATAACCTACGTGGTAGCAGAATCAAAACGTCGCTAATAAATTGAATCGTCGACGTTGTCTCGTGGGAGTCTGCAGAAAAGATTGTACCGATTGGGTTACGTCGACACTATATGGCTAGGCTGATCGTAACGTGAAGCCTAATTAATTAGTAAATATTATACAGCCATATAATTAAAAGTACCTCAAAACAAATCGGCATACAAAAAGGTTCTTTTTAAATTTTGTCACTTAAAATATACGTATCGAAGTGTTAAACTGATACTCCATTTTTAAGGTAATGTGTTAACAGTGTAAAAACTTTCCTTTGATTTATTATTTTAAATATTTATTATATAGCCTATAAAAGGTGTATTATAGTTAACAATGTATGTCAGTGTTATTTCTGCATAAAATTTTTTTCGAGATAATGTTCTCCTACTGACTTTAAAATGTTATTTAATTTTCACTGACAAACTTTCAATAAACTTTTGACTTCATAATATCGTTAAGATTATATCGGATATTTCTAATTAATGATTACGATGGGATACTATATTCTTGAGGAATACTAATCCAACTGCCTCCGTAGCCTAGTGGTAAGGGCGTGTGCTTTAGAAACCGGAGGTCCTGGGTTAGGATCCTGCGGGGACTCAACAAATACTCATTGTTGTTTCTTAGTTGGTTAGGGCAATTTGAGCTGATCACCCAATTGTCTGAAAAGATCTAAGATGATCCATGCGACGGATGGGCGTGTAAAAAAGTCGGTCCACCCACCAACCCGCACTGGACCAGCGTAGTGGGATACGGTCCAAAAACCTATAGGAAAAGACGAATGTTAGGGGAGGCCTATGTCCAACATTGGACTAACACAGGCTGATGGCGTACTAATCCAACGCGACTTAATTTTTACTTTCGATTTTTCTTGTTTAGGTTCATAATTTATTTCCTAAATTAAAAGTTCGTAAAATAAAAAACTCACTTCGTTCGAGAACTCCGTTTGCGTCGCACATTATCTACATTACGTAAGAGATAAGAAGTGACATCCTATATTGAACCGTTTTCTATGGATTCCTTCATGGTAGAGTTGCGAGGCGTAACTACGCACTACACTTAATTAACTTGACACCACTAGTATAGTGATAATAGTGCTTTCTTTCGAACGGCCGGAGCTGGGTTGTAGTCCGAGTTGTACCTTGTAAATAAATTGATGTATTACTTTAAGTTGTAAACGTTACTTTTATATTTATAGTAAGTCAATTGTATAAAAATATTAATTTGTGCACTTTTTGTTACCGATTTAACGTCAGGATGTAGTGGTGAATTCTTAATATTTAAATAAGTTGGTTACAACGCTTCCTATTACACATAATCAACATTTTACTAAATACCCTGCTGTTGTACATGATGTCGTTGTGGCTGCTCGCAAAGTATTGTAAATGGTGATTTTTAAAAGAAGAGTTCAAAGTCCGTGTATCGTTTTAGATCACCATTGTTGGAAAAAATTCACTTGCTAGTATTTTCACTTTAATAATAATAACGTTTTGCCTCCGTAGCCTAGAGATAAGGGTGAGTGCTTTAGAAACTGGAGGTCGTGGGTTCGAATGCAGGGACCCAACAAAATTTCACTGTCGTTTCCTAGTTGGTTAGGGCAATTTGTGCCGATCACCCAAATGTCTGAAAAGTTAGATTATCCATGATTGTCATTTAAAAAGTCAGTCTACCCACCAACCCGGTCCAAAACCCCCTAATGGATAGGGGTGTTTTAGGGGAGGCCTATGTCAGCAGTGGACTATCACAGGCTGATGATGATGATGAATAATAACGTTTTAGCTACATTTAAATTGAGACTTAAGCGTAGTGTTGAATAACGAACGAACAGTAGAAAATGGGTGTATACGTTAGAAACAGTGGAAAGATAACAAAATCGTCCGTGCGTGTCATTTTCTAACAATTTATTGCGCAGGTATTTCTAGTGAAAACATTGTAAAAGTGGTTTCCTATTTTATTGTTTTCAGTAGCACTTAGTTTTTGGGGTCTGGGTCATTTAGTATTGTTACAGCAACATTGTAGAGAAGTTACTTCAGTTGGAGCAACGTTTCAGGTAACTTACATGTTGCTTTACGTCGAATTTAACTTGTAAGTTACCTAAAACGTACGTATTTATGTTTGTTAACCATTAAAATATAATTTAAACACGTTATTGTTTATTTCTCCTTGTACAGTTAAAAGGAGAGACGTCTCTGTCACTCAAAGTTATAATTTTACCGTCTCATATTAAAGTAAATAGGCACTTTTACATATCCTACAGTAGAAGCTCTTTTACATATCCTACAGTAGAAGCTCTTTTACATATCCTATTAGTGTTTTTATTACTTACAAGACAAACATAAGTAAATAAAATAATCTAAACACTTAAATGATCTTATTTAAAAGTTACTCCGAAATGCACAATAACAATATATGACGATAAGAGACTATTAGGTTATAATGAAATGACTTAATAACCTATTTTATTTCGTACTTTTAAAGCTAATAAATTGACTTAGTGCTGGTTTAACGTAATGCTATTTATATATAACAATGCTGTTTTAAACTTTCTCGATGGCAATAATACAAAAAACTGTTACAAAAGAGGAAAAAACGATATATATAGATGCAGCGTATTTCTCGTGTTATGTGACTATTGTCACATCGCGTAACGTTACACAACGAAGGCTAATCGTCCAGTCAAACAGCGGCGTTTTTAGCGGTGCGCTTTTTCATCGATAACTGTTATTTTGACCTTTGAATGGAGCCAACTTATTGTTGTGAATGCATTAGAAATATTTATCTGATGTCAGAATTCGAATAGTTTTTGGATTGTAAGTTTAGATTTATTAGCATGTCTAAGCTATAAATTATTTTTGTCATTAAGCAATTTTATATATAACGTGTTTAATTATTATATATAAGGAGAAGCCTATTTCTTTTACAACTTTTTTTTATTCCTTATTCAACTGCTTTCGTAGCCTAGTGCTAAGGGCGTGTGCTTTATAAACCGGAGGTCGTGGGCTCGAATTCATCGTGGAATCAACAAACTTTCAATTAAAAAGTCGGTCCACTTACCATCCTGCATAGAACAGCGCGGTGGTATACGGTCTAAAAAACCTCCTATGTAGGAATGCTCACCGCATTAGAGGAGGCCTATGTCCAGCTGTGGGCTTACACAGGCTGATGATGATGATGATGATGATCAATCCTTTTTTAGGTAGGTGGAGTAGGAAAACTCATGTCTCAATCCTCTATAAACAGACACATCAGACATCATCAGCCTTTGTTAGTCCACTGCTGGACATAGGCTCCCCTAATACACCCCTATCCATTAGGGGGTTTGGACCGTATCCCACCACGCTGGTCCAATGCGGGTTGGTGGGTGGACCGACTTTTTTACATGCCCATCCGACGCATGGATCATCTTACTTTTCAGACAATTGGGTGATCGGCCCAAATTGCCCTAACCAACTAGGAAACAACAATGAAAATTTGTTGCGTCCCGCAGGATTCGAACCCACGACCTCCGGTTTCTAAAGCACACGCCCATACCACTAGGCTACGGAGGCAGCATATATATAAACAGACGCTTAAAGCAATTAGGATATTTCAAAATTGAAACTTATACGTCATAAAGCGTATACGTCAAACGTTTTTTATTTTAACGATTTTATTTTAAAACATTGAATCTTTTAAGTCTTTTTAATTACTATTCCGCTAAGCGTTCCGTCGTTTTATAGTCATTCAGATTTCATAATTTTCGTTATAAAAGAGCAGAATGTATAAATGAGTAAGGAAATCCGATGCAAACAAATTAATTCCGCGTAACAACATACTCGTCGTCAGAATCACAATATTCGGCCGGTGCAAGCGGTGCTTTCCAGTCATGTTCACGTACGGTGTTCGAATACGAATGCCTTTAGGAAGATCTGTATGACCTAACTAACTACCTCCGTAGGCTAGTGGTAAGGGCGTGTGCTTTGGAATGCGGAGGTCGTGGGTTCGAATCCTGCGGGGACTCAAGAAATTTTCATTGTTTTTTCCTAGTTGGTTAGGGCAATTTGGGCCGATCACCCAAATGCCTGAAAAGTAAGATGATCCATGCGTCGGATGGGCATGTAAAAAGTTGTACCACCCACCAACTCGCATTACGGTCCAAAATCCCCCTAATTACGAATTCATAATAAGAGGAGGCCCATGCATGGATAATGATGATGATGAATAGCCTAAGTTCATTTAGTAAGCTAAAGATTAGACTTAGACTTTGCTTATCATGGACGCCGTACGAACTGTACTATTTGTAATAGCTGTATTTAAAACCGCTATACCTGCTACAGGGATGATAAGAATTGTAATTTTATATTTAGAATCTACACACACACAAGCAACAAAAGCACCTACCATAATTTTGATGCCTATATTTACAAATTACATTTAAGTATTTAATACATTTTGTAACGGGACAAGCAGTACGTAAATTTGATGGTAACTTGTACGTACTGCATTTCACCCAGAGTTATCTATCTATAGATAGAGCAATCTATATTACCATTATCTTTACTAGCAATGGCGCCCTTTAGACTAGAGCACGGGATTGTTGAGCCTAGATGAGAGCAAGGGAGGATGGAAGTGAGGTTAATAATGTAATCCATAGCTGTTAATAGTGGATTCACTCATTGATTGACATTTTTGCTGTGACTATTTAAAAATTAGAAGTATGTCGTCTCTTTGTTGCTTTGAGTTACATTCATCATCATCATTAGCCTGTGTTAGTCCACTGCTGGACATAGGCCTCCCCTAATACACCCCTATCCATTGGGGGGTTTGGACCGTATCCCACACTGGTCCAATGCGGGTTAGTGGGTGGACCGACTTTTTACATGCCCATCCAACGCATGGATCATTTTACTTTTCAGACAATTGGGTGATCGGCCCCATCATACTACCACTAGGCTACGGAGGCAATTTGAGTTACATTGTTCGCATCAATTCTTTTATTTAAATTTAATTAATTCTTTTGTTTACGCGAATACTACACATTATTGAATAAAAGGACTTTTTATGGATTTATCGTGTTTGTTTTCCATTTTAAATTCCCGACGTTTCGAACATTTTCCAGCGGCCGTGGTCACGGGGTAGACTGACATGTCATGCGTCTTGTTGCCAGTTCTGAAGCGGGGTTGCCAGATCTTAAATGTAATATAACACATTTAGTCTGTACTACGACCTATGCAAAATGAACTTATTTTTATCATTACGTTTATTTATATTAGGCATGACAGTTCGAATTTTAAAAAAGCGCGCGAAACCAATCGTTTCCCTTTCAATGTCAACGTAGAAAACGAATCTCGCGGCAAGGTCGTACATCCAGCTGTGCATTGCCTGTGGTTAATTACCGGCACTCGGTCAGTCGGTCTGCGCTTTTACTGAAACGCTCTAACTCACCAAAAACAGCACGCGATTGTGTTATTTATTTCATACGTGCAGAGGTCATAATTGTATGTACGGGTTGACGCTTACGCGTTATCACCTCAACCGTGGAAGCCTTATTCAGTCGTTGATTCTCCGTGCGTGTAAAATCGATACTGCGTCGTTGCTCGTTCCAAGGGCATCGATGTTTGTTCGCGTTCATATCACTTCAGGAACGCATTTTTTGCAATAGAAATAGTGGTCTTACGCATTCCTGTAATATAATATACCCTGTCTGTCTTTTTGACAATTTTGCAGACGCGAATTTGAACTTTATTCAAATTAAAATATTTTCGGTAGATGGCTCATAACTTTATTTATTAAAAGAAGTTTACAGCACAATTATTAATATATTTTCTATATATGTTACCGCATTCGTTTTGTTTGTCAAATGTAATACGTCCATGAACAGTTTCCAAAGTTTAATATCCGAAATTTTTCGTGTCTGTTGAGTAACTAACTTTGCAAATTGCTTAAGCAAAAAAAATTTTACCAGTATTTCAAAAAACACAAACTTTAAATATCATCATCATCATCAGCCTGTGTTATTCCACTGAGGGACATAGGCCTCCCCTAATGCACGCCTTCTCCTTTATGGGGTTTTGGGCCGTATCCCGCCACGCTGGTCCAATGTGGATTGGTGGGTGGACTGAAGTTTTACATGCTCATTCGACGCATCTTAATTTTCAGTCAATTGAGTGATCGGTCATAATTGTCCTAACCAGAAAACAGCGATAACATAAAGTTGTTTCCCCACGGGTTTCGAACCAAAGACCTGCCTCCGGTTTATAAAGCAAGGACTAATACCACTAGACCACGGGGGCGGCGGAAATTAAAATATATTCTATTATTATATTACCATGTTTTTGTCCAAAATTTAGCCGTGTCAATAATGATTTCAGCCTCAAAACTGCGTCAATCGTTTAGACGATTTGCGCGGGAAACGTTTGACGTATAATGACGCGTGTTCTGTTGTTTATGACTTTGATAAATAGTTCGTTTTCATTATGGCTTATGCACGACTCGTTAATGCATGTTTATTTGTCAAGAGGAGCTACTTATGTAAAACATATTTTTTCTTAAAACCTTTATTCTTACATTACAAAACAAGTTGATGGTTAAAGTTGGTTAGTTCATGTTTTGGTGCCAGTTATCATCTACGCAGGCAGACGAGCAGTCGGGGCCACCTGATAGGAAGTGGTCACCGTCGCCCATAGATATCGGCAATACTGGTGGTATCACCAACGCGCTGCCTACCGTTAGACATACGGTGTTTAGTCTCGTTTACCGTGAACCACTTGCTTTTAAACATTGTAATATTTCTCAATATGAATGGAACGAGTCTTTTTGATTTTGTCTAAATAAAAATACTGTGGTGTTAACTTGAAAGCGCCTTTTCTAAATAAACCTCTTTCAAATAAGCGCTATAAATATGCGACTCCGTAAATACTAGTTTCTACGTAAAGATTTCACTCAACATGTCAGATTGAATTGCATTTTTTGCGTATTGTTATTACTCAATTTTTTTAGCAACGGCAAATTAATAAAGGTAAAACTATTTAAAACAACAACATATCATTAGTGTACCCTACTGCTTTAAGTTTTTAATAATTCCCGTAAATTCTCAACCCTCGACCCCTTCAAGCTTAAGTATGCCTTTTTTATTATACCCATTATATATAATGATATAATAAACGTGTTCTTATAATGTAACAATATTTGCCGCCATTTTCAATCTTCGCGACGTAATTAACCCATAAGTCCACACGACAGTTTGGCTGCGTTAGAACATAAGGCTTCGTTTATTTAAATTCTTCTTCTCTATTCTAGTAAACATAATTAAAGTAAACATTATTGTGTTATCGGGATCTTTACACATCTAAACTGGGACCACCTAGGTTTGAACATTATTGGAGTTCGCCTAAACCATCTAAAATTTGCCGATGACCTGGTGCTAATTGAAGGGAACCCAGCTGCATTAGAACAAATGATGCAGAGCCTAGCAAATGAAAGTAGAAGCTAGACTGGAAATAAATCCTAATAAAACGAAATTGAGGACACACTCAAAGGAATTGGATGTTATGGTAATGGCAACAATATTGAATATGTCAAAGAATATATTGATTAAGGGCAGATAACATCCCCTTCAGATGAAATGACAAAAGAAATAAACAGGCGAATAGCCCAAGGATGGAGAAAATACTGGTCATTGAAGGAAGTAATGAAAAGGAAGGGTCTAGGCAATCACATAAAAAAGAAAACATTTGAGACCTGTATTCTACCAGTCCTAACGAATGGCTGTAAAACTTGGTCAATGTAACTACACCATAGAGAAAGGCTAACAAAGTGGTAACGTGCCATGGAAAGAAGAAGAAGACCAAAGATAGAGAAAGGAACGTAGACATTAGAACAAAAACCAGACTTACAGACATCCTTTCCGGATAGACGTCCAAAAATGGAGATGGGCTGGCCATATGATACACCACCCCATTAACAAATGGAGCAAGCAAGTCACCCTCTGACAACCAAGGATGGCAAAAGAACCAGGGGACGTCAAGTCAGGAGATGGGAAGATGACTTGAAACAAACAGAGGGACCATTATGGTTGAGAGTAGCAAGGGACAGGACCCTTTGGAAGGAGTTGGAGGAGGCCTATGCCAAAAGGCACACCGAACTTAGGTACCTTTTGTAACGCTCAGTTTTGGAATAAAATGCTTTTATTATTTACTATTATTATGAGATATCGGGGTCGGTCGTCGTGAAAGGATTGTGGAAGTGTTAGGAATGCGGCTCGTATCACCAATGACGAGTGGCGAAATCGCGATGCGGCTGACGAAACGGTTTCGTTATGAAAAAGTGAATGTCGCTGCGTAATCGTCCAGATGCAATTCCATCTTCGATGCAACGGGCGGTCGGGTGAAATGCTTTGTTTGTTGCGCTCGATGTTGAGGCAACCGGGCGCCGTCCGAGGCTGTGTTGGCGGGCTTTTTAATTTTACTTTTTTTTTTAAATTACTTTACGGCTTTGAGGTGTTAATGTTTTGAACAGGATTAATTATTTCTTTTGTTTACGCGAACACTACACGTTATTGAATATTTTTGCGGATTTTATCGCGTTTATTTTACATGTTTAAGTTCCCGACGTTTCGAATACTTTCTAGCGGCCGTGGTCACGGTGCTGAGATGATGCGTCTTGTTGCCAGTGCTGAAGCGGGTTTCTGATCTTTATTGTAATTAATTATTTTTAATCTGTCTCCGACCTTTGCAAAATGAACTTATTATATCATTACAGCCGGCAGAGGTTGCCTATAGTTTTTATGACCTTGTAAATTCATTTTATTGACATAATTCTTACAACAATTATGGATATTCGGTTCGTACAATTCAACAACAGATAATGAAATGACAAAATTATCGAATCTCCATCGAGAAATTATTAGCAGCAGATCGCGTCCACGGCTTTGTCCGTTTTTTTATTTAACATTTTTGAAATGGATTATTCTGGGGTTAAAATTACCTATGTTAATCAAGACTAATGAAGTTTTCTATTAGTAAAAGAATATTTTAAATCAGTAGCTTATTCAGGGCAAATGAATAAACAAATCCTTTCGTTTTTTAATTTTAGTATAGATTATAACAATCAAAAGGTATTTCTTTTATCATGAAGCTTTAATCTATAGTTCTTTTCCAGGAGACAGATTATAGACAATATGTTGGCATTAAAAGAACGCTGTCTTGAATTGTACACAAATATAAAACCATTATTTTGGTAAATTTTATATGTTATCTAATTAATAAGAGTTAAGTAATAAGTTTTTGCACTTATCGAAAAGTCGTTTATGTAACGATCGAGTACATTGACTTTCATTTGTATTTGAGCAGTATTATATTACATTCTAATTTGTGAAAGGAATACCATTATGTATTTTATGACGACTGTACTTATCGCTGTGTTCATAAATTACCATAATTTGAACTATAAATGTTTCTAATTAAATAATGTAAGATATTTTGATAGTATTGCTATACAATAATGTAATAACACAATTTTATAACTTGTAGTTCTCTTTGAGGCGTGCAATATTTATTGATTACCTTTTTGAAATAATATCAATCAATCACATAAGTTTTTATTTGGTTTGGTCGTAACGGTAGAAATAATTCGTGTTTCTAGTAACAGCTTTGTACTTGCGAACGTTACAAAGAGTTATTGTTTTGTTGTTTGTATACGTCTTTACTTCATTTAATGGAGATCATCATTGTATATATAATATTGTATATATATACTCTGAAGATATATGTATATCTTAATACAAGAACATTTAAACGGAAATATAAGTGTTGCGCTTTTGTTTTGTCAAAATATCTTGAGATTCGTGGAAATAACGTCGTGTGTTATTTGCAGTAATTTACCATTATGTATATATGATATTTTTCAAACTGCATACGTTAAAACAAAGTTATATATCTATATAATAAATATATCACGTTCAAGCTTCTCATTTTAACGGATATATGTTCCGTTTTCCAAGCGGACAAAAAGCGGATAAAAAACTCAAAATCCCGCGTCGTTCCTGACAACGTACTCGCCAATTAAGAATCAAAGGACGCCTAATCTGATTATGGAGTAACGAGGGCACGTGCCTCAAGCCAAGGGTGTTCCAAAAAAGTCAAATAAACATATATACAGATATAACATAAACATATTCTGACATTTAATAACCTAAACCTCACTAGTTTTTACTAGTTTTACACTAGTTAAACTTTAGTGAGGCATAAAAATATATTTTACCAACGGCTGAACTCAAGTATAATCGATGTTGGTGCCGGCTAGTTTCAGACGTATCAGAGATCCTTCATCAGGACGAGTAGAGAACTTCACAGGCACTTCGCTCCGTTCAGCCAACGAAGGCAGACGAGCGGTCAGGCCACCAATGCGCTGCTAATGTGGGACATAGGTTACGGTAGCTAACGTGCCCTTCATACCGGAACACGGTAGTATTTTACACGCTACTCCAGAAACAGTTACCGCGATGTCACCGCCCCCGACGGCCCCTACCACCTCCAGAATATATTAAAAAAAAAGTATTTAAAATAAAAAACTTATATTTGTTTGCCTCTAAGCTCCGTTATAGGCCTGCCACGAATAATGTCATTTAGCGAAGACTTAAGCAGTTGATATTTAATAATAAATATTGTTATCATTTATTAGAAAATAACATTTCAACCATAGAAAGGATTATAATATCATTTGAACAACGCTGCCGTTGCACTTATTCTAGGAAAGTATCAAATTATGTTTGCACAAATCTATGAATACTGTCTACTCGGTTCAAGGAAACTCTAGTGGTTTTCGCCGTTCGCTAAGAAAATCAACTATTAATATTTAATTTTCCGGGAAAATCCGTACGGTGTAGTTATTTCTTTGAATGTTCACCGCGTCGACATGAATTATTTAATCGGTTCGAATAAAGCAATAAAGCAAAGTAAACGTGCCGAAGGTAAATAAGCCACTTGGCGCAGTGTGGGATTCATGCTCTCTTCGCAGTATAAAAGTACAAAAAGATATTTCGTACGTGTTACTGTCATCATCATCAGGCTGTTTTAGTCCACTGCTGGACATAGTCCTCTCTTAATGCACGCCTCCTCCATTAGGGGGTTTTTAAACCGTATCCTATGCTGGTCCAATGCGCGTTGGTGGGTCGTGATACTGTACTCTCGTGATATTTTTTTGCTTAGAATTAAATCCCTAGTAAGATGGAAAAGCAGCTACGCCTCGGCTAAATAAGAGATAGAATTTGAATCCGGCTAACTTATTTGTTGCGACAACGTCAAACCTCTTTATTGGTAAAACATGGCGTTTAGATGCATGTGGTGACGACTCCCCAATAAGAATGCTATTCTTACATTGTCAAGCTACAAGCTGAGGTTAAGAGGAAGGTGAATGACACATGGTGTAGAGTCTCATTATTATGGGAGGATCATTTTTAAAAGACAAAAAAAGCAGATAGGTTACACAATCTCTTCTTCATTTCTATGGACTTTTTTTTTTCGGTTGCCGAAGGACATAAAATCATTCTAATATCACTTAAAGTGCACGAATTCTAGCATATGCATAAACACCGTCGGTTGTCTTTGTTTCACACTGGGCATAAGTTTTGAATGCATGATCATTATACTACGCTCATGTTTAGTAATCGTCCATTAATGTAAGATCGATTAATGAAAAACCAACAAAAAATTATCAAGTCTTGGAGAAATTTACGCTACAATCCTTGCTTTACAGGTTCAGGTAGCAAAAGTAAAACTTAACGAAAAAAAGCCTGCAAATATCTTAATTAATAACAATGACTTTTAGTATAATTGGATAATAACTTTAACACAGAGCATTAATTTTGCCGTAAGGATTTTTTTATTATTATTCGTAACGCGTATCGCTAAGGAGTTTAACAATTAGCCAGCAGTGTCGGTCTTATTATGATGATACCAATAGATAAATATTAAACGTTCAATTACTATAGTTTAAGCTAAATAGAGAAGTAAATATAAAATAAAATAGTTTCACTTAACATTTTTTTTTCTGAATGTCTTAAAGTTATCACACCCACAACAAGCAAGCCTATGGGAAAAAATTACCTGTGAAACCCAACTAGAATAAAGCTTAGAGGCTGTGATATCATAGAATACCTCTGAGCGCTGTGCCGTCATTTCTGAGCGGTACATTTGCCGAGTACGTGAGTAAATGGAATTTCTCAGGTACAGGTGAGGAATTAAGACTATTTATTAATGTACGGCTTTTCTATGGTTTATAGATGATTAAAAATGTCCTAAAACCTAGCTCCGCACTAAAATGGTGGTGCTAAAAGTTAGTACAGATTGTTAATTCGTTTCGGCTTGTAGTGTATAAAGTGATAAAAACCGATGAATGTTATATTTTCGGAAGAACTTAATGAAAGGCAGAGGAAGGCTTTAATGTGATCATAGATTTATAATTAAAAATGGATGATATCTTGGTAAAAGTTTCTCGACGAAAACAGTTTTCTATTGTTGAAAGGCGTAAATTAATAAGATACATTTATATGTTCATTAAATTATAATGTCAATTATCACTAGAACTAATTTAAGTTTGTACAATACTTTGCCGAATGGAGTGAATAACTTAATGTGTACATGTATATTTTATTTATTAAAAGTTAAAATCGTAATTCAACCATAATACCTATAAATGTAGTGAGAAATTATATTCCCTCAGGAAAACTCGGATCTTCATCAGAATACGACGACACGCGAACAGTCATTGAATGATCGTATTAAATGAGTGACATCTCTTTATTCATGAATATGAAAACGTTATTGTTTTATGTCAAATATCAAATTGAATAATGCCATTGTATAATATACAGATGTAAGGGTACTGCCTCCGTAGTCTAGTGGTGGTGGTGGGCGTGTGCTTTAGAAACCGGAGGTCGTGGGTTCCAATCCTGCGGGGACTCAACAAATTTTCATTGTTGTTTCCTAGTTGGTTAGGGCACTTTGGGCCGATCACCCAATTGTCTGAAAAGTAAGATAATCTATGCTACGGATAGGCATGTAAAATTATAATGTATTAGGGGAGGCGTATGTTCAGCAGTGCATTATCACAGGCTGATGATGATGAAGGGTACTGAAGCTATTTCAGAGAGCACGATAATTACTAACGTCTTCAAAAAATTACGAAGGAAAATCTACATGAGATTATATGATTGTATAGAGCCATGAACTAGTTTGCTTAATTTTGCCGCTTTTTATCGCTTCTTTATCGACACTTTGGTATTTTGTATTTTGATTCTGTTTATTTTTAGACCTAAATCATAGTAATTCTCTAAAGAATGTTTATATTGCTCGATTTAAAGTAATTGCGATAATCTCCTATGTTAATTAGCAATGCGCTTAAAGACATAATACCTGAACGCAATTCGCTTTATTGAATTACGCCATTTAAAGGCGAACACTTGTTAGTTTTATTCAGCAAAATTAATTTAAATGTCAAAGATTTTAATATTATCCAAATGTTACGTTTTTTATAATGCTCTCGTTTCATTCGAAACCTTTACAAATAATTTTTGCCCTCAAAAATGTATCTGTTATGAATCTACAACGAGCTTAGAGCTTTCTCTTAGGGCTTTCTTGCCACTTGTTTTTTGGAATATCACGTTTTTCTTCGTATTGAATATTAATGTTATAACTTCTTATTTTAGATGTAACGATATTATTATAGATGGGATATTTTAATAAGGTATTTAACCTTATTAAAACGCCTTTACCGTGCATCCGTTTTTTCCTCCTTATATGTAGTAACCGCTACCACAATTTTAGTATGTTCCAGTACAAAGGATTTCCGATTTCGTCTTTTGAATTTCGATTTTGTCTTGTATAATTATATAAGGTAGGACTACAAGTAAAGTTTATTCAAAGTTTTGTAATATTTTAGTTTTTATTGTTGTTATAAACAAATAACTTAATTTCAATCAATTCATCATCAACGGCCTGTGTTAATCCACTGCTGAACATAAGCCTCCCCTAATGCATGACTTCTCCATTAGGGGGGTTGGTGGGTGGACTGACTTTTTACATGCCTATCCGACGCATGGATCATCTTACTTTTCAGACAATTCAATCAATTAACCTTAGTTAAATCTTGAGGTATATCATCTGACTCGAAATCGATTTTTAGTCATCCGACTTAAAATCGATTTTGAGTGTTATAAATTTTGTGTGTGTATTTGTTAAGTTTGAAGTAACAGTGTTCGAAACACAGAAGCTGATAAAATAATCAAATCAAAACAATTAAATCAGCAGAGATCCAGGAAAAAGTGCTAAACAATTTTTCATAACTTCGACATTTCGATGAATATGGGACAATGGTAAAATGTAAGAAGTACATTGCTTTGTTAGAATATACCATTCTTTTTCACATTTTAGGTTCTTATTTCGTGAAAGAAGTCGTAACCGCTTCGAGTTTGTTGTTTATCTGTTTTACAATATATCGATGTCTTTTCATCAATTTCTGCTCATATAAATAATGTTACTTCGCATCTATACACGAGATGTCAACTACATTTTTGATCCGAATAACTGACGAATGACTTACGCTCCAACTATTGCTTTAAAGTGCACTTGTATTTGAGCTAATTCCGTTTGAAAGACAGGCTAAAGACACATATCCACTCAAATTTTAAAATCACAACTGTATTATTTAGGTTAACTGCCTCCGTAGCCTAGTGGTCTGGGCGTATGCTTTAGAAACCGGAGGTCGTGGGTTCGAATCCTCAAGGACTTAACAAATTTTCATTGTTGTTTCCTAGTTGGTTAGGGCAATTTGGGCCGATCATCCAATTGTCTGAAAAGTAAGATGATCCATGCGTCGGATGGGCATGTAAAAGTCGGTCCACCTACCAACCGCATTGGACCAGCGTGGTGGGATACGGTCCAAACCCCTGATGGATAGAGGTGTATTAGGGAGGCCTATGTCCAGCAGTGGACTATAAGAGGCTGATGATGATGATGATGATGATGATTATTTAGGTACCTATGATTTAAAGACATACTTGAAAATATATAAAGGTAACATATACAATTAATAAGTGACGTTAATAAACTACTGCTAGCAAAAGTAATTTGGTAGTATTTTAAAAGCAATCATGAATTTATTATTCTTCTTACTGTTATAGTGATAGCGAAAGACATGTTCAGATCTGTGCATCATCATCATCATCAGCCTGTGTTAGTCCACTAGACATAGGCCTCCCCTAATGCACGCCTTCACCATTATGGGGTTTTGGACCGTATCTTACCACGCTGGTCCAATGCCGGTTGGTGGGTGGGATGTGTTCATAATAAATGCTAATGTTAACACAATCATGTGTCGAGAAATTTCTTAGCTCCTTTTTTAATTTATTTTGTTAAGAGTAATCAGTGCTTAAACAAAATGTTCGTTACTATTTGGATGTGCGCATACGAGGTACAATAAAGATCAAGTTTAAATTGTTATAAGACTGTATGTAACGCATGGATTCAGGAATGAAAATGTATCAGACATATTAAACAAAGTAACTAAGCTGGAATACCCTACTATATCGAAGACTGTATCATAAAAATATATTTTCTGCAATACATAAATACAATATTTAAAAAAAGTTATCTCACCCAAGAAGCATAGCTTAGAAGATCACAATGTCAAAGAATTGTTTTTGTATTTTTTTTCGTGAATTAACATATTGTATTCTGTGAAATTCAGTCAGACTGTAGACTAAGGCTGATGCTTATTAATAACAATATTCTGTAGTGAAGATTATACAATATAGTATAAAAAAAAATCTGAAATGAGGATTATATATCAGAAGTGAGCGATGCTAAATAATCGCCAGTAAGTAAAGATTGCGTTTAATCGAAGTTAATAACGGAGAACTTGGAAAATCCATCATCTGCATGTATTTTGTGGTTAGCGGATAATTCGTGGAATCGCTGTAATTTAAATAAATTGTTTTTAATAATGTTTTCAAAGTGTTTACAGTATACTTTTATAGGTAATGTAATGTATTTTATATTAATATAAGTATGATTGATTGCCTTGCTAATTGCTTATAGGGTCTTGGTGAATGAGTAGAATTTATTGCACAATTTTTTTCTAAGTCATGCTTTTATTTCCAATTAGACTAGCATAAACAACGTCTTTAATATTGTATTAATAATTAAATTAACAAGTATTTTCTATGAATGCGATGTTGTTAAACTTTGGTGTCGTAAATTTTCTATTTTCTCAAAGCGGTGTTAGGTGTTTAGGTAAATAATATTAGATTTAACACATTAACGGCAATATTCTTAGAGGGTCCCTCCATCTAAATTAAGCTTTCAGATTAGTCTCCCGTCGGTAATTTATTAACATCAAAGTGAACGCAATAAGCCTTAGCGAAATTTAGAAATATTATCAGGTTAAATTTATTAAGAAATCTTTGCCGAATTCTTTGGGAAACGTCTTAGGAATATTAATATATTAAATGTCATAATCAATTTTGTTTTGTTGTTTTTTAAAGGGTTTGGTGTTCCCTTTAGTTGTAGTCCGTTTTTACTATATTAACTGTATATTCTGTAAGCAATATATAATAAATAGGGTTTGCGAATATTGTTCGAATTAAATACTTCGAATTTACAAACATTTCTAAATTCCAGGAATAGTTTTAAAAGTCGAATAATTCGATAAGATCGAATATCTCGAAAGAATCGGACGACTCGAAAAGAATCGGATATCGTGATGTAGTAATTTTATCGGGATTTTTCGAATTATTTGAATCAAATATTAATATTCGATTCGAATAATTCGTGAGTTCGAATTATTCGCACACCCCTAATAGGGAATGACCATACTTATAGTCGCTTACCACATTAGTGTTTACCATAATCGATGGATTATCACTTCTACCACCTTCGGCGTTGGTTCAGCGAGAAATTACGGAACCTCACTACTGACTCTTGACCCCACCGTATACGGTCAAGCCGTTGCAACGTGACACTTGGACCCCGGGGCCATTTTACTGGCATCCCACAATTTGTACGTTCACATGTCGGAGTGTTGGCAACTTTGGTTAGTGTCGATCATCTTTACAACTTTTGCGTAATGGCAATGTTGGTAATGTCTCGAGTAACGTCTATGGTGATATTAAACTGTTTGTATGTGGAAAATATTTTTGTATTGTTTGAACTAATGGAACTTAGTACGAACCTTTCTTTTTTTAATAAAACAAAAGCGTGTTCAGTTCGTTTAAGCTCTGCTTAGGTTGTGTATTGTTGTTTAGTAGTTTATCTTGTTGGTTTTCACAGCCAACTTGGAACAGGCTCCATGGCCGGCCTTATTCCTTATGACGGTCAGATCCCTCTTAGCGTTCCCGCGGCTGGACTAGACCTCAGGTACTGAGACCAAGTAGGAATAATTCGGGGTGAAATATAGAAAGAAAGAGAAAAAAACGTTTATTTGTTACTTAAAAATAACAAATAAATACGTCTATATTTACTGTCTCACTAGCAACAGATTATCAACCTTGCTGTGTACATCACCCACTAATTACTCTTTGATGTCTAGAGGATTTTATTATAAGAATCATTGACTGTCCGAGAGTTACTACTAGCATTAGTTACATTAATAGCCTTAGTAACAATGGCAGCGCGACAAGTTTCAGTATTGCCGACCTTCCGCAAATACTTGGAGCTTTTCCAAGACTGTATTTTGATTGTTGCTCGTGACTGCTTATCGCGTGACATATATAACAATAGATTATTGTAATGAATAGATAATAAATAATAATGCCTTTGTAACTCGGGATATATATTAAACAATTAAAACTTTCGTGAGACATTGCAATAAAAATATATGCTATAGGCTATAGGATATATATACGGAGGTCCTTTATTAGGACGAGTGGGATAACTTCACGGTCGCCTCCCGACTCGCACTAATACAATACTATTAATATATATACTATATTACTATGTATAGTTTACAGCATATATTTTTATTGTAATGCCTCACGAAAGTTTAATTAATAATGATCTATATATTCGCTTTTGATGCAGTTTGAGAAAGAGGTTGTTTAGACTTCGTTGCTGTTACCGGTTTTTTCCAAAAAACAAGCATGCGTTTGTTATTATTAATTTTTTTCGTTATCCACGAATTAACAATGAATTTTCATATATGGTAACTTTTAAACATAAAAGCAAATGAAATACGTGCCATCTTATACTTCATCGAATTCATATTGTGTTCATATGAAAATACTAAAAAATCTTCTTTTGAAGTGTACGATTTCTGTTATTCGATCTTTTTAATGTCTGACGAAAAGAAGATACGGGTATATTCACTTTTGTAATAATAATAATATATAATAGTCAAGCGTGATGATATATATCCCG
This sequence comes from Lamproptera curius, assembly GCA_029286875.1. Classification (NCBI taxonomy): domain Eukaryota; kingdom Metazoa; phylum Arthropoda; class Insecta; order Lepidoptera; family Papilionidae; genus Lamproptera; species Lamproptera curius. Next base: position 813,262 of record JAGSMT010000101.1, on the reverse strand, counting down.
AGTTCTTTCAATTAGATGAATAAAGCAATAAAAAAACATAATATCAAAATATAACTCAACTTACTAGATGAGTAAAGGATTAACAATTGATATAACTACAATGCACAAACGTAATTTATGCATTTGCTCAACGAGAAAGAGGCAAATGCGATATTGTACACTATGCGTTTAATTTTGAACAACTCAGTTATATTGCGAGATATTTTAATTAACCAATGCTCATAGGTCTTTAACAAGCAAACATAGTTATGTCTGTTATGGAGATTCACGACATTGCCAGTGATTGGTTGCAAAATCATTCTATACGTTCGATTCTGTCCCTAATTCACAGATATTGCTAAATTTAATAATAAAACGCAATTGTTCATGCACATATTCATAATTGCCTCCGTAGCCTAGTGGTATGGGCGTGTGTTTTAGAAACCGGAGGTCGTGGGTTCGAATCCTGCGGGGACGCAACAAATTTTCATTGTTGTTTCCTAGTTGGTTAGGGCAATATGGGCCGATCACCCAATTGTCTGAAAGTAAGTTGATCCATGCGTCGGATGGCAGTAAAAGTCGGTCTACCTACCAACCCTTAATGTGTAGCGGTGTACCAGGGAGGCCTATGTCCAGCTGTGGACTATCACAGGCTGATGATGATGATGAATTGTTCATGTGTCAAGTGGAAAGTTCATCGATATCGGTATTTCACATATTATAAACTCGTTTGATGTTAACAATTAAGTATAAGATCCACGGATACATGGATATTATTTAGTTGTTTATAAATATATTTTACAGATGAACGTCATTATCAAAAATAGTCTGCGAATCATTATTTTAGACTTTAAAAGAAAGCTGAAAGTAACGACAAAAGACGACGTAAATAAGCTGCAGTTTTTAACTATTTCGAATGATCTAGAACTGACAGTTTGTTACTAGGATCACTGCTTAATAAATAATCGAAGATATTGCAATAATTTAAAAAGTTTGAACAAGGCCTTTTGTTCAATTGTTGACTGCATATTGCTACACAGTATAAAACAAAGTCGCTTTCTCTGTCTGATCCCTATGTATGCGGATTTCGATGCGGTTTTTTTTAACAGATAGAAGTGATATAAGAGGAAGGTTTATACGTGTAACACATGCTTAATATTGCAGGTATGTTTTCTATCAGCTTAGCTCCCGTGCGAAGCTGGGCGTGTCGCTACTTTATTATTAATGCATAAAGACAAATCAAATATACGTTTTGTACTTCATGTATTTTATTATTTTACCCAACTTAAACCGAACGCAGTCTTAGATGAGTCAAAGGTAACTAATGTTTCGCGTTAATCCGGTTCTCATCCACCGTTGGTTCACTTGCCTGATTTATAACATGCACATGTTTGCACATAGTTATCGATCACGAATGGGGTAAAGTAATGCAAGAATCGTGATGAGCGTATCACGGAGACGCGCTCCTTTATGCCCCTATTCTATAAGTCACCAACGCTGTATATTGGGTTATTCTTGAGAAATATCTCTTGAGACGACCTGCAGGATGTCCCACTTTGCTTATTTTTCTGTAAATTCTGTTATAGACGATATTAAAAGAGCTTAATACTTAAAGATCGACGGATGTATGTGTGTAAAAAGAGTAAATGATCAATTAGTATGATGGTTGTATAAAGCTTCATTTGCATTTTTAAAACTAATATTTAACTCTAAACATCACCGACTGAGTGCTAATGGTTCTTTACGGTTAATTTATAAAACCGATTATTTTTAAGTACATTCCTCTCTTTTATTCAACGTTATCAGTATCACCGAGTTAGTCTTGGTGGAGCCATTATAACTAAAAGAAGAAGAAGAACACATTCTATTTAATAACCAGGCCTCGTTTTCATAATATGTTCCAAATTCGTTGATAGATATAATTTATTCTACTATTTCTTCCTTCTATAGTTTAACAAAACTGCCTACGGAGGCAGTTTCGGTCTGCCTACGTCCTCACCACTAGGCCACGATGTCTAGTGGTTAGGACGTGTGCTTTAGAAACGGGAGGTCGTCGGTTCGAAATCTGCGGGGGCTCAACCAATTTTCATTGTTGTTTCCTAGTGGGTTAGGACAATTTTGGTCGATGGTCGATCCATGCGTCGGATGGGCATGTAAAGTCTGTCCACACACCAACCCGCATTGGACCAGCGTGGTGGGATACGGCAAAACCCTCTAAAGGAGAATGCATGCATCAGGGGAGGCCTAACACAAGGTTGATGATGATGATGAAACAACGTAACCCATAGCAACGAAACGGTGTCGTACGTTATGGCGTTGATCAGATGTCAATCGCTGAGTGACAGTCAACTAATATCGACTGTCACCCAGCAACTGACATCTCGGTGACAGTTCATCAATAAGAACGCTAGAAGTTTGTCGCTATTTTGTTGCCATGTGAATCTTTGGTTTAATTCCGGATCTAGTTTATGCAAAACGGTCTTACTTAAGTCTTAAATCTTTAATAAAAACATTAACAAACGATGTATTAAGTAAAATTATGTGCTGAGCTGCGAAACAATAGTGTGACATATCGAATCATGTTGTGGGCACATTTGAGTTATCGTTCCTGTAGCCGATGTAGCTGTTATTCCTTCATTAGAAAGCCGTTCAAAGTCACAGAATTACATCACGCCGTCACTGAAAGATTTTGAAAAATATGCACGGTCACAATGACCTTTAGTTTGCGTCATTAGAGTGGCAATCTTTTGTGCCTCTATACAAAAAAAATACTGCTAGTATTTCGAAATACGGTATATCGAAAGTAGCCTATCTGTAATGCGCCGCTCCAATCTGGTACCGATGTCTTAGTTTACTATTTCGTTCCTGCTATGCAGTGAGTAGACACTTCTGTAATGAGTCTAAAGTATAAACTAATTTTTTAAGCCGAAAAGGATCAAGAATTCATGTTTTATTATTTTTATTGTCGCTCTCGTTATCGGAGCTGTTGTGGGTGCAAATGGTGTTTTACGTTTAGGGTTGTTTTGTTCACTTCTAGTTTTGTATTTGCTTTGTTGGTTCTTTTGAAATATTGCGAATATATTTGGTAGAGGTCTATGTGTTGTATCATTGCGTAAAATACATCTCTGTGAAGGTTCTCTGTGAAGCTTAATTTATATTTTGCGGCTTTCGTAGCCGATACCTTGCTTACCTTACAATCTGCTTATCTTTTCATGTCATGTTTTTTACACAATCTTACTGTAAGATACTTGTCATGCCTTATATCTTATGACTTTATAATCGCTATTAACTAAAAAATTAAAGTCGTATTATCTCATTTTGAACTTAGCCAAAAGCCAAAGTATTTCCTAAAATAACCATGATAAATAACTACCTAACGTCAATGGTTGTCGACAATTTTTGCTTTTGTTTGATTCGAAATAAAAAAATAACAAATGTCACTTCGTCAACGATGGCGTCCGGTCGCGGATCGTGACACTTTCGTTAGCGGACGCAACGCTATTACCGCGTACGCGACCGTGACCAAGGCCGCGCGCCATCTTGTTCGCGCCACGCGAGCGCGGTTTTGCCGCGAAACTGTCGCCGTTCGGAAACCCCAATTTGCACGTAAGTGGTTTAAAAAATTATTAAAAAATATGTCGTTAAAAATAATTGTAAACCTCAGCTGTATTATTTTTTATTCTATACCTATTATTGACTTAGAATGAGCGCGCAATAGGAATAGACATTATGATCAATCCGTTGTTCAATAGTTGAGTAAGCCCTACTCGATCGTTTTTAGAATATTAAAAAAATATGACAAACATTCTTCATTAAACATGTATGCTTTATTTTTCTCTAGTTAATAAACACCTATTTCATTATGTTATTTCTATTTACAAGGAGTACATACGTCATTTATGTTTGTGTTATATTTTTACCGTTCAAATATCGTTGAACTATAACAAATATAGACGAAAATTGTCGGTCAATCTATTTAACAGCGGAATCTATCTAATGAATACATTGTACTTACTAGACTTGGCTTCACTCTTAAAATGATCATCGTACCTAGTTGATATTAATGTGGTCTGTAACTCAGTTTTATTAGTCTCACGTGTGAATTTAATAAGACCCAACTAGAACAGCAAGAATGATATGACGATTAGTCGGTGATTCCTAGAGAAATTGCTATTTCCATATAATTTTCTGCATCGTTATTGCAGTTCTTATATACAGATAGCTCTGTCCCGCCGATTCTCCTGCGTCACGTGTAAAGGTACTAAAAGTGGTAGGTCCTCATTCATAGGGAGCCGTATGGGCACTACCACTGGGAGCCTATTTTAGCAGCCAAGCGTTAGTGTGTAAATTACTACTATATGATATGTAGCCAACGTATTTACTGGGTAAACGTGATAGAACACTTTGACGTAGGCAGCGAATTGGTCATACCCCGACTGTAATGCCGCTGTCCAAAGATGTCGATGGCTTCCAATCTGGTGGCCTGACTGCTCATCTACCTTCGTCAGCAATAAAAAAAAACATTATAGTTGTAAGCCTTTGGATAAGAATAACTTGCTTAACAATTTAACATTTACATACAGAATAATTCACACTGTATTCTTTTATAAAAAAACGAAGTAATGCATTAGTTACGCTAAGTTATAATAAGTTATGCGATTGTAAAGTTACGTTAAATCAGTTTTATACTTTTTACGTAATAAACACACGTCCATTCTAAGAAACATTCGCAAATTATATAAATATTAAACTTAGTTCCCAATAAAAACATCTAAAATACATTATCTCGTTAAAGTAAAACTTACTCCATTATTGAAATCATAGATAATATTTTTAGCAAAAACGTGTTTAACTTTTTTCAACCTTTAATAGTTAAATAAAAAAACCAGACAAGAATCCATCCATACTGTTTAAATGTAGAATTGAATTGCAGCACTAACAACATTAGACTATTTGCGGGGCTAAGAATGTGCAGGCTTCTTAAGGCATACACGATCAATAGCAACAGGGGGTTGCTTGTTCCACTGACCTCAAGATGCTGAACATCCTGAAAAAGTAACCTTAAAGGCATTATTTTAAAGCTCAGAATAGCATACCTCGTCGTGTGGGATAGGACCTTCTTGATACCAGTGCACGCCTCGAAAAATGGATGTATTTTATTGGAGTGTCGCTCGTAATGTAGACAAATGTACATAGAAATTGTTCCGACACGGCGACACCGTTGGCGTTATCATTTCCCGCCTTTTACGTCTCATTAGGTTTCAGTTTTTTCTGTTTTTATTTTATCTGCGCTGTTTACGGCCGCTGATAAGACTTGTTGCTGGTGTGAATTAGTAACTAAGTGTTGCAGTCTGAATTACTCTATGTACTCTATGAAATGATTAATAGTGTAATGTTGTTTGTGTGTTTTAACACGTATTCGTTTGTGAATATATAGTACGATGGGAAATGTTGGTCTTAGTTTAATGGCGGTAAACGTTTAGCACTCTTTTTCCTTAAATATCGCGTTGCAATTTACATTCACATACAGTATTGTTGAAAATTAATGCTAAAACCAATTGTTTTTAGAACTGAAACGTTCCGAGTTGAAGAAAACTAAGTATAATGTCAAACATTAATGGCGCTAGCAGCGAACGCGTTTATTGGTGGACCGCGGCCATGTCTAATCTTCCCGCGATGTTCAACCAATGAGATCGTCCGAGTTTTGGCGGCAATCGATTCTGAGGTAGACTTCGTTAGCGTGAAATTAAATAATTAATCTATATATATATATAAGTGATTCCCACCTATATATTGACTCATCACGATATCTCTGGAACCGTAAGGCGTAGCGACTTGAAATTGGTACCAATATTCCTTTCTGCCAGTAGAGGTCAGCTAAGAACAGGATTTTAACAAATTCCTACCACAAGGGGTTGCGGGCTTCAGTACATTATAATATAATGATCCTCTAGCACAACCTTCATTGAAAATTCTGACGCCGTAAACTATTAAGGAAAATCTACTCAAGCATTACTCAAACCAATCTTAGCTCAGTCACCGTGTGGCGGCAGATTATTGGCACGGATCGCGAACCATTCGTGCGATCGGGAAAGTGTGCGTTGACGGCACTTCTCTCGGATCTCATTAATACGTTACACGGACTTCATAATCGAGAATTTCTCGTATTAACCGCCGACTGTTACACCGAGGCGTAATCTTTAACGTTATCGCTCAAGTTTTTTTAACGATATATTCTTTTAATGTATAATATTTTGCTGGTTGTGAATTATATCAGAATTATATTGATACTGGAAAGAGTCCTTAACATCGAGAATTAATATAAAATAACGCAAAATTCCGTTAAAATTGGTTACGAAACGTATATTAATCGCGGAAATGAACGAAATAAATATGATTGTGAATTGTTAATTGATATCTTTTATTGGATTGTTTACTAATTATGGTAGGCAATGTAGAAAGCGCTAGATAGAGCTGTGATTTGGGTACATAATTTATTTATAGTTTTGCTTTTCATATAAACTAAATGTTTATACTGTTCTTTTATAATTAATGGTGCGTATAAATGAGAAGATAGAGAGTACAATAGAGTCCGCCTTAGTTATTTGGTGGATCATCTGACTCGTAATGACTATGGGCAAATGGATAGATAAAAATGCTATGAACTATGGGTTTGTAGATTTAATATATGGATAAGCATCTATGATCTGGGTGTTTGAAATTGTGGTTAATTTTATGTTCATAAGTACTCTGTAGAGTTAAATTGAATTATATATTTTGCACTTATTTACAGCTTTGAATGTCGGTATAGAAAAAAGTTATCAGTGAACGCTGTTTCTTAAATACGTGTATATGTCGTTGTGTACTTGTTATTTGGCCAGATAGCGTATTAAGATTTTGTAGTATATTGTGCATTTTTTATTGTTGGTTGTAAAAATAAAACGCTTCGAACCTCATTACAGCCGTTTCATTATAGCGTTATAAATTTATAGCTCTAACAAAATATCGTTCGTCAAGTTTTCAAACACCCAGAGAGAATTTCACTTGACGAGGGAAAATTTAATTTTGTCACAAAAGAAGCGAGAGGTTAAAATTTAAACCTATTAACGGAAACACTCCGCGCGAAAGTTTTCTTTTAAAACGTTGTTTATTCTGTTCTCTTAGCTTTCATTTAATCTTCGCCACGACATTTTGTTATAACAATGTGCTATTTTTGAAAGCAATCAGTTGATTGCTTTGCAAAAAATATCTTTTACTTTATTAGTAATTGAGGAAGGCGGGCATTGAGCGAAGAGAAAATTTAACCGTTTCTGTTTTTTTTTTTAATTAAATGGTTATAAAAGGAAATATCAAGAAATAACTTTGGTAATAATATGTTTGGTAGTAAGAACCGTCTTATTCCTCTCTTAGTTCCCATTCTAAATAAGATGAATAATTAGTATATATGAATTATTGTCTTAATAATTAAGTAAGTGTTGGATATCTTTACGAATACTCATGTATAGGCAACGTCGAGTGCTTTTGCTAAGTAATTTTTGCGGCTTTATTTTATTGCAAATTTTAAACTTTGAACTTATTTCGCTCCGTAGTAATAAACATTCGAGATTATTAGGTTATGTGTAAGAAATTTGTGGTTTTATTGTTGTTCCGAGTCAGTTATATCTGATCTAGTTATAATTTATCTCCGCATTGGCAACGATTGCTAATACGAGAGCTGATGTGTTGAGCTATAAATTATTTATTTGCTGAGTTTATTCGTTGAACAGTATTTAAATCTAGATATTATATTATAAGATAGTGGTCTAGTAGACTACTAGTAGAAGTAGACTATTATCTTATATTATATCATCATCGTCATTATCAGCCTTTGATAGTCCACTGCTGGACATAGGCCTCCCCTAATACACCCCTTTCCATTAGGGGTTTTGGACCGTATCTTATATTATATAATATAATATTAGATAGTAGTCTTCGTGAATATAAAAAATATAAGTAATATCAAGAATGGTTTAGAAAAATAACCGTTTAAATTTAACTTAAAGTACGTTTAAATATGTCCCTATGAAACAGACTTAGTGGCAAAGCTTGTTATTGTTTTATTTAACATACGTATTATGTTGGCAATGTTACGAGCTCAGGCTTAAAAAGATATTAATTTGAAGATTGTTTACTGTTACTACTTTTAGTTTCAAGTTTAAATAGTAATCATAGCGTCATCTGTTTACCTCGTTACCATATATATATATTATGTTGTTTATGTTGACAAAACATTTAATAGTCATAATATATTAACATACTGCCTTCGTAGCCTAGTGGTATGAGCGTGTGCTTTAGAAACCGGAGGTCGTGGGTTCGAATCCTGCGGGGACGTAACAAATTTTTATTGTTGTTTCCTAGTCGGTTAGGGCAATTTGGGCCGATCACCTAATTGACTGAAAAGTAAGATGATCCATGCTTCCGATGGGCATGTAAAAAGTCGGTCCACCCACTTACCCGAATTGGAACATGTGGTGGGATACGGTCCAAAACCCCTTAATAGATAGGGGAGGACTGTGCCCAGCAGTGGACTATCACAGGCTAATGATGATGAATACATTAACATGTACAAGAGACTCTTTATGTCACTAGTGTAAAGTAAAGGATATATGCTGTAGAATTTAATTGAGAGTGTGTACTATAGAAAAATATGACATTTGTAAAATAGAAACATTCACAAGTTTACATATCACGGTCTATTGCGTATACACTGAATGTTTAATTTATTTCACCTGTTTCGTAATTCAGTAACGGGTATTAAATAACAATAGCCACTGCAAGTCACTGTGACGGCGACTTTTTAGGCGGAAGTCGTTTTTTCCGGTTTCGGGTACACGATTTGAGTCTTACGTTTGAACGACCAATAAGATGTTTTATGTTTGTAAACAAGACATGATATGAGTGCATTTAAACTTAGTTTTAACTATTATTTCTTTTAAAAAAATCAACATCGGCATTGTCTTTGTAATAATTGAGTTAAGCTAAAAATAATTTCAAAAAAGATTTCTATACTATTTGAATGTTATAATTTAAATCAAATTGTTATTAACGTTCATTTAAGTATTAATGTTTCCTTGCGCGATAATAGAGTAAGTAGATTGTTAACATACTTAAAGTAAATTGTAAAAATGGGGTACAGTCAATAATGGGTACTTTGATTTACATCATGGCGTCACCAAGTTGCGAATCATGGAGCAAGTAGCTATTCAATATAACGCCGTACGATTGACGCTATCAATGATATGGTCTAATTTAATGGGTTAGTTTTAGTAAAATAATATATTTACATCCAAATTCGATAACGACGGCCATCTATATTAGAGATCAACATCCCTTTTCTGGGGGGACGGTCAATCGAAACGACCGGAGAAAAATCAGGCGCAGGTTTACTTCAATTTCTCATCCGACGCATAAGTTATCATATCTACAGACATTTTATCAACCCGAGCAAATTATAATTAAAAGTATTTGATCCGTTTACAGCCACAGGATTTTACGAGTCTAAATGTGTCATGCAGTTTACCGTTTGGGTTGCGGAGGTCAGATGCCAGTCGCTTTGAGTAAAAACTATTATTCAGGTAAATCTGGATGTATTAGAAGCCGACCCCACGATAACTTGGGAAAATGGCTAGGTGAAAGAAAGAGTAGAAGATCTTAGGCACATCTCATGGTTAGTCACATGCTCATAGGCTACGTGGTCTAAGCTTGAATTAGCTTTTATCCTTCGTTCTATCGACATTGCGTTTAATGTGATCGCTGTGAAAATTGTGTCATACCGAAATTAGTGATATAATACTTTTTAACAAATGCCGTCATTCACATCCGTGTTATTAGCATTTGTGTCTCACCAAAAGGGCCTGATTTACGACCAATCCAATTAATAAAGAGCGAGTTATCAAATAGACGTAGTCTGGTAGCGGTAACAGTTTTGTTGGACACTTATGTAACTGCAACTTGTATTAAGTAATAAGTTAGAGAAATTTTGGGATACAGATATATATGTTGTGTATAGATATATACCTACAAGTTGTTTTCTTTGTTTGTGAATCATTCAGAGAAATCAAGTATTCAGACTAAGATGTTATTTTCAGGTTTTCTGCAGTCTGAAAAACTGAATATGTCATCTTTTTCATATATTTATCGGTTACCGTGTAAGAAGAATTTAAATGTTTATGTTCACAACAAAGTAACCTAAACTAATAAACAATGCAGTGTCTTATTATAATTATATCCCTCATATCGTATAATTATAATTTCTTCGATGCGTTTCAGTTGTGAGCTTGAATAAAGGCAACATTGTGACGTGACCAATTATGGGACACGATTTGCCCTCATAAGTAGCCACTGTTAGGGCTTCAGGCCTGTCTAACACGCTCACGCAATTAAGCACCTTACATGTTACATCAAACCAGTGCATAGTGTTTGTTTACTATTATATTGATGTTATAAATACTAGAGCCTAGAGCCGCTTGAAAGGTCCTATACAATGACCTGAAATGAACTAAGAAGGTTAGGTTAGACGGCTCCTACTTTTTAAAGCTATGCTAGGCTTATTGTATATTATTTACTATTTTGATAATGTAAATAACTCCTAAAATATCTTTCTTTGAAGGCGAGTGATAGAAAATATATATTAAATAAATTATGTGTTAATACCAAGTAAAGGCTCTATAGTGATACGATAAGTCCAACAAGTGATTTATCAGATAGATTTACATATATATATATATAAAAATAATAACAAATACTAGCAAAATATAATCAACATCTTTATCCTTTATGACTTTACTTTTCTTCGTATATATTTTAAAAACAAAGATGTGAATAGTATCGTTGCGTGTTCAAACTAACAATTCAGCCTATTATTTTTAAATGTTATGATTATCTCAAAAATCAGGATTTGTATGATTGCCGCTTTTACACAGTACCATGAAGCTTGTCTTCGTTTTAAAACCGACTGAAACTATTACAATTCCGGTTAGTTTTCCCGCCCAAGAGATCTAACGTAACGTTGTGACGGGCGACCGATATGATACACGATCAAAGCAATATCGTCTCTATTGTAATCATGTTACATATGAATTTCTATTAACACCCGAGACACTTTCTAAACATTCGTCACGACGTGTTATATGCAAGGTCGCGGATTTGCATTTAATTGTCCTCCATTTTGTTTTATTTCCCGCCATTTTTGCCTACAGCGTCCCGAGTACACGATCTGCGTTGTCGACATGTCTATATTTGCATGACCATAGGAGTGTTTTCATTTATTTGTTTTGTGCGTCAACAGAACATAATGGTTGTTACGTGATAGATTTAGAACGTAACTGGAATGAACTAGCTTTGCAAAACCGAATAAAATCTTATCTTATTTATATAAATTTCCCACCTATATACTGACTCATCACGATATGTCTGGAACCATAAGGCGTAGCGACTTGAAAATTGTTAGGAGTATTCCTTTCGCCGAGTAGAGGTCGGGTAAGAACGGATTTTACGAAATTCCACCCACAAGGGGGGTTGCGGGGTTGCTAGTGTAGTATATTTGATGAAAAAATAAACACATACACGTATAAAATTGGGCAGAATAAAATGTACTCGTAATGTAATGCTTAGTTCAAGAGAAAGATTAAAAATTCACCTTGACATATTACCTTAAAAGAAATTGAGGTTTAGGTCCCTTGTAGACTGAATTATTTGTAATTTTGTTATAAAACATAGTGGCCATCGATTATTTACTGATTCTGTATTGAATTATGAACTTGACAAGGACCATTTGGCACACTGCGTATTGTTTGACCAAAATAGATTATAGTTGGGCATCGGCGTTGAAGTCGATGCCCAACTGTAATCGATGACTATTAAATATTTTCCATATTTATATCAAATGTATTTTCAAAGAAAAGAAGTTTTCATGTCGCAGAATGTTCATTTTCTGAAACAAGAACCTTTGGATTCTATCTTTTATGTCTTTGCATAATATTTAATTTAAAACTGATTTAGTAGGGTTGCTGCCTCCGTAGCCTAGTGGTATGGGCGTGTGCCGGAGGTCGTGGGTTCGAATCCTGCGGGGACGCAACAAATTTTCATTGTTGTTTCCTAGTTGGTTAGGGCAATTTGGGCCGATCACCCAATTGTCTGAAAAGTAAGATGATCCATGCGTCGGATGGGCATTAAAAGTCGGTCCATCAGCGTGGTGGGATACGGTCCAAACCCCTAATGGATAGGGGAGGCCTATGTCCAGCAGTGGACTAAAACAGGCTGATGATGTGATGTGTTAGTAGGGTAAAGTGATAATGTATTAAATCGGGATTAATCAAGTAAACATATATTTAGTGAATACACGCTATATGAACTCAACTACTCCTGTTTCGAATCGCCAAAAACTTCTCTTTTATCACCATATGTGCCAGTGCAATTAGTGCTGTGTATCGTCCGGCAAACTTTCCGGCGAACAGCCGAGTCTGACATTTGTTGTTAGATATGTGTTAGTATAGTAGAGCTCGCAGGCAGGTTCCAGTACTGTAAGTAAAACACACGACACACAAAAAGCCCACGTGATATTTAACTTTTAAAATTAACTTGTGCTTGCTGCATTAGTCGGCAGCTAGGTACTCACCTAGCGCTCCTAAAGCGCTTACACTTGTGGTTTTTATAGGCACACACCTCCCCACACACGTGGGGAGGGCTATAAATTATTCACCATGCCGGCGGGGAACGTCCCAATGGCAAACTGGGAGAAAGCCTTAGACGCAATCAAATTTAGTGCGTTTCTCCGCAAATGCGACCCTGAAAAATGGGCCTCGATCCAAACCACGTACGATCACCTTAAGACCGGAAAAAAAAGTCCGCCATCCCTGGCAAGTTAGCCGGGCCTAATAAGCCGCCCACGCCGTCGCTTCAGTGACACCATACTGGGACCGTAGCCCGCTAAACACACCTGCCCCGTGTGCTGCTACCTCTCGGCGCAGGCCGACGCTGAAGATGAGCCTAGGCCCTCGCGTATGGAGCTCGAACCCGTGATCGTGGCCGCCGCCATGGATACCGCTAACGAGGCCGATAGGGACTCGGACGGCTTCACCATCGTCCGTTCTCGGAAAAGGGCAAAAAACGCCCCGCTAAAGAAAGCGACTCCGAAAGTCGCGTAAATGCGTTATTGATAGTGTAGGCAAAGCGTATTTTGCCATCGACAGTATCACATCACACATCTCATCAGCCATCGACGACTCCGAAAGGACAGTCAAGGTTTCGGGTGACCGTAACTTTGGCTTACCGTTCAGTATTCGATGTCTGATGAGAGAGAAAAATACACTCAAGCGGGCGTTTTATCGCTATCCGTCCGAGTCAAACGGATTTCGCTTTAGGAAACTTCAGTTAGAGGTCAGAAACAGGATAAAATTACAACGCAAAGGATCGTGGTTCGGTCTGACGGAAGACTTAGAGCCATCGCACACTGCCTATTGGCAGTTGGCTCGACGTATGAAGTCAGATCCCCGCGACGCCATACCGCCATTATCAAAGCCAATCGCTTGTTAGCTTTCGATGACTTCGAAAAGGCCGAATGCTTAGCCGATACGCTAGAAGAGCAATGTACGCCATCTCGCGCACACGCCAACGCGTCCCCACCTATCGGAGGTGGACCGTCTAGTCGAACTTAGGGCGGCCTTACCACCAGAGGGCGATAATTTAAAGCCAGTGACCCCGGAGGAGGTCCGCGATATTATTAAGGGTCTTAAACCTCGGTCGGCACCTGGCCCAGACCGTATCTCAAATAGAACTCTAAAATACTTTCCAGGTCCTATTGTCTGTGCATTGGTCAACATTTTCAATATTTTTCTAACAACTTGTACTTTTCCTGATTTCTGGAAAGAAGCCATCGTCATCGGTATTCCTAAGCCGAACAAACCCTCTAACTTACCCACGAGTTATCGTCCTATTAGCTTGCTCAATTGCTTGAGCAATCTATATGATCGAATAATTCTCTTCCGGTTGAAAGACCACGCCTTCTCCAATAACCTCATCACAGACGAGCAATTCGGTTTTAGCCCGAAGCACTCGTGTCCCGACCAAATCTATCGCCTCTGACGCAATTCATTCTGAACGGCCTTCATCAATCGAAACCCCGTATCATAGGGGCCGTCTTCTTCGATGTCGCAAAGACATTTGACAAAGTCTGGCACAACGGCTTGATTTACAAGCTGTATACTCTCAAAGTGCCGGACAGGCTGGTTCACATCATCCAAGCCTACTTGTTGAATCGCTCCTTTCGATATCGAGTCGAGGGCACCCTGTCCACGAGCCGACCGCTCCAAGCGGGCGTCCCTCAAGGATCGGTCCTATCACCTCTATTATTTACGCTCTACACGAGCGACATTCCAAAGCCCGACGATGTCAATCTGGCACTTTTCGCCGATGACACCGACCTCTGTTGTTCGTCACTAAGACCGAACTAAATCTTTAAAAAGCTCCAGAACGCGTTCAATCGTTTAGGCAAATAGTTTCGTAAATGGAGAATCGACGTCAATCCCGATAAAAGTGGATCACGCACTCACGCATCCTCCACTCTCCTAAACCAACTACAAGTAGTACAAAACAAATTCATTCGCCGCGCTGCCGGGGCCCAGTGGTACGAACAAAACGTAGATTTACCCAGCAATTTCAATCAAAATTTATTAATCATAATAACCCTCTGCTGGTCAAAGCAGCATCGTACACGGCCGATCCAAAAGCGTCCAGTCAAAAGCGTAGACTGCGAAACATTTTCCTCGACCCGGAAGAAGAAGGGGTCGCCGAGACTCCGGACCCCCCGTTGGTCCCGACATGCAACCTTACACACCACACAAGTAGGGATAGCACACACTCACCTGTAGTTCGCCCTCGCTTACAAGCACAGCGTCACACACACACCGCGTATACTAGATACACCCGCGTTCCGGGGCGGTTCTCACCGCCCCCAGCAAACGATTAAAACAGTCTCCAGACCGTCGGCGTCCGGTCCGTAAACCGATCGTCGACGATCCTTAGGAGACATAAACTAATGCCCAACTCACATACCTTCTGTACGTGTGGCCTTCATTTTTAGCAAAAAATTTTGGCCACCTAGTTCGTGGGGACGGAAGCTTCCCACGAACTCTGTGTTAGATGAAGCTTATCAAAGACGAAGAGTCTGGAAGCATAACATCGAAGTCAAAAAAAACAAAAAAAACTGCGGTGCCTCTTTCGGACGCAAAGCAGTAGTGAAAGTACTACCGTGTTCCGGTTTGAAGGGCACCGTAGTCAGCATATTTACGGGGTAAATGAAACGTAACATCCTATGTCTCACGGTAGGCAGCGAGTTGGTGATCACTTTCCATCGGGTGGCCCGACTGCTCGCCTGCCATCGTAAAATAAAAAAAAAATATGTTACTAAATTTTTCCTGTTACAATTATTTTACTCAACTTACATTCACAGTACAGTAGTATTTAAAATAATGATCATGTCAAAAGATTTGAACGCATTCATTATTCAAACAATGTTTTCATTATCTTAAGGGATTGCGTTTTAGTATCACCCTTTCGAGAAAGACGATTTCAATCTTTATTTTCATAATAATAAATATTCAAGGAGTTGACTGTGTATAATTTTATTTATTCTAAATAATGGCAAGATCGGTTTCCACGAATTGATCTTAGGGTTGCCACTTTTGCCAATTGTACAGTAATAATAGATACGCATTATTTATAATAAATTAGTAACTTCTCATGTAGAATCCACTTTTTAACAGATTTTTCGCGTTAATTATATGTATATTATATTTTATAACGACGTTTCGGACTCTTTCCAGCATCCATAATCACGGGCAGACTAAGTTTGTATATATCTGTATCACTTAGAGATAACGCGAAAAATACGATAACCGTATTCTCATATATATATATGATATTTATAATAATCGTAAAAATAAAAGAAAATTATTATAAACTGATTTCCCATTTTTAATTACAGTAAAACTATTTTTTAAGATTTACATGATAAGTAATAAATAAGATTACTATAACAATAATTGTTATTTTCGCAAAACTACTATCATCATTCAAGGGAATTACTGATTATCCAAACATCCAAAAAATTTCAATCTCATGCCATGTCTTTGAAGATTTTTCATAATCAAATTTTATTTTGCTTTAAACCGAATTAACCGATAAGTAATTTAAAATACGATAAATATCTTTTAGAAACGAATTTCACTACAAACTAGCTTGTTAAAATTATAAAAAAAATAAATGCCAACCCTGTCAGCTGTCAAAGAGTATACGGATCATTGCCACAAACATTTATCATCAGAATCCACTTTATGCTGTGATATCACACCCCAAGGGAGTGGCTTTTAACAAATTATTATTTTAATCTGTAAAGTAATCTTGACATGCCATTGTCATTACCTTGAATCGCTTTTTAAAGAAATGGATTAGCGTCTTGTATATTTGATTTGATGGCTTGCGAATAAAATCTTTTACTTTTAATACCTAGTTTTGCAAATAGCATTTGAATATATCCATAAGATTGTCGAATACTAGATATGGTTTTAGATAACTTTATACTATTATCTATTGCTAATAGCAAATGATTTAATTGTATCTTATACATAGCATCATCATCATCATCAGCCTGCGCTAGTTGACTGCTGGACATAAGCCTCCCCTAATGCACGCCTTCTCCATTAAGGGGTATTTGGACCGTATCCCACTATGCTGGTCCAATGCGGATTGGAGGTTGGACCGAATATTAACAAGGCGATTGGGCGATTGGCCCAAATGGTTCTAACCTATCAGAAAACCACTATAAAAAACTATAGAAAAGTTGTTTCCCCGTGGGATTCGAACCAACGACCTCGGGTTTATAAAGCAAAGTACAATACCGCTAGACCACGGAGGCAGTAATACTATAGAGGCGGTAATATATATATATATATACATAACAACTAAATAAATATAACGTAATATTTCAGTTGTGAAGTAGCTTTTACTTTGTTCAACTTTTTGCAATCAATCGAAAGCAATCAAAGATCCAAAAGTCATGTAAAACACGTATAAATTCCATAATTCGACACATGACTGAAAACTTACCGAAGAAACAAGCAAAAAGCGGATTCTGTCATAATGCTGATTTTTCCCGCCAAAAAGCAGTAATGTGAAAAATAGTGTGATAATTTTCATTTTGTGTTACAGATCTATCCTAATTCCCTTATTTACTAAAAAGACGGACATTAATTAAGATTGCAGGTATTTGCTTTATTAACTTAAATTCATCTCTTGACAATCATAGCGTTTCCCCACCTTAATTTTTCATTTTCTTAAGGTAATTTCGTTAACTTAATTGTTATTAAATTCCCTACGATTGATGTGAAATCTTATTATATTTTTCTCGTTTCAGGTACGTCGCTAATAATGCTGATTATCCTGTTTTATGCGGTAAAGTATTTTTGTCTTATGATGATTTGCTTTATCTGTTACGGGAAATAAAATTTTTCGAAATTATATTCCGCGTAAAGCTACAGAAGGTTTTACACGACCTTTACTAGTTTTTATTTATTGAAAGTGTTAAACACACTTTTTGCTACCCAATTTATTTAGAAACATGCTGCAAAACAATCATTTTTGACCTTATATAATTCTAAGCGCATGTTAAATTGTTATGTCAATTTATTAAATGTCACAACAATAGCACACGATAAACAATCGTTTTTAATTAAGTTATACCGTATCTTGCTGCACCTCGAATTCTTCTCGAGTTAAGGTCAAAAATAACATTAAAGATAGCTTGATACGCAGTTGGTTAATTGGAATTGAGAGATAGATCGACAAGAGAATGACAATGGTTTTGTTTTGGCTTCAACGAAGTTATACGTGTAGTGCAGAGGATTAATAGAAGAAAATATCCTCACATTTCTTAGTTTTAATAAACGTATTCAACGTTTGCCTTAAACTTAATTCTTTAAAAGAGTAGAATAAGTAATTTGCATAAAGTAATCGATCTATGTTCTATATAACCAGGATACGGCTCCTGTAATATATTTTCATCTATTGCTATTTCTTATAATAATAACTTAAAATCAGTTAAGTTTAGTATATAAACGATCTATGTCATAAATTAAAGGCAAGATAAGGTATTATAATAATAGCAAAAACTTTGAAGACCTTATATATATATATATATATATATATATATATACGTAACATACAGTGTCTGAATACTAACCGAGACATCCGTAAATACAGACGGTGAATAGGGAGTCTGCTGATGCATATTATGCATTAAGGGCCAAGCGGCATTTGGCAAAACGACTACAACTCTGTCCTATCGCGAATCGTAACTTAATATGCAAATTTAACACGTAATTGAGGTGTTATTCGACTTCAGTGATGAACATCGTGTAGTGACTATATTTAATGTTAAATGTTACTATAAATTGCATAAAAACACTTTCGCGACTAATAAATTGTCAATATGGATACAATTAACTGTTGATTATTACTATATCATATATGTTAATGTAAATGTTTTTGGTGTATATTGCTACCAGCGGGTTCTATCATAATTCATTTTAACAAAGTCTAACATTAAGCTTTAAAATATATAGGCCTTTACGTTTTGGCTAATTTTTTTGTGATTAAATTTTTTTTGTCCTTTTTATTCTTATTTAACTTTCATTTTACTAAACTATGAACTAAACTTCATTGTTCTTTCTATCATCTTTGCATTTTCCCAAGTTACCATGGCGGTTTATAATCCATTAAGATTTACCTGAATATAACTTTTTTACGCCCAGCGATATACCAATCTGCGAAAACCTGCAAACCGAAGATTGTCGATGGATTACTTTTCATACAATTAGCCAACTAGAAAACGATAGCACTAAGCTGTTCCTATGCGGGATTCGAATCCACGTCCTCCTCTTAATAAAGTAAGGGCTAGCACTGCCAGGCAACGTTAGCGATTATAGTATTATTCATCGTTAGAGTTTTAAAATTTATCGTAATTTCGCACGACAACCAAACCTTTTGCATTTTGCGATAAAGCCATTAAATAAATTAGATCGGCGATGATAAAAGGTTTGGAGTACGCATTAGCTTATTTATTGTCATCTGATAATATAAATTGGTCAAGTATTTTAGCGTAATAACATTAATTTTGCAGAGAAATGTATAAATATGCTAGTAATATAATTGTTTTTAACAATAAGTGAACTAAAAACTAAAAGAATGATATGGAACAGGATTTATAAAGAAACAATAAATATTAAGGAAAAACTTATGTCACAATCGCCTTTTGATTAGTATTGAGCCATAACTAAAGGGGCGAAGTGATATGTTGGTCAAAGTTACCGTCATCATCAGCCTGTGATAGTCCACTGATGGGACATAGGCCTCCCCTAATACACCCCTCTCCATTAGAGGGTTTTGGACCGTATCCGACCACGCTGCTCCAATGCGGGTTGGTGGGTGTACCGACTTTTTACATGTCCATCCGACGCATGGATCATTTTACTTTTCATACACTTGGGTGATCAGCCCAAATTGCCCTAACTAACTAGAAAGCAACCTCTCGACTCTGGCTCGAACCCACGACCTCCACTTTCTAAAGCACACGCCTATGCCACTAGGCTACGGAGGCAGCTAAAGAACATTTAATTGTAAACCATGAAGAAACCGATTTCATTAATGACGCAATGTAAATAGTCAATAGTTGTTGATCAAAACTAGGCATTTACTTTAACTAGTAATTTGATTTAACACGTTATAAACAAATCTCTAATTGCAATGAATATTAAGTTTATTGGCAAATTCACCTTTATGCCAGTTATTTAGTGGTTTATTCTCGTCCATTTGTTTGTGTAGCTATAAAATTAATTAATGACTATTTTAAATTAGCTATCATCGCATTTATATACCACGATTAGCTGTCGGCAAAATCTTAAGCGCATTAACATTATAGTGCTATACTGAACTACAGTTTAAATATCAGCTTTTAATACGCTCTGTGTTAATGTAGTTTTCCTAACTGAGAAGATTTTCTGAAAAAAAAAAGTTGTTATAGAAGGCTTCATGTCGACGGAAGGAAACAGAAATGTCGTGACTGACAAAAATGAAATTGATCACGAGAGTCAAAAAACAATTCAAAAAGTTAATTTTTGATCATTACGACGTGGTGATGAACGTTATTTTATTCGTTATATTCTTTTGTCGATAGTAAAATTAAAAGTTATGATCAAAAATTTTGTTTTTTTGAATAATCTTTCGGTTCTGGTGATCATTTTAATTTCTGTCAGTTACGATATTTCCGTTTTCTAATGTTATGCCGTTAACATTATAAATCCGTCGATTTATAATGTTGACGGCATTTATTTAACCAGTCCAGACTTTGTACATAACAGGTAAAATCAAAATACCCACTTTCTTAGACACTTTAGAAAACTACTCAGTAGGACCTAGGTTACATCAGCTAATCTATATTGACTGTCTATTAGTATTAAAGTCGAGGCAAAAGGAAAACACAGGACGGGAAACGCCGCCTCTAAAATATTCCCGCTAGTCGACTGCGTTTCTAAACATTCCACGCTCGCTGAATTTTCATTGGAATCTATTTGCATATATTTTTACGCGTCACGGGCTACCGTCGGTTACACATCGACAAAGTTATTTGAAAGCTCGACAACGCATCTATTTCTAAGCGCTAAGGGTGAAAATTGCCGGATAGGTGTGTGGAACTAACTTTGTTTTTAATTAAACCCACCCTCCCCTCCCCCAGTTTAACTAGATCCCCTTTCGCTGGATACTAATCGATTTGGAGTGTTACAAGTGTTCTTGTAGAGGGTGTGCAAATTGATTGGACGGTTCAACTTACACTTGACGCTGTGGAGTTGCTTGTTCGTGTGGGAGTTTGGAAAATGTATGTACGAGGATTAGGTTGGAGGATATTGAGAGGACAGAGGTTATTAGTTATGTTCGTATTATTTTTGTAGGGTCATTAATATGGACAAAGTTTATAGTATGAATAGCGACCCGCCACTGCCTCGAACGGGAGCTATGCTGTTTGAAAATAAACGCACAATATTAAGCATGCGTTATACATATAAACCTTCCTCTTAAATCACTCTGTCTATTAACAAAAACCGCATCGAAATCCGTTGCGTAGTTTAAAAGATTTAAGCATACATAGGGACATAAGGACAGAGAATGCGACTGTTTTATACTATGCAGTGATAATTTGTTAAAATTTGTATTAACATGATAATAGCATTTTATAAGTATAATATTAAGTCTTTGATTACAACAATTTCCAATGCCAATTAATTATATGATCAAACTAAAATTGGTTGCCCAACCCTCTATTTCTTTACTTATTAAAAGAAACTAAAAGTCGTAACAGAATAAATAGTTTTGGAAATTCTTTTTTTTGTCATTATATAAGAGAGTTTATTATTATTTTATTACAATAAATATTATTATTGCTTGATTAATTGCGTTCCCTTAAACAAAAGATATTGCAATCAATATCGGCAAATTCGTTAAATTGAAATGGAAATTATTAATCATCTTGATTATCTAACGGAAGTAATTTTCTGCAAACATGACTCCGTAATTGATACATAATGTGGCTTGTTAACTGCAAACATTATTATTCAAAAAATTGCAGTGAAAATCTGTACTTAAGGAATGTCCGCTTGAAAACCTTTCGGTGCATTAAAATTTTATAACATCGTACTTAGGACCAAAGGTTTATTTGAAATAAACGCTGTGTGATCACGTACACCATTTTCTACTGAAGATAATAAATTAAAATGCCATTTTAACCATTATTTCGCACTGAGTAACTTTTTCTTATATTAGGATAACTTTTCGCTGTTTAGAAACCGAATCTGTTTGTAGTATAACCGTTATATTTAATAACCATCATCATCATCATCAGCATGTATTATTCCACTGCTGGACATAGGTCTACCTAATGCACCTTCTCAATAAAGGGGTTTTAGGACCGTATCCTGCCACCTTGGGATACGGTCCAAAACTTTAACTTCAAGAATTGTCACTGACATTGCAATTTCGGAAGATAATATGTCGCAATAATGCAATGATCCCAGATATAACGTTGTTCGTGGTAAACATTTATCTATTATAGTAATTAATAAGTACAGTCATATACTTTACATTCAAAGTTCCGGATTACTGTCAGTTATTATTTTGTTCGTCTTAAACAACGGACGTAGTAAGAAGAACTAGGTACAATATGAAGTGAATGAGCACGGAACGGGTTGCGCAAGCGCATTGCGAAAGTCTGATCTCCCGCATTCCGAGCGGCTCTAGACAGCCTTGGTGCATCTAAACGATCTAACGCCTAGATTGGGACCTAGGTATTCTAGACCTGGTTACTCTTGTTTAGATTATACGTATTGATATATTTTAGGTGTTATCCTAGACTGCTACACTTTTTGATATTACACGTATTGATAATGTTTAGTGTTTGTAAATGCTTTTGAACTAATCAAAGATGTGTGCTTCTGTAATTTGAGTGTTATAGTATTATTCACTCTGCCTTTTTAAGGCGACTTAATTAAAAATAAAGAGGTAAATAATACAACTTAGACTGCAAAGTGTTTCTAGCGTGGCGGAATGCTTTGTTTTGAATTTAGTAGTTAATTTGTGGTTTATTCAGGTTCTTAGTTTTGTTTGGCTTTGTTGTGATCATCATCATCATATTCAGCCTTTATCGGTCCACTGCTGGACATAGGCCTTTTTAAGTGAACGTCAAGACGGCCGATCGCCTGCTACTTGCTGCCATCTTGAACTGGCTACTGCACGGAGATCGCCATCCCACCTGGTCGGGGGTCCACCAAGACTCCGTTTCCCTAAACGTGGCCTCCACTCCATAACCTTATGTGCCCATTGACCATCCGTTCTTCGGACCACGTGATCGGCCACTGCCACTGCAACGAGCTAATCCTTTGCGCTATGTCGGTAACTTTTGTTCTCTGTCGGATGAATTCATTGCGAATCTTATCCGACAGAGAGACTCCGAGCATAGCGCGTTCCATAGCACGTTGAGCTACGGCAAACTTGAGAACCAGTCCGACAGTCAGGGGCCACGTTTTTGCCCCGTAGGTTATGACGGGGAGCACGCATTGGTTAAAGACTTTTGTGTTTAAACTCTGCGGTATCGGCGATGTGAGAATGTGGTGAGCTTCCTGAATGCTGCCCAGCCCAACTGAATCCTCCTTTCGGCTTCCTCTCGAAGCTGTGTCTTCCCAACTGCAATACGTGTTAGAGGTAGACATATTCATCGACAACTTTGAGAGTAACACCATCGACATTGACCGGACTCGATAGAAAGTGTTCGTTGAACATGACTTTCGTCTTGTCCAAGTGCATCCTTAGTCCGATTCGTCGGGACGATTAATTTAAGCCTGTGCAACATTTCCTTCGCAAGCACTCCAACGGACTGCGGTACCCGAATATGACGATATCGTCAGCGAAACGGAGGTGTGAAACGGTACTCGAGTTAATGTTTTGCCACGTCCAGTTCTAGTCTAGGGTCTTAAAGACGTCTTCCAATGCATTAGTGAACAGGTTTCGGATGTCACTCCTCTGATGACAATGGGATTGGTCAAGCGTTTGACCTCCCGGAATCAGAACGGAGCATGAAACGCAGCAGCTATACAGACCTTTTCAACTCACTCGACGTAGTCGATAATCGATCTGAGATCGTTGAAGAGTACCCTCAGAAACAGACCCTAGGTTTCATCACTGAGAGTCAAAAGCTTCACTTGTCCACAAAGTCCCGCTAAGGACAGGGGCTGATCTTTCCAGAGGTCTTCTTGTAAAACTTGTAGAGACTAACCTCATCAATGCTGACTGTGGAAGCTCACCAGAGAGTGCTGAGTCAGACTGGCACGTGGATCGTTATCCCGGTAATCAGGTTGAGGAACCTGTGACGGTACATTTGCCATAGAAATCCTCGATCTCAGATGACTCTAGAAGAAACAATCGAACCAGAACAGTTCCTAAGCTTCGACAGATGGCTTCTCCCAACTCTTCCACAAAACCTTCGACCCTCTATTCTGCTCAATCGCTTGTTATCTTTTGCGTATTTGAGCAGCGAGGTCTCAGCGTATCAATTTGCGGATCCGCTTCGAAAAGTTTCACATCTGTCAAAGTGGTGTCGGTGTAGTTCGACGTTCCTCCATTAGACTAAGCGTCTCATCGGAGAGTTTGGATTTCCTGCCAGTACGCTTACTCCTGCAAAACCCTTTACCCACGTCACGTATGCAGTCCACTACAGCATCGAGTGCCTCGTCAACTGCCTTTGTGGTTTCCGATGTGTTAAGGGCATCGAATCGGTTTTTTAATTCCAGTTGGATTTTTTCAGAGCTCATCACGTTTTGTTGGAAGTTAGGTCGGACTTCATCAGGCGGGCTCGCTCTCGCTGGAAACCCATATTCACGGTGCCTCTCAACAATCGGTGATTGCTACCGGTTTTAAACCTATTGATCACATCCCTAAATATGTGTTTCCGGTCCGTCATGATGAAATCTATCTCGTTCCTTGTCACAGTATTGGGACTTTGCCATGTCCATTTCCTGTGGGGCTTCTTCTTGAAATATGAGTGCATTAAGAAGAGCCCTTCTTTTTCCAGGAAGTTGACTAGCATTTGCCCCCCGCGATTTCGACTACCGACACCGTGAGGGGGCCTAAACACGATTCCAGTTCGTACACCCACTTTGGCATTGAAATCCCCCATTATAGTGGGCCTTATAGGTGGTATGGAAGGCCCGGGAGACATCCTCGTATGTGTTCTCCACTTCGTCGTCAGAGTGTGCTGAAGTGGGCGCATACACTTGTATCACTTTGAGGGTATACCTCTTAGTGAGCCTAAGTACAAGGTATGCCACCCTAGTCGACACACTCGAGACTGCGATTATGTTGTTAGCAAGGGATTTGTTGACGAGGAATCCACGCCGCCTTGTGACGGATGGTCGCCTCTCGGAAGTAGAAAAGGTGACCCGATGGCAAGGTTACGGTGTCCTCTCCTGTCTTCGGACTTCGCACAACCCTAAAACGTGCCATCGAATCTTACCCAGTTCCACCTCCAGCTCGGCCAGGTGTTCGCTAAGTCTCAGCGTTCGTCCGTTATACGTAGCCAGGTCAAGTTTTTGGTAGCGATCTGTAGCCCGGGGATTCTTAGCACCCCTTGTCCCACCGTCACCATGGCCGCTACCGTGGCCAGGAATAGTGGGACTACCGGGAACTAGGGGCCGTTGCCTTTCGTTGACGTCCATTAAAAGAATTGCTCATAATTGCCACGCTGAGCAGGCGGATTGGCAATGACTGATTGCACCTGTACTGCGGATCTACCTTACTCCCAAAGTAAGGCAGCTCCGCAGTCAAGTGGGCGGTGGGGTCGTCACATCCCTACGCCTCCTTTCCTCCTTTGTGTGATGTCCTTTATAAAATTATGTAGTGGCAGTCCGCCTGCGGCTCTGCTAGTATTATTTTTAGATATTTTAAATGGATTATTCTGATTATTCTGAAGTAAAAAGTAGCCAATGATATTCAGAGAAAATATAGCTTGTAATGTAGTTCAGAGCCTATTGACATTAGACCAATCTTTCCTTTTTATATTATTATTATAGACTAAGCTATAATTTAAATGAAATAAATATACTTCGGCTTAATTATTTCTTTTATTTACGCATTATTATACATATCAATTTGATATACTTCGTCTTATTCACATTTGATACGCAACGCGTTTGTTGGTCAAATCAATACGGCGGAATAGCCGCAATCTATCACTCGAAGCACTAATGGCTTCTATGATACAACTAGATAAGGATTGCCAACGCATTGTTTAAACGTCATGACTTATTGACTAATATAATAAAGCACACTATATAGCTTTAGATGTTGAATGAAAAACTCTACGTTTGATTCCTACTGTAAAAAGTGTGAATTACCAAAATGTTGCCCGATAACCAGTCCACGTTATCATTATCAGTAATATTACTAACAACTATATTACTTGTTTTTGCTCCTAAGAAACTTGTATTGCGGCGAACGTAATGCATATACGTCATAGTTTGCTGTACGCTTTGATTATTTTGTTTCTATATTGCTGTTAAATTAAAAGTAATTTATTAAATGTAGTTGCGGGACATTTTCGACAATTTTTTTGACATGCTTCGTCACGTGTAAAAAAGACTTCATAATTTGTCTAATAGTTTAGGAAGCTACGTTACAATGCAATATATCCTTTATAAAGTGTGATTAGCTGATTCCGAACTCATAGCAGGTGAAATTCTGAAAAATCTTTCCAAGTTAAGGACTATATAAGACTATGTAATATACCAAATGAAATATTCTACCTTCATTTTCAACTCAGGTTTAAGGCATTTCATAAACTTTCAACGCCTTATTATTTTATATTAAACATTAAAAGAGTTATTAAAAATATAGTACATTAAAAACCGGAAAAGGAAAGGTTTAGTTTGAAATATTACATTGAACGATTCTGTCCCCAACAACCATTTATGGAGAGCGATATTAGTTTTTCCGATGATTCAATTGAATGCGCTGAGAGCATATTTACGTTGTTCAAATGTTTCCGTTTAAAGAATGATCAACTTTTTATTAAAAAATGTTGGTGTTATTCTTCCCGCATCGTAAAAACAACGCTACGTTTAAAGAATAAAAACTGGTGCGAAACTGGAGATAATGCAATGTTTCGCAACTATTACATATTTTTGTTCGCCGCAAATTGGTTCGCAAAACTTCCTTCCTAAACTATAACGCCCTTCGCCGCCCCTCCTTTTTTCCTTTTAATTTTTCCTTTTCCGGCAAAAGAAGAGGGAAAGGGTGAATACTTGGGAGCGGAGGGCCAGCGCCCCGCACGAACAATTGGGTTTCGGGAGTTCCGCAACGGATCATATTAAAACACGCGACCGGGAACGGCCAACACCTTTCCCCAATAGTTTAAGTTTACCGGAACCCCAACCAAACGAAGACGCCTTCAGCGTGCCGCCACGAGACGGCTTTATAACCACGTTGTCCGTGCCGGATTTAATGGTCCCCGAACCGATCCCGCCGGTCCTAAAAATACCATACGCCGTCACTGAGCGTTGGCCAATCAAATTGGCTGACGAAACTTGAGTGACCAGCCCCCGGGACCAATCTATATTGCGCAAATTTAAAAATTAAAGCCCAAAATACACCTTAACACATATATATATAATGTATAGTGCCTATTTAATGGTAAAGAGTGGATACTTTTAAAGAAATCATGTTATTAATTTAAATATTTTCCAAATCAATTTGCATTTAATTATTTTTTATGTCATTGTTAAATTTAAAACCTTTTTTTTTTTAAAAAAAAAGTTTTACTCAAATTATTTTTGACAATATTTACCGTTTGGGTTTAGTTTTTTGATATTGTTTATTCTGACTAAAGGGTGTGTGTTATTTTAAACTTATAACCAAAGTTTCCGGAGGGTAACTGCAATAATTTGACTATTGACGCAATGAAAGGTAAAACGCTGGAACTTTAAGACTTTATACTGACCCTTTTTAGATGGCCATCATAACAAATAGACATGATAGACGAGCCACTCTTGAATTCTGTTTCAATTTACTCTTGACATTTGACATGTATCATTGAATATTATTGTGTAAGTTTCAATGATTAGATACTGCATTAAACAGTTTAATGACCACTTCATTAAACTGTTTAATGAAGTGGTCATTCTTTTTCGAACAAAAGAGTCAGTTAAGTTCAATATATTTATAGTTAACAATATCATGATTGTGACGTAAGCTATATACCATCTTAGTCCGCCCGTGTTCATGGATGCTGGACAAAAGTCCGAAACGTGGGGAATTAATATATATCACCAACGCGAAAAATCCGTAAAACAGGGAATTTGATATGTATAATAATCGCTTAAATAAATGAAATAATTATACTAAGATAGGTTTGATGTCGTCACAGTTAACTTTAAG
Source organism: Lamproptera curius (assembly GCA_029286875.1). Classification (NCBI taxonomy): domain Eukaryota; kingdom Metazoa; phylum Arthropoda; class Insecta; order Lepidoptera; family Papilionidae; genus Lamproptera; species Lamproptera curius. The sequence continues at coordinate 785,218 of JAGSMT010000101.1, read as the reverse complement.
GCAGATTGAAGAAGTTTTGGAAATTTTATTTCGTTGTTGTATAGAATAATTTTTTGTTAATTATTTTGTCAATATAGTAAATATAATATAATAAATGTACAGTAATATTAATTTATTTTACACTTTATGCACGAAATATCTATAAATAAAAAAACAAAAACAAAAAACAGACAAAAAAAGCTTAATGCCTACCAGTTAATTCAAAATCACTAACTGTCTACCAGTCTGGTAGTATAGGGAAATGGCAAAAGTATAATGAAAGTAAAAAAAATATATTAGAGTTTAATAGTTATTAGCTCGTAGTTCACAGATAGGCGCACTGTCGCATATGGTCTCTTTTATGATCATCGTCACTACGATGCATAGATTCAGTAGTACGGGCTTGATTTATTTTAAATAACAACATCTCTGCCTTCGCATCAGTTCATATCTCACCTAATGATTAAGATTGTTAAAAATACGTTTTGCAATTATTATTAGATCGTTATTTTGATGCAGGTTACTTGGCGTATTATCGACTAATTTAAATTTATACATAACAAGCTAACGATTTTCTTAAAAGAAAAATGTGTACACCTTAATTTTATTACCAAATAACAAAACCAACATCAATTTAAATTGTCCGAAAATTTATTTGAAACAAGCTAATTACATACTAAAGAAAAATATATACATACACAATACATACAATTTTGTACAGTACTTTCATTAACTACTTCAATAGTACCGCTTCCATGGTCTAGCGGTGTTGGCCCTTGCTTTATAAACCGGTGGTCTTTGGTTTTGGGAAATGGGGACAACTTTGTTTAACGTTGTTTTCGGACGTTAGGAAAATTTGGGGCCGATTTCACCCATTTGTCTGAAAAGAAAATGATCTATGTCTTATGGGCGTAAAAGTTTGGTTTCCACCAACCCACATTGGACCAGTGTGGTGGGATACTGTCGAAAAACCCACAAATGGAGATTGCGTTAAGAAACCAACATTGGATCAGTGTGGTGGGATACAGTCGAAAAACCCACAAATGGAGAAGGCGTGTATTAAGAGAGACCTATGTCTGTGGACTAGCACAGGCTGACGACGATGACTTAAATAATTTGTGAATATAGCAAGATTGATAATTTTAAAAATATTCTTTGTGTTATAACAACGAATTCGATTCATAGTAGGTGAAATTCTGTAAAATCTTTCCAAGTTAAGGACTATATAATATAACAAAAGAAATATTCTACTTTCATTTTCAACTCAGGTTTAAGGCATTTCATCGACTTTCAACGCCTTATGATTTAATATTAAACATTAAAAGAGTTATTAAAAATATACCGTACATTAAAACCGAACACAGGAAAGGTATTAGTTTGAAATATTACATTGCAACTGCATTCTGCTCCGCTAACAACGCTGATTTATGGCAGAGCGATATTACGTGGGCCTTTCCGATGATTCAATTCGAATGCGCTGAGAGCATATTTACGTTGTTCAAATGTAATTCCGTTTAAAGAATGATCATACTTTTTATTAAATAAAATGTTGGTGTTATTCCTTCCCGCTATGCTGTATAAAAACATACGCTACGTTTAAAGACACCAAAAATCTGCGAAACTGAGATAATGTCACATGTTGTCGTCAACTATTATTGACATATCTTGTTCGCGCGCATTTCTGTCGCCTAACACAGCCGCAAATTGGTTACGCAATAATCTTCCTTCCCTTAATTACTATAACGCTCCTTTCGCCTGCCCTCCTTTTTTCCTTTTAATTTTTCCTTATCTCGCGAAAAGAAGAGGGTATAAGGAGAATACTTCGTGACGCGGCGGCAACATTGCGCTCGGAGTTCCTGCACGCATTATATATTAAGTCCTCGACGCGAGTGTCACCTCCGTCTACTAGTTTAAATTTACCGCGAACCAACCCATCGTCGAAGACGCTGTAGCTGTGCCGCCACTCAGACGAAGTGTTATCGCCTTGCCTAGTTCGCCATTCAACCGGCTTTATAACCACGTTGTCCGAGCCGGATTATGCACATGGTCCTTCGAACCGCATCCTCGCTTCTGGTCCTTAAATAGGACATACCATATCGCCGTCACTCGAGCTAGTTGGTCCAATCAAAATTGGCTGACGAAACTTGAGTAACCACGCGCCCGCAACCATATCTATATACTTACGCATTAAGTAGCAAAATTGTTAACAGCTCAAATATACACCTTAAAACATATATATATATATATGTATAGTGCGCTATTTAATGACAGTTAAAAATTTTAATTTGTACATCAATAAAAGCCTGAAGTGCGATACTTTATTGCAAAGAAATCATGTTATTAATTTCCAAATATTTCGTCAAATACCTACAGTTCAAGCAACTTTGCTTATATTTTTTGACTGTGGGCATTGTAGATATTTAAAAACTCTTTATTTTTGTCAGTCTTGTTATTAACTTAAAGTTTTATTCAAATTATTTTGTCACATTGTTACCGTTTAAGCTAGTTTGCTGATATTGTTTATTCTGACTAAGGGCAGTGTGTGATTATTTTAAAAACTTATAACCAAAGTTTCGTTGTAGGTAATCTTTGCGTAATATATTGACTATTGACGCAATGAAAGGTAAAAACGCGCCGCTGGCAACTTTTAAGACTCTTATACTCGACTCTCTTAGATGTTGCCATCATAACAAATAGACATGATAGACGAGCCACTCTTGAATTCTGTTTCAATTTACTCTTTGACATTTACATGTACATTGAATATTATTGTGTAAAGTTTCAATAATTGATACTGCATTAAACAGTTTATGAAGCGGTCCTTTATTTTCAACCTAAAGGGTCATTAAATTATTATAGTTATCAATACATGATTGGATCGTAAGCTTATATAACAATCTTAGTCATGGATGCTGGAAAAAGTCCGAAACGTGGAATAAATATATATACACCAACAGGAAAATCCGTAAAATAGGGATTTGATGTACCTTCATTAACTACTTCAATAGTACCGCTTCCATGGTCTAGCGGTGTTGGCCCTTGCTTTATAAACCGGTGGTCTTTGGTTTTGGAATGTATGGACAACTTTGTGTTATTGTTGTTTTCTGGTACGTTAGGAAAATTTGGGCGGATCACCCATTTGTCTGAAAAGTAAAATGATCTATGCGTCTTATGGGCATGTAAAAAGTCGGTTTCCCACCAACCCGCATTGGACCAGTGTGGAGGGATACGGTCGAAAAACCCACAAATGGAGAAGGCGTGTATTAAGAGAGACCTATGTCCAGCAGTGGACTAGCACAGTCTCACGACTTAAATAATTCGTGAATATAGCAAGAATGATCATTTTAAAAATATTATTAATGTTATAACAACGATATAAGATGCTACGCTTTCAGATATTTTAGACTTTTATCAGCATAGTCTAAATAATACTAGAATGCGACTATAGGTTAGAGACTTGAGTTCTCACAGCGTGCGATCAACTTACATCCATTAAAATGCTCTGTTATTTACTAAAGTACTGGTCGTGTATACAGAGAGTACATTTTTGTTAAAAAGTGACCAAAACGTTAACAGACAAAGCAAATAGCCAATTTTGTAATTAATTTGAGAAAACTACGTAATAAGAAAATATCTATGTAGTATAGTATCGTAAGCACTAAAATTAGGAAAAATAAAATAACTATTTGTATAGTAATTCTAAATAAATACCGAAAAGCTTAGATTTATAAAAAAATCTTTTGGTAAACACTATCTCATTCGAGAGTGGATTGCATACACCAAAAACCGTCGTGAATCCTTTGAATTAAAAAAATATATATTCAAAACACAATCTAATCACACAAACCAAATCTTTATCACCAATGTTTTATCTTCGGTGTCGACTTATATAGAAAGGAATAAAGGATGAACAGCGATAATAATGTGGCGAAAATCCTTACAGCTATTTCAGGAGTAACAAGTTGGCAACAGATGGGAGGCGTTGGCGCCCGAGCGTCGCTCCCTTTGTGCTTGTGGGCCAAAGTGTCCATTGTCATCGCGTAGTGGACATTGCGCACTAGTTATTATGACCAGTCTTTATCTACGCTTTAAGATATAGTAAATAGCCTTTCTGTTTTTTTATTATTGTTAACGTATCCTTTTTTGATTTAGGGACGTTTTAAGTATAATAAATTTGAATAAGTTATCGAGGAACGTTTGTGTTAAAGGCTGCTATAGTACTAATTTTTAATGATATCACAACATAGTAATGGAATGTTCGTTGGTTTTTTTTAATTGTAAAATACGTATATAATAATAATATCTCCGGACGATTAACACAACGTCATCTAGTGCCAAACTAAGCAAAGCTTGTACTATGGAAACTAGACGACTGATAAATACATGGATTTATTTTTGTAAATAAAAATATATTATATATATATACAAACACACGGACACGAGAATAACAGTATATTCATCGCGATTATTTTTCTGTGGTGACTAATTAACTTAAAGATGACAATCAAAAGCCCGTTGAGTTTCTTTCGCCGGATCTTCTCAGGTCAAAGGTCCTATTCCGAATTGGTGGTAGCGTTGACTGTCAATAAGCAAGAGTAATATAATAAATATTAAATAACGCTTCAAGCTAACATGGCAATATGTTAGCCTGTGGTAAGTGATATGCCCTGCAATAGTAAGGAGCCATAGTAGCAACAAATCCGCTCATGATTATGTAATGTCTCAATTACTCAGTAATTACGCTGGCTAGCCCTACAAACCGTAGTACAGTAGTGTTTAGACACTATTTATTTAAGCGGATGTAGGCACGGTGATAATATGTCGGACATTGTAAAAAGGAAACCTTACAAGTTTTGCTAATTGGCACATAAATAATATTGTCAAAGATTTTTATTTGATTTTAGAGGTAAATATTATGTCGGCGCATATAACACACAGAAAATTATAAGATGACATTATTCATGTTGTATTATTTTTTCTGCAATCCGAACGGAAGATTTATAGTAGACTGAAGTCCGTCGACGGCTTTGCCTGATTTATTTTTCTGTGATAAAAAGTATCCCTGATTCGAACCCACTATAGAATCTAACATGCCCCATGTCGCAAACACAGACCTGTGTACACCTAATCGAGCAATTTAAAACTTTTATACGGGACCTTTCACTTGCCCTTTACTTTCCTATAATTTGAGTCATGTAACAGACATTAGATTAAACATTGAATGCAATATACTTACATAATGTAGCAATCATAGAGAAAACCGGAAAAATACATTACTTTGTTGACTTTTTTTTCTCGATTTTGCACTGAATTTAGTTAAGATTACGTATTTTGTGAATTTAAAATGTATAATGTTCACAACAAGTTAAATTTGTCCATGATTGACTAAAAATAAATGAAACGGTTAAATGTCCAGATAAAACATAGCAAAAACTGAGGTTTTCAAAAAAAAATTGAGTTATAGCAAAGGTCCAGTGTACATTCCCAAAGCTTGTGTTCATATATATAAAGTAATTGAAAAATATAAAATGTAAAGACTAGAATATAAAGTCTGGTACCTTGTTTGATGAATTTACTCAACTAAAAAAAAGTGCTATTAAATTCACGCAGGCGTTCATTAATTGAAATTCTAACGAGGATTTATTTTTGAAAAATGAAACCTCATCAAATATGCAATCGAAATTATTAATGTAACTTCAAATAACATAGTATACTATTTTCATATAGAGTTGTTTCAATCCCAATTATTACCTAAGTAATACTGAATTACATGAAGTTAATTAAGGCGCATCATAGTGTAATTTAACAAAAATATTTTCACTATACCAAACCATAAAAGATTGATAGCGCGTCAAAACATGTCAAGCTTAATCTCTTCTGATTTATTGCGTTATTGTTCGCAACTTGGTCTATGTAGACTAAACTGAATCGCAAACTTGTTCGTTCAAGTGTTAGTTGGGAATTGCGGACAGCTTAGCAGTTGGGAAACTTACGTTAATTAGAGTAAACAGATAAGGTAATTACTTACCGCTTGGTACTTCTACGTTGTTGCAGTGCGATAGCTGGCTTTTGTTTAGAAACTATATTTTGATTGCAGTTTAGCTGGAAATATATATACATATGTTGTGATACGAAAGTATAGTGTAACTATGTTTTATTGTAATACGTGTTATATATCTATATGTTTTATTTGTAATGTAACGTGGACGTATTGATTTGAAATTTCATACTAAGTTTTTCTTTGTACAAATTTTGGTGTAGAATAATATAAGCTAAATTACCTATAGTCTAGAAATTACTAAAGACTCACTATACCTAATTAATAGCATGTACAATGTTAATTTAACATTTTTTATTTTACATCATTTTAAATTCCTTTAGCAGTAACAAAATAATTGATACATAAATCGGGTGGTTTTCTCGACACTAGAATTACTATATTCATATCATTATTTCGCAAGATATTAAAGACTTCTACTTTCCCATATATAGTACGATCTCAAAAATTATTCTGGTTCTTTAGGTTTAGTAAGAACTTCAAGTGCCTTCTACTGCTATAACCTAATGGGTATGCCAAACTATTCGGGACCTCTTAGTGGAATGGCCACTTTCGTGCAAACGCTAAGTAACCCGTAAAATGAACAGAAAAGGCTCATATTACAGCAATCGATATGACAGTTAATATGAAGTAAGTACACAGGGCGACGTAGTTAAGCGAGAGTTAAGCTGCAATTGTTTTGCTTAAATTGAACATGGACAAAGGACAGTGCTTACGTAATAGGTAAGTAATACAATCAGTGGAGTAATAAACCATATGTGTACTAGCGAAAAAAGACCGATTTCAGCGTCATCATCATCATCAGTCAGCCTGTGTCAGTCCACTGCCCGACATAGACCTCCCGTAATGCACGCCACCGCTAACGCAATTTCAGCGTAATGTGATTAGTTAATTGCTTTTAGCAATGGTCACAGGATGGACTGTCTGACTGACATGTTCTCAAAGGACGGGTATAATCTATACAAATAAATAAAATTGGGGTGTCTTTTTGTAACATCAAAACCGTTTATAAATTACATACATATAATAAAGCAATATTTTCTTTGTAAGTTTTGTCTGTTTGTTCGTTCTGGCTTATCTCTTGAATGGGTAACTTTAACGGGAACTTCACTGGATGCTGATTTAACTGTGAGTAACTAAGGCTGCTTACATCATCATACATCATCAGCCTGTGATAGTCCACTGCTGGACGTAGGCCTCCCCTCATACACCCCTATCCATTAGAGGGTTTTAGACCGTATCCCAAGGCTGTTTCTGTAAAAAAATATTTTTATATGGTCCCGAGCAATGGTTAGTTTAAAATATTTTTTTATTTACTTAATAAAGCTTACCAACAAGATGTTAAGCAATTAAACACGATGATAATATCAGAAATTATTTACAGTTTTTGCTTTTTGATTCCTGTACGCTTTACAAATGGTTACAATTCGTTGGTTTTAAAAAAAGATCTTGTTAATAGACCAGACAGATTGAAACCTTATTACCAGTAAGAAGCAATCCCTTCTAAGGTTTCTTGCACTCAACGCGCGCTAGATTTATAAATGTGTCTAGGCTTGCTACGTTGCGTTGCCTTAAAACTTCATTATGTTCGTTAATTGTATGTGAATATTTTAATATCACATTATCGGCCTGTGATATTCCACTGCTGGACATAGGCCTTCCCTAATAGACCCCTATCCCTAATACACCACGCTGGTCCAATGCGGGTTGGTGGGTGGACCGACTTTTTACATGCTCATCCGACGGATGGATCATCTTACTTTTCAGACAATTGGGTGATCAGCCCAAATTGCCCCCGCAGGATTCGAACCCACGACCTCCGGTTTCTAAAGCGGCCCATACCACTAGGCTACGGAGGCAGTTATTTTAATATATCGTATATCAAATACAATAATAATAATAGGACATTATTGTCGGTCTATGATAAAGACCAGCCAATTGCGCAGAAGATATTATACTGCACGATTATACGTGCAAACACATGTGAATGTATTTCTTCACCTTCATCGTCTGATGGGACAGATAACCGACACGACCGAAGAGATCAGGCATAGGAATGACTTTTACATGCCCATCCGACGCATGGATCATCTTACTTTAAAGGCATCGAGTGATTCGCCCACATTGCCCTAACCAAATGAAAACAACTTCGTCATCAAATATATAATGTATATAGTTATATGTCGAGGTATGCTACGAAATCAGCAAAACAATAGTGTTTGAACATTGTAACACTATATTCGTGGCGTCTGTAGACAAAACTGCCACTGTTAGGTTATTTTTTCGCCTATTCTGGATAATATCTATTTGTAGGAAAAATTTTGCCTAACTTACTAAGAGTTACATCGGCTATCATCCAGTAGACATTCCTGTGAAAAACGGATCAGCCATTCAAGAGATTAGCTACAACAAACAGACAGACAAAAAATTGACAAATGTTGATTTGTTAAATGTATCGGTTATATCAAATCAATGAAACTTTTAAAAATGTTTATTTTGATGTTACAAACAGAATCCCATTTCATTCATATGTATAGATATACATATGAATGAAATGGGATACTTGTTATCTAACAAGTAACATTCCAAAACGGTTGAAACAATCATCAAACTGAAAATTACTAAAGGGCACTAAAACATACGGCAAACACTAGTTCGCGAGCGTTAAGTAAACAAAGTCCGAGTTGATATTTTCACAGCTGTTACCAAAATAGAACAAAACCAGTTATGTTTCTCCCTAAAGTTGCAGTGAACACATTAAGCTTCAAATTTAGGCATTATAATTACAGAAATGAAATCAAAACGTATGCGGCTTAAAAATAAATATTGGACCCTGAAATATTATAGCCAACACAGAAAGAGAGAGGACAGCTTTTTCGCAAATGTTGTATAAAAACGATATGTCTCTGACTTAAAAATTATTTCGCTTTTGATAAAGGAAGATCCCTAAGGTCCCTTTTTATAAGTGACAGTCTGGTGTAGTATCGCCGTATTTTCAAATCTACTGCAAATCAATAGTGTGTAAATATTACGGTCTTCCGGTTTTAAGGGCGCCGTTGTCAGCATAAATACTGGGTAAATGAGACGTAAAACCTATATCTCAGCCTTACATTTCTAACGTACATCATTTCGATTTATTCGTTCGATTATATCGCTACTGATTTTACCTGTTTAATCATATATAGTCGGAACAAACAATTGTACTAGTAAACTTCGATTAATAAATATTTAGTCGTATTTAATGACGACGTCAAAATATTTATTTTCCGTTTAAGTATCTGAAAATTTCCATAATATTCGATGATGAAACATCAACACTAGTTAGATAATCGACACTAGACAAAATTACGTAAATAAGGCTAGGCTGGGATAATATGTGGAAGGAATCCGTTTGACGCAATGTATTAAGTATTGAAATCGTTGTTTTTGTACGATTGCAGCGTCCAACATTCGCGCTTCATTAGTGTCCGATTGCATTATAATGACACCGCAATATATCACGGCACACGTCTGTCGGAATGGGGAAGCAGATTTATAAGTACGCGCCTCGCTCGGTGATATTAGACAGAATTACGTAAATATTGTCGGTGCACTTAGACTGAACTATGCAAGCGATGTTTCGCTACTTACTGCGCTTTGGGGTCGTCTGTTATCAATCTTACCTTAAGGTACAACCCACTGTTGACAAAATTCAACTAATCATTTTTATTAAGATTAGTATGAATCTAAATAAACTTTATTCGGACTGTATAGCGAGGGAGTAATTACATATCTTTTGTACAGAACTTTACTAGTGTCTTTAATTAAAATGGTCACGAGATAAGCATAGCGATTTGATTGGGATGGGATGATTGTTGGAGATATAACAACAACTTGAGGCAGATCGACTGTAATCCGACCTCCACAAGGTAAAAATCATCTGATGAATGGATTAGATGACAATTTAATTGTATCAGCGTGGTGGGATACGGTCCAAAACCCTCTAGTGGATAGGGGTGTATTAGGGAGGCCTATGTCCAGGCGTGCACTATCACAGGCTGATGATGATGATGATGATAATTATAACCGCTAGGGCTTTACAAGAAACGATAAATGATGATCAATCCGACCTACGTTTTTATTATTGTCGGCACTCTTCAAGCAGTTAGTTTATTAAACACTAGCGAGCCGCCCGGCTCCGAGCGGGTGCAATACTGATATCTGTAAAATCTACGGAAAAATATATAAATTTATCAGCATTTCTCTACAATATTATGCAAGAATTATAGATATGAACCTTCCTCTTCAATTACTCTATCTATTAAAAAAACCGCATCAAAACCCGTTGCGTACTTTTAAAGACTCACGCATACATATAGATATAGGGGCAGAGAAAGCGACTTTGTTTTCTACTATGTAGTGATTGACCTAACGAACTAGTGTACTGGTATAATTGTAACACAAAGTTGTTATTTTGCAAGATTCGAACCCACGACTTTCGACTACACGGAGACTCGAAGGCAAATTTTTCCGATATTCGCTACTTTAACCAAATGAATAATTAAATCTGCAATAATAGCAACGAGTTATTGATATTCGGTCAAGGATAAAATAGATAAGAACTAGTTTCCAATAACAGATTGATATCGTTCATTCAATTTGTCCACGCCATTAGTTATTACGTCTAATCTATATTTATTAATAGACTGCATCGTTTTGTATTCATTTGCCTAGTCCCCGCCTTCGTAGTGCTTAATTAATTATAATTTGTATTTATGAATGACACACGTATTTCTATTATCAATATAGACAAAGTCATACGTCTGGAAACGACGCTTGGGCAATTTATAATCAGTTATCTTTTGAAACAGCATCGGTTTTAAACTAACGATCGAGTTCCCTTATACCTATATAAATAAAATAAAATATATTCTACAAAAAGTCATTTTTTTTTTATTATAATTATTATGACAAGTCACTCTTCAAGCGCGGTATAAAGATATTATAACGCTAGGCATCGATGATAACACTTGTATTGCCGATGTCCATGGGCATTGCTTGACCACTTTCCATCAGGTGGTCTCCGTAAAAAACGGAAACAATCTGTTGACAAATATTTGACACAACATTTTCATGTAGTTTGTACTTATAATATAAATCCTTGCGGCGAAACTTTAGTAAGTTCTTACTTCATAAAAATAGGCATATCTTAATCGTTGTCCATCTAATGTTTAGACAAAAAAGACTTTATTTTGTTCTGTTGTAAAGTAGTAATGTAAATTCACTACAATGTTTCGGTATTGAGTGCACCATTTTTAGTGTATATCGTAATCGTGTTAACATAATGTTATATCTAGGTCTTAAATTGTTAATCTAAGTTAAGGGAGTCATCCACTACATTTCTTATTGATGCTTGACCTTAAGCAAAACACCCTGAACCACAAGCTCGTCTCGACTGACTTGTTTCATTACCTCTTTAATATTTGTTAAAGCTCCATAATCGATCCTTAAATACTAATATAGGTTAATAGGAATCATTGTCATAATTTTAGCCATTTTCCTTAGAATACTCTAACCAAGCAATTTTCGGAAACTGGGTCATCGGAGCGTTCGTCCTCGCAACAATTTCCCCCGCAATAGCCTACATTAAGTGGATAAAGCAATTGAGTTTCACGCGTGGGCGTGTTGGCCCACTTCCCCAATTTCCCCGCCCACGCGTGGGTAATGGATTCACACCCTTGTATTTCGTGGGCGTGTCGACATATCGTCGCCTCAGTATCTAACCCCCGCAAGTTTTTAGACACACTTAAAGGTCGTATTACTTACTTACGTCAAGCTAAGCGATACAGAGTTACAGAAATGTTGCTCTTTTAAAACTTTCAAATTGACAAAATACAGATTACATTGTTATAAACTGATAATTAGAAATTACTAAAAGTTATGCCACAAAATTGTAAAAAAATCCATCAAATTAAAAGTGATTTTAATTTATTACAATAACTTTGAATATCTTTTAAGCTTTAAAACTTAAACGTAAATTAAAAAAAAAATAGTGATACCTAATTAATTTCAAGTCACTGTCATAAGTTAAAATTATTGCCGTAGCTTTGAAGGTAATAAGCCGTGCTAGAAGTGATATAGAGGACCGGGGTTTGTTAAATTCATATCCATTGTTAGTAAATTAAATAATATTCTTCTTCCAACCCCGTTTATTATATTTTTAATATATAAATAATAGCGCAGATGGAGAGTGAAAACTATTAAAGCTCCATTCAGTTCAAAGACGACAGCACAAAGCGCCGTCGGATTTTGGCTACTTAACGGTCATTCCTCAAACTTTGTGATATTATCGGACGTGGATGCTGGAAGGATTAAAATTTTTAATTAAAATTGTTACCATTATCCCGTTCTACTGCCACTTCTACTGAAGATAGGTTCCGTACATTTTTTAAATTAATTCACTTGTACAATGGTATAACTCCATATTTATATATTTCATTGCGCGGCTAAACAATCACGTTTATCATTCTGAACTTGTCTTTTATTACAAAAGTCTAAATCTTATTAGTAGAGCAATTTGTTTCTCTGTAACATTAAAGCGTATTAAAATACTTTACTTGTGAAATGAACAACGACGTACAACTACACTTTGATATAAATTAAAGTGGTATCTTGTTTATATTGACCCGCCTAGAGCAATGCCACACAGTGCTTATTTATTCTGTAAATATGTCTGAAAATCTACTGTGTTCATGTTTAAACAACGATGTCATAACTAGATGAACGGTTCTTAGTATTTAATAAGTGAAAACGGAAAACTGTCTGTACAAGTTGATAAATAATGCAATTTTTACGGATTTTATCGCCTTCAATTACTTTCAAATTATACCCGACCTTAGTCGTTCCCGTGATCAAGGATCCCGGAAAGGGTTCAAAACGTCGGGTATCATTTTAAATAGTTGTAAAGTAAATAAACGCGATAAAATCCATGTATTATACTGTATAGTTTTTATGAATACATTATTTTATGTTTATGTCTATCATCATCATCATCATCAGCCTGTGTTAGTCCACTGCTGGACATAGTCCTCCCCTACTGCACGCCTTTTCCGTTAGGAGGTTTCTGGACCGTATCCTACCACGCTATGTACAATATTGCGCATATAAGGGGCGAATGATATGTACAGTACCATTCACTCATCAGCCTGTGATAGTCACTGATGATCTAGAGCTCCCTATACAACTCCATTAGAGGATTTTTGGACCGATCCATCACACGCTGTTTCCAAAGCGCTTGTTGGGTGACGACGTTTTAATGTCCTATCCGAAGAATACGATCATTTACTTGTTCAGAGTAACGTTGGAAGATCGTTGCATCCACAATTGCCGACACGAACCTAGACACAAAAAAAGTAATGTTGAGCAATCCGCTGATTCGACCTACCTTCGGTTTCTAAGCAATGCCACTTATGACTAAGCTGCATCGGCGGTCTATAAAGTCATATTATAACTGTTTCAAAAAATACGTCGTAATTTATTAGGTATAAAATAACGATATGGAAGTACTTGATCATCAATCTAAGCGAATCAATGCCTGTAATCAGACAACAAAGAGGTTCAATGATTAAATCGATTGTAGTTTCATCTTTGTGTTCGAGCAAATCCAACGTATTCTCTTATATAAATCCATTCGTTGTCGTCTAGTTAGTAAAATAACAATATTTTGCTATTGAATGTTTTGAAAGGGAAAGAAAACGTTGGTACACGTTTATTAAGATAATATATAGATGAAAGTATAAGTTCTGTATGTTCAATTCACAGAGATTTCAATATTGATGGCCAAAGAACTGAACGTGAACTGAGGTTTCAATGACGTTAAAATGTATTTGTTTTAATTTTAATATTCTTTAACGTAGTATGGTCTCATGCTTTAAATACCGGAGATCGTGGATTCGAATCCTGCGGGGACTCAACAACTTTTCATTGTTGTTTCCTAGTTGGTTAGGGAAATGCGGTCTGATCACCTGATTGCCTGTTAAGTAAGATGATTCATGCATCGGATGGGCGTGTATATATGGTAATTATATTACTTGATATGATGTTCATATTCATTGAAATCGCACAAAATCTCACCTTATCGATACAATACGCTTTATAGCGATTGTCTTTATAATTCTTTACAATATGAAATTGTTTTCAACAAATTTATTTTCTTACTATTGTGCGAATATTTATCCAGCTGGTGTGAAATGGCGCGAGAACTGCGCATTTGTCATTCCATGTGACATTGGTTTATTTCATTTGCACGTTCGTAATACGATAATAATAATAGGAGAACGCGCGAAATACTTATTCTTTTGCACGTATCATGTGTTGATTTGTTATAATTTATAGTTTAACAATATAAAATGTTAAGAAAACCGACTTCGAACCAAAATAACATGTTAAAATAAGATTGATAATAAAATTACGAAGGCTTCTAATCACCCACGATGCACTAATCATAAAGTTATGTATATACATCAAATTTATCGGCAAACAATTTGTTTATTCGGCAACCAGACCAGGCGAGTAGATTTTTTACGTGATAATAAGCAAAAAGGCCCACAACTTATGCAATGCCTCGTAAAGCACCTCCAAATTGCATGCTACCTACAGACATTGGACGATCATAACATATAGTTTAATTAGTAAATAGACTACGTAGGGTGTCTATTATAGTATACAAAGAGTACAGGAATGCATGCACACTACTGATTTGCGACCGAAATAGGCTTCCATGAAAATAGTACCTTAAATAAAGAAGATAATTTATTTTTACCGTTAAAACGCTATTGTACCATATAATTATTTATTATTAGATAGTGACACAATGCGTCATAGGTACCTGTTAAAATAAAAAAATAAACTAATTTAGAATTAATCTAGCCATCATTGTCTCATTGTCACTAAATTGGATCTGCTATAAGATTCACCATAGTTTTCAAAAGTTTTACTATCCTTCTACCAATTTCGAGAATAATACCCACTCGATAAGTATTAGCGAAACTCATCTACCAGGAAAACATAAGTATCTCAAAGGTTTTGAGATACTTATGTTTTTTCTGGTAGACTCGAACCCTTTTTCCGGAACTTTCCATACGCGTAACACGAATTGATAATTTTAGAATGTCGCAGAAGCGTCTACGTACGCACAAATCTCGAGGTGTGACGTCACGTGATGACGTCACGCCGTGGGCGAAATCCATCCGCGTTGATAATACGTGGAAAATCGCAAATCCATTTCCCTTATCACGTTCATTTCCATCGGGGTACTAAGCAATATGACGTAGTATAGAAGATTAGTCAGTACGGATTCGCAATGTAAGTTAATTACTGTAGCCATTTGTTTAGGTTTAGTCTTTAGTTTAATTAAGGCTGTAATTTCTTTAAATTACAATTAAATATATTATAGGATAAATTTGATAGATAGAACTAATCACGACAAATGTCTTACAAAGAGTTGAAACATCGTAAAAATATATAAATCTGCTTAAAAACATTAAAAAAACTAAAATAATCGTTACTGTATAATCACACGTTGTTGTATTTCGATGAGAGTCACTTTAACTACTTCTTATAAGTTTTATAGAGTTAACGTTATTTAATTTAATTTTATGTATTCAATTGTGTTCTCGTTTTCATCATCATCATCATCATCATCATCATCAGCCTGTGTTAGTCCACTGCTGGACATAGGCCTCCCCTAATGCACGCCACCGCTTCCGATCTTCGGCTATTCTCGTTTTACGCTATTAAAATTCATCATCATCATCATCATCAGCCTGTGATAGTCCATTTCTCGATATTGGCCTACTTTAATACACCTCTATCCATTAGGTTTTGGACCGTATTCCACCACGCTAGTTCAATGCGGGTTGGTGATTATCTTGATCATTTTACTTTTCAGATGATTGGGTAATCAGACTTAATTGTCCTAACCAACTAAGAAACAACAATTAAGATTTGATGAGTCCTCGCAGGATTCGAATCCACGACGTCCGGTTTCTAAAGCACACGCCCTTACCACTAGGCTGCGGAGGCAGTTGGCTATTGAAATTGAACTATATTATTACGTTGCATAGCTTATCTTCTGAGCGGGCAATTAGTATAAGGCATTAGAGTTTTTAAATGACGTGTCGTTGATACGGCGCAGTATGGGAATAAATGAAAATCACTGTGCATATTTGCATTGATTTATTGATACCTTAATTAAAATGCAAATTATAGAGCTCCATTACCAAAGCCCTATTGATAACCCTTTCATCGGGCCAATTTTAATAACCAGCAATTAAGTTCAGTAGCCGGCTCGAACGCGAACCATTTCTAAAACAAAAGATGTCGACCAGACGTGGCGCCTGTCATTACGAAATAGAGGTTTACAACTAATTCATTCGTTTAATTAAGACTTTTCTTTAATTTGAATTGTCCCACAGTCTATATTTTGTTAAAGACTTTGTCTAGTTGTAAGTTATCTTTAAGGCAAAGGTGAATAAATTTTATAGAGTTGACAGCTGTATGATTGCAACTAATCGTAAAGTTTGATGTCAATATTATCCACTTTCTTAACCGTGGAGCATAAAGAAAATGTTCAAATTTTATTAAAAGTACGGGTAAATCATCAGTAGTATTGCTGATGTCCATGGGCGTCGGTGACCACTTCCTATCAGGTGGCCCGACTGCTCGTTTGCCTTCGTCGGCAATAACAAAAAATCATTATTATACAGGGAGGTCGTTGCTTTTTATAATGTTGTCGTCTACCATTACTTACTACGTACTGTCTATAACCCTAGGCTACGTGGCTTTTTTTTAAGTTATCGCTGGGTCAGCTTCTAATTTATATGTCATTTTATATGAAAGACTTATATATTTATATTATAACGATTTGATGAGCAGGACCTAAACTGACCAAAGACCAGCTGACCTGTCATGCAGAGTCTAGAATAACCTTGACCACTAATACGATGGAATCTTCTTACTACTTTACACACTGTTTTCATACTGTTTCTTCTTACAAACTCACTAATTTACCATCATACCTATCTACATTACTTTAGCACCACCTAAATTAGTTCTGAACATAGGCAGTATTTTGTACAGCATTAATCACCTTTAACTGTTAAAAGATATAAGAATATACAAAAGAGATAGAAGTGTGAAGAACTGACTGATAGGGGAAGATCTTTTAATCGCATCATCGTGGAGATGTACTTGACGTTTATTTCAGACATTTTGGTTAAATGTAAAGGAAACCTTAACTGTTTTCACCCCTTGTACTTCTTGACATATCTTGAATTGTATCATACTTCTTCATCAGGGACAAGGAAAGACTCCTTAAGCCTTAAACAACAGACACGAGTTAAGAAAAATTTTCGTTCCTGTCACTACGCACAGATATACCCTTTACCGCCGAGTGACATACACGTGAAAACAAAATTTCCGCCCCACGTCTGTCTTCCGCCTGAACAATCACGTCTGCTGCTCATTCGTTAACACGTCAATTGCAAACGAGGCTAGGATTATCACGTCAACTGTAAAGGAGGTGGAGACTATCACGCCGACTGTAAAGGAGGTTAAGGAAGCGCGGTGCCAGTGTGTCGGTGCCACGGGCGGTCCGTTGCCACCCCACTGGCAATCGGGCGGGCGTCTACTCGGCGCCTACTTGCGTCACGGCAAATTGCCGCCCGATTAATTGCTCGCTATGGGCCTATGTGTCATCGGATATCGATATTGAAATTTATTCGATTGGACGATTTGGGAAGGGTGGTAAGTTGGAAACTTCGGGTTTTGTTACTGACTAATATGCTAGGTTGGGAATTAAATCTCATAACATAAAAATATCTTAACTAGACTTCATTGTATTGCTTTTTAATTAGATAAGTTTAATAATCAAAGTTGACTATAGTTATAAATATATGTATAAATATATATGACGTACTCCTCGACTATGCAAAAACTGGCTCTACCTAGAGATAGCAGATAGGTCATCGCTACTAGCTACGAGAACCACGCCATAACACTACTTTTCGGCAGTAATAAACACCGTGATGGTACTTTCGTAGGCTGTCCTCTGTAAACTAGAATCTTACCATCTTAAAAATTAAATTAATATCACAATGTTCTAAATCATAATACGTCATGTATGTAGAATGTTCTCCGCGGCGGACACAGGCCTAGTCTAATGCACGCCTTCTCCATTAAAGCGCTTTTGGACCGTATACCACCACGCTTTTCCAATGCTGGTTGTTGGGTGGACCGACTTTTACATGCCCATCTGACGCATGGATCATCTTACTTTTCACACCGAGCGATCGACCCAAATTGTCCTAACCAACCAGAAAACAACGCTAACACTAAGTTGTTTCCCCGAGGTATTCAAACCCACGACCTCCGGTTTATAAAGTAAGAGCCAATACCGCTACGCGACGGAGGCGGTATGCCATTTATAATTATCAAATGTTTTTCAAACTATTAGGCTATCAATCTCATTTTTTATAAATATTTAATAGAACAGTCATTTAAACTAATCTACCCATTAAGATACATAAAAAGTTAATCTTTCGACACGACTATGATGGTTTTATGGCTTTTAAACGCCTGACATATACCTTTATTTTTTTACGGAGAACGAGTTTTGTACTTATCAAATAAAAAAAAATTTTTTGCAATAAGATATTTCAAAAAATTCATTTAATGTTACACGCCGCATTGAAGATATCCACAGAAGTGTCATCATTAACTTTCTTACGTTATTAAAAAGTATTTAGTGTATTTGGTATATTTACGCAAAGCTATAAAGTTTTTTACAATTTAATATAGTTTTATGTAAATATTTACCCACCAAGACGTCACACTAGATGTGAATGGCTTTATGGGTAACAAACCATGAAAACAATATTCGATTGCTAATAACAGTCTCATGGGCTTTGACAAAGACACTTGCTAGCTCAAAAATATTATTTAGTAATACGAAAAACTGAACATACTGTCATTAAGGATAGTACAACTAACTGGGGTTTTGGACCGTATCCACCACGCTGGTCTAATGCGGGTTGGTGGGTGGACCGACTTTACATGCCATCCGACGCATGGATCATCTTACTTGTCAGACATTTGGGTGATCGGCTCAAATTGCCCTAACCAACTAGGAAACAACAATGAAAATTTGTTGAGACCCCATGGATTCGAACCCACGACCTCCGGTTTCTAAAGCATACGCCCATACAACTAGGCTACGGAGGCTTTCATAGTAAAGGATACAAAATAATTAAATTTATTACGAAACGACTACCTTTTTTTATTGATCAATTGTCACCGAGAGGGTTGGTGGGTCCAATCCGCATTGGACCAGCGTGGTGGGTTACGGTCTAAAAACCCTAATGTAGAAGGCGTGCATTAGGGGAGGCCTATGTCCAGGTGTGGTCTAACTCAGACTGATGTGATGATATACATTTCTTACCATGACATGATTTTTATTCGAAATGTTCTATGTTATTAGACCTTAAATTTACTTTGTCGTGTAATGACTTCCTGTGTCATTTGCACAGCTGTCGCGGTGTCAATTGCAGTCTTTTTAATTGTGATGACGGCCAATTTTCAGGGCGGAAGTGCTATTACCCCTATTTGGCTTGAAAACCTGATATTACGTTTGTATGGCAAAGCTATTGATTATAAATGAATGCATACGACATAAGACGTTATAAAAATAAAAGCTTTTACTAATAAAATTAAATGAAATATTTAGAATAATAAATGAAGCCAAATACACAATACTTTAATGTGTTCAATTTTTAAACGATTAGCCCGTGTAATGTATTCTCGATGGTTGCGGCCCCAGCATTTCTATATAATTTTGCACCAAGTAAAGACAGTATATATGCTAAAATAAAGGTTCATCTTTCGATTAAGACTACACTTCACACATCGCATCATCAGCCTTTTAGTCCACTAGTGACAAGCCTTCCAATACAACCTATCCATTAGGGTTTTGGACCGATCCACACGCTGGTCCAATGCGGGTTGGGAGGTAGGACATTTTAACATAGCTCATCCGAATAAGGATCATCTTACTTTTCAGACAATAGGGATCGCCAATAATTGCTCTAACAACTTAAAACAACACTGAAAATTTGTTGCGTCCCCGCAGATTCTGAACCACGACCTCGGTTTCAAAGACACGCCTCATACTAACAGGCTAGGAGGCATGATCAAAACAGCCAATCCATCTCCATCCATCTTATGGTCATCTTTATATATGGAACAACCGGATTTTCAAGAAAAGATAAGTTTAGAGTAAAATGTGTGGCGGTCCCGATTGCCAAGACCAGCTGTGACAGTCGTTGTAATCAGATTTTCTTAGCCTGATATTAATCTTTGTGCTTAATAATTGTCATTAGGTAGAATTTTGTGGATCAGAATATCCATCATTTGGGACAAACTGTTACAGAAAATTGTAACATATCACTAATTGGCGCACTTTCCTCGCCTTGACCAAAGGATCCCTGCGATTAGCCTCGTATTATAAGCGATTCATTACATGCGATAGAAGGTATTATATAGACATGGTCAATGGTCATAAATTGCTGCTAACGACAAGAAATTAAATGACCATTGAAAGAACAGACAGAAGCAGTATAATTAAAACAGCGGTCTTAATAAATTAAACAAGCTTAGACGATATCGCAAACGGTATAGTGGATACTTCGCTTTTATATGGATGTTCATGTCGGCTTGAGCTCTTAGCTTATTGAGCAAGTGCTTATTGGCGACTGTAAAAGGCTAGTAGCTTTAGTTACTTCCAGCTACATCAGCTATATTCCAGTAAACAAAAGCCACGTCAAAATCGGACCAGTCGTTCCAGAGATTAGCCAGAACAAACAGGCAGACAGACTAACAAAAATTACAAACAAAAATTGTTATATATACCAGTTATATATCATAATGTACTCTTTTAAAACGGTTGTTTTCATGTTACAAACAGACATCCCAATACAAATTCATTGATTAAAACGCTACATGTGTGCCACTTCGTTACAATGTATTACTTCTTTATCACTACATAGTAACAAAGTCGCTTTCTCTGTCCCTATATCCCTATGTATGCTTAAATCTTTCAAACTTAGCAACGGATTTCAATGCGGTTTGTTTTAATAGATAGCGTGAAGAGGAAGCTTTATATTTATAACACATGTTTAAATATTGTAGATATATTTTCTATCAGCATAGCTCCATACTGAAGCGGTCAATGTATATTGCAGTATATAATAAAGATGATTACATTTATTATGCAGAGTCAACTGGCATATAACTTCCAAGGATCAAAAGAGTAAACTTTATGTTACCTTTAGGCATAAGGTGACAGACCTATATAGGCTTTACTAACCAGAAAATTATCAAACGCTTATATTAGTTTTTAGGCAAAAAGGTGATAGAACTTTATTGTCATAACTAATCCCGTAACATAATTGATCTCCCGCAGGGTTAGAACGATTTGTATAGCACAAAATGCAAGATCACGTAGGCGGTTAAAACCGTAGCATTACCTATAGAAATGTTGTCCACTAAATAACAATATACACAGGTTTTTTAATTATTTTTGTTTTCATAAGATACTTAACGAAATAACATCGCTTTCTCATATGTTGTGATGGCCGTCTTAATGTACATTAACAAAAAATATAAACAGTTATTAAATACGAAATCGCTTATAAAACTTCCGCCATTCATAGCGTTTATCTCATTTCCACACACCTTCGCCTCGTTCAGATACAATTAACATAAAACGAATTTAAACACAATATAGTAATGCACATAAAGCAGCGAGTTTAATTATGTTAATCACTTGGTAGAAAGCAAACATTAAAAGTGATTAACTCACTTAAAGCGATGTACAATCAAATTTAGCTTAGCTTATGTTGATTGTGTTGAGACACAGAAAATAAGTAAGAAATATTTGTAAAGAACAAAAATTGTAATTACATATTAAGTAAGGTGTATATAGAGCGACACAATGGTATTAGGATATTTGGTAACATAATACTTAATATTGTTCTAACTGAAAAAATCTTAAATTGTCCTAAGATTGTATAAAATATCCGTTCTACTCATTACAATATTTTCCCAATTGTTTTTTTACTTGTAACTTTTTTCATGCCGTAGCGTTTTTTGGCACAATTAAAAATCTTGCAACATTTTAAATCACAAATTTTCCAGATTGTAAACTATTCAAGTACATTATCAAGCTTATAGTAAACCTATAAGGCATGTAAAAACTTGTAAAAACAACAACCTAGGGCATGTATAAAGTCGGTCTACCCACCAACCCGCATTGGACCAGCGTGGTTGGGTACGGTCCAAACCCCCTAATGGATAGCGGTGTATGAGGGGAGGCCAATGTCCAGTAGTGCACTAACAAAGGCTGAATGATGTGTGTCATTACTACATCACATGTCACACTGACATGACACTTTAAAAATAGCGAATTCAATGGATTTCCTCGGTTGACTTATGCCTTACCGTGCACTAGTAATCCTTCTGTTTCCTAGTTGATATGTTAGATTAATGCTGATACTTATTATACTAACTTAGTTTACAAAAGAACTTACTCTAATGATGATGATCTCGTTCAAGTCCATTTCGTCGACTACAGCGGCCGATCTCTATCAGAGATCAAGCAACCACGCAGAAGATATTATAGTGCACAAGTGCAAGCACGCCCTCTTCCTTTATATATCTTTTTCATACACATAGTCCAATAGGACGGGTAATTAACACATTCGGAGAGATATAAGGCGCAGGACCGACTTTATCCTACGCATGGATCATCTTACTGCATGGACGGTCGAGAGAGGTCGGATGATCAGCCCGCAATGGTCTAACTAGGAAATAACTCTAAATATTTGTTAAGTTCTCACAAAATTCGAACCCATGACCTCCGCATTCTAAAGCGCAAGCCACCACTAGGCTATGGAGGCAGGCAAGAGGCAGTTGACTGGTCCAACACAAGGAAGTTGAATCAAGGCCGACATGAACCTTTGGCGGATTATTTGAAAGTACTTAGGCACTGCGCAACGGCATTCAAGATGAGACCGTTAAAAGCTTCCTGATACCATATTTCGACGCGTCTCGCGTAAAAAGCCTTTAATTAAATACGTCTGCTATTTTAATCGGCATTAATTCTTTACCAGGAAACGTCCGTGAGCGTTAATGAGGTGTACTGATTTACGAAGGCCTACAAGATTTTCCTTATCAAAACTGCTCGCTTATTCAAATCGGTTTTATCCGTAGGCACTTTATTTTGATGTTTATACTTGCTTATGGAAACATCCATGATTTCGGTAGACCATTGGTGTTTAAAATAAAATATCTTTATTCAATATAGAAGTGTAACACTCGCTTATTGATTGTCAGGACGCTACCACCGGTTGGAAAATGGACGCCTCCGACCTGAGAAAAGCCGGCGAAAGAAACTCAGCGGGCTTAAAGAAAGACAGCGATATTGTTGTAGATTTACATAACTCACACACTCATGAAGTGGGGACAAGGAACAATGGTACGAAAACAGGAGAACGTTCAATTTTTTGTTATTCCGCCGGATGTTATAATAACCGAACCTGATTTGATATAAGGTACTTAATTAAATTGTGTTTGTTTGTTATAAATGGAGTTTTTACCGCTATTTAAATTCATATTCTATATATTATTAAATAAAAAATAAGAAATGTTTATCGTCTTTCTTCTGTATCAGTAATTCATTTAATAGTTATCAGAAAATAATTTCTATTATTTATTACTTCTGTTTTATTTCGAATAAAAGATGACTTATGATACTTGGCCTTTGGTGTCGAATAACGTAAACAATTCTCTTTTAGAATCCGGTAAAATACGATCCGATTTGAAACAGGTTTTCGATATTACAAAAAGTCGCGTCAACTTGATGCAAAATCGATTATTGCTACTTAAAGGATTTATATCTTTTTTTAAAAACCTGACCTGCAGCAGCTTAATGTATTGAAGCTAAATTTAGTTTCTGAGTACATAAAAATCCTTTAAATCCATTCCACAAATGGACATAAAATAGATTTGGTAATTGAAGTGTGTGCATAATGTTTTACTGTGTGATCAAAGTCAAACGCAGTGGTTCAAGATAAAAGCACTTTTTTGCCAAAACACATTTATATCCCTAAAATAGTTAAAGTTGACTTTGACTACATTTATTGACCGTGAATTTTCGGAAGTGAAAGAAGAAGGAACAAGATATTTGCAATTTAAAGTGCCGAGAGAAATTGCAAGCCGCGATCTTGTTAGAAGTTTACTATGTGCTTTAAATTTTTTGACGGCAATGGCTGGCATTTATGCTAGAAATATACTGTGCCATTAGCTGATAGATTAGGTCAGTAAAGTATAGGTAATATAAGCATAATGGCTAAAACATACTTAATCTGAACATAGCAAAATACAGCCTTTAAATTCCGTCTACATTGTGTAACGAAATATATATAACTTGTGTATTCTATCGCTTAATTTATTTTATGTACCATTAATATTGTAACTCTTTGAACAATTTATTGTCTATTTAAAACACTCTACTGGCTAATCATTGTCAAACAAAAAAGATATATTATATGTCAGTCAATCAGTTAGATGATGTAAATGTTGTTTTTTGTGTATTCTTTGGCTTTTATATATGTTTTGTTTATACCTTATATGTATATGTACGAAATAAATTTATAACCCTTTGCATAGTCCCATCGTGTTTAATGTTGCAAATGCAAAAAGAGTGCGGAATGCGGCTCGTGGCGATTCTGTGCCAATTGGTTGGCAGTTTACGGACCGGTTAATTATAGGACGACGTTTCACCGCCATTTCCGTAAACAAACGCGGCGGCTCTCAAGGCTATTGGTGTCTTCAGTTGGGACGATTCAGATCAAAATATACACGGCAATGTCTGACATTGCTCCTGCTCTACACAAGCAAATGGTAGGAAAATCATTAGGATACCAATTTATTAGATATAATTTGAGTAAGTAAAGTGGTAGTACTTTCTTGTGTTTATAAATTAAGCGCGAAAAAATCCGCAAAATGTTTTATTAAATCATGAAAGTGGTAGGTCCACTTTACAATGAGCCGTCTGGGTACCACCGCGATACCTATTTCGGCCGCAAAGCAGTAGTGTGGAAAATACTACTGTGTTCCAGTTTGTTGTAGTCAGGGCATTGGTAATACCCATACAGGCTAGTAGTGCTCATGTCCATGGGTGTCGGTGTTCACTTTCCATCAAGTGGTCCCGCTATTACTTCCTTCGTTGGCAATAAAACGCAAAAGAGAAACCTGCTTTTGCATATAAAATTGTCAATTGATTTGTTGGATGGTAAAAGTCAGCTGGCCTGACCTTTACCACCCAAGGGAGTTTGCGTTTCCATACGATTAACAATTTTACAGATCGTAACTTTGTATATATTATTCCATTTTTCAAGCACTCGAGTGATCTTTCCATTTTGCCACGTCAATAAACAATAACATAGAGTACAGAGTTTTTGATAGTAGGCCTAGAATTTGCGAAAATTTCGTTTTCAGGAAAATCGTAAAATACCCTTAATTATGTTGGAATGTTCTCCGCTGATGTATACATTATTCTTTTTAAATAAATAAAACAAGTAAATTAGACACGCAGACATCACAACAATAAAACCCGGGTTTGAATATCCTTTTTTTTATCAAAAAAGGGCATCTTTTATTCGGCTTGTATGTGGGTTTTGTTTTCTTACTTATTCATCACTGTCATCAGCATCAGCCTGTGTTAGTCCACTGCTGGACATAGTCCTCCCCTAATGCACGCCACCGCTTTCGATCTTCCGCTATTCTCATCCAGCCCACACCCTTCTCACTTATATAACTATTACAATCAGATGATAAGTTCATAAACGTCAAGCTAAAGGCTGTGTCAAATAAATAGACAAAAAATTGTTTAGATAGTTACTTGTAGTTCCTAAATACATCATCATCATCATCAGCCTGTGCTAGTTGCCAGTTAGGAGCAAAGAGTAGTTCAGCAGTGGCTGGACATAGGCCTCCCCTACTGCGCGCCTTCTCCATTTGGGGATTTCTTGACCGTATTAAACCATGTTGGTCGTCCCCATCCGACGCAT
The DNA here is from genome assembly GCA_029286875.1 of Lamproptera curius. Classification (NCBI taxonomy): domain Eukaryota; kingdom Metazoa; phylum Arthropoda; class Insecta; order Lepidoptera; family Papilionidae; genus Lamproptera; species Lamproptera curius. The sequence goes on along the minus strand of JAGSMT010000101.1, from coordinate 759,016 downwards.
GGATTATCTTAATCTTTAGAAAATTGGGTAAACGGCCAAATTGCCCTAACAAACTAGGAAACAACAACGAAAATTTGTTGAGTCCCGCAGGATTCACACCCAGGACCTCCGGTTTCTAAAGCGCACGCCCTTCCTACTAGGCTACAGATGCAGTATACTATTCCCGAATTATATATCGTTTTAACAAAGCTTATATCTGATATTTAATGTTACATTCTAACTCACAGTTGCTCCAAAGTCATGTCAAAGTTGATATCGTTCGGGTTCACGGGACCTTACTCAAACACTAATATGTCACCTTTTGATCTCTGCACGTATCAGCTGAGTATCATAGCAATGGATGCGGGCTGCTTAGTTCGCTTCTGAAATATTCAGTCTTCCTCAGACGGAATTCCATATGAAGCACATTTTCATATGATATTTTGTCCTATAGTAGATTTTTATTTTTATAAATTCACTCCAGACGCTGCTAAGTTTAAGGGTTTGTGAACAAACTTTAGGATTTAATTTTATAATTGTTATATTTATGGAAAATGGGTCGCAAAACATAAAAAACTGTCAAGAAGGTTAATTTATTTTCAGTTTTAAGTGTGTGTGGCATAAAACCCAATCGATTTCGTAATTTCCCCAATTTCTGTAAAATATGCTTTAATGGCATATATTATATTTTATATATATTATTGTTCTTTTGTGTTTTTATACGTTCACTTCGATGTAATCTACATTAGGTAGGTCTCTGATTACAAATGCTCGACGAGGAAAGAACCAGCTTGTCGGTGCCAATCTTGTGAATTGCATTTCTTATAGGTAAGGTCTAGGGGTAAGGCCACTTGACATAAGCTACAAATTTTGTTCGCTTCTTTCCTTTATTTAATTACGTTACGATTAACGAGAAAATAAAAAACGATCATATTAATTTTTTCAGACTTTTTTTTATCAAAATGCGATGGAATTCATTTAATTCTATCATATATGTGTATCTTTGAACCAAACAGAAAATATACCAGCCTTATGTTAACGATGAACAATTACAATCAAAATATAATTTATAAAGAACATTTGAGTTACGGGCGACTGGCAGCCCATAAGTAACAACACGTATTCTCCATTAAGGTGAAAAATATTTTATTTAGAATTTACAACTAGTGGTAAATAAAAGCCATATAAAAGGTTACTATAAACTTATTACTCACATTAGTTTCATTATTCTCTTCCTCATTAAACTGCAATAAAACTGTATGACTTTTGACGTAAAACAAATGTAGCAAATCCGCCATGCCTCACAATACATTTTCTCAAAATATATGCATTAAATTCCCTATCGAAAATTTCACTTTAATTCATCATAATACTCTTTAACCATTTACGCCGTGTTATCTTTAAAAATATATTTAGTGGATAACGTTTATTACAAAATCTTCGTAAATTGTTGTCTTTTAAGCTACCGGTGGTAGGTCCCTTGTTACAGGAGACCGCCTGGGTGGGTACCACTGCGGTGCCTATTTCTGCCGCGAAGCAGTAGTGTGAAAACACTGCTGTTTTGTAGGGCACCGTAGCCAGCGTGTTTACTGGGTAAACGAGACTTAACACCCTATGTCTCACGGTAGGCAGCGTGTGGGTGATACCACTGGTAATGTCTATGGGCGTCGGTGACCACTTCCCAACAGGTGGCTCGATTGCTCGTCTGCCTGCCATAAAAAAAAATAATAACTTAACCTAAGGTACAAGTTCTTGCTACATGAAAGAATGAATACGGTTACAACCGCTGCTCCTTCAGCTTATTAATTGCGTTCACCGATTACTTAATGAGTAATTAAGATACAAAAGGCGTTTGCAAATGTCTAATTGAGCTGTTAAGAATGATGGCGGTAGTTACGATATCAGCGTGTTTTCAGGTCGGCACAATAAATGCAATAAGTTTCACTCGTTTCGACTAATTATTAGTTCATTGACGTGTAACTGCCTCCGTAACCTAGTGGTATGGGCCTTCGCTAACTGGAGGTCTCGGGATCAAATACTGCGTTCACTAAACAACATTTTATTATTGTTTCCTTGTTTGTTAGGGCTGTGATGGCTGATCACCCGATTGCTAGTAAAGGTGATCCATGCATATATGATGTGCAAACAGTCCTCAGGTCCTGACTATCTCTCTTTGTGGCGGTTTTCCGTCCCGCCGGACCATGACATTAAAGGAAGAGGGAATACACCTGTGTTTGCGCATTCACTTTTGCACTATAATATCACTTGCAACGTCAGCTGATCTCCAACATAGATCGGCCGCCGTTATCGAAAGCGACTAGGAGGATATTATTAGTTCATTGACTTCGTGTTAAGTGCAGTCGTGGCTTCGTTGCAAGTTTGCGTTGTTTACAATGACATCTATACCTGAGAGAGAAAACTGTGGGTTGTTAACATCACCAACGCTGATTTGTTTATTGAGCTAGATAAAACAATTATTACTAAGTAATAACTTAATATGTTGCCATTGATTCATGCCACGTTTATCTTATGAAAACTCTGTTATTACTACATAATTCAACCTTAGCAGTTAAAAACCGGACGGTCTCCTGTAAACAGGGGACCGGTGGTAGGTCCCCTGTTTACAGGAGACCGTGCTGGATGGTACCACAGCGTGCCTATTTCTGCCGCGAAGCAGTAGTGTGAAACTACTGCTGCGTTCCGGTTTGAAGGGCACCGCAGCCAGTTTACTGGGTAAACAAGACTTAACACCCTATGTCTAGTAGGCAGGCTCGCGATACTCACTGGTATTGTCAACGTCTAGGGAGTGTGACCACTTTCCATCAGGTGGCCCGACTGCTCGTCGTCTGCGTATGCTATAAAAAAAATGTTTGAAATGTACTACTCATATATGTTTATTTTGATAGTGTTCAATAAATGATAAAACGTAAGCAAATTAGGAACTTAAGGAAAGCGTTTAATCCGTATCTTATCTTTTTAAGGAGATTGCTCCTCGAAATAGCTCAAATTACCGACTATTTAAGGAATGGAACCGACAAAAGCATGACCGAGTAAACACGGACCGATTATAACATAATTGTGCTCTGTGCTACAATCGTTTCGAATAGGTTTTGCAGAATACGCATTTTCTTTTGCGAAAAATAATAGTAATACGTGTACGTATGTTTAAAAATTAAAATTGTTTCGAGCGATAAGAGTGGCTTCAACAATCATCATCATTACAATTAATGTTCTTGTTTGTTAAGTATTTTGCGGCATGGAAAACGGAATAGAAATATGTTCGTTTTAACTATGTTTGTACGTTGATTAATAACAGTCCTGCACTGGTAGTCTATGATCCTGTCATTGAATGTCAAAAAATAATATACACCTTAATATAGAAACTTCAGCCAAATCTATCTGAAAGGCAGAAATAAGTTGCATAAAATCTCATATATTGAATTTTAACAAGTATTAACGCAACCAGGCGCGTTACGAAAAAGTAATAAGTGAATTACTCGTACAGATTTTGAAAATTAAAAAACAATATAAAGTTTTTCTGTACTGTATACATATGAAGTTGCATAAAACAATTTGATCATCTAGCTACCAACATTTGTTAGTTAGATATTACAATGACTAAATACACGACATGGGTTCGATACCCATGTTAGGGTCGCGCAATAATTTACTAAAACCATTCGCACAGTATCCATTTCAGCCTTTTAGAAACAAACATTCTTCCACTTATCCCCCTATATTTTCCTAAAGTCCTAAGGAGCACGTAACTAAGATCTTGTACGCAAAAAGATTGACTTAGGAGGTAAACGGGGAAAATACAGCAACTACCAAGATCGACCATATTCGAAGTGTCGAACATCTGAAAAATGGATCGTCTCTAATTTTAGGTTTGACTAATTATTACTGTAATCAATAAATAAACATTAACAGCACCCTTCGAATTGAATTTAATTGAACGTCATAGAAAATGGTATATATACAAGACCGAATAGGAAACACCGATTTCCACTGACGCTATTGTGTTTCATCTCAGCCTGTGTCAGTCCACTGCTGGACATAGGCCTCCCCTGATGCACGCCACCGCTTCCGATCTTCGGCTATTCTCGTCTAGCCCACACCGGCTACTTGGCAAATGTCGTTACTCCATCTTGCCGCAGGGCGTCCTACACTACGCGTCACTATATAATACAACAAAACAAACACTATATCCGGTTCATAAAGCAAAGGCCACTAAGGTACACAATACAACACGCTATTAAGAATAATCACCGTAATAAAAGAGTTACCATGTCGTTAATTCGTCGCTATTACTGCTGTATGCTAAGTGATAGCATGCTACGACTCAGTAATCGAGCAAGTTGTTCCTTTGTTCCCCTTTATAAATACCGTAAGCACGGAGCTGCGACCCGATCGATTAATCTTCGTCGAACCGGAGCAAGTTACCATTTAATTTTCATTCCCAGCATGATAAATACTTCGTGGGCGTAGTTTTTAAATTTTCCCGAGAAAACGCCCGCTAAGTTAGGATGGATTGACGTGTGACTTATATTAACTTATGGCTGAACTTATTTCATATTAAAGTCTGTGAGTGTGGTATTACTTCGAAATAAATCACGAGGGCATGAATCGAATTAATTGTTTTATATGACTTTCGAATTTTATAATCGTATGGGCGTGTGCTTTAGAAACCAGAGGTCGTGGCTTCGAAGGACTCAACAAATTTTGATTTTTGTTTCCTAGTTGGTTAAGGCAATTTAGGCCGATCTCTTAATTGTCTGAAAAGTAGGATGATTCATGCGTCGGATGGGCATGAAAAAAGTCGGTCCACCCACCAACCCGCATTAGACCAGCGTGGATACGGTCCAAAACCCCTTAATGGAAAGGGGTGTATTAGGGGTGGTCTATGTCCAGCAGTGGACTATCACATTTTTATTTCTTTATTTGTTGAGTCCCATAGGATTCCATCGGTTTCTAAAGCACACGCAAGTGGGCTTCGGAGGCAGTCAATAAAAAAAAAGAACAATATTCTAAAGTATAATCCGTCAGATATGATACCTATCGAATTATTCACGCTTTTTTCATAACTCTTTAGCAAAAAGCGTGTTATATGTAAAACATCTGTCAGAGGTTATTATAACCGGTATCGCATAATAGTTAGTTAGTGGTAGCCGAACAAATTATTGATAGCTTCACGGTAATAATGCGATTAACAGGATGATTTAAATGTGCATTTTTATTTATTAAATTGAAATTCATTTGTTTAAATTCAATAGTAACAACATTATAAAACACACGCAATATATTATACTGACGACATAACGAGGAACAAACAGCTATACAGTATTCGCAATCTATAAAAAAGATTTAGTTATAGTTTCAATCTAGATTATTTTGTAACTAAAGTACTAAAGAGAATTCTTAGTTTGATGCACTATATTTATTACTTTATTATAGTTTATATTTAATATGGCGTTCCCTGTTGTTGTAGTGTCACTGTTGTGCTTATAAAGAAGCGACAAATTACAATCTAACGATAGGTAACTTAATTATCAACAAAGACAAATCATAGTCACTTACGCTATAACATAGTTTACACACTATCAAACTTGTTCGTTTTTGTATACAATTTTACTTTAATTTAAAATTATATTTATAGCACAGATACTTACAAAATATAAGCTTTACAAATATGCTGTTCTGAAAATACAGATCAACCCCACTTGACACTTATATTATGCGCCATTAATTTACCAAATGTTTTGACAATTGTTCATTTATTCAAAAATAAAAAAATGGGACATTGGACTAGAATAGAGCTTACTTAAGTCTTCTATCTTTGTAATTATTGTTACCTCACGCATTATCGTACTTTGATGTTAAACGTCAAGTTAATTATAGTAATTGTTCACACAGTTTTCATATCTTACTGTGATCTAGTATATCCATCTATCGTCCATTTATGCTAATGGCTCACGTGGGCGTTACAAGAGGAATGTGTTCTCAGTTTGCACGGCAACAATACTTCGCTATTGTCGAGCGAGATTTTTCCAATTTAAGTTGGGCCGAGAGAAGGCTGCTTATGTTTAACTTCAGATATACTTATTATATGTACATAAGAAAGAATGGGATAAGTATTATAAGACATGTAAGAAATTGAATTGATTTATGCTGTTTAAAAATAGTAGAGTATTAATAACAATACATTATAATGTACCGAAAAAATATATGTGAGAAGTTTAGCAAATATTTTAGAAAGCTATTTGATTTAGTGTATATTATATTTTACTTTTTCTTTTCATGTGGTCTATTCTATATTTTAAGAGCTTTTACTCAGAAGATAATAGATAGAATAAAGAATTTAGGGCTTGTTCAACGAGACAAGATTTAATTCTTGATATCCGTATTTGTAATAATAAATCTATAATAAAATCGTAAATGTGTTTTTTTCTTAATGTCCCATTACTCTCTACAGTATTCCTTACGTCTTCTATCAATGAAACTACAAAGTCAGAATTAATATTCAAGAATCCCCACATCATACAAATATTAATAATGTTATCATTCCATAACTAACAGTAAAAACATTCACCATTCAAAATCAATAAAATTATATTTAGTTTTGTCTGTTGCGACCTGTTATTCAAATTTAACCAACTTATTATAACCGGATAACTACGTTATCAATGCAGCAGCATGGTAATTCCCATCTGGTAAGTCATCGCCCTACAAGCGGTAAATCCAGTCTGGTTATATAATGTACAGGGATGTTGCCCGTCCTTGTGTCGCGCATTGTGCTGTATTTACCGTAATCCTGAGGTCATTATACCCTCAGCAGGAATATGTCGCGAAGTTGCGATATTTCGAGGACGCTATCCATTGTCCTTGTTTTAAATGATTAGATTTGCAACGGTAGAAGGACGGTTCCTTGAACCTCTGAACAGTGTGTTAAAGTTGTTTTGTGATTTATAAATATATGTGTTAGGACGGTATCACAAAGTCATCCATGGCAACTAGATTGATAGTTGAAACAAACCTACTTTTCTTGTCTGATATAATACTTTATATTATAAACACCAACACTGGTGACAAGTACAACTGCATGTTCAGTGTAACTTAATATTTGTGTAACACTTTTAATAGGTAATTTAAAACTTAAATTGTTAATATTTTTTCTACGCAACACTTAACCCTTAATGAAACATCAAAATTGTGGTAAATGGTTAACTTTTGACGTTTATAAGTGCCCAGTAGAACCGAAATTGAATAAATAATTTTGACTTTGAATATTACTGTTTTGTACATTGAAGAATGATATTTTACTTTCACTTAATTGTGAATTATAGATTTACTTAATTGTGAATTTCGCTCAACTTATTTTACTATGTGTGCAACACATTTACGGCATAAATGTTTATGGAAACTGGTTACGACCAATAGACGTCTTTATTTATAAACAACCGTCAATATTGTTGGTTATTCATTATTTTGTCGGTTAAAAATTAAGGATACGTTTTAAAAGACAATCTACTGTTATTATTCTTTATGTTTTCGGTTAACGTAACATCGTAAAACAAAACTGTTTAATTTTATGTTTTCAATATTTGAATATAAATCAATCAACAACAAATTACAGATAATAAATCTGTACACAATAAAAAAGTCATCGAGATAATGAGCTCAAACGTTTTGTTAAGGCGACATAAATAAAGGCAGCATGACTTTACTGGTTTCGGATGTTTCACGTTTAAGGAAATTACTTTTATGATGACACCCAAGAGCGAAATGACAGGTTATATGCTTAAGAGTTTTATACAACGATTGGCGTGCTTTAATAACTTTATTTGACAGGCTTTTTTGCTTTTCGGATATGAATACTTCTTATATAAATATTTCATCATCATCATCACCATCATCAGCCTGTGATAGTCCACTGCTGGACATAGGCCTCCCCAATACACCCCTATCCATTAGGGGTTTTGGACCTACCCTCCAGGCTGGTCCAATGCGGGTTGGTGGGTGGACTGACTTTTTACATGCTCATCCCACGCATGGATCATCTTTCTTTTCAGACAGTTGGGTGATCAGCCCAAATTGCCCTAACCACTAGGAAACAAGATTGAAACTTTGTTGAGTCCCCGCGGGATTCGAACCCACGACCTCTGGTTTCTAAAGCACACGTCTTTACCACTGGGCTACGGAGGCAGTTATAAATATTTACTTTTCTTTTATTGGTATTTAAATCATTATTGGTATTTACTCATGTGTCAAAGTTAGGATTCAGTTTAGTTCAATTGTTCGGCTTAATAGTGTTCTTGTAGATGTCGCCAACATCAAGTTTTTAGATTAGACTCAGCCGTATGTAACATGCTTCGTAATTGAACAAGGTCATTGTCAAAAAGATTGATTATGTGCTGAGACAATCCACCACAATGGTCTCTGATGATGTATTTATAATAAAATGGGACACACAAACAAACTAAAGTTTAATTTTATTACGTTTAATGTAAAAACAGAATATGAAAATGTTAAATCAACATAGGATAGTACAGTTTTTGAATTGGTGGGACGAGAAATGTAGGGAGGAAGCTGGTCATGGAGAGAAGAGGATTGTCTGGGACAATTGAAAAATATATAGTCGAGTGTTCCCTCGTCTAATCCACATTCACAGATACAGCTCTCTCTTATGTGTAGCTTTGCAAGTTGGGGTACAATGCATGACCTAGCCTTAATCTACAGATGATGCTAGTACTACGTTTGTGTAGTTACGTTTACGGTACGTTTTTTTAAATATTAGGATTCGAACCTAAATTGCTTTGACGGCTTACGAAATATAAACGAGCGTGGTTCTAAGAAAGATATTAATTTATGTATTTTGATAAATGAACCCTTACAATCTACGTTACAAGAAATATAAAGTCCCTAAGAACCGTGACGTCATTACATCCCGATCATTGACTCCCGCCTACGCGCCAATAACCAGCATAAAGAAAGCTCCCAATAGTGCCGTTTTATACTACTTAGATTTTAATTATACTGGTCATTGATAAGTCTTCCAATAAAGAGTGGGTTTAAACCTTCTTGAACAATGTTTTGCACATTTCGTCGAAAATTCTGTAGAGAAAATTCATGGATTTAATAATCGGGGCACGTTATTGTGATGCCGAGAGGAAGATTATAAAGAAATAAATATAATCCTTTTTAGTAACAAAAAATTAAGATGTAATTGATGACTCCTCAGCCTCATTAGACTCTAATTTTATTTTGTTTAATTTTGACTAATAAATAAAACTAAATACTTTAAAAGTACTCGATTGTTGACGGACAATTGTTTTGAGTTTATTGGAAAATGAGCATTCTTCCTTCAAAAGGCCGCAGGAGACTTCATACTATCTTAAAGTCCTGAAACTTAACCAATGTTAAGCTTCTTCATTATTCATCATCATCATCATCATTAGCCTGTGTTAGTCCACAACTGGACAAAGGCCTCCCCTAATGCATGCCTTCTATTAGTGGGTTTTTGGACCGTATCCCACCACGCTAGTCCAATGAGGGTTGGTGGGTCTTCTTTATTGATAACTTATACATATTTAAAGACATATTTTATCATATCATCAAGGCTTCGCAGCAGAATACTATTAGAACCCGCTTAACCCTCTTCACGGAATGATTTTACTTCGATCATTAGTTTTCTGCGGCGTATACACGAAAAACCCATGTACTTAAACACGATTTAGAGGCAATCGAACCGCCCGCATGATTGGTCGCTAACAACGTAAGGGCAAACGTGACTAGGCTTCGTAATATTTAGTAAATAACTAACACACTTAAATACTAATGAGAATTTCGTTACTGATAAGTTTTAATCTTACGGTGTCCTATTAAATAACTGCTTTTTTAATTTGTGCGTTTTGTGCGTCAGTAAATGTACTATAGCTATATATATATATATATATATATATATATATATATATATATATATATATATATATATAATATATCAACTATATATATTGTTATGTGTGTACGTCTTTCGTTCATCTTGATTACATGAAATGCTTTCCATACGACACGGGTTTTGTTGTTTTTAATAATTTAATATCTTATTTGAACCTGGTATAGTAAAGGATGTTCTAATTGATGAAAACACGATCGTTATTTCCTTATTGTATAAAAAGAGGTGCTAATTTCCAGTGATTTTCGTATTTACATTCTCCAATGGTCCTTAACTGGAGTTAACTTCAAACGAGACGTACGTAAACCAATTTACTAGTTTTATTGTATTACAAAAATATACCAATTGAATCTTCTGCCCTTTTGTTGGTGGATTTTTTTTTAATTTTATCCCTAATTACTACAATTATATGTTCGACATACTTATTTAAACATTACACATTACATTCACGGCCGTTAATCTTCAAGATATTAAATGATATACCAGTATCACTCGATAGGATGTGTACCCGTGGGACACAGAACGATTCCTTCAGGTAAGAAGCTTGATACGGTGCCACGTTTCAACCTTGAAGTGTCCTTACACAACGGATGGACCAACGTGAATCCTTCAAGCGACGCAGAAACCAACCCGGGACTCGAATACGGTGGCCACAATTCAACTGTTGTATTGGATCGTTTTTTTATTTCAAACGCAGTAGAGATTTCTCACGTGAAGTTACGAATGTTATGAAGTGCTTTAGTGTAAAGAATTTTTTGCACTAATGTCGATTCAACGACAATATATGGAATTTGAGCTGTTACAGGAAACTCTAGTTTTGTGTAATTCTGAATGGTAAATTTCTTAACAACGAATCTATTGGTTAAGATCAATGTGTTACACATAATCGAAACATTTATAGTAATATGTCTAAATTTGATACTAATTGATATTGATTTAGGACCCACAGTGCACTTATGGACTAGCCTAAAATTTGTACTGTTTTGCGAAGCTTAGATCTGTCTAGCACCAGGAAGACTCTAGCATTTTTTTCTTTCCACTTATTTTTAAGGTATATGTCCTTAAAGTTATAATCATGTAGACATTACTTTAATATCAGCAGGGGTCCGTTTGCAAGTGACACGTCGATTGTGGTCCCATTTAAGAAACATCGTCTTAAATTGTGAATTGAAGACTTCACTCAATAATTGTATCGTTTGTTTTCCAATGGAAATGTCAGTGTTTTATGCTTATTCAGAGATCTTACATAATCATAGCATAATGTTTATTTTGTATTCAAAATGAAATAGATTAATCGTATTTTCCTTTTTTATTTGATACTAAGTCTTTTTTTACCCAAAAAAAGACAAGCGATCGATTTGCATAGCTTTCGTTCAGTTTTGTTTTACATTTATGTTTTATTGTAAAATGTTTAAATACTGGTAAAGAAAGGTTTTTATTATGATAAACTTCTTATATCAAAAAAAAATCCTTTTATGTCAACCATCATCATCAGCCTATCTTAGTCCACTGTTGGGCAAAGGCCTCCCCTAATGCACGCCTTGCCTATTAAAAGGATTTTAGACCGAATCCCACCACGCTGGTCCAATGGGTGGAGCGACTTTTTACATGCCTAACCGACGCATGGATTATCTTACTTTTCAGAAAACTTGGTGATCAGCCCAAGTTGACCTAACCAACTTGAAAACAACAACGAAAATTTGTTCCCAGTAGGATTCAAACCCACGACCTCCGGTTTCAAAAGCACACGCCCTTTCCACTAGGCTACGGAGGCAGTTATTTTATAGAATGCGTTAAGAAATTGAAAATAAATGTATCGTAATAAAAGTTATGAACCAAAAAGTCAATAAAACATATTTAGGACGTCAACATGTTGGACGTAATAAACACCTATTATAGCCTAAAATAAGCTAAAAATTTGTATCATATTTAAAAAGATTACTTACTAAGAACAATTACGCGTAATTCTGAAACAACATTACTTTTATATAACGAAAGCTTAAAGCATTGTAAAAATAATCGTATCATAAAAAATACACACAATGAAAACACGTTATGAATTTTAAAAATCACTATGGCCGAGAATGAATTTCATCGCGTCCAGTATCCTACGGGAATGTATAAGAATAGATCCGATACACAGAAAGGGCATAAGTCCAGACGCTTACGATACCTCAAAGGAAATGTAAAGCAGTGTGTATTTTCAAAATGGAAAATGCTGTAGGGAAAGGATATTCAAACGGGCTGCATATATTGCGTCGATTTATCGTCTTACGGGATGGTAAAGTGTTGTGTGTTGCACAGAGATCTTGTTTTGTTTATAAATTTTTGTTGAAAGGAGTAAGGAGACATTCGCTTTGAATGAAAACAATATGCATCATGCCAATAGATGCAGCTAAAACGTTAATTAGTTTCATTTCTTAAAGCTGAACTGTTACAACTCGTTACTAGTATTTAAAATTGTACTCACAATGCAGCTGAGATATAAACGGAACACAGTAGTGTTTGCATTGACGGCAGAATTAGTGAGAGATCATTTTTGTTTAAAATTTTGTACTTGGACCAAGGTAGTAAGGATCGTTGCTTTAGAAAACAGGTCGTGTTCCAGAATCCTGGACCAACAAATTTTTCATTTTTACCTGTTGTAACATGCGTTTACCTAGTAAGAATGATCCATGCGTCGGATCAGTGTAATCGTACCACCGTTCACGGCAATTGCAGTGGATGGGATGCGTCTAGAAATAATTTGGTTGTAAATCTTGTCAAGTGGATTGGGATGAAATTTTAAAGCAATTCATTTGTCTATATATGCAACTGCCCAACACGTCCAATTTTAATCCACTTATTATTCTTTTTTACTTAATATCTCTAAGAGGATTCAAAATGCGTGGCTTAAATAAAATAAGCGTCCTCTTTTAAGGTCGTTTTATTTACGCCACACTAAGAAATGAGTTATTCAGAAGGGAGAAGGGTTAAGGTTAAAGGGCTAAGGGCTCTAAGTCATCCTTTCATCACATAATCATCACAGCCTTGGTTTATCACACGGACCAGACCCCAGCACAGGCCTCATTATGGGTTTCTGCACCAATCAATAAACTCGTGTCCAAGTGTTGACTGATTAGGTGGACCGAATTTACATGCTCATCCGACGCATGATTCATCTTTCTTTAACACTTGATCGGCCCAAATAAAAATCAGCACGCATGAAAACAATGATAATCAAAGTTGTTGCCGCGGATTGGAACACGACCTCCGGTTTATAAAGTAAGCATCAAGCTTAGGCCTAAGAAAGCCTTTAGTATTTCCTTCGCAATCAGTGAAAATGATAAGACTATTTGAGTGTTCACCATTTTTGTGTCGTGTCAAGTTACCATTTAGTACCCAAATCGCTTTTAGACAATATTATGTAGAATTTTTATGTCAGGCAATAAAATCCATCGCCTCGTTGACATTTGTCTAGAATTGGCTCCCTAGAACATGCCAATAAAGTGTATTTTATTCCGTTTTAAGGTTAATGGTAATGTAATTGAGACTATAAAAAAAACCCCTGGTATTTAGTTCAACATTCGCCGGTTCAGATAATTTATTGCATCAGTACTCAACTTCTTGCTTAATGTGTTTTTGTTCAGTTTACCAAAAGTTTATATGACATTTTACAGAAAATATATATATTAGAAGAGCGGAAAATGTATTGATTAATGTTTGGAATTTTTTCGATTCATTCATCATCAGCCTTTGATAGTCCACTGCTGGACATAGGTCTCCCCTAAAACACCCCTATCCATTAGGGAGTTTTAGACCATATCCCACCACACTGGTCCAATGCGGGTTGGTGGGTGGGCAGCCTTTTTACATGCCCATCCGACGCATGGATCATATTGCTTTTCAGACAATTGGGTGATCGGCCATATTGCCTAACCACCTAGAAACAACAACGAAAACTTGTTGAGTCCCGCAGGATTCGAACCACGACCTCCGGATTCTAAAGCACACCTATACCACTAGGCTACGGAGGCAGTCCAGTTTTCGAATCGGCTCTCTTTATTTCTGAAAAAAAGACTCCTTTTTCTTTATTCAAGCTACGTGACGGTTAGAAGGTTGAACTGATAGAAAGCGATAAATTATAGGAAATACTATATGACTTTTAGTCTATTTCAAACGTAGTTGTTACGTCACGTTCAAACTTTTTTAAGAAACATGAGATGAAATTTGCAGAACTGAAGTCAAATGTAAAACTCAATGGCGTCAAAACGTCGGGCACCCCTAAATAGTGGAACATCGCGAATAACCAATAAGAAGTAGTTCGTTTCCGTGTTCCACCAATAAGAACCATTTTGTTTTTGTGGTCCACCAAAAGAACTAGTTCGTTACCGTTGGCCACTAATAAGAGCTAGTTTATTTCCGTGGTCCACCAATAAGAACATTTTTGTTTTCGCGGTCCACCAAAAGAACTAGTTCGTTACCGTGGTCCATCAATATGAACTAGATCGTTACCGTGGTCCACCAATTTGAACTAGTTCGTTCCCGTGGTCCACCAATAAGAATTCGTTTGTTTTTAGTGCACTAAGCGGTTACCATGGGTCTTTTTTTACGTAAATTTCCTCTCTTCTTGGATATAGCTATGGCTAGTAAAGTATAAGGTATAGTATAAGCTAGTTCTAAAAACACTATCTTATTACAGATTGTTACAGTTATATAGTGTTTTGACTCAACTGCGTTTTGTTAGAAATAGGCAAGGGTACTTATTGAGATGAGTACCTTTTCGCTATATTTGCACCCTATAATCAATAGGCTTTTGATTTCTTTGCTCGATCCTGTATTTTGAGATGTTTGTCTGTGTTTGTTTAAGGAAACAAGATGTGTGTTAAGCATATTGGTATTTTTATAGAATTGAACGCATTATCACAGTAATTCTTTATTGCATATATTTAGTATTTTTATAATAAGCCTTGCTAACTTTTATTATATGGTCTTGTGTTATAGCACAGAATATTAATATCTTTATTTATATATATTCACACTAAACCTTTTTCTGGTATAATAGAAACATGGTCCTCCTTATCATTTACAAAGTGTAACTGATTAGGAGGACCATGTCAATAGCATTATTTCCTAGCAATAACTATTTGTCAATATGATACGTTAGTCATATTACGGTTTTAATTGAAAAACATACAAAAAATATATTTATTGTAACAATAGGTAGTTTTATCGGAATGCTTCAAGTAGTTTCCAACCAAGCCAAAGTCACGTACATCCCCAAAACTTGGGTTACTTTGAACAGATCATATTTGTTGAAGAATTTTTTTTTTCATTATATTATCTGTAAGTCATTTATTAATTATTATTTTTATGTTTTCTTTTATTCATTTTAACAAAATTATATTTACGTCCCAAATATGAAACGGTTCCTTTGTTTTTAGCGGTTTCATCTAGAAAATTCTCTTTTTTTGTAACACTAGTACGTCTTTATGCGTCATTTAGGTTTTATATTAACATGTTAGAAGATTTTTAATGGCGAGGTTAAATATTCCGACCCTTACCTTATAAAACTCATTTACTTTTTTGAATGTTAATTTGCACTTATAAAAGGGCTTATATACATACTGAGTGCGAGTAATTTTTATGCGCATATCATGTTATATTGTTATTATGTTAATTGCTTCATTACTAAGCAAACAATTTTAAAATGCCAACGATATGAAGCCGACAACACCTGGCACTCAATACAAATTTACGTAATCGTATGTAAAAAGTTAGGTACCTACCATTATATGGATTGTTCTGTTTTCACAATATAGTACGTGAAATGTCAATTCACCAAGAATTTGGAGTTAAATTGCAATTGTTCTAAGATTTCCGCAACACTAGTAATGCGAACTAACTAGCTTTTTGTCGCAACAATGTCACTCAAGAGTATATAGAGTACATTAAGAATAAGTATGTTTAAAAATTCTGTCGTAGTGACGACCCCAACGCCAACTTGACGGCGGATCTGCCTTACAGTGGGAGTATGACAGATCCGCAGTTATTAAAAAGGGCCATGTCCAGCAGTGGACTGCTAAAGGCTGTTCATGATGATGATAAATAAAAAATATTTTTAAGTTTCTGATCATATACGCACTGAAACATTTAGAGTAAAAGCTGATTGTTAATACAAAAAAGCCTCTATCGTTAATCAACGGTAAAAAAATATATTTTGTTTATGTCCTCCTTCAAACATTGTGTTTCTGTTGTAAGGTAAATGTAAAAATATGTTTCTGCGAAGGACAAAATAGATAGGGAAAATATGTGACGAACTTCTCAGATAATTGCTCAATAGCTTGTGGATTTCTACGAATCTTCAGGCTCGACTGGTCGTATTATTTAGCGGTTATAATGTATGGAATCGGTCCAATGGATATTTGGGACACGGGACGAAATTATGGTAATATTAGAAGCGAACGAAACTGTTCGAACTAGCCTTGGTTAATTGCGTCACCGAGCGTGGATTAATTGTCAGACAATCTCTAACTTTTGATCATTATGATTATAGACATTATGATAATGTTACACGTTTAAAAAAACATGAAATAGCTCAGAAAATTTAAAATTAAATACTAATGAGCTATGATTATTGATGTTCATATTAGCTTAAAAGACAATTTAATAGACAATTTTTTATACATTAACACGAAGATTTCATTGTTTAAAATTGTCTATTTCTAATTCGGCTTTGTTTCATTTTAGTATGTATTTCTACCTTATTAATATTTTCCAGTGAACCTTCAGTGAATTGAATGAAATATACCGATTAGTAAAATAAAATGAAAATAAGAAAATAATTATGTATTAGCCGCTTTTTAGTACATTATTTAACTAAATAAATGCTAATACACATAACATAATCGCATTTCTGAAGCAGTTTGTTGATCTAACATTCGGCTCATGTACATTTGTCATAAATAGAGAAATTTTGGCCTACATCAATTGGTGTCTGGATTGACTTATTTAAAGTAAAAAAATACCTGATTAATTCTTAAAATCCCTTTGCGTGAAATTAATTATTGTTTTCAGTAGGCAGTTTTTAAGATTTTAATTTTCTTCAAAGGAAGTTTTATTTTGATCTAAATGCTCGTGGGCGATGATGATGGACGCGTGAGGCTTTTACCAATATTTTGCATTTATAAATATTATCGTCTTTATTGACTGGATAAAATAAACGTCTCATTATACAATAAAGGTCAAAATAGTACTGACCTATTATGTTATTACAAATGCAAAGGTTTGTACGTTTCTTACCCTGTAACTCCGAAACTAGTTTACAAATTATAATATAACTTTAAAATAATGTAGCTTATGATAAAGTTAATAATTCATTTTAAAATTATATTTTAAGGCTTCGATTTTTTTTCATTACTTATTGTTATAAAAAAAGTAGGATGTTAGAGTTTCTTATATAATAATGGAAGAGACGTAAAATATACTTATCTGATATGTATTACAATATTTATTATTATAGTAAAATACATACTTACCGACTGCCTCCGTTGCCTAGGGGTAAGGGCGTGTGCTTCAGAAACCGGAGGTCGTTCGAATGCTGCGGGGACGCAAACAAATTTTCATTGTTGTTTCCTAGTTAGTTAGTTGGCAATTTGGGCTGATCACCCCACTGTCAAAAAGTAACATGATCCGTGTGACGGATGGGCATGTAAAAAGTCGGTCCACCCACCAACCCGCATAGGACCAGCGTATTGCGATACGGTTCAAAAACAGGATTAGGCAACCATTAGGGGAGGACTACGTCCAGCAGTGAACTAACACAGGCTGATGATGATGATAACGAAAATACATTCCTTACCCAAGTAAGAGAAGGAATTAATGCAAACAAAGTTTAATATGAAACTCAATAGGCGTCAAAGAGTCGGGTTCTCTTATACGTTAAACATCGTGTAGGAGTTAAAGATGGCCGCCGTTAACCAATACAATGCTTTTGTTTCAGCCTTTTTAATCAATTGACTAACAAACAGACTAAAACTGTAAAAAAATTAAGTATAAGAAAAAATCTTTCATGCAATATGGGTTAAGATTTATGTTGATAAGACGGAGTGGAAACTTTGATTATTTTTTAACGTAAAACTAACGTGTTTAAAAGTTTACTCCTTTAATTGCAAACTTTTACATTCTAATAACTGCATTATAAGTGACGTTTAACAAAAATAATACAGTGAACTTCGCGCACAAATTCAGGTTATCATGCATACAAATGTGTATAGCGTACCTCGCATGCCAGTTATATTAATCTTTCAATTTTATTATTTGTTTCAGGTAATGCCGGTTGGCGGGCGCGTTGGCATTTGCAAATGCCAAGTGAGTCGCAGATGATCATTACAGTTTGTATTTTGTCGGCTTTCGAGTGAAACATGTGACATCATGATGTTTATACCAAAGCGCGTAGCCTCCTTAATACAGCACATTTGTTCATGTGTTTACGATCTTTGTCTTATATTATAATGCAGTCTTAGATTGGTTTCAAACCTGAAGTCTATTAGTACTTAATTACAGGCATTTACAAGTTATATCTAACATTTATCAGAGCCATTTTGAACCTGGAATTGATTTAAACATGTTGAAAGTTATCCATAGCAACGAAGCGGAGAATTATATACGGCGTCCTTAGTTTATTGTAACTCAATAGACTTGGTGTAAATTCAACAATGAAAATGCTAGTGGTATAAAACCATTTTGTTTGCCATAATAATGTACCACCACTCCAAGTCTAACTTGACGCTAACGTAATTATAACGTTTTAATTGATTTGAATCTGTGGGTAATGGCGGAACGTAGAAAAAGCACGATGAATCTATGCCGCTGATTTACCTTTTTCTTTCTGAGGTACCTTTCTATGTCTATGCTAAATAATAAATGGAAAGTGAGCAAAGAATATTATTGAAAAATTTCACATTTGCATAATACTGTCATTTTAAATAATTCACTTATAATACGCTATAATCATGATGTCTAGTAATCGATATCGGTATGAGTTCTGTCGTTATCTTATTTGGTCTTTTATTATTGACTGGACTAAAAATTTTGTATTGAGATTTTTATACCGTATGTTGCGTTTTAAAATATTGAGATAAATTATTTGCTTTCTTTACGTTGGTGTAGCTTTGAATTTCACACTATAGTCGATATACTTTTTTAAAATAATTGGGATGTTACTGATGCTATAAAAACAAACAGTTTCAGTTTTATTGATTATTAAGAGTTGTATCGTTCATCAACATTTAAAGTATCAAAAAAAACTTAACGTGTAGATTATGTTAATGTTTCTTATCATTTAGTTACGTCTGGTCTTAAACTTTATCTTTAAAAGCAATGGTACTCATTTAAATGAAGACATAACGATTTCTATTGGCCGCACACATTACATTTTACGCGCAAAACCAGTACTTCAACATTACTATCGAAAAGTATTACATTGTTAAAGCAATGAATGACCAGCGTAAAGTCAACAATAATGTTGCAATTGTCAAATTAACATAACTGAGTACGTGTAATACTCATCTTGTTATCTCTGATTATCTATTATATATTGTTATCCCTCTAAGTTATAGTTCATACTTAAAATAATATAAATAAATAATATAATAAGACTGCCTCTAGCCTAGTGGTATGGGCGTTGCTTTAGAAACCGGAGGTCGTGTTCGAATTGCGGGAGCACTAAATTTTCACTGTTGTTTCTAGTTGGTTAGTTGCCGATCACCCAATTGTCTGAAAAGTAAGATGATCCATGCGTCGGATGGCATGTAAAGTCGGTCCACCACCTAACCCGCATTGGACCAGCGTGGTGGGATAGGTCAAACCCTAATGGATAGGTGTATTAGGGAGGCCAATGTCCAGCAGTGGACTAAAAACAGGTGATGATGATGATGATGATGATGACTTAAAATAACAGTTTTAGACCCAAATAACGAAGATGAAAATTTTCGACCTATTCAATGTTTTATACCTATGTTTCGTCTGTCATATGTATATAACATTTTTCTTACTTTTTAACTGTCTCCGTGGCCTTTGGCCCTAGCTAACACATCGGAGGTCGTGAATAGATAATATATGGTATATGGTCATTTAGGATAATAAGGCGTTCACTCCATTGTCTGAAAAGCAAAATGATTCATATGTAGTTTTGGCATGTACAAGTTCAGTCCCGGTTATAAGGCCATCTTTGGCAGTCTATAAGATATCAGTGTCCCCAAATTTTTTAACAATGAACCTAACGAATACTGTTAACTCTTTGGGTTTTAGTCGTCAGTTGTCAGTTTCTCTAAGACCTAAATATTTCAAAATGGATGCTGCATTTATTGGATTCGATTCATTTAAAGACACCGACATCCAATAATGATGGTTTTATTTTGACTTTTATATACAGTGATCATTACTTTCCAAGTAGTTAAATGTCATCGAATATACATATATACATATATATATATATATATATATTACAGAGAGAGAGGTTCGTAGCCAAAAATCAGCAGTTAACTCGTTCGTAATAATCTTTTAGACATTAATACATACAGCTCGCTGTCGTAAAACACTAATTCTAGTCATTACACATGTTAAACGGATAGCACATGCTAGGTTTATGCCCTTGTGCGTAGTTGAAGCCTGTCAAGTGAACTGTAAGGCTTGAGCCACACTCACCGCTATTTATAAAGCATAGTCGACTAATGTTTTATTAATAGAAAATAAGTCAATTGTACCATCAAGTTAAGTATGAATGCGTAATTCGTAGGGTCAAAAGCCATTTTGTTATGGAACTGTGGTACACAATCTTCAATACCACTGTAATTTATGTCTGTGGATTTTAGTTGCGAATGTTAAAGCGTATTTACATTCCTATATATTTAGATATTGCTCTTAGAAATGGTTATAGGTTTCGTGTAAAGAGTTTTAAGCAGATCTATTATGATGTTGCCGCATTTAATTTATTAATTTGCCACATAATATTTGAGATAACGTTAATTGATGAATAAAATTTATTCCGAAAATGATTGATAGCGAGGTAATTTATGTTTAAATAAATACAAACACTTTTCACCTAGAATTTTTGTATTACAGATATTCTCTAGGCCATTCGGCTTCCAATAATTGACACAAGAGAAAATATTTTTTTCCAAATATTATCTTTATAATGTAAAGCATATTCACATTAAAAATATTATAATCGCTGAACGTGCGCGTGCACACACTAAAAAAAACGATATACGAACGGCTTAATTCGTTGATATTAGTTACGTTGTTTATATAAAATCTATATTTTTCTGATACACGTAGTACAAACAATTAAGACTTTGATGACTTATTACATGCCATTGGCATGTAAAATAGTCGGTCCACCCACGAATCTGCATTGGACCAGCGTGATGGGATACGGTCCAAAAACCCCTAAAGGAGAATGTGTGCAGTTGGAAAGTCTATGTCCAACAGATGACTAATACAGGCTGATGATGATGATGATGAAAATATGAATATTAACTCAATTAATTCAATATTTCAAGGACTAATGGACTGAATTTAGAAAATATACGTACCGATTGTGATAGCAAAGTACCAGGAGATCATGTTCGGTGTTTCGTATTTAGCGCGCTCCGCTCTCCTAAAATCGCAGGCGAGGCCGGCCGCAAATGCCGCTGAGCGACCTTGCCTCAGCATTTCTCGCGCTCAGTTAGAGCGAAGCTATAGATATAGGTATAGTTAAGCTAAGCTAAAATATGGAAGCAAAGTAACCATAGCAACGGAGAGGCTTACGTACCTAGGTGCCATAGGTAACTTTGATGACATCTTTGTATTTCAAGTTTCAATCGCTAAATTATTCGTCACAATTTTAAGTAACTTTTTGTGACTATTATACAAATAGTACTTGCACACTGCATTTAAGATTTAGGGGAAATTACTCATCTTACTTTTTAAGTATACGTAGTGTTTTATTTATGCATTTGGCGTTGTACATTTTGACAATTCATATTTCTCCAAAGCTTTAAAGCTCTCCTTTGTTTTTTTGTAACTTTTAAGCTTCTAAAATGCCAATTTCCTAGGCACTACCTAAAGGTTGATACTACTTACTGGTTAGTAGTACCTTTAGGATAAGACCATAATTGAATTAAATGTAAATAAAATTAATACATAATTTAATTTAATAAATTCTATCCTCGATTTTAGTACCTCACTACTTGCTAGTAGTAAAACATTATTTAAAAAGGAAATTGACTTCAATTCATAAGAAAGATCAGTATAATTAAATTATCTTCAAGCAAAGGAACAACTTATAATATCATCTCTTTCGCTGGTCGCTGGCCGTAATCAAAACTATTTTGGTGCAATTCAAAACGCCACTCACCAACTCTCGAATCTGCGCTCAATCATATTGTCAAGTTTGACGGAACGATGATGAATCTGACCATCTTTAAAACGGAATATAACGGTGCCTATTTCTGCCGCGTATCAGTAGTGTGAAAACACTGCTGTGTTCCGGTTTGAAGGGCACCGTAGCCAGCGTATTTACTGGGCAAACGAGACTTCACACCCTATGTCTTACGGTAGACAGCTCGTTGGCGATACCACTGGTATTGCCAATGTCTATGGGCGTCGGTGACCACTTCCCATCAGGTGGCCCGATTGCTCGTCTGCCTGCGTATGCAAATAGGAAATGGAATTAATGACAAAGGAAACAAAAAAATTACCAGGCATACTATAACTTTTAGTGCATCGTTGCCTTTAAGCCAATTTGCAAGTTAATGCTTTTTGAAAGTTAAATTTGTAAATAAATTATTATATTTATTATAGGAGAATATGTATTAAAATGCTATAATAACATTAATCAATTATTTTGGTTTAATGATTATCAAGCATCAATACTAGAAGCAGTGTTGGTTTATAATTTTCCATTTTCATATTCATTATTTACGTTTCTATAAAACCAACTAAAGGACATGGGGTCAATTATATTTATACTCCCTTTTATAAATTTTAAAAGGGTTGCGACTTTTCTTAATACAGAGCAGCCAATTTGTGGATATAAATAGTCTATTTGAGACTTAGAAAGTATTTTAACAAATGGATACCTGATTAAACCATCGAATACTGTTTAACTACTTCTGAAGATTAGATGCCAGTATCTGTACGTAAAAACTGCAATCGTAGAAGTGTTTCGAACCTGAGGTCGTAGATTCGAATGTCGCGGGGAATCAACTCTGTATTATCGTTGTTTTCTGGTTGGTTAGGATAATTAATAACAAAAAAAAAATAATTAAGTAAACTGTCTGAAAGTAAGATGATCCGAGCGTCGGATGGGCATGAAAAAGTCGGCCGCACCACCAATCCGCGTGGTGGGATACGGTGCAAAATTCCCTAATAGAGAATGCGTGCATTAGGGGATGTCTTTATCCAGCAGTAGACTGACACAGGCTGATGATGACTAAAGAAGACATAAGCCATATTTTTAACGTCATAAGCATTAACTCAAGTAGAAAGTTACATTCCACTGAAGGTGTTGCTTGTGTCGGCCCCAAACCACATCTTACCGTGTTTAATTATATGAATTCTCAGCTATTTCGTAACGAGCGTGACTTTAAGCTCCGCAACCTCATAATTATGGCCACGGAGCCCGCGACAGGCAATTGCTAATATTAATGCATTACCCCATCTCTAATACCGACGTTTCTGAAATATATACCTGTAGTTTAAAGCCGCTTTAGACCAGTTTAGACTAGGAATAAACGTAATCATCATCAGCCTGTGTTAGTCCACTGCTGGACAAAGGCCTCCACTAATGCACGCCTTCGCCATGAGGGGGTTTTGGACCGATCACCACGCTGGTCTAATGCGGGTTGGTGGGTGGACTGGCGTTTTACATGCCCATCCTTCGCATGGATCATCGTACTTTTCAGACAATTGGGTGATCGGCCCATATTGTCCTAACTAACTGGAAAACAACAATAACGCAAAGTTGTTTCCCCGCGGGATTCGAACCCACGGCTTCCGGTTTATAAAGCAAGGGCCATTACCGCTAGGATACGGAAGCAGTCACGCTTACTTCATTGCTGATTTGTTATTATTTAATTTCTTCATTACACACAAATTTTGTACAAATAAAAACTTAGTCTGAAATTTCACATCAACCCGAACGCGTTCCCATTAGTGAACGGCGGCCATGTTGAATCCCCACGCGATGTTCAACCAATAAGAGTGTCGGATTTTGGCGCCAATAGAGTTTGACATTAGGCTTGTTTTTAAGTGAAGTCTCTGAATTGCCTGAACTTTAAACTTAACTATAAATTAATTTTAGAAAATACCATTGCGAATATACGAAAACTTAAAGAAAGGAAGAAATAGTAATATTATAGTATAAAAATTAAATTAAATGACTTCAAATGGTTGTTTGTGCTAAGTTAAGAGAAAAATATTACTATTAATATCATGACAATTTAAATCTTGTTGAGCAAATTAAACAGTGACAATTGATAAAGCGAATGCATACTTGTATCTTATCGTTATTCTATCAAGTGTTAGAGTTTGCCAATAAACTTTGTTTTAATAAGTTCTCGTTATAATAGATTTCTTTTAGGGATTATTTGCTAAGAACGCCAAACGGTATAATAACTTTTAACTCTTGATTGTCCAAAAGAAGCAAACACTGAATACGAGATATGGGAACATTTGGATGATCGAAACTGCTTTCATTCGAATTTAATCTCTGTAACAAAGACTGCAAAGTCAATAAAATATGTCTAGAAAAAGGTTAAATAAATGTTTTTGCTTTTATTACGGTTTTTATTAATCAGTTATGTAACTCGAACTGATCTTATCTCCGAAGCTCCACTTATATTAGGCAATTAAGTTAGGCCATAACATAACTCAATCATAATCTTTGCTGAAGCCTAATAACTGAAGCGAATATCGTTAATTACTAAACTAATGTTTGATTGCTTGTCTAGTTACGATAATCAACACAAGAATCGTGTTATTCTATAATAGACTCGCTAATTACAAAACATTAATAGTTTGATATTTTGAAGCCATTGTAAATAGCTTTAGTATTATTAACTTCAAGATGTTATAATTCTCTCCACAGCCTCCGTATGCTTATAAATGTGTTATAATTAATTAATAAATTCGAGCGTACAACCGACTCATTTAAGCAATGACTTAAGTCATCATCATCAAAAACCTGTGACAGTCCACTGCTGGACATAGTCCTTCCCTAACACACCCCTATCCATTAGGGGTTTTTTGGACCGTATCCCACCACGCTGGTCCAATGCGGGTTGGTGGGTGGACCGACGCACCGGACGACCGGACGCATGGATCATTTTACTTTTCAAATAATTGGGTAATCGGCCTAAATTTTCCCTAAACAGTTAGGAAACAACAATGAAAATTAGTTGAGCTCCCGCAGGATTCGAACCCACGACCTCCGGTTTCTAAAACACACGCCCATACCACTAGGCTACGGAGCAAGTTGTATGACTTAAGTACTTAGTAGATTCTTTTATTGCTTTTTAATATAACGCTTATGCATAATCAATATTAATGACTTGTTAAGAAATGAAGCAACAGTGTAGATGAGTTCATTTTATAATACACTAGCTGTAACCCGCGACTTCTGTCGCGAAGTGTAATAAAATATACTTAATATATAATATAAATGACGTGATGTATGTTTAAAATTATTTATATATATTTAAAATATTTGTAATAAAAATTTACACAAAAAATTGTCAACCGTGCAATATTTGATTCTCTTTAAGTGTAATAGCATAATATTGTATTGCCAGTATAACCGGGAGCAACTTAAAGCATGCGAACATGATAGACATAGACGATAGAGAAAGGCCAACTGAAATGGCAATACTTTACCTTATTTACATAGATATGCCTCCGGAATTAAATCTTACCGCCTGTTAATTGCTATTATTGGTTAAATTAGTTTGGTTTTATTTCATAATCCTTTTATAGGCAAAATATTGTGAATTAACGATAACGTAATTTGTGACGCTAAAGTGATTCAAGGCCTGAATTCGAACATTATTTAATTTTTGCATTTGCACATTTTATAATTGTTATCTTATGTCTTTAACATTACTGAACATAATTTCGAATAATGCACTAGTGCTTGAATAAGATTAGTAGGTTTATTTTAAACAATTTTATTTTTATAAACGTGCATTCAATACAATTCAAATACAAGTGCATTCTATCACCTAGCCATTTTCTCAAGTTATCAGGGGGTCGGTTTCTGTTGCAACTAGATTCACCTTAATAACAGATTAAACGCAGTGTAACTGGCGTGTAACTTTCACAAACCAAATGGCACAATTAGTTATTTCTTTTATTTACGCGATTATTATTCATATCAAATCCACTAATTTATGCATTTTCCGCGCTAGTTATATATATATTTATTCCAGACGTTTCGGATTTCGGATCATGGATTCTGGAAAGAATCCGAAACGTCGGGATTAATATATATGACTAACGCGAAAAATCCAAGAGTAAATTAGTGGATTTGACATGATGAATTAGTTAATTTGAAAGATCTGGCATCCTATAATGACCGCCAAAGATGGTCTTGACAACTGGGACCGATTTTTCATATGCACCTCTGACGCATGGATCATCTTACTTATCAGACATTTTAGTGAATGGCCTATGCTTAGGGCTATAACCAACCAGAAAACAACTATAACAAAGTTGTTTTCTCGCGGGACTCAACCCACGACCTACGTTTTATAAATCAAGGGCCAACGTCGTCGCGCCACGGAGGCAAACATGTTGTATGACAAAATAATGGTATACCGTCCAGCAAACGAAATTGTTTTGTACAAAACATTTTCGCTAAAAATACTGGTCACTAAAATAATTTCTCGCAAAATAATAAAAACAGTGAACAGCGCAGCTGAGAGGAATTAGAGCGGGCGGCACGTCAACAAAACTGACAGCGGGGCCCGTGACGGGAATAACATTCGGCAGCCATTTTGGTTTGGCGCTTTGAGGAAGCGTGTCGCTTCTGCGTTGCGTAGTCGCCCCGGTGCCTTTCTGAATTTTAAAACTTTTTTTTTTTTTAATTTAAAGAGTCTGGTTTGTTTTAGATATGTAATACGACTCTTAAACAGATGTAAACTTGCAATTATTTGTTTGATATAAATAACGTTCTATAGCTAAACTTGTCCTTTAAAATCGTATTTTGACACTAGGTCTTGTATTTAAAGAAAAAGATAAATATCTAAACAAGAAAATGTTATAATCAAACATTTTAAAACAAGGGTTTATTAATGTCAATTTTATTCCGACACTTGGCTAACCTTTTACCACTTCGGACTTAAAATGTATGTTAACATTGTCTCCCATGACGACGCATTGGCATAGTGCATCTGCCATATGTATTGAAAAATGTTTAGGAAAATGACAATCGCTGAGTGACAGTCGTCTAACAACAATACCATACATACGAAGCGGCGTCGTTGCTATGGTAACATCGATTCTGGTTTTAATTTGGATAAAAATAGGCCCTCACAATAAACGGTTACAAGAATCAAAAAAGGAAACACTAATAAATAAAACGCTCTGTATCGGTGCGTCGGACAAAAGTTATTCCGCACTTTCCCTTGTTGCGTTAAGTTACGTTGAGCTGCGATCACTTCCCTTTAACTTGAGGTCGAATGGAAAGGTCACGTTGCGTTCACAATTCTAAACGATCCGTTCAATATATAACTTAACTATTGGCGGTTGCAAAACTCAATCAACTTACGAAATGTTATTGAGCATAATTGGTATAATGTTTATAAGTTGGAGACGTTTATTTCTACATCGAGGTACTGATCTGTTGAAAGTCGAGAGACTAGTGGTGATTTGTTTATAACATTTAAGATTTTCTATAATAACCGAAATATAATAAGTTGTTCCTTTACGTAATTAGTTTTGTTAGTAATTTAGTATTCTACTGAATGCTAAAATTTTATACTTGCTATGACAAATTGATCTGTTTTGTAAATATTGCAGACATTTATCTAAGATATGTTTTTTATGGTTTATTTATATTATCTTTAATATTTTCACTCAAATAACTCATGTTCAAGTTTAATATCTGTTCAAAAATTTAGATTTGTACATACATATTTTTGTAACCCATATTTTTCCTTCATAGTCCTAAATAAATCTTGTTTCTAGTAATTTTAAGTGTAACTATATCCGGAGGGAATGTTATCAAACATTACTTTTATTGTAATAATTCAAAGGATCGTTGCGGCCTACCTATCTATATAAATATAGAGGAGGCATTGACTTTACAAATATTTTTTGGCTAAAAATTTTGTAGCATAGATAATTAATGTATTGAAGCAGGCTGTATGATTTATTACAGCTCGATGTGAAAAATATTACGAAAACAGAAATATTGCTTTTTTAGAGCATCCGTTGCGTGCACTACGTAAACGGTTTAAATTGCCAACAACTTATCTATCATGAAATTGTATCTATTTACAAGCTCTCAGTGTATATACAAAAAAAAACATAAAAACCATCTAACCGCGGTGTCTTATCTACGCGGACAAGTCGCGGGTGACTAATAGTTTATAGACCAACAACTATTACTGTCACAGAATAATCCAATTTCAAATGCTAGACACGTGTCTACGTGAATAACGCACGGGTGCCCAGCAGTCAAGTAAACCGCTAAGTTAATCTGAACCTACTAAGTAAATGGAGAGAGCCAAGCGAAGTGGATTCAGGCGAAACATCAGACCCGAATGTAGACCTGTTTGCGTGGGAACAGGTATTTCTAGACGTATGGTAATCAGGATGTGTGTTCTTGTATAATAATGTTATTTATACAATATTGATGTATTTATTTAAAAACGTTGAATGGATAAAATCGATCGGCGTTATTAGTAAACAACTTCTTTTCAATGGCAACATCACAAAATGCCTTGTTTTGGGTGGAAATGTAAAATATCACGTTTTAGTATTTGAATCGTATTGATATTTACAAATAGTATTTTGATGGGTATCTTTGGTTTATAATGAACTAGCGAAATAAAATCGTAAAATCCGTTCTTGGCTGACTTCTACTCGGCGAAAGAAATATTTCTACCAAATTTCAAGTCGCTACGCCATTTTCCAGAGATACGTGATGAGTCAATATATAGGTAGAAATCTCTTTTATATATATAGATAGATAGATGTATTTAAATACTGTTTCTTTTCTTCTAGTTGTTTTCAACGATTTAGAATATCATGAAGCATATACTATTTAAAAAGAAATCATTATTTTCCTTTGTGAACTTTTCTTGTATGATAGAACTAATTGAATATTAAAAAATAATTGCGATAAAAGATTAAGGTTAAAATAAGTCAGATATAAATTTATTCCTGCGTTATTTGAAGTATAGTCACTTACTACTTTTACAATGTGTAACACTTATGTCAGTAATAATTTCACGAAATAATTTTTACATACCAACATTTACGTCTCGCTAGATTCGAACCCACGACCACAACGACTGCTGTGCACAGCAACTGAGCCATCGAGGCGAAAGCCAATGGCCCGTTGGATCGTTTCTGTTACATCATAAAACGCACGCTCTGTTGGATACAATTCAATTAAGCGTTTACAAATGGTTAGCAACCTGCGGAAATTAATTGTGACCAATATTCACTAATTGCACTTCTTTCGAGTCTGATGAAACTTTATTGCTTACTTTGCCGTTATTTTTTTACATTAATAATGTTATTACTTATGTACAAAGTTTAAAGTGATATAAATAATGCAAACCTGAATTTGTGCCTCAAAAACTCCTTTATGTTATGAATAATGCTTCCAAAGTTATCTCGCGACATGTTTTGTCAAATTATTGTATAGTTGTATGTGATATTATTATAAAATCTTTAAATTACAAGTCACAAATCCTCTAAAGATATTTTGGCACTTAACTCAAATTAACATAATGTGTTCGTTTAGGCCAAGGCCTACCTTTTCAGTTATCTAATAAAAATTAAATTAAATTTAGTCTTTAATGTATAATATAGACTAAATAAAGAATAGACGCGAGTACGACTTCAAACGTGTCCTTTCGACAATAGTCATACTTCATAAAGAGTTGTATGTTTACCACGCATAGTCAATCAGACGAGAAAAATGAATCTAAACGTTTATAAAATTAATGTTGGAAAGTTTTGAGACTCAGTATATACTGGTTTATTTTTATAACATAGGCCTCCCCTAATGCACGTCTTCTCCATTAGGAGTTTTTTTTGGACCGTATCCCATCACGCTGGTCCAATTCGGGTTGGTGGGTGGACCGACTTTTTACATGCCCATCCGACGCATGGATCTTACTCTTTAGTCGGTTGGGTGAACGGCCCAAATTGCCCTAACCAACTAGGACACAACAATGAAAGTTTGAGTCCCCGCAGGATTCGAACCCACGACCGGTTTCTAAAGAACACGCCCTTACCACTAGGCTACGGAGGCAAAACAATGAAAATTTTTAACAATTTATTTCTGTAATTTTTTTTATTGCAATACACAACTTATATTATATTTATATATTAAGCACCTACTTTTATTATAATTATATTATATTTAACAACTTATATTATATTTATATATTATATGTACTTTATGACGGTTGTGTTTAGCTTTTTTCATCGCAATTTTTTTGTTATATTTCTGAGGCTGGTTAATGATATATTTGTAACGGCTGAATTACTGAAGCCTGTTAAACCGACATGATATGTGTCGACGTTGAATTTAATTAAAGTTTCAACTTTATTAATTGTTAATTAATTTTCATTAACGTGTTTATTGCATTCAGTTTACAATTTTAATGTCGAACGTGCATTTGGGTTAATAAAATCAGGTTTTTGTTACTAATACAATAAAGACTGATTTTTCCTACATTTATGTTTTATAAAACTTGCAAAAAACCTTTTTTAATATTCTAACCGAGAGAGAGTTTGTCGAGATTAAAGGTGCCTCTTTCTTAGTTACGCTTTTACAACAGTTTGCATGAAAAGTTATAATTTGAAATATATTTATCAATTTTTATTTTGTAAGTGTATATTTTAGATATCGTAAAAGAAGAGATTACGATTTTTTTACTACAATAAGGATCGCATGTAAGTAAATCACGGTATTATATAAAAGTATACAATAAGGAACAAAACTCAGTCTACCCGTAAAAACTCCGCTTTTATATCATAAAGTACAATAAATATCAAACTTGTAATTAATAACTATAAGTTTTACTATGTATGATAATTTGTCTTACCTAATTACTTAATTTCTGACAGATAAAGGGTCTAAAGTAGGGACTTAAAGTGAAACGGATGGTAATAGTTCAGATTAATACCTATATTGTAAACGGACAAAGTCAGGTCGGTCAGCTAGTTTTAATAATATGCTGCATATCGTTCTGATGTAAACATTCGGAGCACGCTTTCCGATCCAGTTGTGTTCTAGATAATACAGCAATTAGCCTTTGTTATGGGGATAATGGGGGAATCAATTGTTACGTATTGACATCATAGATCAAGCATCAACGTAGTGGGGACAATTCATTTATTGTTGTTAACTGGTGATATTTTACGAGTTTTAGTTTCGATATGATTAAATGAAGGAACAATTCATTGTTTGTAAATGTTTAATTTGATATGTTATTAAGAGATAGGAACAATTTATTGGTCATTTTAAATGATAGTTATTAATACTATCTGTCGATAGTATTTAGATTCTTTTAATTGTTTATTAATAGAAACTACTAAATAATTATTCGTCAACTACTATATTTTTATTTGATTTACAAGCATTGTCTCTATATCTAAGTGTTAAAAGGAAATTACCTACAATATCCTCCGGCGATCCATTAACAACAATCGATTTAACTGTTTTGTACCGCTTTTAGCGATTTCCTCTCCGTTCTTTGTTGAAATGCTCATATATGTTCTTTAACTATGTATTTGTTGAATATTTAACTTGTTAGAAACAACGTGAATAAGTTTGTTGACAATCGTATTTATCTTATATCTAAAACTAAAACTCATTATTAGCTTCAGGAATTTTTAATCGCTACTTATCATTCAAAGGATATCGGTATTTGTAACAGTGGTCTTTGCATATTTCCACTCAATGCTTCGCCGATTTGGCAAATCGTACAAAAACGCGTTTTTTTATCGCTATCAATTTGCATGCACACGGAGCAACGGGTTCGAATTTGTTAGCATTTTAAATATCAGCCCAGTTCTGAAACAAGTGGAAACGGGCAGTTCATTTCAATCGGCATTACGAAATCGTTGAATATGTCTAAAGTTTATGCAAATGCTGTATTAGCAAGCGTAATGATTGAATTTCCGCATGACGCTATTGCCCACGTACCGTTTGTTTGCCAATTTCGAGTAAAAACTTGATATTCATATTGAGTCGTCGGTTTGTTCATCTGTTTCATCATCATCATATCCGTACGTAATAGTGTCCACTGCCTTACAAACATACGATGCATGCTCCTTTATCAACGCGGTTGTCTCCTCAACCTAGTGGTATGGGTTAAACTTTAGAAACCGGAGGTCGTAGTTTCGAATCCTACGAAACTTAACAACTCCATCGATGCTTTCTCTTAAGTTATGACATTTCTGGCTGATAAACCGAATGGCTATAAAGTAAGATGATCCATGTGACGAATGGGCATGTAAACAGTGGTCGACGGTCCGGTCATGTCGTTTACCAGTCCCATGAGAGCGTAGCGAAAAGAAGTACATCTGTGTTTGCAAGTACAATTGTGTTAATTTAATATCTATCGCGTAAATGGCTAATCTCTTATATAGATCGGTCGCCTTTGTCAAAATCTAAGACTTACATTATCATTATTCAATCCAAAAGCGAGTCGTTTTGCACTGCGGTTGCAAGTATAGGCTGCCACTTAGCAGCATTTCTTTGCTTATCTGATCCACGACTTTTCCGGCTGGACCATTACCATTATAGTTTGCTAATCGTGATAGTTTTGTCATGCTATTACCATTGGTCTGCTGTAAAGCTGTGCATTATGCAGTTATTGCCATTGTGAGCTATTATTGGCAAGGTATTTCAACTAATAAAAAGTTATAACGAAAAAAAATTACTTTTGTTATGAGGAGAATTAGATACAATTGAATAAACTCAATATAATTTAAATTTTTTCAACATATTAATCGTCTGTATCTAGATACACATATTCAATGTACTCGCACTGAGACAAAAGATCCCGTTAGGCATAAAAGTTTACCCTCTGAAAACTCTAATCTTTGATAAATAATAAATGCCTAATTGTGGAGCGAAGTCACGTACGGAAGATAATCAAGTAACACATCGATGATACGTTTAATGTAAACAACAAAGGCTTAGTTTGTCCGCAATTATGTAACTGTTATCACAGATTATTGAATAACTGCTAAGTATTAAACACACAAATCATACCTTATTTACAGAGAGTTTATATTGGCAGACGAGCAGTCAATACCAGAGGTATCACCTACGAACTGCCTACCGTAAGACATTAAATGTTGAGTCTTATTTACTCAGTAACTAACCTGGCTACGGCGCCCTTCAAACCGAAACACGGTAGTGTTTTGACACTAACGATGTGCAGCAGTAATAGGCACCGCGGTGGTACATAACATGATACGTCAAAAGAGGGACCTACCACCTCTAGGGTTAACTATACTATGTTTACTTATGCGTAACAATACGTTACAGGATATATTGTCAGAAAATATAAGAATTAGATATATAACAGATAAGTAATTTCATATTGTTAAGCAACACTACGTGCGTAAACAATCTATTGCTAGAATTAACTTTAGCCTCAAATTGCTGGTCTAAATGCAAGTAATCGATGTTGCAAAGTATGTTTATAACAATTTGTTACACTTTAAACTGCAATGAATGTAACACAATCCAGCTAATAGCGATATTATCCATGCAACAGCCTGCTTTTTATGGACCAGCTCTAGTGTGTGTACGCCCTTAATGCTCACAAATTACAGTGCACTGTCTGACCCCACCTTTAGTTTGAACAAAATATCTTTGGTAACTGAATTATGTTTGATAGCTGCTGCTTATAGAATATTTCCTGAATAATTACGTCTAGAAATAGACTTAATAACATTAAGTTATTTTTTTCTAATACAGAGCTTAGACTCTGTTGATATTAATACCTACGTCATTGAAATAATGCATAATCACTACATAGTATAAAACAAATTTGCTAAAAAAAAAGGTCCTATGTATGCTTAAATCTTTAAAAATACGCAAAGGATTTTGATGCGGTTTTCTTTAATAGATAAAGTGATTGAAGTGGAAGGTTTGTATGTATAATGCATACATAATATTGTACAGGAACGCTGACAAATTTATATATGTTATCAGTACTGCACGCGTGCGGAGCCGGGGCTGGTCGCTATAGTCTAATAAAGTACATAAAGCAAATATGATCGTACTATTATATCAACGTATTTTTATTCTATACCATACAAGACAATACCACTAATTAGGTGACATAAAGAAGAAATAAATAGTTCAAAGTTCTTCTCAGACATTGGCAAAGTGGCCGGTTTGGACTGGATTAGATGAGGATCGGAAGCGATGGCGTACATTAGGCGAGGCATATGTCCAGCTGTGGACTGACACAGGTGATGTGATGAAAAATAAAATTTTTCCTGTAAATCAAGCAATGTTTCTTCATTACTAGATTCGCGGTGCGTACGTCTTAAAATTAACCTTTGGAAATATATGTAAACCTCAGCAAAGTTAGATCAAACAAACTCCTTTTAATATACAACTAAAAAATATACCAAAGTTATAAATAACACGAAGTGAAAGGGAACATGTAGTTAACCACCGAAAGGTTATCTGTCTTCGCGTACACACAAACTATCAAACGATAATAACGTAATTGTAACTTAATAACAGAATAATTGCTACTGTGTTTTAATAATGGCGCGTAACCGGAATGCAAATTTCAAATAACAACCAATATGCTGATATGTTGTTGTGTAAGTGCTTTGTTAAATGTCTGTTATTTACATAAATGAATGTGTATTAAGATCAAATAATAAGAATTAGACTCACGCGTTCGCAACTTATTGGTCCAATCAAGAAATGCTTTTTTTATCGCATTAGAAGGCTGACGAATAATCGGCTCACCTTTAAGTTGTCACCGACGCCCGAAGACATCGGCATTACCAAGAGACTTCAAAGCAGTGGTATCACCAATGCGCTGCCTACCGTGAGTACATAGGATGTTACGTCTCGTTTACCCAGTAAATACGCTGGCTACTTTGCCCTTCAAACCGGAACAGACTTGGCTGCAAAAATAGGCACTGCGCTGGTACCACCCCAGATGGCCCGCTGAAAAATGGAGACCTACCACCTTCAAAAAGTGTTGACAATCTATTGCTTGTATGGTGATCGCAATAATTATATTTTGTTGATTGATTCTTTAATGGATAGATGTAAAACTGAAAAAAGAGACTGTGATCGCTTTGCATTGGTATAACTTATAGACAAACTAATTTGAATATGTTATAAACTGTAACATGAAATAAAATACGATGGTTTTTAATAAAAGATTAGACATAATTTAAAACTATTGGAATTCCATGTCATTTCAATGAATGCTATAATATCCTATTACCTACTCTTGATATTTATTTATAATCAGAAAATACTTTTTTTGTTATAATTTGTTTTTAAAACGAATTATTCCATGAATTTAACATTACTTTAGTCTTTTTACAGCGCTACTTTGTAAATTTGTTCAATTTTTTTCGTCTTTAATTTTTTGGTTTCGGAGAGCGAGCGAATAGCTAGACTGAGAACTTGCGTTTGAGTTGCAAGAATTAAAGAGCAACAAGCTTTTTGTATAATTTTTATTATGCCCATATACGCTACATACCTAATTGCGCTAAATAGCTGTACCTTAAGTTATGATTATGTTCCGATACTTTAATCTTACACTGACGACATCAATTATTACTTCTTGAAAAATGTGTGAGTATTAACAGACTTTGCAAGTTTTATATTCCTGTAAACGATTTATCATGTTAACATTATAATATTTCTTAATATAGTGCAATAATAGTTAATACAAAAGCGAATCGTTTTTAAATACAACGCAGTTATCGCGCAATACATCTTGTTTTTCAGGTAATCGAGTGATCAGGCTTTAGTGCCCTTGCTAAGAAGCAAAAACTATTCGAGTCCTA
Organism: Lamproptera curius; assembly: GCA_029286875.1. NCBI lineage: Eukaryota > Metazoa > Arthropoda > Insecta > Lepidoptera > Papilionidae > Lamproptera > Lamproptera curius. Next base: position 722,808 of record JAGSMT010000101.1, on the reverse strand, counting down.
TTAAATCACTTAATTTTTTAATTTAATATAATTTTATTTATTCTTTAACGACTGTCAAAATATTTCATCGATCCTCCATCGAACAGATATTACCTTTTACAGATATTAAATTGTCTTACAATTCAGTAACGATTATTTAAAATCAACACTATCGATTCCTCCGCCTTTGAATAAGAAAAATATTTTCTTATTTTATCCTTCAAGCATTCCTCTATGAATATTATATAATTACTGATAACATTTTGCAAAATTAAGTGCATTATCGTAAGTAATCAGACCGATAGCGAGTAACATTACCACTTGTGTTCGAAACACTCTATAATGCAATTGCGTAAATAATTTCCGACTTTTCCTGAAATAAACACTTATTATTAGAGAGAGCACTACATTCGAGTGCAAGTTTAGTTAAGAATACCAGTTTCTTATGCGAAATACAGTACTTGAGGGCTTAAAATGCCTAAATTACAAACTACGTAAACTGTTAAATGTGTTAAATGTTTGTACTGCTTTTTTGAGCAATTAGGTTTGTACATAAAAGATAAAGAGGATTTATATTTTAATAACACAATACGTCAATCTTGTATTAAAGAAGAAAAACAATTTTCCAATTCTGTATTTTTGTAATATTTCTCAATTGCTCTTTTATGCATGTGTATATAACGTATTCCTTTTGCACAGTCGGCCTTGTACTAGTACCTTTCTAATGCTTTCTGCCTTTTGCCAGCTACGTACAGCTACATACGGTCATGCATTATTTGTGGATATTTTGTGTTAAGACTAAACTATATTATAAAATCTATCAGTATCTTAACTAGAGCTCCTGCTGCCTGCATAGTGTCTCCGTAGCCTAGTGATAAGGGCGTGTGCTTTAGAAACCGGAGGTCGATGGTTCGAATCTTGCGGGAATCAACAAATTTTTAATGTTGTTTCCTAGTTGTCAATTGTCTGAAAAGTAAGATGATCCATGCGTCGCATGGGCATGTAAAAGTCGGTCCACCCACCAACCCGCAGTCCAGAAACCCCCTAATGGAGCAGCATTAGCAGAAGGCCTATGTCCAGCTGTGGACTAACACAGCCTGATGATGTACATATGTGTAGCTAGGGATAAAGTGTACGGTTGAAATTTAGCTGAAGTGGATGTAAAATATGTGTTGTAGCAAAGAAGTTGAGTAGTAATTGATTTAGTTTATAAGGCTTTATTATGGACATCTTGGTCATTACCAATATTCTTTCAGTTCATTAACAAGAACGCTAGATATTAAAAGCCATTTTGTAGAGTTAGCGTCGGTTGTTTCATTCAATTCTTGGCTTGGGGGCGTAAATTTTTTTTTTGTATATACTTTTCAAAGTACGATTTTAATCTTAGTATTTGTATTTGCTACATAGATTTCTAAAAGCAAACTAAGTATGTGCGATTGAACCAAGTGGACACATTTAAACTAACCTAGGTTTTCCCCGAGCATTATAGTACCCGTATTGTAGCTTTAAACGATGCCATCGGATTATATTTTATGCAGTTGATTTGTATACTTGTGAATTCATTATCCTAAGCCTGTCTTAAAATATAACCTGTTAATAGTATCATGTTTAATACAAGCAGCTTTAAGCATCTTAACAATTTCAATTGCGCTACAAAGCTGCGATAAATTGAAAGAAAGATATTTTTTATATGTGCTAGGAATGAAACAATTTTTTCAAAAAATACTCAATTTAGTTGTGGTAACTATATTAGTATAAATTTATCACAACTTATAAGTACGAGAGTAACTCTGTCTGCCTATCCATATATCTTTTCCGTCTAAATCAATGAACCGATTTAGATGAAATTTGTTTTATACGTAGAATAAATTCCAAGAACGGACATGCTGCTTATAACTGCGAAAGAAGTGGTTAAAAAGGTTTAAATGGGGGATGAAAGTTTATATGTAAATTCGTCATTAATTTAAACCTATTAAAACTTTGTGACTACTTATAGACACATACAATAAATACACAACATTTATATTAGTAGACGTTATATTCGTATGAACCAACTAGTTTAAATGTAAATACTAAACAACCTTAATTCCTAGTGTTCACTATTCTTTACATCTATCAACAACAAAGCATGTTTATTTAAGGAAAGGATTTTATGGAAAACTAGCAACCCCCAACCCCCCTTGTGGGTGGAATTTCATAAAATCCGTTCTTAGCTGACCTCTACTCGGCGAAAGGAATATTCTCACCAAATTTTAAGTCGCTGCTCCTAATGGTTCCAGAGATATCGTGATGAGTCAATATATAGGTGGGAATCTCTTATATATATATATATAAGATATAAGAGATTCTCGCCTATGTATTGACCTTATAAGAGATTGTGAAGCATAATGAAGATTCTCTATGATGATAAGGCGAATTGAGGAAAAGCGCGCAAAGGACCTTACCTATGAAATATCATAAAGTAATGAGCTGCTTTATCACGAGTACCCATAAATTAACAATAAGACAATTATTTGTATGTAATTTGGTATAACATTATAGAATTCACATAAATAAATACAATAATTTGTAGACCCACATTTTTTTGCTTGATGGAGCGTACAATATATTATTAGAAAGACAAAAATGTTATAAAAATTAAATATGACAATAACAAAGTTAACTACCTAATAGGTTCAAGAAGTTCATTTAGTCATATTTATCATTTCTAATAAATATTTTCCCACGTAGAGCTTTGCGATATTGTCACTTAAACATTATACACTCTTCCGACTGGATTTCGATTTTAATCCACAATGACATTGTTATACAACGAGGTGACAGTAATGTTGACAGTAACGTGTACTACACGACTCGACTGTCACTTTGACAGTTAGAGACAGCGCCTAATGGATGGTCTGTGTACACTACATTGTTTAAACAAACGGTTTATTAGCAACAAGTTTTCTGTACGAATGTACGTAAGTTTTTTTGTTGTGTCGTACAAATGATTAGCTGTTGTTAGTGATTTATAATGACAGCTGGTAGTGTTTGCTGCAAAATATTATTTATAGACTTGAAAACATTCCTTGCATCATAGGCACTTTACAACTTTTTTGCATCTGCAATGTGATTGATCAATATTTCATTTAACTTATAAAATCTTAGAGATAGAGAACCTGTATATCTAAAAATGTATATAAATCAATATTTACTACACGAGGATAATATTAATTGTATATACACTACCTCATCTTCATCGTCAGCCTTGTGTTAGCCCATTGCTGGACATTGGCCTCCCCTAACGCACTTCATTAAGGGGGTTTTGGGACCGTATCCCACCACGCTGGTCCAATGTGGGTTATTGGGTGGACCGACTTTTTACATGCCCATCCGACGCTTGAATCATCTTACTTTTCAGACAATTGGGCGATCGGCCCAAATTACTATAACCAACTAGGAAACAACAATGAAAATTTTTTGAGTCCCGCAGGATTCGATCCCACGATCTCTGGTTTCTAAAGCACTCGCCCTATCCACTCGGCTAAGAAGGCAGTTGAGAACACTACAATAATGTAAAATAATTAAAAAATCTGCGGCACAAACAATTTAACTAAACTTTATCCGATTTATTTAAATCTAGCGATGAACTAATCTTAAACTTTTTCCTTGCTTATTTGCTACACTTGTCTAAAGGATGAAAAATCAATTGCGACCGCTGTCATTTTTATACTGATTTAATAGTAAGTTAAATTATGCCTAATTGCTTTATTACAAACGTGCGAGTAGCGGCCCGTAAAGTCCAGTTGCAATCATTCGATACGCACGCCGGCCGAATTCGGTTGCACAACGCAGTGGCTCTCAAACTGTGCATAAAAATATGGCAAATTGATAATAAAACCGAGTAATATAATCTGATAATACAGATTAATGTGGAAACTAGCTAAATTATTCCCAAGCTTTGGCGTTACCTGAGTAAAATCACTGTTAACTGCCTCCGTAGCCTAGTGGTATGTGCGTGTGCTTTACTAACCGGAGGTCGGGGGTCGAATCCTGCGGGGCTCAACAAATTTTCATTGTAGTTTCCTAGTTGGTTAGGGTAATTTGGGCCGATCACCCGATTGTCTGAAAAGTAAGATGATCCATGCGTCAAATGGACCACCCTCCAACCCGCATTGGCCCAGCGCGGTGGGATACGGTCTAAAACCCCCTAATTGATAGGGGTGTATTAGTCCCCTAATATGTCCAACAATGGACTATCACAGGCTCATGATAATGATGAGTGGAATCTATATATTATCGTTAAATATTAACTTACGCCAAATCTTTGCGATTTAACACAAAATAAGACATTAATACATTAGAGAAAAACACATTAAGACGTCTTCTCGTTAACCAGATTCACCTAAATAACACTTTTTTAAAAGCGACTGGAATCTGACCTCCAACTCTTTAACCCTAATGGTTAACTGCACTCTATAGATGCTTTGGATATTAGAAAAAAATTACATGTTATACGCCTTCTGAGGCGTACAAGATAGTCTTGAACCACTGGAACTGAATTTATATAACAATCTGGTCTTACTTTTCTTGCAATTATCATCTCGTATCGCACTTATCAAACATAAAACAAATACAACACAATTAGTCGGTCTGTCTAATGACCAAACTAATCAACCTTTCACATAGCGCAATCGCAAACTTTGAGTGCCGCTGCAGTAATGCATAATGCATGCACGCATGGTGAGCGGCCGTCGTCCTTGCCCCGCCCCGGCCCGCTATGCGAGCCTTTTTCTAGCCAGCCGATTGCCTGGTCGCCGAGCGGCTCACCAGCCAAGGCCACGAGCCAGCGGCCCGCGAGAAATAGGGCCTGACATGACGCGAACACGTGTTGAAAGCGAATTGAAGTCAAATTGTACACGCTGAAGTATATTGCTTAAATGTATGGTGTATAATTTATATAATTATAATCATCGTCAGCCTGTGTTGATACATTGCTGGACATAGGCCTCACCTAATGCACGCCTTCTCCTTTAGGGGGTTTTTGGACCGTACACCACCAGGCTGGTCCAATGCGGGTTGGTGGGAGGACCGACTTTTTACATGCCCATCAGCCGCATTGATCATGTTATTCAGACAATTGGGTGATCGGCCCTAATTCTCCTAATCAACCAGAAAACAAAGATAACACAAAGTTGTTTCCCCGCGGGATTCGAACACGAACTCGGGTTTATAAAGCCAGGGCCAATACCGCTAGACCACGGATGCGTTTAATTATAAGGCTTATGTAATCCATAGTCATAGATATATGATGGTTACATATTTTAGAGTTAAAAGAGCAAAGGTTCAACGTAGAATAACTCTTACGTGGTAATTGCTTCCTATAAACACGGCTCTTTTAAAAAACGTGAGAGTATCAAACACATTATTATAAACTCTCGCTCATATATATATCTTCTATTAAAAGGACTTTTACGAGTTTTTGTTAAGAATGTTGAAGTCTAGACTTCAAACGCAATTCTAGACGTTACGTAAGTGCACGGATGAGAGAGCAAGAAACACGTAGTTTAACCAAGGTGCATCTTAACATAGAAATTTAGTATCCATTTAACTATTACATAATATTAACACGGCGTAAATATGAACTGTCTAAACATTCGTTGAAAAAGTGAATTTTAACTGAATCTTGTAACTAAGTATAACCCCACGTTATAAGCCTAACTAAACAAACCAAGTCATGTTTTTCATACTAATTAAAACAGTTTTTCTTTGAAGTTCAACCTTTAGAGAATTTAGAGGTACTAAAAATAAATATGAATCTTATTTTCCTCATAGCATAAATATAGGGTAAAGGGAGATATATTGGTGATATAAGTAATTTGGTGATATTTTTTAAAACACTTTTGTATGACCGCGTTAGCGAATTGCTACAAGTGTAAACGGTATAAAACCTTTCACTCGCTCCGGTAATTTGTCTCAGCGTTTGGCGAACAAAGCAATTCGCTAACGGGGTCATAAAAGGTTTTTAAAACTATCACCAAATTACTTATATCACCAATATATCTCCTTACCCTACGCTTTGGAAACATATTTAAATGTTATTACATATAAGCACTCAGTGTTATCAGTCAGCTTGAACATTTGAAAATAGACTTAAAGTCTGTTATTAATATTTTACAACATTATTTGTTATCTATATATATAAAAAAGAGATTCCCACCTATATATTGACTTATCACGATATCTCTGGAACCATAAAGCGTCATCATCATCATCATCAGCCTGTGATAGTCCACTGCTGGACATAGACCTCCCCTAATACACCCCTATCCATTAGGGGGTTTTGGACCGTATCCATGCTGGTCCAATGCGGGTTGGTGGACGGACCGACTTTATTCATGCCCATCCGAGGCATGAATCATCTTACTTTTCAGACAATTGGGTGATCGGTCCAAATTGTTCTAACTAACTAGGAAACAACAACGAAAATTTGTTGAGTCCCCGCAGGATTCGAACCCACGACCTCCGGTTTCTAAAGCACACGCCCATACCACTAGGCTACGGAGGCAGGCATAAGGCGTAGCGACTTGAAATTCGATAGGAAGATTCCTTTCGCCGAATAGAGATCAGCTAAGAATTTAAGAAATTCCACCCACAAGGGGCTTGCGGGGTTGCTAGTATGTTATAATCGTTCAAGAGGTAACTTTCGGATTAAAGTCGTATTAGTCTGTCCATTACGCAAAATACTATTTCCCTCAAGGGACGTAAGAGTTCTAAGCTCAGAATTATGTGTGCTTTTATGTAAACATTAACCATGAAAATTATATAAAAAGGACTAATAATAATTATTAATAATATTTTTATTTGGTAAGCTCTCTTCAAAGATGTGTATATATTTTTATGTTATCCTTTTTATATGGTAATTTTATTATATATTATAGATATTTATTATAGGTAATTGCACTGCCTATTATTGTTGTTTTTAGATTTTTGGAAAGGATTTTCTCGTGGTAAAAGAAGCCGTTGTTACTCCAGGATAATAAAGCTTTCCATTACTGAAATAATATTTCAAATGTTCCCTACTATCGGAGCCAATTGAGAAAACAAACAAACAAAAAAAATCTTTATGTATACTTTTTTAATGCATTGAAGTAATTAAAGTTGGGAGTTTATGGCACATGGTATATCGTATTAGTACATTGTAAGCGTGTGAAATTTCGGCGATTCATCTTTAAGATTACTTCTCACAAATTACGTACGTGTTATAATAATAATAATGTTCTCCTAATCGATTCCGACTGCGGTGGCTGATCTATATTAGAGATAAGTAAAATGCGCAGGAGATGTTACAGTGCACATGTGTACGCGCAGACACAGGTGCACTCCCTATTTCTTAACTCCCATAGTTCGATGGGACGGATAACCGACACGAAAGGAGAGAGCTAAAGCGCATGACCTACTTTCTACAAACACGACGCATGGATCATCTTACTTTATAGACAATCGGTCTGTAATCAGTCTGCAGCAACAATTAAAATTAGTTGGATCCCCGCAGGATCTAAACCCACGACCTCCGGTTTCTAAAACACGCGCCCTTACCACTACGCTACGGAGTATTTAAAACACAAGATTATTAAATTGTTCATTTGGTATAATTCCTTAGAAATTAGTCAAGCAAGTGAATTACGACATGTGTCATGTGTATAATCTTATGACATGTGTCATGAAACGATTTTTTTATAATAGCATTCGTATAAATCATTAGATACTTCCTTCCCATTTAATTCATTACTTGATAATCGAATTCCTATTATTTATTAGTGTCTTAATTCCAGTTATTAATTATAATAATCAGCTGATATTCCGATAACTTGTCGTCATTATACTGTAAGAGATGTACACATTTAAGACGTGCGCATATCCGTTTGTAATTTGAATAAATCACCTTCATACCATAGGTCAATATGATAAATCACTAAAACTGCATAACCAGTTCGTACAGCTTGAATAACTGGTACCTCATCTGCTTCCTTATCGAGAGATATTATGTTTTGTGATCGAATTGATACAGTTTTTGGATTTAATTCAAGATTTTTTTTTTAATATTCTCTGTGACATTTATTATAATTTAAAAGTCAAAGATTGTCAGAGTTTATATTTAACTACATAGTATTATAAGTTTTTTTGTTTAATTTTTGATATATTAAAATTTCCGTCGTTGCTTGCCCTCTCGCTGGTGTCCCTGAGCTACAAACATGATACATACGTCTCGTTTGCCAAGTTATACTATTGAACCCTTTGAACTAAGACTTAGTAGTGTTTGCAGACTACTGCTTCACGGTACAAATAGGCACCACAGTGGTACTTGTCTAGACAGTTATCGTGAAGGACGAAGCTACTTTAAGCACATGTTTTATGCCACCTTAAATAGACATTAATCGATATTATAGGTCTTACTATAAAATGATTTTATACCATTATTTTAACAGCTCACAGAAGACCTTAGAATGTGAAAAAAAGCTAGGTTCCTATTGTAATCTTATCTAAGAAAGGTCAGTCTGAAATAGACAAAAGTCCTGTCTAGACGGCGGATATGAATATTAGATTAAAGAGCGCCTGAATAGAAATACTAAAAAGTTTCCTCGCTTCAAATTCTTGTTAATCTGTTTAATAAATATAAAAATATAACATTATCAAAGCAATAGAGCTTCTTAAGCATACGATTAGTTTCCATTGCATTCAATTAACAAGGAAACCACCGTATTCCTAAATTCGTAATAATACTTAAAATTTACCTGTGCTTATGACAGATAATTGATATGATTATCAAACTATTCCTACTGTTAAAGAATTCAGTCTACAGAAACTTACAAGCGAACGCATGTGACAATAAGAAAATGTAGCCTATAGCAACTTTAGTAACGTTCATAACGTTCTAATTTACGTGTAAATGACAACCTCGTGGAAATCTGTTATTAAAATACCGGACTTATTATATATTTTTTTTTGGCAAGGATGTTATGCTACCAGTTTCGCGTCTTTGATAAGCATCATCTATCACAGAGTTTGCGGGAAGCTACGTCCACACAAACCAGATGACCGACGTATTTTGCTAAAAGAGAAGGCCACCGTACAGAAGGTAGGCCTTTTATATATGTTACTTTTGTTAGTAGAGGCCATAGCATACAAGTACATACAAATGTAAATAAAAATATATATAAGGTAATTATTTATATACCTTCATTACAATTTATCTTGCTCGGATACATTAGCTAGAATGCAAGTTTTAAATCAGGTTTAGTAACTAAATGGACGCTTTGAGACACCCAACCGTTTATCTTCGATTATTATTCGATAACCGTAATCGTTTATCAAATAATACTATGCATTAGATTATAGTTAATCGTCTAATTAAGTAGCCGTCGGGCTTTCCCGACCTTCGGTGTGGCCTTGGACCTAAAATAGACGCGCTAAATCCGGAATGTCTTAACTTGTCACACCTACTATCAATTGCGAAAAACAACATTTTAAGGAGTCATACTATATATTCCATCGAATACTCTTTCACTTACCCATTTTCCCAAGTTATCATGAGGTCGGCTTCCAATCCATCCAGGTTTACTTAAATAACAGTTTTTACGCATAGCCTATCCCCGGCATCTGACCTCCACAACCCAAAGGGTAAACTGCATTCTAAGGATGAATTAGTTGTCAGTAAATTTGTTTGCACTGTCTTCCGATACCGACTGTCAAAGATGGTCTGGATCGACGTTTTACATGCCCATCCGAAGCATGAATAATACTCCTCCGAATAGTATACCGCTGCAAAATCAAAGATATATTTTACATAAGCAATAACAAAATATCTATCTCCATTGAGAGAAAACGTCGGACATTATTGGTTTAACATCTCGTGGAGACTAAGTTGGTACATGTCTGTATCTCTGTATGATATATATACAGAGATACAGACATATACCAACTTAGTCTGCCCGTGATCATGGATGCTGAATAGAATCCGAAACGTCGGGAATAAATATATTTAAGTAACGCGAAAAATCCGTAAATAAGTGGATTTGATATGTATAATCGCGTAAATAAAAGAAATAATTATCGCGTGGAGATTAAAGACGACCGCGGGCCACCAACAAGCTTAGACAAAGCTCTAGTTTATGGGATAAAATTACCACTCAGGCAAAAGAGCAAACTTAAAAGGGACTTATAAGATACTAGCGATTCGCCTCTGCTTTGCACGGGAGCTGTGCTGATAGAAAATATACCTACAACATTAAGCATGTATTATACATATAAACCTTCCTCTTCCATCACTCTATCTATTCAAAAAACCGCATCGAAATCCGTTGCGAAGTTAGAAAGATATATATATATATACATATAGATAAATGCATACATAGGGATATACGGACAGAGAAGCGACTTGGTATGTAGGAATTAGTATAGAAAGAATTACAAAATAAATTTTAAATATAAATGTAAATTGTATGTAATGCTATTTATTATCCGACTAATTTTTAAAATCCTTTGAGACTATATCGCTATAAAATTGCTACGTAATTAGAAGTGTCGTAATAAAAAACTCAATTAACAACGAATCTAAACTTTTTGCAGCGCTCTGTGACCATTTTGATTTGATGAATATTTTTATGAAACCCACATTTGATTGATGAGATCGAAGTCCATATTTATGGCCAATAAACGTCAGAATTGACTGCGAGTTATTATTTTTTACATACCGATGGTTTATGGTAATAGAGCGTTTTGTTATAATAACGAACGATATTTCAAACTTGTACATTAAATGTTGTGCTAGGTCAAATACAACATTCCGTTGTTTATTATTTTTAAATCGTTTGAATAGCAATGAATACGCAACTATGTTTAATTGTGTGTTTTAACCGTGAACTGGATTAATGGTTATTTAAATTGTTAATCGACTATTGATATAAATGTTATTATAAAAAAATAAACGACAGAAAATTTTACTTTGTAATTAATTTATTAATATAAATGGTATAAAAGGTAAAATTTTATAGTTATTTGCTTCAAAGTGTTTCACTAAGGTGCTTGTTTCTGCCACAAACGAGTATTTCGCAGACATTACTGTGTCTAGTTTGAAGGGCGCCGTTGTTAGTGAAAGTATTGGGTAATATGAAACTTGGGTATGTGTCGCCTGTTATTAACTTGTGAGTTTACCCTTTAGTTAATAAATTATTTTATTCTTTGTAAGTTGTTATTGGTAAGCCTACATTTACTACTTTTTCCTTTTCACAGCACTTAATAACAATAGCTACTTTTACCCGTTCCGTTTCTTTCAAAATGTACTTGTAATGTAAGTCATACTTTTACATTAGTACACATGTATACATTTACATATTTTCCATAACAATAATAATGTTCTCCAGTCGATTACGACTACAGTGGCTAATCCATATTAGAGATCAGCCAACTAGGCAGGAGACATTATATTGCACAAGAAGACGCGCAAACGCAGGCACACTCTTTGTTCCTTTATACTCTCAAAGCCCTATGGGCCGGATAACCGTCACGACCGGAGAGAGTAAATTGCCGGATCGACTTTTTACATGCCCATCCGACACATGGATCATCTTACTTTTCAGACTATTGGGAGATCATCCTAAATTGCCCTAACCAAATAGGAAACGATATTGAAAATTCGTTGATTCCTACAGGATTCGAACCCACGACCTCCGGTTCCTAAAGCACACACCCTTACCACTGGGCTACGTATACGTAAATAATATATATGTTGTGTTATAGTTTCGGTTTTGAAGCGAAACTAAAAACACTCAGCGAATCTACACTTTGATCACTAACCTACACTCGAACGCGAATGATTTATGACGCCCATGCAATTACCGTTCAATGCCAACACCATTAACTGCGGCGACCTGATAAAATAACATAACAGTTATTATTAACGCATAACGTTAACTGTCGACGTTGCTGATCATTTAATGAGATAATCCAGAATTATTTCTGTATTTATTGGTAACCAAATTGTACTCTAAATACATGATGACCCGCTTAGTGCAGTGGTTAGCGACCTTGCCTTCTGCTCCTAAGGGTGTGGCTTTGATTCCCACGGCGGAAAAAATATTATGTGATGAGCATTGTGTTTTTCTCGTGTCTGGGTGTTTGTGTATATATAATATGTATTTGTATATATAAACAAAAAACAAAACTATGATATAATTTAATCAAAAACAACGTAAGCCGTTGGGCTCTTTGTAACGTTTTCGATACTGAAGGTAGTAGAGCCTAGTAACTTAATGTTAATATTGTAACAAAATAGTATAAAGTATCTGTTACTGTTGAAATGGGATGAGAAGGCCAAGGAACTCATTTTGGTTGGATATGCAGAGAATGTGAAGGGCTATAGGGTTTATGACCCAGAAAATAACTCTGTCACAACAAGCAGAGATCTCATAATTATGGAGAAAGCTGAGAATACAGTGGATATCCCATTGAATGCAAAAGATTCAGCGGAGGATCAGGAACATGAGGAAAAAGAGGAAAGTAGTTTTAATTACACAGATATAGCAAATATAGACAAATATAAGTGTACAGTGTGTTGTAAGGGGAAGCAGACAAGGCATTCTTTTCAGCCTAGCTCATCCAACACAGAAAATGCACTAGATTTGGTACACTCAGACGTGTGTGGTCCTATGGAGAATGCATCCATTGGAGGATCCAGGTATTATGTATTGTTTGTGGACGACTATAGCAAAATGGCTTTCATTTATTTCATGAAGGCAAAGTCTGAGGTATTTAAACATTTTAAAGATTTTCAGTCCATGGTTGAGAACCAGAAAAATAGGAAAATTAAAGTTTTTCGGACAGATAACGGCGGTGAGTACTGCAACAAAAGACTTTGATAGATATCTGAAGCAGCAAGGCACAATTCATCAAAGAACTAACCTTACACACCAGAACAAAACGGTGTATGCGAGAGAATGAATAGATCTTTGGTGGAAAAGGCAAGATGTCTAATTATTGATGCGGGTTTACACAAAAGTTTTGGGCAGAAGCCGTGCATACCTCTGTTTATTTAAGAAATCGGTCAGTTGTTACCGGATTGAATGATATGACTCCATATGAAGTTTGGACAGGAACAAGCCTAACTTAAGTCATGTTCGTATTTTCGAGTAAAGCTATGATGCATATTCCCAAAGAGAAGAGGTTGAAATGATGATGAGAAGGATATCACATATGTACCAGATGCTTCTTCGGTAAGTGACACATATGATAGCTGTGATAATCATAGTACAACATCAGAATTAGATGAGTCAGTCATAAATATGAATCAGAAGTTACAGAAAACGAGTGAGAAAAATACCTGATAGATTTGGCTATAACCATTTGTGTATTACAGAGCCAGAAGATTACAGAACGGATATTCACTCGAGGAAGCCTTAAATGGACCTGAAAGCAAACAATGGAGAGAGAGCATGGAGGAGGAGCTAGAATCATTCAGGAAGAATGATGCATGGGAACCGCTGACAGGCCCCATGACTCTACAGTAGCAGTGCAAGTGGGTATTAAAAGAAATATGACAGTGTTGGTAAAGTGCGTTACGTGCAAGACTTGTGCAAAGGTTTTACAAAAGGCGGGCATGAACTCCATGAGACTTTTCCCCAGTGCTACGTTATATACTTTAAGATTGTTGTTTTCACTGTCAGTAAAATTAGATTTAGATATACGTCATCTCGATGTAACTACAGCTTTTCTCAATGGTTACTTGAATGAATGTGTATAAGCTGGAAAAACCTATAAATTATAAAGATAGTAATAATATGAATAAAGTGTTAAAGCTTAAACGTCTATTTATGGACTCAAACAATCATCGAGAGCTTGGTATCAAGGGTAAACGATTATTTGATGACTTTAGGGTATACAAAGTCTAAATATGAACCCTGTTTATTTACAAAATTTGATGGAAATGTTAAAGTAATAATTGCTCTTTTCGTCGATGATTTTTATTTTTTCCAACTGTAATACTGCAACAACCTATTAGTTCAGGATTTGAGTTAAATTTAAAATAAAAGATTTGGTCAGATAAAGCAATGCTTAGGTTTAAGAGTAAACTTGTCTCAAAGGTTTAATAACAGTTGATCAGGAACAATATGTAGAAACTTTGTTAAGAAAATATAATATGTCACATTGTAAGACTTTCGATACTCCTATGGAAATTAATTTAACTTTAGAGAAAACTCAGAATAAAAGTTGTAATAAAAATATTCCATATAGGCAACTGATAGGCAATTTAATGTACTTAGCTGTCTAACCAGGCCAGATATTACTTATAGTGTTTGTTATCTTAGCCAGTTTAACAATTCATATGATGAAACCCATTGGAAACACTTAAAAGAATTTTAAGATATTTAAAAGGTACTAAAAGTCATGGTCTTGTATTTTCTAAAAGATGAATCTTGTATTGAAGGGTTTGTTATGATGCAGATTGGGGTTCAGATGTAAGTGATAGAAAATCTTTTCAGGATTTTGTTTTAAATTATCAGGTTCTGTTATATCTTTTGAATGTCGGAAGCAAAGAAGTGTTGCATTGTCTTCAACAGAGCAGAATACATTGCCATGTCAGAAGCTAGTAAAGTCATTTATTTAAAGAATTTTTTGTTTGAAATTTTAGGCGATTCAGAAATTATTACTTTGTATAACGATAACCAAAGTGACAAAAGTTAATTTTGAATCCAGTGTATCATAGGAGGTCTAAACATATAGATATAAGATATCATTTTGTTAGGGAGCAGTGGCAAATATGTTTATAAAAGTAGATTACTTGGAAACAAACAATATGCCAGCTGATATTTTTACTAAGAGCTTGGGTTCTGTGAAGCATAAATATTTCACTAGAATGCTTGGTGTATTGCCTGTTAATAATATGTAATGATATGATTTTGTTAAGCGGAGGTGTTAATATTGTAACAAAATAGTATAAAAGTATCTGTTACTACTAGCGGCATTTAGTTACTCTGTGGTCAATAAATTAGTCTATGAAACGAACCACTGTGTTTAACTTATTACTTAATACATTTGGAGTTTTGTTTTTTTAAATAAATGTGATAAGCATTGTTATTAATAAGCCTAGATTAGGGTGATAGACTTGCATGGTTACCAATTTAAATATACGTTTGATTACATAAAATTAAAGGTGCAAATTCCTGCATTTAACTTACTCTTAACTTAAACATTCAAGTCTGAAGTCTCAAGCAATATATGACATTCATACATATGCTTTAAAATTACAAATACTTTAGTATTCCAATGATAGGCGTAATGATATTCCTGTTCTATTACTGACACTTGAGAATGGCAGTGTTAAAAACATACACACCTAAACTTTCAACTACTTCTAAAATATTTTTGACAACATATCATGATAGAAAATCGTTATTTTACATTCGCAACCCACATTTGCCGTACAAACACAACAATTAGCGATAATGTCCCAGTCGACATATCAAGTTAATCCGAGACCGTATGTCCACGCCTATCATTGAAATGTGTAAACACTTATTGTGATAATCAGTTAATACATCCGTCAAGTATAGCGAGCGATCTACCCTTGACATTTCACTGTCCACTTACTACAACGACTTATCAGCCTTGTTACAGCCATTGTAAATTATACAGTAACTGTTAATTATAAAGTTTAAAATTGTTTAAGCATCCTGTGTCCGGGTCCGGGTGACATTTATTCCGATGTCCAGTTGTGGGATGCAACGTAGGATGCCTGATTTCGATTGTCCAAATAAACGTGGATTCTTGTTTTTGGACCTCGTATCGTTCTATTTTTAATTGTTTGTTATTGTATAGAATGATATAATTACGTATTGTACTTTTTGTGTACATGTTCGTAAATGGCATCGTGCGTTATTTTGAAGTATTTTGGTATGTATTTGATATATTATATCTCAAACATTAATGACAAATTTGCTTATGCAGACTCGTAATTGTACTTAATGTATTAAATAAGAAATCCAGATCTTTAATTATTTATGACTGTTCTGGCAGAATTGAAAATTTACAATTCAACAAATTTATTAGTATGACTTATTCAGGTATTAATTTCACAGACCTAAGAAATAAAGTGTAATCAATGGATAGATGCGGTGTCAGTAAATTAAAAGACATAATGATAGATTTTAATGTTAGGATTCACTTTATCCTTTGGATTATGTTATTGAGGTAGATTTGTTAGGTTGGAGATACCCTTACTATAAAATCACTACTGTGTTCCGGTTAAAGGCACTGTAACCAGCGTATTAGCTGGATAAACGAGACGAAACATCATCTATCTCACGGTAGGCAGCGCATTAGTGATACTCCTGGTATTGCCGATGTCCATGGGCGTGTGACCACTTAATATCAGGTAGGCTGACTTTTGGTCTGCCTTCGAATGCGACAAAAGAAAGAAAAATATCGGGATGGATTATAAGCGACCCCATGATAACCTGCAAAATGGCTAAGTGAAAGTACTGGCCATCGGCATATCTGGCTCTAACCAACAAGTTAACAAAAAGAATACATTACACCCAACGATAACCTTATACAAAGTTGTTTTTCTCTTAAGATTCGAATCCACGACCGGATTGCAAGGTATTGCGAATACCTCTACAACATATACCCATCTAATAATAGGTGTTATTAACCTTCTTATAGAAAACTATATCACGACTCACGAGTCAATTTAATAACCAAATTCCTCAGTTTCTTTGCCGTACTAAAAACAAAAGACGATACATTTCATGACTAACATATAGATACATACTATTCACGTTTGTCTGTCATTTTTCCGTAGAAAAGCTAAAGACGGCGATACATTCATCATAAATATTTAAATATACATATTGACTGTTTTAGAATGTATTTTATCGACCAACTTGAATATTGACGCCGCGAATCGAAACAGGTCTGCCCTATCTTTCTTAGATGGGATTGAGCGATGATTAAGGCCGGATCATGTTTCCTCGTGCCAAAAATTAAAAGATGCCGCAGAACGGGTTTCGCAAAACATTAAGACGCTTAATTAGGTGGAGCGATAAGAATGGATCATCTAGAGCGAAAATTGGGTCGAGGGATGGCGGCCCACGTGTAAAGTAAAAATTTAGTCAGACTTAATTCTTTAAATATGCAGACTTTTTATGGTCCAAACTGTATTAATGAAGGAAATCGAATAATATACATATAAATCATATCAACACATTACAATCTTACAATACATTTAAATTGTTTCATTTAACAAGGTATACATGCAGAAAAAGTAGTATAAAACTATTATTACATAGCATTATCTAATTTTATATAATTCTATTTAAGGAAATATAGATATGTTTCGTAATGATCTACCATCCCCATCATCATCAGTGTTAGTCCACTGCTGGATGTAAGCCTCCCCTAATGTACGCCTTCCCATTAGGGGGTTTTGGACCGTATCCCGCCGCGCTGGTCTAATGCGGGCTAGTAGGTGGACTGACTTTTACATGCCCATGAATCATCTTACTTTTTAAACAATTGGGAGATCAGCCCAAATTGCCCTTACCAAGTACGTAACAACAATGAAAATTTATTGTCCCCGCAGGATTCGAACCTACAACCTCCTGTTTCTAAAGCACACGCCTTTACCACTAAGCTACGGAAGCAGTCATGTGTCAATGTTTACATAGCTATTAAATAATATGCATTTTGGAAATCGTTTGGAGATTGTAGCATAATCTGAGTTGTGATACTTGGACTAATCCGGAGAATAATTTGGCGTTGCAAGTAATACGGAAAATGTATCTAAAAATTACTTTGGTATCCCATTAAGTTTTCGACATTCAAGTGTAATAGAGTAAGATTGCGTAATAACTAAATAACGAAATCATTAAAGTTTTTCGTTACTGTTGGGACATATTTTTAGTTTGAAAGTTAAAGTTGCAAAACAACATGTAGTGTTAAAACTGTGGTTTGACAAAAGGTCGTATGTTATGTTGTAAATTGTTTGAGTGATTGTTAGTCCATGTCAATTATATTGAAATGTCTTCGCGTAAAGTATGTTTATAAAGTATACAAATCTAGATAAACTTCATACATAATTGATGTAAATAATGTAACACGTTATTGATGAAATGTCAACGAGATGTCAATCGCTAATCCAAGCCTACATGTCGCAATATTGTTGCTAGAGTAATGTTTTTATTTGTTTTTCAAAAAAAAAAAAAACACAAGAAAACGTAAAAATTTTAAATCTCGTTTAATTTATTTTAGAAAACATTCTCACTAACAGCGGTTTTATGATCTTATGATATAATTTATAGTTATATTTTTATGGTTTCTATCGCTTTTTAGTTAATTTATCAAGTGATTACTGTAAAAGAAAATCTAAAAATAACATTGCATGGTATGTTTAGTTTATTCCGTTGCTTGTTTCGCTGTTACTACTGTTTACAGGTTCACAACTACGCCAGTCATTTCCATATTTTGGCTTTATGTCTTTATTGACTCCAGTACAAGATAGGACATGCGACAAACGCAAAAAAATTCTCCCGATTATCACTTATCATATACCCAAACTAAAAGTAACATTAATTAATTAGTTATAAATATGATTCGAATCCATAAAAGACGCATTAACTTTTATGACCATCTAATCCAATGGTCAAAATTTCAATACAATTTGACCATTGCATAAGGTGTATTAGTATTTTGCCATCAATAGACCATCTAAGTTTATGCAATACCTATTGGTCAATCAATTCGCAGCCTAAATGCCACTTTTATTATCACCGCGATCGTACTGTGTCCGAATGACGTTAACTTTTATGACGTAGGCACCGCAAATCTACAATGTCTTTGTTAATCTATGAAAACGGTCATAAATACATAAACTTCTTTCAGAGATTATTTTTATAACTTAAAAGTCTAAAAGCTTTAATAAAATTTCTTCCAACCTTGCTTATGAAACCGTATTACTAAAATGTATAAGTAATAAAAGTGTTTACCTGGATCGTCTGTCTTACATACTTATTACGTCGGTTTTTGAGTAAATACAATCTTTGTAATCAATTGGAATGTTTTGTTTCTGTAATTATTGGTATATGGCGTTATTTATGTCGTTCATAAATTGTTCTCCTTCTAAAAAAATGCCTTTAAATGAAGCTAGAAACAAAATAGCGTCAAACGAAACTCATATTTATTGGTGAAGCGCGAACACACGTTGTTCCTATCTCAAAAATTCCATTTAAACACAACATTTATAAGGGTCTTTCCGTAATAATTATTCAGTAACTTTGGCTGTTACGAAGTTACGAATACAATTAACTTATAAGTTAACTGTATTCGTAACTTGTACGACGTTTCAAAATAAAAGTAGTATTCAACCAAATTGAAACTTACAAAACTATTGGAAAGGGTTTATAAAAATTCATCAGACGTCAATGCAGTTCGAAACTCTTAACTGAATTGGTATTTTCTTAAGTTACATTAACCGGAGCAGAACTAACCATTTACATTATGGCAGGTAACAGAAGCTTTTTACTTAATTACAGGGTTAAAATCATAAATAAGAGAAAATAAGCAAAGGAGAATACTGTTAATGCCACCGCTTGCCTATTATCCTTTTCCCTTCTTTCTACATTCGCTCTTTTCGTTCTTGTTACTTAAATGTTAATTAACATAGTAATTTCTATGGTACGTTCATTAAAATATTTTACTTAAATGGAACGAATGTTAAGAAAAATCACGTCGATTTATTAACATGAAATACGTTCAGGAAAAAAATTAACTATGGTAGTGTATACATGTGTTCTAGCGTAGGGATGTGACGATCACACCGCTTACCTGACGGCGGATCTGCCTTACAGTGGCAGTAAGACAGATCCGCAGTACGAGTGCAATTAGTCAATCGCCAAGAAAATTATGAGAACTCTTTTTAATGGACGCTGTCGTGGCGTTCATTATTATGGCTATGTCCAGCAGTGGACGGCTAAAGGCTGGTTATGATGGTGATATGATATGCGTGTACGTACGTATCAGAAAATTGCTGAAATTTATTTATTTTAAATTTTTTAACAGTTACAGGGATGAAACAAGCAAGTGGTTCACCTGACGGTAAGTGATACGACCTGGGTAAAAGAAACGTAACGAAAGACCCAATAAATCTAATCCGCCGCCTTGAGACATGGGATGTTATTTTTAGTTTGCTTGTGTGTATGTATGTATAATGTATGTTGTAGTTTATAATGCCCTTCGTAAAAAGGAGACCTACCATCTTAAAATGCCTAGAATAGCTTGTTATATTACAATGGCTGAGCTGAACAATATTATCTGAGTCACAAACATTTTAGTAGTATCTACAATTTTAAGTAGGTTTATAATCATACTATCCAACAGTAAAAAAAAATTAACTAGGAATTCCTTACCAGAGCCCTATGTCTCGTACACACTATATGTGACTCTTTCTTTTCTATAGATAAATATCTACATATTTTGTCATAATAAAAAAAAGGATATAAAAGGTAAGGTTAAGCTTTTAGTCCCGTTATATTAAGGTTATGTCCTCTATATAACAAGACTAAAAACCTTGATAAACTGAAACCGAAAGCCGTACTATAAAAACACTTATGTTCCGGTTTGAAGGCCGTAGCTAGCGTATTCAATGTGTAAACAAAATTTAACATTCTACGTCTCACGGTAGGCAGCGCGTTGGTGATACCACTGGTATTGTCGATGTCTACTAGCATCGGTGACCACTTTTCATCAGGTGGTCTGACTGCTTGTCAGCCTACAAAGCCAATAAAAAAAACCAAACCATAGTTTAGTTTGTTAAGCTTTTAATTAATCAAGTTTATGTACAAGTAGATTATTTTTTTAAAGTATAGAATAAAATACTTTATCCTAAATGTATCTACCGAATTGAAATGGTATGCCTTCTCGGCATAACTATTTATTTTCATGAAAGGAAACCGAGTGTTTATTTTTCAGATTTCATAACTTTGCATTCAGCGAAGCGGGCCCATGTTCACCCATTCACGGCGATATTCAAGAAGCGTTTTCGTTATTATTCCCACTAAAGTTATGAAAATATATTCAAATTATATTTATAACTTTGAGCACTGTCGGATACAACATAAATTATTGATGAGCTTATACAACTTTCGTTATTTTAATACCGAGGCTTACGAAGTCATCTTTGCTAAGGTTGTCATTTTTTTTATTTTGTCTGCCGAGCGAATTTCAATCTTACGGTTGTGTATTAAGGAATAAATGTAAAGGTCTCCGTTTTGTTTATTGCGAAGCGAAAATAATAAGTCCTGAGGGAGTAACGCCATAGTCACGTACGCTTGTTCCAGTTGTGTGATGATTTTTTATCGTGTATTTAATAATATAAAGTATCGATCTTTAGTCTATTTATAACGAGATATTTTAGGTAGTAATTAAAAGTTATATATATTTATGTTTTTGGTAAAAGTGTCGTTTAATCATCGCGATGCATATATTAAAACTGTCACTCCCATTTATGTCGTAGGCTTTCGTCTCAAGGGTACGTTAGGGTAAATAAATATTATGACTTTATATGATACATTTAAAAGAAACAGTTTTGTCAGAAAATTGTTCTCTTTGTTTCGTTATATACAAAAGTCTTGCGTCGATATATATACTCTATTTCTTTAATATATTCTTAAATAATTGCTATTGAAACCTAACTCGCAACTATTCACAGAAGCAATGGTACTAAGGATATATTGCAGACTACATCCTTTCTCTTCAGGTCAAATCGACGTCCAAATCTAATTTTCACCAATCATCTCATGGTAATTACCGGTGCATTTAGTATCATTATCATTATCAGCCTGTGATAGTCCACTGCTGGACATAGGCCTCCCCTAACGCACGCCATCGCTTGCAATCATCAGCTATTCACATCCAGCCTACACCGGCCACTTCGCGAATGTCGTCACTCCCTCTTGCCGCAGGACTTCCCACACTACGCTTCCCGATCCTCGTTCTCCACTCTAGAACTTACCGACTCCAGCGGTCGTCAGTTCTACGGCTTTAGTGACCAGCCTTCCGCCACTTCAGCTACGAATCTAGTTGGCTTTTATATTAAATCTTATATCTATACAAATCATATACTAAAGCCAGCGTTGTGAGCTTAAATTAGTATAAACGTAGTTCATCTCCCACAAACGCGGTTATAATTAAACAAAAGGTGAACTAGGTGGATTTGATAGAAAACTTTTTCAATTCCCGTCCGCGTCGCGTTTGATTGAAATTAAAAAATAGCACCCCGACGCCCTGAAAATCCACAAAGCGATTGTATTTGAATAACAATCGACGAGTGGGAACCCGTTCCACTGAAAGTTGAAACGTATAATTAAACTCGGGCGTTTTCACTGAAATAGAAATTGTCGTTACCGCAACAAAGTGGATTCGCGGAAACAATGGCCACTTTTCGTTTTGCTCCAAACTTAACATAACGGAAAACACGTTAATTCGCAACTCTTTAATATCCTGCTTCATAAATATTAAGTTAAATATTTCTATATACGTTAATTAACAAATTATGGATGTAAAACGTATTATACTGCTATAAATAATATGATTTTGTTTGATAAATTTGTTAAGAGTAAATACTGGTGAGAAACTGTAATGCTCTTTGTATGTGCGAATTTTATTGATTCTAGTTTAGTTATGTTTTAGATATATTGTATGTATATCAATTAACACCTAGTAATAAAGCAACATATCCTTTTATAAAGGTGCATTGTAGATTCAACAAAGATAAAGCCAAAACTGATAATTTTTGGTTAATTAATAACTAACTTAACGTAACTTTATTGACTCTAAATATGACATATTATGTAATCATTGAGTTTTTAGTAATTTGTTAACTTTAGGAATATATCCTTATCACATTCTTTAATTTTTACTAAGGTGTCATGGGGTTAGCTCCTAATTAATCTCGCATTACCTGAATAAAATATACTTTTATTCGCACGAGAAAACTGGCATCTTAAGTAACTACACTAAGTTAGAAGCACTAGTTTCTTATAATCAATGGAAAAGCTGAGCCTTAATTATCAAGTATCTTTTTTAAAATTCTTTACATACATTTTAAATTACAAAAGTAACTATATCATTAGCCTATATTACCTGAATCAATGCCAAGAAAATTGTTACGCTGCCCGAATCAAACCGACGAACTCCAACTTATAAAGCAAGTGGCAATGCCACTACGCCATGGGGTTGTTTGGTATTAAAAATATACCTTTTAAACATGTCATAAGCGGCTTATTTCGACTTTGAGGTTGTAATATAATTTGAAAACACCGTAATTGAATATCACGTAGTAGGTAACAAGTTTCAAAGGCTTCTTTATTAGACGCGACGTTTCTTTGCTCATTCCCCGGAGAGGAAAACTCTCAACCGCTAAAAGCTTTTTAATGGAATGAGATACGTTTATTAATTCTATTGGATTCATTCGTTAAATTTGATACAACACTCTTGAATATATATGTATGGTGTTGTTATTGAACCGTGCGTTTGTAAAAATCAAATTGTTTTATACAAGCCCTAAAATGTTAAGCAAAACACTTACTTACACCAAAGCCGATAGTTAGTGACAACCCATATCGTATGTTTTAGTTAATATGCATTACGTCTAACATTACATTTTTATATGGTGTCGCTTATTATGACAGGAGTTCTGGAATAGATAAAAATATGAATTTATTATCTATTGAGTATGTTATTTTCAGTCCTATACAGAGACAGAAGAGGACAGGTTAGGATTATTTTTTTCAGAAATAAAACATTTAAAAAACCAAAATTTTGTAAAAAAATCTTTGTTGTATTGTAAACAGTGGCTATGTTGTCGCAACGATACTTAATACTTACGTAATATTAATAATGAGTTGTTTTTTAATATAGTACGGGTATCATGCAGTAATATATCTTTTTTCAACAAATTAAGAAACTGGAAAGATATGTCAATTTTTAATAAAAAACCCTGACGGTTATTTAAAAAGTATTGAGATACAGACGTATAACACCTTAGTCTGCCTGTGATCATGGATGCTGGAAAGAGTTCGAAACGTTAGAATAAATATATATTTTACATCGCGAAAAATCCGTAATATAGTGGATTTGATATGCTTTAAAATTAATTCCAACCCTTGCCAGGGTTCATTGTCACGAGATGACTAACCGAAATTAACGTAAGTAAGAACTAATCAAACGCATTTAAAACCTTAAAACCATATTATAAATTTGCATATTACTCGCGTAAGCAACAACAAGTATTAAGAAACTTAAAATGAACGATATTGACTTGTCGGTGAAGTATAATGTTCGACTTTTCCCCCTAATTACCGTTGCGAAGACGAGATGAAAAAGGAAATTATCGAAGAAAACTCTTCAAAGTGTCTTTACCGCTTATCTTGTTTCTACCACGCTCGTTCTAGTCATTATAAACTAAACCTTAAGATTAATGTTTTAAGGTACTTTATGGTGATTCTCCTTAATGTGTATTAAGTGAACGGTAATCAGTAAAATACGAGACAAATATTTGGAAAGTCGCCTTGACTTTTCGGCCTTCAACCTACCGCCATGGGTTTTAAAAAAAACTCTTTTAAATAAAAATGTACTGTCAATTCACATTATCATATTTATATTTCGTTGATGGCAAAGTATCAATATGAAATTTGCAGTCTAAACACTGTTTGTTAAAAAAAAGTTATATTTCAATAAAATAAACACAATAAACTCCACAAAAAAGTTTCAAGCTTCCGATCTATTGTAGTAAAAAACTGTAAAATGGCTATTCTATAGAAAAAATTACATAAAGCATTACGTAGGCCGTAATTTCCTCACTAAATCACCGCCCACCGCAAGCATGAATGCAAACCGCTTCAAGTACGTTCACAACAAAGTTCAAGGTCACCGTTGGGCACTAGGCCCGATGCACCTATCCCCAGATTGCCGTAGCCGCCTACGCCGAAACGGAAATAGCGCCTCACCCCAGCGCTACGCCCCACCCGCCCATCGCTCCTCTACGCCGTAGCTCCGTAGCTTTTCAATGAGCTTTACAGTACATTTCAGAGTTTTTCACGTAAAATATATTTTTGTAAAGGCTTATACAAGTTACGGATTGAATATTTTCAGGCATGATTAGGATGTGATTAGACAACGTTGATGTTGATATTTTTAACTTACTTAACTGGAGATGTCAATTTGTTATTAACAATTTAAACAAGGGAATAGTCTACGATATACTTTCTTTTCTAATATTTCTATTAAATATAAGGCTTATTTTTATTTTATTTTTAGTACATGCGATGTTAAGATAATAATAACATACCTAAATACCAGATATACATACATGTGTTTAGTTCGCGAAACAAATGTTCAATTCAATGTAACATATGTAACAAATAAACTTTTAAAACATCGATCGATCGACCGATTTAAAAGATTCCACAGGAATGTAAAGAACTTGTTGAATCAAAGCAAATACCGAATGAAGTTGGACAAGCGGTAAGTTTTAGTGGAAGCGACAAACATTTCCAAGTTGCTCGAGGGGACATATTGGCAGTAACTTAACTGCGGTCGGACGAGTGGCTAAGTAGCACTAAGTTGGCGCTGGAGTGGGCCGGGGTGGTCGCTTTAAATAAAACCTCACACCGCCACCGCTAGGGACGTACTTTTTATCGATAACTGACTTTTATTTATCGACAAAAAATTACATCCGATAACCGTGTCGAAATCGTTATATAACGCGAGACTAAATAAGTTCAATCGTATCCTACTAATATTATAAACATGAAATAATGTAAGAATTTATGCATGTTACTCTTTTATGAAAAAAACACATAATTGATTTTAATTAAACCTAACAATAACATAGTTTACACATCGGAATGACTTATAATTAATATAGTTGCCCTAATTTATAATTAAGATAGTGTTAATTATCCAAAGTAAAGCAAAAAGTATTGTGGTTTTTTTCATTTTTTATTAGCAAACTAGAGATCGCGCGGTTATTAAATAGTTAAACTTCATCTTTTATTGTGATTTTGCACCAACCGACGGCAATAGTTTACCTAAAGTTATGAGTTTGGGTAATCAGCGTTCTTTTTTTAATTTCTGAAAAGTTATCGATAGTTCCCTTATTTACTCAACAAGGCCAGCGACCAACCGTACACCCCTTTTTGCTGCCGAGGTTTTTCTCTTTACCGATGTTCTATTAGTAACTCGCGTATTGTTCGTGGCTTATTGTGTTTTTGGTCGACTTTTCTCCTGGTTATTCACGAATGGCCCTTTTCAGATTTGAAACTAATTACTTTGCATTAACTGTTATTAAATACGACCTTTGTCCATTAACCTTATCGACGAATATTTTCTAACTATACTGTGCCAGTACATCTTTACGTTTATTACAACTAATTTATTACTAACTGCCTCCGTAGCTTGGTGGTATGGGCGTTTGCTTCAGACAACGGAGTTCGTGGGTTCGAATCCTGCGGGGGTCAGCAAATTTTCATTGTTGTTTCCTAGTTGGTTAGGACAATTTGGGCTACCTTTTGGCTATATATAATTTGAGCACCTACCGATGGTAGGTCCCCTTTACCAGTGGTAGGTCCCCTTTTTACCGGGGGCCGTCTGGGTGGGTACCACCGCGGTGCCTATTTCTACCGCAAAACAGTAGTGTGAAAACACTACTGTGTTCCGGTTTCAAGGGCACCGTAGCCAGCGTATTTACTGGGTAAATGAGACTTAACATTCTATGTCTCACGGTAGGCAGCGCATTGATAATACCAGTATTGCCAATATCTACGGGCGTCGGTGACCACTTTCCATCAGGTGGCCCGACAGCTCGTCTGCCTGCATAGGCAATAAAAAAAAATTTGGGCTGATCACCCAATTGTCTGAAAAGTAAGATGATCCATGCGTCGGATAGCCATGTAAAAAGTCGGTCTACCCACTAACCCGCATTCGAACAGCGTAGTGGGATACGGGCCAAAACCCCCTAATGGATAGGGGTGTATCAGGGGAGGCTTATGTTCAGCAGTGGACTATCTCAGGCTAATGATGTATGTATAATAGATTTGATAGGGTAAATATTTTGACCAACTATACTGTGCCAGTACATCTTTACGTTTATTACAATTGAAACTCAATTGCCTCCAAATCAAGCAGTATGTCTTGCGCTATGAAAACCGGGTTCTAGTTCGTATCACGAAGGAAATGAACATATTTTCATTGTTTCTTTCGTAATTGGCTGTGGCAATGTGGGCCTATTACCCGAATCACTATAAAGTACTATGATTCAGGCGTCGGATGGGCATTTGAATCGTTATTCCTCTGCCTAATCTCTATCCGTTCCTGTCAGTTGTCCTTCCTATCGGACTATGAAAGCAAAGGAATTAATATTCAATGCACCTAAGTTTGCGTGGACACTTATGCATTTATGTATTTTTTGCCGAAACAAATAAAAAATTTAATCAATATCAACAATTTTTAATTAGGTAAGGAATTTTTATAGTTTTCACATAACATTTTTGTATAAACATTTTGTGTACTTGTAAATAAAGTGTCAGTAGCATCAAAAGTAAAATACCACAAACTGGTAATTGAAAAAACCGATCTGCAGTGCACTCACTCTGCTTATTAAGCATGAGACCACTATAAAAGACTTAGACAACCTTCACTGGTCTAGCAACTTTAGACGTACGTTAAGTACACCCATATCTAGATCTTTATTTGAATATCCTAAATAGTTTCTTATCTCAGACGCGATCTTTGGTCAGTGGCCACATACGCGAGTGTCAAGGGAACACATTCATCTCCTAAAAGGGATAACTTCTTTATCACATTCTACTATGATCTCTATGTTTAATATTGTTAATTGGCAGCTATAGGTTTATCTCCACGAGATATGCTATCACTTGCTTTTATAAAATATCTTTTATTAATTATATATTTTTTATAATTTTTATTTAACTGCCTCCGTAGCCTAGTGATATGGACGTGTGCTTTAGAAACCGGAGGCCGTGGGTTCTAATCTTGCGGGGACTCAACAATTTTCATTGTTGTTTCCTAGTTGGTAAGGGAAATTAGGGCCGATTACCCAATCGTCTGAAAAATAAGATGATTCGTGCGTCGGGTGGGCATGTAAAAAATTGGTCCACCCATTTGTTTAGCGTGGTAGGATACTTTCTTATAACACCGTAATGGAGAAGGCGAGCATTAGGGGAGGCCTATGTCCAGCAGCGGAGTAACACAGGCTGATGATGATGATGATGATGATGAATTGGCAGCTAGTTGTTTATCTCTAGTAGCTATGCCATCACTTTCATTCATAAAACATTCTTTATTAATTATGGCTTCTTTATAATCTTTCTTATTTTTTTATAATTTATATTTAGTTTGAATGCAAAATCTGCGGTAATATTCTGCGGTTTTTGTTTGTGATTAAGATGTCTAAAACAAACCACCGTATGCTAAGTTCTCTATAACCTTTTTAAAGTCAAAAAGACTCGCGAAGTGCAGCATAAAACAAAACTACTACAGATTATTTATTTAGGTTCTTAAGTCAAATAAAATTTTAAATATTTGTCGACAGGCCTTTGAATATTAAAAAATATAAAGGAAAAGTTTAACATAAAATGATTTATTCAATTTAGGCTCTAACAAGCACTTATGAAAAAGTTTACCACCGCTTCAAAGAACTGCGTAGAGAAGAACCGGCTAGAAACTCTGTCTTTTTTTAGCAATACATTACATTACATACAACGCAATAAAAACCTATAATATTTCATCGTTAATACATCAAACGTTACTTTTAAAATTTCTAGCGAAATTTAATCATTAAAAGTTATTACGATATGAGTTTTTGTATATTGTTTGAATCAAGTTTTATTAAATCCATCTTCATGGTTTTGATAACCTTCAGGAGGGCGTAGGCAGATCCCTAATTAAAAGCAGCGGTTACAAAGACGTTTCCAAGTTTCCCAAGATTTCCTTTAATTGATACGGCATTAATAGTTAACCGCAAACTCCACCGCCGCTTTATCCTACTTCTATTATGAATAAACAAATTTGTTAAGATGGATGAATCTTTGTAATCTTTTTATAAATAAAAACCACTTAAATGTTTCTTATTTAGTTTTAATATTTTACAGCTTATAGTTTAGAATAATATGTGAGTAATTAATAAATTCGTCGAAACGAACCCCTTATCACTACATAGTATGAAACCAAGTCGCTTTCTCTGTCCCTGTATCCTTATATATGCTTAAATCATTCAAACTACGCTACGGATTTCGGTGCGGACACATTAAACATTTATACTTTATTCTTATTCTTATTACTGTATTCATTTTGTCCAATGTTACTATATATTAATAAAAATATGTATATAAATATTATAAATGCGAAAAGATCTCTGCCAATGTGTTTCTAAACTGACGATGACTGATCGTATCAAATGAGTGACATTTTCATATCCATTAATATGAAACTTTATTCTTTACTTTCTAATGTCAAAATTAATAACCGTCATCAGCCTGCGTAAATCCACTGCTGGCCCTAACCTATTAGGGGTTTTTGGACCGTATCCCACCACGCTGGTGGGTGGGCCGATTTTTTACATGCCCGTCCGATTCATGGATCATCTTACTTTTAAGACAATTGGGTGATCGGCCTAATCAACTAGAAAACAACATTGAAAATTTGTTGAGTCCCCGCCGGATTCGAACCCACGACCTCTGGTTTCTAAAACACACGCCCTTACCACTAGGCTACGGAGGCAGTTTAAGGGGGCAAAATGAATAATGTCATTTTATACCAACTTTTCCGAAAAAACCCACGACATTTATAGTATAGAGATAGGTATAGATTCTATACCTAGTATCAGCTCTCTCCAGACTTTACAAAGTGCGTACGTGTGACGTCAGAAGCCACGCCAATCGCTCCCCCGCCACCCACAGGATGAGCCGTGCGTAAATATCTCGTTTCACAGCAAAACACCATCTACTTCTATAATAATAAGGGGAAAATGCTTTATACAGTCGAGATTTATCATGTACATTCCGTAGGGAACACGTTTACGTAGCAGACGTAACTAAATGCGACGAATGAAAGATGATTTTCATAACTACGTTGCTCTATAAGCACTGGATTTGTATTCGTTCAGTTCAGTTCAGTTCGCTGTACTGATAATTGTTGTGAGTGCTCTTTGCAACAGAAATTGTTGGCTGTTTCCTAATTCAGGATGTCCCTAATGGCTTAGCGGTAAGTTGGTATAATTGCCGCCTGCATAAGTATCTGATTTTGATTCTAATTTTATGTTTATTGAATTTGTTTATCCTAATTGTAATTATGTCTTAATCCACTTTTAACGGATTTCTCGCGTTTATTCTTTATACTATAACTAACAATGTATGGTATATACATCGATGGTTATAATAAACAAAAAGCTAATCGACAGCTCATACTTACTTTACTATTTTTTATCGCAAAGTTAAGAATTACATATGTTTATAAATAAAATAGCGTCTGTTAATAGTAACTTAAAGAACCACTAACTAATAAAGATATAATTTTGCCCGTTAAGTTCCAGAGGGATATCATAAAACATTTTGGTCATCTATTTTTTGAAGTTCGCTATAAATACATTATATCTGTGCGTATATTGCTATGTAAAAAAGACAACAGAACCCAATACCGTCCCGAATCTTTACACAGAATCTCTATGAAGGCTGTGATGTAAACGACATTATCTGTTTCCCGAAGGACAGAGTGCTGTCGTTTGAACAAATAAATACGTATGCCTTCATATTTATCATTGTAAGAGTCACGAAAAGCTTTCTGTATCGCGATGACGCCTTTGTGAGGAAGAAATAAAACTGAATTTCCCTCTTTTTTTGGGGCCGACAGTCTTTTTGTGGCTCCGCGGAGAATTGTGGAGGAGATTTTTCGACGACCGAAAGCATTGTGTGTCAAATATAATAACAAAGAGCTTACTAGCTTTGGTATTCTTTGCAAGGAGCTTAATAATAATTTTGTCTGAAACTCCGTTTGTACAATAAGCGATGAATAGTTAAAATTATCATGCATCGTACTATGTACTTAGCAAAGCAAACTGTAAGAGAACTTACTAATAATATGTAGTAAAAAATTTTCGAGTAGTTAATATTCTAGTTACTATTCTAGTTCTTCTTAGTAATTACGCTCTGGTCAGAGTTATCTCCTTCTCTTAGTAGCGCTAGTGTTAGCCTCTAAAGTTGTCTCACTATCGTGTCGGTTACATTGCAACGATAAGAGCAAAAATATTTAAAAAATTAGTTTATGAATACTTAATAAGCCGATAAGAAAATATGATTATATTTTCTCAAAGTTTGTCGTCTGCTGTAAAGAAAACTATTTCCGCCAGTAATACCTTTAAATATAAATTATACAAAGGAACGTTTGTGTTAAAATATTTCTTAAAATGTTAAGTTAGTACATACACAAAAATCAACAACCTAAATCGACTTCCACGCGATTAATTAATTTAAATTCATACAATCACAACAATTCAAATACATTCCATTTACATCAGCATTCGAAACGTTCCTACTTAATGTTTATACTACGTATACGTAGTTCGCATCGCCGGCCTGCGTCATTCATACACCCTCCATTGAGTAGAACCCACCCCATGGCGGGTTTTGGGTGTGAGTTGGGGTGCGAACGACCCGTCCGTTGCACCCCAACTCACACCTTGTACCCGGACCCCACCACCCACACTCATTGACTCCCACGCTCCATTCAGTGTGGCCCAACGAGCCACGCTTCATTGTGTTTCGATTAAGCCAGCCGCATGGCGCATATGGACGATCCAAATGGGATCTATATTGAATGCTCAGATGAGCGATTACAACCCATTTGTGCTATCTAAAAAAGACGGTTTTTCGCTATTTTTTGTTTTGTTTCTTTTATTTTGCTATTTCCGGTTCGATTGTTCGTGTTTGTTTTACCGCGGTTTTGTTTGCCTCGTTCGTAAATGTCTGGTTATCTATTTCATTTGATTCGTTATTGTACAAGTGATATATTTAACGATAACTCTCAGTGGTAATAATCTTCTGCTTATTCTGGAATATGTTTTTTATGCTAGAGATTTAATTTTATGCGAAGTACAGTTTAAAACATCTTTGTTCCAAACAAAGTATGGCTGGTAGACAATGCCTTCTGCTTTGTTACTAAAGATGAATAAATCAATAATAATAAAGTAATAATTATAATACTCAATTATTAACTGCCTCCGTAGCCTAGTGTGATGTGCTTGTGGCGTGTGCTTTAGAAACCGGAGGTCGTGGGTTCGAATCCTGCGGGGACTCAACTAATTTTCATTGTTGTTTCCTAGTTGGTTAGGGCAATTTGGGCCGATTACCTAATTGTCTGAAAAGTAAGATGATTCATGCGTCGGATTGGTATGTAAAAAGTCGGTCCACCCACCGACCCGCATTGGACCAGAGTGGTGGGATACGGCCCAAAACCCCCTAATGGATAGGGGTGTATTAGGGGAGGCCTACGTCCAGCAGTGAACTATCACGGGGTGATGATGATGATGATGATGATTTTGCAGATCAGCATTAAGCTTATTTATGCGTAAGATAAGTTTTAAAGTTCTAATAGGCTCACTTGTTGATAAATTGTAAATTTTTTTAAACAACCCTTAAACTCTTCGTGTATAAAATGTTGGGGACATATACCAGGTTCAATATGTAACCTAGTTTGGTTTATATTAAAAAATATTCCACACGAACCTACGCATACATGCTTTTAATGCTAGAAATATATATGTGAGCTAAGCATATAACATTTACCGATATCATTAACTGAGCGACATTTATAACATATATACTGTATAATATTAAAAAACCGGTAGGCTATTACTTGGGATTATGATATAATCGTTTGTGACACAATAAACAGTCAACTAAGATACATTAACTGTCTTTAAATGCCATTGTGTTGTATTATTTCTTACTTATTAAATCGTAGTAATAATAAAAATTATGTTTATATTAATTTGTGTATGCAATAAGTTGTTTAGGTAATAATGTTTAATGATTTTATAACAATTCTTACTCTTGGCTATTACTTCTTGTTATTTTCGAGGCGGCTTCCAACACTTCTTATAATCTAGGTATTACATTTGCTTTACTTGTTAATAATAATGCATTTTCGTTGAATTTATGTCGTTTACATCGTCCAGATAAAGGCATAATCCAAATAATGTAAATAAAGTCGTAGTATTAGTCATTTTATTATTTCCGTTTAAGCGTCATTTTATCGCAATATTTACAAAAAACTCTCGTCTTACTGGAATCTAGTATATGGATGTAGGATTCCATCTTGTTTTCTACACTTATATTCAGTCATTGTATTTCTGTGCGCCTAGGAACAGATTACACTAGTGTATGATGGTGAACTACTAGAATGAATGTGCCCCACTTTCCCCTAACGGTTGTAGCTGCAATTTTGTTTTCTTTTTCTTGATCATTATACATACTCATAGACAATACATAATGGAATAATGTCCTCCTAGTCGAATCCGACTGCGGCGGCCGATCTATATTAAGAATCAGCCAAGTGCGCAGGAGATATTCCTTCACTCTCATACTCCGATGGGACAGGTAACCGACACGACCGGAGGGAGATCAGGCGCTGGACCGACTTTTAACATGCCCATCCGCCTTAAGGCCTATCAAACTTTGAAGACACATCGGATGATCGGACTGATCATCCGATTTGTCTGCATTTGTATTGCCCAACTAGGGAACAACAATGAAACGTTTTGAGACCCCGCAGTATTCGTACTCGCGTCCTCCGATTTCTAAAGTACCTGCCACTTACCACTGAGCTATAGATAACATATTATAATATGAGTATAATTTTTCAGACAGACAAAAATTTCTAATGCACCGGTCCTTTATTATGAAATTACTATAAACTTAGACTTTAGTTAGATGAAATATTAGCAAGCTTAACATAGACTCGCGGGCTTTAAGTGGCGAGGGGCGTCCAACTTTTGCAACTTACAAATTTTGTTGCAGCTTAAACTTACCGAGTCGCGCTAAGTTATAAGTTAGGGTTTATTATGAAATGTGAAGCTTTTATGAAATTCAAAGTTTAAAATTCGATGCTGCTCTCTTTTGCAACCTCATTAGTTGCTTGGAGCTTTGTATAAATTTTAAAAAATGTTGGGTATGTAATTAAATAAATAGGTTAATGAAGTACAACCTGTAACCGCCTCCTTGGGTCGTGGGTTCGAACACGCGGGTTAACAACTTTGTGTTATCGTTGTTTTCTGATTTCGACAATTTGGGCCGATCACCCATTGTCTGAAAAGTAAAAAGATTCATGCAATCATCATCAGCCTGTGTTAGTCCACGGCTGGACATAGGCCTTCCCTAATCGGACCGTATCCCACCACGCTGGTCCACCCACCAATGTGGATTGGTGGGTGGACCGACTTTTTCTTTTTATATGCCCATCCGACGCACCGCATCTATCTCTAACCCAAAGAAATATTTTTTATGAAGTAAAAGTCACGAGTATGACTTATGTATAACATTCGACAGATTCGAACCAACAACCGCACTCAATCATCGTATTTATTGGAACCATCAATGTATAATTGTTTCGGAAAACAATTTGCCCTATCAGTAAAGACAAGTTGGGACATGTTTTTTGTTGTTATAACACGATTTATTAGCGAAAGTTTGGGCGTTGGAGTTTAAGTTAGAATTTATGGGAGTCCAATAACGATAAATTAATACTATCGATAAGTATGACCGTACTGATAGGCAGTTGCGGTTTGTTTTATTGATTTAGTTCATCTGATAGTAGAGCGAAGTGGAGGAAAAGAATACGGAAAGCTGACACCACCACCATGTGTTCCTAGCTAGGGGGAAAGAGAGAGCACAATAGCATGATTTCCTACAGCTTGTAATACAATGATTCAGGATGAAGACCGGGCCGACGTAAAACGTCGTGGCACAGAAGACCTCCGCGAATGGTTCGGGTTGAGCACTCGATCTTTATTTAGAGTGGCCGTTGATAAAGTACGAATTGAAATTACTATCGCTGCACTTCGGTAGGAGATGGCACTTAGAAGAAGACGCTTTATCTACAAAACATATGTATTACAAGCCTGCATCTTAAGAAATTTATGTCTTTTTTTATTTTACCTCCGCCCGTCTTACTATAGCAATAAATAACATTTTTTAACTTTGAATGTGGATTGCGTGAATTTCCTTTTCATTTTAAATGTGGATTGCGTTTAATAATAATACTTATTTAGATATATATATATATTTATAATTGCCTCCGTAGCCTCGTGTGCTTTAGAAATCGGAGGTCGTGGTTCGAATCCTGCGAGGACTCAACAAATATTCACTGTTGTTTCCTAGTCGGTTAGGGCAATTTGGGCCGATCAACCAATTGTCTGAAAAGTAAGATGAATGGGCGGATGTAAAAGTCGATCCACCCACAGCCCGCATTGGACCAGCGTGGTGGGATTTGGTCTAAAACCTCTTGATGGATAAGGCGCACATTAGCGTAGGCCGACGCCCATCATTGGACTAGCACAGGCTGATGATGATATTTAAGTTTTTGTATGTAAGATAAGTTATTGTCATATTAAAATTATTAATTTGCATATCACGGTTTGATAAAACATGTGTACATCTTATCAGGTATTTGCAGTTAGTAAAAAAACAAATTTCCTAATTTGATATTTCCTTGCTTTTTATAGAGACCAATAAGACCACATATTGTATGCGATACGCTGCAAAGCCAATGACTGTGGTGCCCTTTAAACCGAAATACAGTATGTTTTCAGTAAAGAAGAACTAGTTTTGCCTTAATCAGTATTAAGTTTGAGTGGGTCATACAAATAACACAACACGTCTGCAAAATCGTTGATCTATAAAATAACTCAAACAGTTTTCTCATTTAACGTAAAGATTAAATGTGCTTTTAAATTACTTTTGAATGTTTAGTATTTTCTGATTTATATTTTGGCATTGAAAAAACTATTATGTAAGTTACATTTTGGCCAAAGCTGAATACGTACTGCTCGTCCCACGTTCCCGCGGGAAGTGGCTGGAATCGATATCGTATGCGGTTCTGTGCGCAATTGCAACGACCTTTGCCCGTGACCTTGACCCTGCCATTCCCGAAATACCAAAGGTCAACGCCCCCGTCGCCCAACACTACGCAAACCGCCGAAATGTCACCCGTTCCTGAAAACTATTCGTATAGTTTTATGTCAAACGGGAAAATGTCACGAAAAATATTTTTATTCCATCCAAAAGTTTACTTTAATGCATTACTAAAGTAGAATTAAAATGAAAGTTATAAATTACATTAAAGAGACAAAACTTGATTTTTTTATATTAAAAGTGCAGACGATAAATTCAAATGTAAAGCTTACTTGAAAAACCGGGTTTTGTGACTTTTTTTTGTGGTCATAAAAGAAGTTATTTAATGTTACAAAATGATTCACTGGCTACCGTAGCCTAATCAACTATGTGTAATTGTTTTATCATGTCGATTAAGACATTATGGGCCGATCACTCAATGGTCCGGTTAGTTCTGGTTGTCAGGACCACATACTGCAGTCACTATTGTACTTAAAATTTTTACAATGTTCA
This sequence comes from Lamproptera curius, assembly GCA_029286875.1. Taxonomy (NCBI): domain Eukaryota; kingdom Metazoa; phylum Arthropoda; class Insecta; order Lepidoptera; family Papilionidae; genus Lamproptera; species Lamproptera curius. The sequence goes on along the minus strand of JAGSMT010000101.1, from coordinate 686,104 downwards.
GTGCAACTATTGCTCTATTATATGGCTTTTAGGTAGTAAGCTCAAATGCCAATCGCCCTGCGTAGAACTGCCTTTAGATAAGTCTAAATGAATTAAAAGTTGATCCGTGGTAAATTGGAAAAATGACTAGAAATATAATTATTGATTATATCATACTTTTATTGTAAGTTCAATTTACTTTTTATACGTTTAGCTTTAAGTGAAATAGTACTTTTATGGCTTGTAGTTTAATATTAAATATTCTTTTCACAAACCTTAAGAGCATTGATTGATTTTTTTTCACTGGTTTATAAAAGATATTTATAGGCAAAGCAATTAAGGGTCTCCGCCTTTACTCACTGCCATTTCAATGATCAATGTCTATTGAAAATGTCAGTACTACTGAAAGGTTATATAAAAAGTCCTTTTCCAATATTTTTACTTATTCTTGCGATCCTCACAGGTTGTCGCAATTAAGGTTGCTTTGCAATTTTAAATTGATAGTATTCTTCGTTTTATGTCATCATTGCCAATTATTTTTAACTTAGAATTTAAAATGTCAGTTTGAGTGTATGTGGATAAAAGGAAACGTGTTAGAAAAAAATAATTTTAATTCAAAAAACTTTTGTTCCTAGGCCTTGGTGAAATGGGAACTAGGTTTTTGGTCAAATTTCTTCATTAAGTCCATTTAAAAATCGTAAAAAGGTTTGATTGCATGTGCTAAAATTTATGATGTTTAAAGAATTTTTGGAGTCGAATTCCCCGAGGGGTCCTGGATGATCGTTAATATATTTTATGTGTCGGTAAAAAGCGTGAAGTTTAATCATAGGCTCGTTTAGTAACAGCCTGAACAATTTTCAGCACAATTTAGTCTGGCTTTCAAAGCAATAGTAAGATATTCAATTAAAAAGGATGTGGGTAACACTGTTGCAGGCTGTTGTAACCATCTTCTTGTAATAGCATACAATGTAAGAACATCATGAGAAGAGATGGTCCGGGTAATAACAAATGCACAATATGTGTTATAAAATAAAACGGATTTAAAAACTGGATGTTTACCTAAAAGTAAGCGATTGCCCAAAGAAATGCCGCATATGATAGCAGGCCGATCGCGACTACAGAGTAGCTACAAATAGTTATTTGGCCTTATACCGAATGCCGAATATTCGGCAAAAATACACACTATCAAATGCCTCCACAAGAATAAGTCGATCCATCGTAAAAACCTTTTGCTAAAGTTTATCTTTCTTTTTTTACTGCCTTCGTATCCTAGTGGTATGGCCGTGAGCCTTAGAATGATTTATAATGTAAAATTTGTCATCATAATACAACACCAACGACTATAGCTAATCCAAATCAGGATTTGTACAGAAATATAAATAAAGAAACCTTGTTATTATTGACTGAATGTCACTGAGTGATTGACACCTCGGTGACAATTTATCAATAAGGGCCCTAATGATGGACACCACTTCGTTGTCAAAGTGGACCGACTTTTTACATGCCCATCCGACCAATGGATCACCTTACTTTTCAGAGAATTGGGTGATCGGCCCAAATTGCCCTAACCAACTAGGAAGCAACAATGAAAATGTGTTGAGTCCCCGCAGGATTTGAACCCACGACCTCCAGTTTCTAAAGCACACGCCAATACCTCTAGGCTACGGAGGCAGTCAATTCACTTTATTGATCTCTTTCCAAACCGGTGGTAGTGTGGGTACATTGGCTTATTGATGGTCAAGTCAATAAGCAAATATAAACTTTTATATTTAATGAAGATTTATTTGCTCACATGTGTAATTTCGATACTTCGATATTAATATGTTTTTTTAATAATTCCAGGTAAACACCGTAATCAGAGAGCGCTGTGAACATCAGTATGTATAACCTTGTTACAACTATGGGGCCAAATCGATAAGCACATAACTCGGTTGTGCCTGATGTAGTCGTATGGTGGAACAAATTCGAATACATGAATGCATACATAGTCGATTCGAATAACTGGCATTCTATATATATATATATGTCTTTAACATAGCGGTTTCGTAAACGATTACTATTAACATATATATTTCGAATGTAGGCTTTGATTTATGAAATATATATTTAGAGATATGTTATTATAAAAGAATTCAGCATAGCATTATATTTATAACTTCTGTTATATCTCTGGAAACGTCATCATTCATCTCTCAAGTCCACGTTTAATTTAGAATAAGTTAAAAGAACTAACATCTATAAATTATCTATAGTAAGTTATAGGTATGAAAATAACCATATCTTCCCTAGAATCTGTTGTTTGAAATTTAATATCGAACACTAATGGCGCCAGAAGCAAGTTAGTTCTCATTGGCGAGCGGCGGCCACGTTGAATTGTCACGCGATGTTCAACCAATCAAAAAACAGTGCCCTATTTTTGGCGCCAATTTAGTTTGACACTAGACTCTGTTGACTTAAATTTTATCACTAAATTCACTATTCTACAGTCAGTTTAAGTTAGTTACAGTTTTTATGACAGTGAAAGAAAGTAGCGACGTTTTAAAACCTTTTAAATGTCTTTTAGGTATAACGTTTTCACCTAACTACAAGAATCTACATTATTATTACATTCTCTTGTAACATACATTGTAATTCTGCCTCATTTAACCTGTTAATTACGCATTATCAGCTGCCACTATCTTTTATTGACGCATCTTCTTTTATTTTATATGCAACATTGTATATTTTGACATTTCATATTGTTTTACTTTCGTTGCAAAAAATTATAGTGAGTTTTGGGTCAACGGCACGTATGGGTAAATATTTAATTATTCTTATCAGAGTAGATGTTTTTTAATGTTATATTGGAAATACACCTTTGATCATTTACATGTGCGTTTACTGAAGATTATCGTTTTTCATCACTTTTCGGATGGTCGTTTAGTACCTCTTTAATAACATCGCGTACTTTTGATATTAAAACATCGATTTGTCATACATTTGTTAAAATATCATTTTATACATAAACAGAAATGAAAGTTAACAGATTTATACCTAATTTATAGCCTGTATGATAGGCTATAAAGAAAGCTGCTACTATCAACTTTTTGCTTTTCTTAAAATATTTGGTAACAATCAGAGGTCCGTCGCGGCCTTGCACGATTATATTTCTTTTAATTGTGTCATAAACAGTATTTAAATAGGATTAAAAGCATTTAATGACAGGTTTTTCACACTTTGAGTAAGTTAAAGTAAGACTGTTACGGCAAGGGGTAAACCCACACCGGGTTCGATTCCCACCACGGGAAAAGTATTATGTGATTAGCATAGTATTTCTCTCGTACCTGGGCAACTATATCTATATAATATGTATTTATTTACAAAAGAAAAGTGAGTCCATGTATTTACCAGTCATCTAGTTTCCATCTAGTTTTGGGACTAGACACGTATGACCCAGAAACATCGTTTAAAAAAACAAAGTGGAATATTAAACACCGTGTTGTCTGGAGCGTGGTTAGGCGTTAATAACAGTTTAACAGGTTCCACGATTTAGTAGCCCGCTGCAGTGTCAAGTTGCCATTGTTTGCAGAACTACGTCCGTAGCCTGTCTCGATATCAGCTTTCTGACCACTTCTCTCTTTGTTTTTTCGACTTTAATACATCTTTTAACCGAATAAACCGCCTCGTTCAGTAGTTTAGCGGTATTGGCGGTTGCTTTATAAACTGGAGGCCGTGGTTTCGAATCTCGAAAGGAGACTACTTTGTGTTATCGTTGTTTTCTGGTTGGTTAGGACAATGAGGGCCGATCAGACAATTGTCTGAAATGTAAGATGATCTATGCGTCGGATGGGAAGTCCAAAAACTACATAATTAGTAGGCGTGCATTAAGGGAGGCCTATGTCCAGCAGTGGACTAACACAGGCTGATAATGTACCGAAATAAAAAGATGGACATTTAACGCTTGTCTGAATGGTTTTTTTTGGTATTTGTACTATTTAATTTCGAATTGTTTAAACCAAATCTCTTAATTGAGAACTAAGATTTAAGCTTTTTTTCTATATCACTTAAATATTTTTCAAATTCGTGAACGCCTGTGTAAATGTAATGGCAATCTTATTTTAGTGCATTGTTTTCTTATGACATTTTTTGTGTTTCCTTAAATGACCGTTGTTAAATCTTAATCTCCTCATCGCGTAAATAAATGAAAGTATTATATTTTCTCGAATATATATTATCTATTTAACATTTTTTTCTTTATAATTCAAAAATGTTCAATTTAAGTTGATAATATAATACGGTTTAACGAATATCTAAAGTTAAAGTTTGATTTTAATACAAAATGATTAAATAATATTAATTCACAAAATCAGTTAGTATTTCATTGACTGGTATTTTTAGACCATGGGGATAGCTTAGTACAATTTATTCCACTGGAAAACGGAAGGTAAGTTTTTAGTTCATACTGGACAATAAGAATGGACGTTGCGTTAAATTTTAGTATCAGACATCTTATTTATTTCAAAACTGTAATTTAAAATGTTGTATCAGTAAAATCGCAAATGCAAGAAATAATAAGAGTTTTGACAAAACCGTGAAGCAGTCCCTGTCGCCGCTAATTATCAATAAAATTTTGCAGTGAAAAAGATGACATTTTAAAAATTTTATCTTTTTAAAGCTTGCAGACATCACTTTTATTTTTAATTGATGAATTGAAATAATTAAAAGCAATTCAATTATTTCTTTTAGTCTGCCCGTGATCATGGATGCTGGAAAGGGAATAAATATATAAAACTAACGCTATACGAAAAATCCGTAAATTAGTGGATTAGAAAAACCATTCCATCATAACATTTTGTTAATTTCCCGATAGTTGTCGCTCGTGCAACCCTAGCGTGTAATTAAAAAACTCGTTAATATTAATGTAACCGCAGCATAATTCTATTTAAATTTTTAATCAGAACGCGCTCTAATTTCCCGCGGAGTTGTCTCAAATCGCGTGATTCGTACGTAGCTTTACTTAGATTTCTAAGCGAAAATTTTCCTGAACGACTTGACCCAGAAACTTGAAACAATGCTCGAAGTCCCTGCACGAGAGCAATATTCCTGATAATCAATAGCACAATGAAAGGAAGTTATGTGCCTATTTGTTGAACCTGCTCTAGAAAAGTACTTCTATTATAGCTATTTTAATCCCTCGGTAGTAATATATATCTTTATTATTTTCTAATAAAGGCTTAATTATTTCTATTTGTTGACTGCTCTGAATATTATACATTATTAAATAAAATTACTTTACGGATTTTATCGCGTTTATTACATTTTAAATTCGACGTTTCGAACATTTTCAGCGTTTGGTCACGGGGTAGACGTAAAGGCTTACTTAATATCATATATATTATGACGTACCGCAACGGTGGTCAATGTAAAGATAATTGGGTTCGAATCCACGACCTCCGATTTATAAAGCAAGAGCCAATATCGCTAGGCCACGGAGGCGGTCACGCAGTTAAATTGCAAGGAATATTTTAATGTAATAAGAGAAGATATAGAAGGTAAGGTAGATATTGGCTTGTAATAATTCGATCCACCTACTAAACAGCATTGGATCAGAGTGGTGGGATACGGTCCAATAACCCCCTAATGGAGAAGTGGTGTATCAGGGGAGGCCTATGTGCAGCAGTGGGCTAACACTGGCTGATGGTGACGATGATATACTATTATCATTTTTCTCCTATAATGACATGAGATGACATCTACATGGCAATTACGCCAACTTTTATTCAACACTTATATTAAGATTTAAAGTTAATTGACTTTATTTAATGTGTTAGACTGTCTAGCAATTTAACAATAAAGCCCCGATGTATCAAACACTTTTTTCTCGTAATTTCACAAACTAAATTGTACGAGAGAGCCAGTACTTTAATGGTCTTATTAAAGTAACCACTCTCTACAATTCGAATAAGCCCGAGCAACATAAAAAAAAGATCCAGAAGCCAACTTAAGTAAACATCTTTTCCTTATTAAAGTCTGTCTCTCCTGGTTTCGCTTTAATATTTCAGATGCTCTCGACTCAAATATAAATAGAAACACAATGGGATGAACAATATTTAAGATCAAAAAGGCAAGCTTTGGAATTAGAATACAAAGGTACAGGCTGAATTTATCTAAGACGTTGGCGGTCGATGATTAATAAAGCTGTTTATTATTTCAAATACAAATAACATTTGCTTAATTTTGCTTTTATTTAAACGTGTCTTACTATGGTCTTTTTAGCAGGCCTTTTTTTAACTTCAAATCACAACTGCTTGTGTGCGATGTATTAATTACTCTTCTGTCTAATACATAAGACACGTTGACGATTTATAAATGACTAGCGATCCGGTCCTGCTTCGCACAACAGCTATGCTGATAGCAAATATACCTACAGTATTAAGCATGTGTCTACATATAAACCTTCCTCTTCAATCACTCTCATGTATTAAAAAAATGGCGTCGAAATCCATTGCGTAGAAAGATTAAAGCATACATAGGGATTTAGGGACAGATAAAGCTACGTTGCTTTATACTATGTAGTGATGAATAAAGGATATTCAATAGGACACGATCAGAGTCGTATTTCTTTTTACGAATGAAGCATGTAGTTTCAGATTATACGCAAGACAATATAATAGCACTATAAGTAATTAATTTAATTGTCGATTTAGAAAGCCTCGTGACCATATAATTCTTTGTCACACCCAGCTAAATTTAATCCACGAAAACTAACTTACATTCTTACCAGTTTGTTCGTTAACAATAATTTATATTAACATATGATGTATAACATTGAAGCTATTTGATACAATGTTTCTTGGACAATAATTATTTCTATTAAACGTGTAATAAACGTGGTATTGAGTAAGTTTTGTAGGCGAGCGCGTACCATTTTCATGTATTACTGCGTACATATTGGCCAACAATGTCTTATTCATGATAACGCCTGCCTCTATTAAGGCATTAATGTGTTGGTTTGCATTTCAAATTGATACATTATAAGCTTGCCCATAAGTGGGTCACTCATGCGGTTATTATATGAATTTATAATCTTAAACATGAGGCCTAACGAGTCGCCGTACGGGCTAAGGCCGGGTTTTAGTTTCTTATAGTATTGGTATTTAATAATAACAACTATATTTAAGTTTATGACAAGATAAAAGACGGAATTTAAGTAAGGTTATGATTTTATCTTTGTATAATGTATACTAATTTTATTTGTCTGTTTGTGAAGTCTTAATTATAATAAGATATAAGAATATACAGAGGCTATGCTATTTCTTTTATTGACTAACTTAAAAGACTGCTGGCAAGTCCTATTTCGAGTCATACAATGTTTAAAATTAATCTTTACTACATTATTGCTTTAGCAAAGCCATTCAAATTATTATTTGCTCTTGTAAAATACCAGAAATAAATTGTGTTTAATGTTTTAAAATTTTAATATGGTATAAGCACTATCTGCATAACTCTAATAGTAGACAAATTTCATTTTAAAATGTGCCAATCGAACGACATGCACTTAGTTTTCATATCTTTGTATTTACGATAAACATGTATTACGTAACAGATCGTAACTTAAGTACAGCTTATTTGTGCATTTAATTTTGATTTGATACCTTAGCTGCATACGTATGCTTGAACTAACTTTAGTGTTATTACCGAAGCTTAGTTATTAATCATACATGAGGAGCTTAATCCTGACTTATTACTTTATGTAATTACTTGGCGCTGTCCGTAACGAAACACCAGTCATAAATCGAAAGATTTACGTATCATCTGTAAATCGAAGATGCAATGTATATGTATTTTAATTATTATAATGCTCATACGGTAAATTTAATGAGGTAATTTATGGACAGTTTATCATCAAAATAGTATAATAATCCCTTCTCTCTGACCGATTTCTCTACATGTGTTGTTTATTTAACTTTATTTATCTTCTTCATACAACAATTGCCAGGTTAAAAGCATAATTATGCTTTTGCCACTCTTTATATAAAGGACAGACATGAGCGTACGAATGTAGTTATTTCTGTATATTTAACACCAAATAATTGTATGTAACGAATATAGTGGAAAAGTATTGGATCGATTTCAAAATTCTTTTACCGTTTGAAAGCTACATTATCTCTAAGTAAAATAAGCTATAATTATTGCTTAAATAATAATATATTATTGCAATTGCATACTAAAACAATCCCGTACTAGCCGTAACTGCTGCGTTAGATATGCATTTAAAAAATACAATATTATATTACGTATCAGTAAACAAACACTTTTATAACAATAAAACTGTTTTGTTGATCATTGGAACTAGGACCTGTTTGTTGAGTTGTAAGAAAAATGTATATGAGACTATTTGTCTCGAAATGCTCAGAAAATATCCATCCGTGCCAGGACGAGACTGACTGCTCGTTGGCATATATTTCCATCATCATCATCAGCCTGCGTAAGTCCACTGCTGGACATAGGCCTGCTCTTCTCCTTCAGGGGTTTTAGGACCGTATTCCACCACGCTGGTCCGATGCGGTTTGGTGGGTGGACCGACTTTTTACATGCCCATCCGACGGTTGGATCATCTTACATTTCAGACAATTGGATGATTGGCCCAAATTGTCCTAAACGAACTAGGAAACAACAATGAAAATTTGTTGAGTCCCGCAGGACTCGAACCCACGACCTCCGGTTTCTAAAGCACACGCCCTTACCGCTAGGCTACGGAGGCAGATAGGGTACATATTTACAAAACCGGAAATAGTCAATATTGACATTACAATCACATTAAGTAAATTCGTTTAACGCTTATCCGAGAAACGCTCAAAAATCAACAAAAAGACATCTTTGTCTCTGACATTACGATAAGCTGATTGTTTAAGTTGAAAACAAGATTTTCGATGTAAAAATAGGTTTAAAATACCACTTGGTACTGATGATATATCTCAGGCTGGAATCAACGTCAATCATTTTGAAACTTACATACAAGATAAGTGCTTTTTGCATATTTTGCACCCGATAGCAGCGTTCTGTTCGTAAATATTAATTGACGTCTATAAATGTGGATATAGATATGCCAACCAGATGACAATTTCGATCGCAAAGCAGTGACGTGTTTCGGTTCGAAGGAATACTTGAATTATGGTTTCGCTAAATTAGGGAATGAACTGGCGTAATCTAATGTCAAATACTACTAGTACCAGAAGCGGGCGCGTTATTATTAGTAAAAGTCTGACTTCCTTTAAATAGATTCTATTTCTTTAGATAAATCGGCTAAACTAGGCTACCTCCTTAGCCTAGTGGTATGGGCGAGTGCTTTAAATACCGCAGGTCATGGGTTTGAATCCTGCGGGGACTTAACGAATTTTCATTGTTGTTTCTTAGTTGGTTTAGGGCAATTTGGGTGGATCATCAATCAGTTAACTGGAGAATACCATTCTTAATGTGTACTTTTCAAACTTATACAGAACTTGTATGGTTCCAACTGCTATAGTCGCTACATAACAAAATCGCTTTCTCTATCCCGATATCCCTATGTATGAATAAATCTTTAAAACTATGCAATGGATTTTGAATTTATGTATATTTCATGCGTAATATATTGTAGAGAAACGCTGATTAATTTATAATTTTTTCGAAGATTTTAGTTACAGTGTTAGGGGCGGGTCGCTAGTAGGTGCTAGGCGTGTGCCTTAGAAACTGGAGGTCGTGGGTTCGAATCCTGCGGGGACTCAACAAATTTTTCAAATTTTTGTTTCCTAGTTGGTTAGGGCAATTTGGGCCGATCACCCAATTGTCTGAGATTTAAGATGATCTATGCGTCGGATGGGCATGTAAAAAGTCGGTCCACCCACCAACCCGCATTGGACCAGAGTGGTGGGATACGGTCCAAAATCCCCTAATAGATGGAGGTGTGTTAGGGGAGGCCTATGTCCAGCTGTGGACTATCACAGGCTGATAATGACGTTAGTATATTTTATTCTTTACTTTTTGTTTTTGTTTATTAATTTAAATATACAACACAAATGTGTTATCAAACTATTCATATCTGTAATGTAATAATTTGGAATTAGTATCAGTTTTAGATATTTCGTATAATCTTCGTAATCACACTTTCTAGTCGCTCGTTAAAGATAAATTGTTAAAGAAAGGCAAATTCCGTTCCTTATCAAACATTTCAAATTATCAGTAAAATGTCTAATTTTACTGATAATTTCTGTTTATCAAAAATTAACATGTTATTATTAAAAATGCAATAGACACTTACTTTAATTACATTAAACTGCTAATTATTTAATTCCGAATAAGCACTATATGAAAACTATGAATTTTCTAAATTCAAGACCAAACTTTAAAGAGTTTTTTTAGTAACACTAAAAAAACCTTTCGTAAACTTTCCGTTGTAGTATTTGGGAAACTTTTACCTAATTCTCTAGAAACATCCAAGTTGTTAAATCACTTACGAACCTGCGGACCTGAAAAGTTGGCACAAAATTAGATTTTTACTTTAATTTAAGTTACTTTTCCTTTTACGGGAACGCTTTGACTTTTTATTTAGGTACGTCAGCCTTTTTTTATTAATTTTTAGGTCATTTAATATATCTTTATGACTACTAAACAACGGTATTCTAGTACTTATTCAGCGCGCCAATCTGTATTATAGGCAATCTAACAATAAACTTTAAATAAAGCTCTACTTTGTCCAGATAATAAAGTAATAAAAACCTTTTTTACGTCAAGTGCTTCAGAATGTAAGGCAGTATTATTAGCCTTCACTCTTCACACATGTCGCTTGTGAACTGAACCTCAACGCGACATTAAACAAAATAAGCGAGCGCAAGCCTGAACCAATTTTTATAAATTAATTCAATTTATTATTGACCTTATCGGCCGTCTCGAGTTAAACCTCTCACTTTGACAATTAATAATAATAAAAAAACGACTTGGAAATGGAAACCTTTTGACCGAATCTTGGACAACTTTCAAAGTCGTCAAAGCAAAAGGGTGTAATTCAAGTAGCGTGTTGTTTTGTTTTATTACATAAAAATGGAAGCCTTGCTGGGACCTTGGTGCGTGGCCTTTCACCGTCCATAATAACAATCGGTTGGCTAATTAATATCGATGTCGAGCTGTCAGTTGAGCACAACCGGTTCCCCCGGCGGCGAATTAGGAACTGTTCGCGAATTTCGCAGTTTTGTTTTATTTTTTAGCTGTCACGGTTTATTTTCTGCCAGCAATGAGTGTTAAGTGGCGGGTAAAAATATTGTAAACATAATAATTATTATCCTGAAGACTATAATAAGCATAAAAAAACAATAAATTAAACTTATTAACGGATAACAAGTAATTAAAGAATTCGTTGTTGTTGCTTTGTGTATGTTTATGATTTTGCAACATTGTTCTTTATCACAATTGCGGTTTATTTTCTGTCGCTAATGAAACATTCTGACCATTAAATTAGAGAAAAAGAATAATTTTTATCTATTCGATTCTCACGTACTCGGTTTCCTGATTCGCACAAAAAAGGGCCAATAAACCATATTAAATCATTTAAATCACTCTTGCAGCAATGTCATTGTTCCTCGGAAATTAACATACTATGGAAAAAACCTTCTTTGTCGTATTTGAAATTATGTTTATATATATAATAGCGGAGATAAACTTTTAAATGTCTTTTAACATAATATCCTTAATGTACAGACAATCACTCTCAGTTGAACAGTGGCGTATAAATAATTGTTGAGTATTTGGTAAAAGTATGAATAATCATAAATAGAATAATATAGTATTGACATATGTTAAAAAATATGATAGTATAGGAGTAAAACAAAGAAATGTTGCGCCCAATCGACTAAGCATATTTTTTATTATGATCACTTGATAAAATGGTGATTTAAAGACATTAAAGGTAACATGCATAATAATGTTAATCGTGGTTGATTATTAAACATTATCTTTCGATTATAATTATATTTGATGCAACAACTTTGGCGTTTTCCCGCGAAAATGTTCTCTACGTTTTAATATTGTATTAAGAGCTGGTCATAAATATATCTGATGCTCATTATGAAACCGTAATTTTATCAAAAATATAGATAAAATAATGTAAATTAAATTTAATATACACACAGATAAAGAACTTTCACATACTTCTTCATCATCATCAGCCTGTGTTAGTCTTCCGCTGGACATAGGCCTTCCTGCTGCACGCCTTGTCCATTCGGGAGTTTCTGGACCGTATCCCACCACGCTGTTCAATGGTGGGTGTACTGACTTTTTACATGCCCATCCGACGCATGGATATCTTACTTTTTAGACGATTGGGTGATTGGCCCAAATTGCCCTAACCAACTAAGACACAACAATGAAAATTTGTTAAGTCCCCGCAGGAACCGAACCCACGACCTCCGGTTTCTAAAGCATACGCCTTTACCACTAGGCTACGGAGGAAGTTATATGATTATAGCTTATAATACTAAAATAACATATAAAATTCACTGTAACTAATTAAGTTTATCGTAATACTTTGAACTTGAATTTCTCTTATTGGTCAAATGTTCCACCGTTAAAATGTATTAAATTTTGCCCAATTAGTTACAGGAACACATATCTTGTTTAGCTATTAAGATTTATGAATAATTAAATTTTCCCTGAACGGCAATCAAAATAGCTTTTTCCCAAAAATCCGGTGACCTTGTGCGTTTGGACGCAATCGTATTGTTTACCAACTGCGCTATCACAACGCGATGTAATTTATCAAACTCTTATCACGCGTGATACGAGTTTGGAAGTCATGGCCGATCATCAAACGCTAGCGTAGTGATGAGCGGAGCGGATATTAATAATATAACATGGCGTTAATATCACCAGAGACGAAACATAATTTAAAAAAATCGTTTTTTAACATCCTTTACGCATAATAAAGGTTATTTTCTTGCTTATATCCTTTTATCGGAAATACAACTAAATATATTGAAAATAGAATCGAAATATTCATATATTGAATTATTTTTCGGCTCTGGTGGACAATTTTGTGTTGGCCAGTTGCGACGTTTCCGTTTTCTTTTGTCGATATTATATATAACGAAAGTTCTATGACAATAGTTATTGTAACAATTTGTCAGATAAATTTAAGATGATGTTATTATTAATACATCAAATATTATCGGACATTAAAGATCACTATTCAACCACTCACTACACTATTACTAAATAAATTTAACAACATTTTATTAAGAGTTAGTTTAGAAAACTTTTTTTAGTATATCCGGATCAAATAATAAATGTTTTTGTAACATGAACTTGAAGGTGAACCGTAAAAGATAAATATATTGTTATTTCTCTCAAAAAATTAAAACCATGAATATATATAAACATCAGATGGCGTTCATTAGGGAAGGCCTATGCCCAGCAGTGGACTGACACAGGCTGATGATGATGATAATATATATACATCAAAAATAGTGTACGGTGTACATATTTTAGTTATTAAATTAAGTCAAAAAATATTAAATAACATAAAATATTTATTTTTAAGTCGTTCTAATATTACTTTTCGTTGTTCATACCACTGTACGTATGTAAACGTGTGGGCGTGAATTTCGTAACCAGCATATCTGCTCTCGACGGCGGATCATTGCTGCGATGCGTTACGTATTTTATGCAATATTACACATTCCTGTTGTACAAAGAAATAATATTATCAATACATTAATAGCGTGCGTTTTAAAACTACGATATATATACTTTATAGATTCTCCGCTCCTTTTGATCGAAGCATTTTAACTTGCTATGTCTAGTTTATACTGTGAATTGTTTGTTCTATTATCATCATCATCAGCCTGTGTTAGTCCACTGGTGAACATAGATCTCCCCTAATGCACGCCTTCTCCTTTAGAGGGTTTCAGGGTCGTATCTCACCACGCTGATTCAATGCCGGTTTGTTGGATCGTTTTTGATAATACTCTATCTTTTATAATTACGCAATAAAATTAGGCCATGAACAATATTTTACATTCAGCATAATGAGGACGACTGATGCCTAAACATAGAAAAATACAGTCAGTATTTAAGGACATTAGACCACCTCCGGAAAGAACATTAGACGATCTTATGAAAAGTTGTTATTTACTACGACATATTTCATTGATTATTATGGATATTTATATAAACTTAGACAGAAAGCAAAGATTTGATTGTCTGTTTGTTTTGAATAGACTCCGAAACAACTAAACCAATTTGTAAATATTATTTTATTACTAGATAGCTATATTATGCTTCAGTAACATAGACTTCCTTTTGCAACAGGAAAATCCATTTCAAAAATATCACAAGCAGAGCCGCGCACGGGTTACTAGTGTCTTATAAATGATTAATTGCGAACCATTACAGCCAGTATTGGATCATAAATTGTGTCCGTTAAAAAACTAAACATATTGTTATGAGCCGCTATATTTTTAAAGGTTAAAACGCTTATGAAATATTATTTAATAAGTTTGAGCAACTATCCAGCGATTATTAAGGATAATTAATTGGTTCAGTGGTTTTATTTTTAGATATTAAGATAAGAAATAGCATTATCAGTGTTTGCATGTGATATAGGTCCAAATTGCTGTTTACAAAATATTGTTTTCATTGATCGAATAACTTAGACAATGAAATATTAATTTGTGAGTTTTTTTGAAGTTATACTTTAGGCGCTAAGAAAAATTATGAGTGAAATTTTAAGATGCGCGCATCTGTGACACAAAATTAAAGTATGAAGCGTTCTTAATATATATATATATTAAATATATTATTATATAAATATATTAATTTTTAATGATGCCAAGTATACTCTCACGCGTATATAAGTACACGCACCCATTTTTTTAATACAGCTGATTATTTAAGGGACATTGAATGTATAATTATTTTAATACACAACTGCGTGAGGTAAATATAGCACCAAAGTTGTTCAAGTAAATTTATTAATGAATATTATGGGATACTATATAAAACATTTAAAGATTCCGTTGTTTTACTGGTCAAATGTTTGATTAAATTATCGATTTTCAATACAGGGTCGTGTCAATAATCAGAAAACAACCACGAGAATGAAAAAATGTGGTAGTGCATTTATTTATGTATTTCGCGTACACCTGTACACTATGAACTTCTGCGATGTTGTGATGCTCGTGATCGGCTCGGAGAACACCATCAAGGTGAAGAGATGAAAAATGAGCAGTAAAAAAGATATTAAGAAACAATTTGAACAACTATTCCAGGTCATGTAACGATGTGTTCCGATACACCGGGGCACAAAGGTCAGCCTTGGGTTAAAAGTGCTCTGAATGACCTTGCTCTCACGAACTAGCTGTCAGGGTCGACGGATCGTTTTTGAAATGCGCGATCGCATGATAAATAGAACAATACAAGTTCGCAAAACAAAACCTCGCCGCGTTGCGTTTTGTTGTTCATCCGCTTTTAGTAGCCTTTTTTATAATTAATAGTTCTATCAGAGCGTTTGTTGGCTAAATGGGGAATATGTCTTGATTTCTTGCATATCGGCCATACTAAAGCGCAAAGAAATAGTTTGAACACTTTTGGTTAAGAAAACCAATAAGTTTCTAGTTCGCCTGACTGCTAACAGCAGGTAGAAACACAATTTTATTGCTCGTGAGCGGAGTACTATCGAAAACTATTTACTTTAGCCTTTAAATTTACTGATAAGTAGTTCATCCATCGATTACAGCTAACTCATTGGGTTATGGAGATCAGATACCAGATATTTAGGTGAATCCGAATGAATTAGTAGTCAACCCCATGATAACTTGGAAAATTGGCTGGTAAAAAGATACGGTTCAATTAGATCTCTATTTAAAAGAAATGTAGGTAAACGACCTGCATAAAAAAAATATTAAAGTATAGGTATTTTTGGTAGTTTTAATTGGTTGCAGAATAGTGCAAAGAGGTGTCAGTTACGGGAAAAGCGTGTTTTAGTCATGTTTGACAGTAAATAAAATTGAATCAAATAAATTCGTTACAAATTGCTATTAAAATGTCTTATTTGAAAGGTTTTAATTGTTTTTATCACTTTCGAACGTAGACGAACAGTCGGCCCACCTGATGTTAAGCGGTTACTGACGGCATAGACATCGGAAATATCAACAGTATCACCAATGCCCTACCTACCGTGAGACATGGGATGTTACGTCTCGTTCACGCAGTCAATACGCTGTCTACGGTGCCCTTCAAACTGGAACACAGTAGTGTTTTCACACTACTGCTTTGCGGCAGAAACAGGCACCGTAGTGGTACCTCACCGTAGCCCGACGTAGAAAGGGGACCTACCACCTCTGGAAAGTAAAAATAAATGGTGATTAAACCTTTCTCCTTCAAGACTGAGCTACAAGTCATACAAAACAACACGTCACAAATCAATCCACAAAGGGTTAATCGTTCGCAATGTTTACGGCGAAGATATAAACTTAAAAACAATAAGAGAAAAAGTTAACAGCATGCAACATTGTAGTTAAAGTGCGCGAGAGAAAACTGGTTGGGTACCAGGCTCTCATAAAATGCTCCTTTAAGGTTAATTCAATTATAGCAATAAAATACACGTCCTGCTAAAGACGAAATAAGTGTTGAGTTTTCGTAAACAAACCCTCTTACGGATATCACTCTTGTGTTGTTTCTTTTAATGTTTTGTGTATGACATGATTGTCGCGGTGATTTAAAAATGGACATTATATAATTGATTAAATTTATATTAATAGTAAATTTACGCTTTTTAGACTAGTAGCATAGTGGAAAGGGCGTGTTTTTTGGAAACCGGAGGTCGTGGGTTCGAATCCTGCGGTGACTCAGCTAAGTTTTCATTGTTGTTTCCTAGTTGGTTAGGGCAATTTGGGCCGATCACCCAATTGTCTGAAGAGTAAGATATTCATGCGTCGGATGGGCATGTATAAAGTCGGTGGTAATAAAGGTGGGATTCGGTCCTAAAACCCCCTAATGGAGAAGGCGTGCCTTAGGGGAGGCCTATGTCCAGCAGTGTATTATACAGACTGATGACGATGAGATTGATTATATGCATTTCAAGGTTATTTTGGTTTTAAATGTAAAAAAAGGGCTGATGTTAGCATCGCGGGCATTTAGCATACAGCCCAAAGAAATAAAAATTTATGCACAAGATGTCTTTGTGTTACGAAATAACTAAATATATCTACATAAAGAACAAAAATAATAGATAAATCTGTTATCCACGCGTAATCCGCCATAGTTTAAAAAGAGACTTATTATCTAGCTGTGTTTTTATTGTTTTTGCCGAATTGATAGCTGTTCCTGTTCGTGAATAGACATAGAAGATTCACTAAGAAATCAATTAATGATTGTATTTGAATAAAATCCATTTAAAACTCGTTTGTACGCGGCAGAACAAGTCCGAATCAACGCAAACGCACCAAAGCGTCCGAACGAACGCTTTCCACTGTCTCTCAAAATAAAGATGGCGACATTTTTAATTAAATACCCATTTAAATGGACGAATATTTAAATAACCCGTTTTGCTGAATCCAAATCAATATGAAAAAAAGTTTAACAAGCACAAACCCTGTACTATATATGTTGGAATATTGTATTTTTTAATTTTTTATTAAGTTTTTAATAAATGGGACAAGATGACTTTATCGGAATATCTTGTTCTTAATCTATGAAGGTACCTTATTTGATTCGGAAATAATACCGCGTTACAGTTTTAGACTTTTATTTACATAGTTGCTGAGCCTGCAGTTTCACTCGCGTGATAATTGAAAATTGTTATAATTATGTTAGGAAGTATTTTGATTTTTTTAATGATATCAATGTATTTATATTATTTAGCTTTCCGCCACATTCAAGCTTTTTGCTGGACACTTGTTGTTATATTTTGGATAGTTCCCACTATTTCTTTATAAAATACTAGGGACCCGCGCCGGCTCCGCGCCAGCTCCGCGCCAGCTCCGCGCGGGTGCAATACTGACATCCGTCGAATCTACGGAAAAATATAAATTTATCAGCGTTTCTCAACAGTATTATGTATGAATTGTACATATAAACCTTCCTCTTCAATCACTCTTATCTATTAAAAAAACCGCATCGAAATCCGTTGCGTAGTTTTAAAGATTTACGCACACATAGGGACATAGGGACAAAGAAAGCGACTTATACTATGTAGCGATAAACTTACAGTTGTTCTAATGTAAGCATAAGCTATAATATTATAAAGTTTTACAAAATGCATTTAAATAATAGTTTTGCATAAATTCTTTCAAACTGTCGCATTTATAATGTTATCTATGTTAAATACATTTACGGGTGGAGTTTTTTCAACAACAGAATTATAAAAGTTATTGTATAAAAGCGATAAGTTCTTATAAAGTCTTTTTACTACATATCAAAATATATGTTTAGAACAGAAACCAATTAGTGAACTTGTTAAATCAATAAAATACTTGTTCCTAATTATCTTATAGCGCGACTAAAATTAACTTCAGTTTCGTTATCGATATACAAGGCATCTCTATTTTACCAATATATTAAGCATTTCGTCATTATATAATAGTTACACGTGCATAAAACATAGAAGTTTTATTTTATTTTTCAAACTTAATCTACAAGCTGGCGAGTAATAACTTTATAAGACTGTCGGGTAATACCATAATTTTAATTAAAAAAAACTTCGAGATCAAAGATCAGTTTGCAACTATTTCTTTATAAATTACGTAACGCCGTGTACCGCTCGCAACTGTAATTATTTCTGCACGAAAACTTTGTTAATCACTCTACATATACGCTTCGAATCGGATTATAATAATCAGAAGATCACTTGATATTAAAACCATGACCTTATGAGCGTACCTTGATATTGGCTGCTCAGATTAAACGGCCTTTAAAGTTTCGTTAATCGTAATTTATAAGGTATTAAACGGAATATACTGAAAATAATAAAAACTCGGGACCTATCCTGTTTTATGATGTAAACAGAAAAATAGTATGTTTTTGATTTTGAAATTAATTAGTAGCTTTGAATAGCAAAATGGAAAATTTTATGATAAAATGTTATAAATTATTGTTTATTTTTCACGCGATTATTTATTATATATCATATCAAATCCAGTTCTTACGTATTTCGAGTTACTTCTTCATATTTATTCCCGACGAATCGTTACCTTTCTTATTAATTGTCAAATAACTACCATCCTTTGAATGAAGCTACACCGTCGGAGAACCTGGACCTGAAATGAACTAGCGCAATGACTTTTCCCATCGATCTTTCATCAATTATTTTTAATTGTTTTCTTCTTTTCTTACTCCTCTCTAAGCCTTTTGGTATATAGCCTATTTGGGCGTGTTTTAGAAACTGGAGAAATTTCAAATCTGTTCTCTGTGTATTATGGATGTAACTAAATCAGATTGATAAACATTTAACGACTGTCAACGCAACAATTAACGACATCAGTCCGGTGACCAGATTCACTGTGGACATGTGTAGCGAGGCAGTTTAGGTAATTTACAGTTTGAATGTTCATACATAGATGTCCGTCCTGATTTGTATGTGTAAAATTTTTAATTATTATAAATGCATTTTCTGTTGCAACATAGAGTCCACTGTCGCCTTTAAATTTTGACTTATTTTAAACAATTTTGAATTTCTAAATACATAATTTAATTTTTGAGTTTATTGATCAATCATCAATGTTAAGGACGATATTCTGAAAAGAAGAAAGGACTTTCTTTTAGTAATTAATTATGAATATTAAAACTACATTAAAAAGTTCGTATTTTAATAGTATTAAAAAAAGTTTTCAATTATCATTGTGAATGTATCTAAAAATGTATCAAATATATCGCTTTTATATCTTAACCTTTGTCGTCTATCTTTCCGTCCATCTGTTTTTCTGTTGACACATAATCTTTCACGAATAATAATGTGACAAAGTTGATTAATCTCTATCAGAAAAAAACAACAATTTTTATATATTAGGTTAAACGCAATCGGTAAGAATTTAATATCATTTGACTTAATATATAGATTCAATGTTAATATAGTATTCTGTTATTGTATCCAAGTATTCTGTTTGTCGAGTTTAGTGTGACCGTATCCGCAAACGACGAATGCCTGAGTGCGGCGGCAAGGACGTCGCGTATCCGGGAAAGGTCCTTGCGAGCTTTAAAGCTCGGCTTAATCGTACGCGGATACGGATTTAACAACGACCCATTTGTTAGTGGTTAGCGGACTGTTTTGGGTTCGAACGCCGGTGTGATTGTTGTTTTTGAAAGATATAGTTCGTTTAATTTGTTTATTCAACGCATGTTTACTCTGTAGATTGAATTTCGAGGTTGTTCTTTATATTAAGGTTTCGTTCGAAAGTTGCACAAAGCTCTACTTTATTATATATTTATATTTATTATATAATATATATATTGATTAATTAAGGAAATGAAACCTGAGAGTCCTATATCATTTGTAATATTCAGTTACATTCTCTTGTTTACAAACATTTTAAGTTAATGGTAATTGGCGGAATATCACATATTGTTCAATTGCGTTATTTGTTACTCTATTTGCAAACGGATCCTATATAGCATTTGTGTATGAACGGAGACAGATTTATAAAAACAATAAACAATTTATTTATTCATTGATTATTCATATTTGTATCAAAAGCTTCAAATTCTAAAACGCTATATTTATACCTCCCACTTTTCATCATCCCAAGTTTGATGACGAAAATTCCTGGCATCAAGCCCGCCTCTGTACAATTTGTGTATAAAGTTTTAATAAATAAATAAAATAAAATAAATGTAAAGACAGTCTTGTTTGCAATATAAATTTTATACTTTGTTGTACCAAAAGTGTTTTTGACCTGTTCTAGTTTTATAACCACTGTTAGAGAATATTATATAATTTATTCTTATTACGATAATACCTCGTGGGTGTCTGCATTCAAAGTGTTTAGTCTAAGGCAAAAATTTTCCATAACAAACAGGGCTTAGAAGTCTAGAAGCAATCCTAGTTGTACAATTATCTATTCATTTGCTGTCAATCTTCTGATTAATTATTTATATTATTACCTTTGTGCTTATTATAGGCAACTAGTTTAAACGTTTAATTTTCTAATACTAGTTACGTTTACTCATTATTTTTCTGATTATGGAGAATAATTATTCAATTCGAATGAGTTTATAATCTTTATAGTTTTAATTTATTAGTCATATAATCGATTAACTGCCTCCGTAGCCTAGTGGTATTGGCGTTTGCTTTAGAAACCGGAGGTCGTGGGTTCGAATCCTGCGGGGACTCAACAAATTTTCGTTGTTGTTTCCTAGTTGGTTAGGACAGTTTGGGCCGATCACCCAATTGTCTGAAAAGTAAGATGATCCATGCGTCGGATGGGCATGTAAAAAGGCGGTCCACCCACCAACCCGCATTGGACCAGCGTGGTGGGATACGGTCCAAAACCCCCTAATCAATAGGGGTGTGTTAGGGGAGGCCTATGTCCAGCAGTGGACTATCAAAGGCCGATGATGATAATCGATTAGTCATAGAAATACTGTCTTAATGTTTTATCAATCATTTGTGTATAATAGTTAGATCAGCATATTTTCTATTGTTTCTAGAACAACCTCAGGATAAACCCTAGCTGTATGGTATTACACTAATACCTATTATAGATGTAGTGAGATTTTCTTTTCCTTCGGGAAAACTCAGATCTTTATCGGAATACGATGACACACGAACTGTCAACGAATGATCGTATCAAACGAGTGATATTTTCATATCCATTAATATGAATTGTTTAGTTTCAAAGTGAATAATGACATTGTCTTGTATAGAAATGTGTAGGTATTGAAGCTATTTGAGAGAGCACAATAAATATGAACTTCTCCGTAATATTACGAAGGAAATTTTTTTTTCACTTATCTATACGTATTGTATTGACACATGTAAATGTCTAAAACGTTGTTATATAATCAAAATAAACTGTAAAATTCGTTTAATTCAATAATATGACTGATAATATTTTACAATCAAGTCTTCTAGGTAAATTGAGATAGGTTTTTAGACTGAACCAGATGTCGACTCGATCAAGGTTGCGTCTATAAATCCGGTGCTCTGAGGAAATGAGTCTCAAGGTCCTAGAAAAAAACCCATACCGAACAAAAGCTAGAACTAATCTAGGCTGACGAACCGAATGGTATGATTAAACCTGTCAGTCGCAACAAGTATAAGAGTTATAGTTGAATAGAACAAAAAATATTTTATATTTTTGGCCTTCGCTTACAAGATACTTTGTCACTTTAAAATTGGTTCAAATATTCTCCAAAAGTATATAGTATAGTTTATTTATTTAAGAGAAAACGAGGCTTTGATAATTATGTATAATGCCAGTGCAGGCTGATCACCCGATTGCTTGAAAAGTAGGAAGTCCATGCCTCGGATGGGCAGCAAAAAAGTCGGTCCTGCATTTTATCTCTCTACGGTCCTATCGGTTATCCGTCCCATCGGGCTTTGAGAGTACAAAGATATAGGGAGTGCACCTATGTTGCCTGCGCCAGCGCAGTTGGCTGATCTCTTATATCATCATCAGCCTGTGCTAGTGCTCTGCTGGACGTAGGCCTCCCCTAATATACCCCTATCAATGAAAATTTGTTGAGTCCCCGCAGAATTGGAACCCACAACCTCCGGTTTCTAAAGCAAACGCCCATACCACTAGGCTACGGGGCAGTTATGATCTCTAATATATCGGATTATTAACCTACTTGGTAAGGCTTATCACCCAAATGTACATTTGGGCATATTAGAAGTCGTTCCCGACTTGAAATACTTTTAACACTCGTTTGTACACCTATGAAGCGATCTGTTTATTAAGCATTTAAAAACAAAATAACATACATTTTCCTGTTTACGTGTGTTGTTGCTCAGTGAACTATCGGTCATTTCACAATGGCCGGAACAGATAGACTTTACGGTTACAAAATGCACTCTTCAATGGGCGTATTTATCTGTTATTAGTAATGCCACGTACAGCGCTTGACGACAATATTAGCCGCTGAAAATTTATGTAGTGTGTCGTCTCATCATTTAAGCCTGTAAATGCATACTGCTTTTGTGCTTGCCACCTACTAGGGATAATATTATAGGAACTAGCGACCCGCCCCTGCTTCGCACGGGAGATATGCTAATAGAAAATATACCTACAATATTAAGCAATATGTTACGGAATTATTAAATATGTTACGCATATAAACCTCCTTTCAATCTTATCTATTAAAAAATCGAAATCCGTTGCGTTGTTTGAAAGATTTAAGCATACATGGGGAGATATAGGAACAGAGAACGCGACTTAGTTTTATACTATATAGTGATAGTGATAAGGTCAAGTGATATAAAACTACAAGGTATCATGACATCATAAATTCCTTGTGGCAATATTAAGAGCTGCCTCCTAGTGGTAAGGGCGTGGGTTCGAATCCTGCGGGACTCAACAAATTTTCATTGTTGTTTCCTGGTTCGTTATGGGCCGATCACCCAATTGTCTCGACACATATAGCTAGTTATAAATTATATCCATACTAATGTTATAAATGCGAAAGTAATTCTGTCTGTCTATCCGTCGTTAAAATCTAAACGACTAATCCGATTTAGACGAAATTTAATAGATACTAATAATAGATTCCAAGAAAGGACATAGGCTATTAAACATTTAGGTAAAACTGGTTTTAAGGGTTATAATAGGGGTTGAAAGTTCATTCGGAGATTCGTCATTGTTACATAAAACAATGAAATTTTGTGTCTAGACACTTTAAACGAGGCATAAGTGGTTTTTTTTGAGCAATTGTTTAGTTATAAACTGTACGGGGTTTGAATGAGTATGAAAGTCAATACGGAAATTTATCATCGTGGAAGCTTGGGAATGAATAAATGAATCTGTATCTATCTGTTTTGATATATATGTGTAAATGTCTACCCTACATATACACATATATATTGAAACACCTTATTTACGTTAACATTTTACACAGGCGAAGTCGCGGGTTAAAGCTAGCATGTTATATATTCTATATTAAGTGTTTTGGTCTCTTAAATTTATAGTTCACATTTACTTAAAAACAAAGCTATACCTTATTACGGTTAAATTCCCTTAACAATATTTAAAATTCTTACGATATGCCAAACACTGTAAAGGTCTGTTCACAAACTTCTCACATCTATCTCGAGTTCGGTCGCAACTATGACCTAGATTCAGTCGGCACTTTCGGTTTCGTAGTTCAAGGTGATACGAAACGTCCGAGGTATTATTACAAGTCTAATCAAATTCATCTCCGTCAAATGATAATGCAATATTAATAATAACTATGTTTTAATTATATTTTTTTAAACAACATTGATGTTTTCTATACAAATAAAGAAAATTGGGGTAAATAACAAAAATACAACCGTTTTTAAATGACTACATAGTTGTGTAACTATATAACCGGTATACTGCTGTAACAAAGCAATTTTCCTTCTGTCTGTCTGCCTGTCTGTCTGTTCGTTCTGGTTAATCTCAGGAATGGTTGGTCCTATTTTGATGGGACTTTCTTTGCAAAATAGCATAGGTAACTGGGAGTAACCTTGGCTACATTTTTATAAAAAAAAGTGTTTTGTGTATAAAAAACTCGCGGATAGGGTCGCGGGCAACCGCCAGTTAAATATAAATCTAACTAGGTTTTCTTAGAAAACTTTTATTATAGCATTAACAGAACGTATTGTTACTTGACGGGGAATAACGTATTCGTAAGAAGTATCAGAAGCAATTATGTAGTATTTGTATTATTGATATAACAAGTACTTGCTACTTGAAAACAAAAAACGATCTTATGTCCGATTTCAAGTTATCGCCTAATGTTATATTTCTTAGAATCAGAACCGGTGACATAATATCATAAGATTAAATTATACAAAATCCTTCTTTATACTGCTTTAAAACTCTTTAATTTATTTAATGAATGTGTGTTTAATTATTTTCCTTTTATTTCAAGTACGGAGCCAATTAAATGTTGGCAAGTAAAAAGTCGGTCCTGCGCCTTACTCTCTCCGGTCGTGTCGGGTATCCGTCCCATTGGGCTTTAAGATAGTGCACCAGTGTTTTGCGCGTACACTTGTGCACTATAATATCTCCTGTTGAGCTCTAATATAGATCGGCCGCGGCCGCCGTAGTTTTTGTCGACTGAAGAACATTGTTGTTATTAATGTGCCGGGACTTCTGATTGTATTGTCTGTTTTACTTGAAACGAACGTAACGTAACACAAAACATAGTATTTTCGACTCCAATAATAGAATGGTCACCGCAAAGACCAGTCTAGTGGTTTCGGCGGCTAAATTTGAGACCCGGCCAGGTTTTAGAAGTGAATCCACAGCTTTGTCATGCCACCGAATCATGTTTCGTACATAATTAATGTCGTCGAGTATCTTTATTACGTTAATTATGGCCGTTGCCGTAAACTTACGCTTTTTTTAAGCTCATGAATATTGATACGTATAATCGACTCGTGTAGTAGGCTAATTTCTGATTTTAATTTTCGCGTGTTGTTGTTTTTCGTGTATGTTTTTAAATTTTGGATCTCTTTTGGTTGTAAAAGGTTAGGCCTTTAACTTAGGCACAATAGGTACTCAAGGAGGTTATGGCACAACACTTTTGGTGTTTTATTATCCATATAACGATTGGGTTCTTGTTGTACATTAGTTTGGCATTATCATCATCGTCTGTCAACCTGTGATAGTCCACAGCCGGACATAGGACGTCTCCTAATACATACCCATACATTAGGGGTATCATCCATTAGTTTGGCATTAAACTGTCGCTTTTTGCTTTTTTTTCTCAAGTTTATTTCAATGCACGGATCTTAATAAAGTAGTACTTACATCTTGAAGCGACCTTCTTACATTCCCTGCGTCATGTTTATCAAATAAAATGTTTACATTGCAAATTAATTTGATATGGGCATCGAACCTACGCTCGAAGTTAAAAGTTCAACCCCACTATATAGATATCCAGTAAAACAAGCACCTGGTGACACTAATCTATCCGCGAATGTAATGGAAAAATTGAATTTACACGCGTTAACACTCGATAGTGAATTGGCCACGGGTTTTACAGCACATTTCATTTATATATCGGTCCGTTTGCAACGTAAGTTATAATAAAAAAGTTGTTTCGAGGTGCGTTGTTGCTTATTTGGACCGATCACCCAATTGTCTGAAAAGTAAGATGTTCCATGTGTCGGATGGGCATGTAAAACGTTGGTCCACCCACCGACCCGCATCGGACCAGCGTGGTGGGATACGGTCCAAAAACACCCTAATGGAGAAGGCGTGCATTAGGGGAGGCCTATGTCCAACAGTGGCCTAACACAGGCTGATGATGATGTAGCCACATTGGCGCACTGAATGTTCACGCCAATTCGTAAACCAATTTGACAGCTGCATGACGGCCGTTGCGTAATTCGAATTTCGAACAAACAAAAATGGCCGCGCGAAACGCACGAGAAAAGGTCAAGGTCGACGGCGGCGATTCGGTCCGACGGCGCGAGCGAAACTGTCCAACATGGCCGACCTCTGCCCAGTTCTCCTTTTATATTTTTTTATATATTTATCATTTGTTTTTTTTTTATTTTCGTCCAGACGCTGGCCGTAAAAAAAGTTTTTTTTTTATATTTATTATTTGTTTTTTTTTTCTCGTCCGGACGCTGGCCGAAAATAAAAAAGTATTTTTTTTTAATATTGGTTTATATCGACAATGTCGGTGTCGCCATTAATCTTGTTAGATTTTTGTTTACTTCTGTTTTGATTTTATTTAGGATGACTTAATATTAAATTTCATAAGTATTTAGTTACATAATATGGGTTTTAGGTTGCATAAAACGTATGTAAATGCTTGCTTCTTTGTTGTGCATTGATATTTTATTCATAAAATAAGCAGTCAAACGAATTTTTCCTTTTTAGTGTTTTTTCAAATTCTGATAGCATAGGTGTATTTTGAAGAAGTATTCATATAGAAACTTGTTTCTTCGTTGGTGTCTACAAAGACGACTTTTTTTGGACATGCAATTATTTAACACATTAATCGCATTAATTCATAAGCACCTTTTATTATTTTAGTTTTTGTACTTCTTATTGCTTACAAGAATAATGGCTACAAGTAATAATACAGTTTTTTTGTCGCGTTAATTTATCTAAAATTGTTTTGAAATTGTACTTGACACTTGGGACCCTTATAATATCCTTAATCGGGGACAATTAAATACAATAAGACGTGTAAAATTCTTATATTAATTTTTGTATTTAATTAACCAACTGTTTTCTATTCACCTAACTCCAAGACGGAACAGGGGGTACAATATCAGCAGACGTAAGAGTTGCAAATGTTCCATAAATAAATTTACTATTGCACTAATCTACAACGCATATTGGTGACCACCAGCGATGGTCAGTCAAATAATAATAATGTTTTCTAAGTCGATTACGACTACGACGGCCGATGTATATTTGAGATCAGCCAACTGCGCAAGAGATATTATCGTGAACAAGTGTACGCGCAGACAGGTGCACTCCGTATTCCTTGACTCTCATAATCCGACGGGACGGATAACCGACACGACCATCATCATCGACATATTTTATCTAATATAATACGTAACTGCCTATTTTTAATAATGATAGAATTTTAATGCATAAATTTTGTTTATAAATAATAAAGTATAATTATTAATTTAAAGGATAAACGCCTAAAATCACGTAACTGATAAGAGAGGATCGCTCCCGTAGTCCCGTATGCCTCTACAAGGCTACAGACACGCTACGCCGGGAGGGCGGCCAACTGTCACTTACGGAATTCACGTGTAGTGTTCCTCATTATTTCTATTAATATTTGTTACGATCTCTTTTATTCTTGCTAGTAAAAAGAGAATTATTAAAACGCAAATTTACATCAACATTCAACAGGCACACTAGAGCCACTTTTAAGTAAATATACTGAACTCTTACTAGCTGTCATTCAGTGAGCGAGATAGAGCGACTGTTGTGGTATGTGCGAGCGAGATGCGTGATGTGGCAACAAGTTGCCATGGGGTGGGAAGCGCGTTATCGCGTGACGTCAGGACCCTTTCACTGGCGCGTCGGGCCGCCGTCGCGTTATTCAGTCCGCGCGGCTCGGTCACGGCGTGAGCACGTCTCGCGCACGTTGTTCCTAAAAACGAACCACGCGTCTCGCTACTGAACTTTTTAAAAACTTCAACCACCAACTCCGTAACACGCAAATACCGCTCGGTTCGCCGTGTTCCCGAAGTGCCTGCCTGCCGACTATCACGATGGGCGTAATCAAAGTGACCCCCGACACCGCTTCCCTGATCTCCGTGTGCGACATGCTCGACGACATGAAGGTGCGTATCACGTGATGCCTATGCTTATGGCCGCCGTCCAACGGTGCCGTGCTGGTGAAAAGATTCACGCTTTATTTAGCGCGCGTAGGCGTACCGGCTCGTCGCGAGCTCTCGAGCGTTCGGCGGTATGCGCTTTTACGAGGCGTCGTTTAGAATTGCAGATGCATCGCGGCGTCCCAATGTCGTTTCAGAAAAATTACGAGAAAATCCGCGCCCGAACGGTTTGCGAGCGCAGCGGCCGCGTTTGCCGCGCTTCGCCCGCAGCTGATCGAGTAGGAAATCGAAAGTGCTATTTGGCTCTAAAATATGCTTTACAAAGGAGGTTGTTTGAGAATTTGTTATTTTCCTGGCTGTTACAGTATGGTTTTGGTTTATGCGTAGGAGAGTAAAATGTAAAATTGTCAATGTTTTTATATGCACGTAAAGTAGGTTTATTATCTATGAATGGTAAAAAGAACACCGTTTCATTATACTCCATAATGAACTTTGAAAATTATCACTATCTTAAGCAATAAATCACATTTTATTGCTATATAGGTACATTCGTGTCATTATTGTTCTGAACATTCAAACATGATAAGCAATTAAAAGGAAATTATAAAGATATTTTATAATGTTCTTACTCGCTTGGTTTCTTTTGTTACGCTGTTTGAGTTGTAGTATGTAACTTTTTTAAAGGGTCAATTGCCTAATAAAATACGATTGTATATTTTTTATCGATACGTTTATACCTATTTAATATAAAGAAAATATTCATAGTAGGAAAAATAAGAAAGTTTAAAATATTTGACGAACGCTTGACGTTTTTGTTAGTGAATGTTACACCAGAGGGTGTGGGTTTGATTTCCACAACGGGTATAGTATTGAGTGAAAACGTAATGTTTTTATCGTAGCTGCGTAATTGTATCTATATAATATGAATTTATTCACCGAAAAACGTATGTCAATTTAAGTATCCTTCGTCCGATATCCATTGTAATAATGTTTAGTTTGAGACTAGATAATATCGTGTAATGCATATACAAATATTTTATATTAATATTGGAAATTTAATAACGACATGAATAATTTTTGTTGATTAATGACCAAGAAATCCACTTTTTTTACGATAACACACTTCACAGTAAAATAAAAGGCATCTGCAATAATCGTATCTGGCATAACATCGTATTCATACTTTAAGCAAAAGTTAGTTAAATAATTACAAAAGTACATTAGATAAATATTTTATCTATGACCGTCAATAAATGTGGTTGCATTCGCGCCGTTTGCGCGGGACGCGCGTCGGCGTCGTACGCCCGTATCGCGGTCGGCCGTTTCTAAGTCGCGGTGAAAACTCAACGGAAGCGGTGTGCCCTTATCAGTTTGTTTGTGACACATTTTTAACACCGCATCGTCCAGTACGTGAGAACATTTGAGTTTACATTAATGCAATAGTGCGTTTCTTCATCTTTTGTTTCGCTCCCAATGCCACCGCTACGCTGATGAATTTTACTTTCAACATAACAACACACGTTAACGCCCCAACGCGAGGACAGACTAGTTTGAGGTACATTTGGATGTTGCGTTTATTATAGTTATTTTGTTGTTTAGTTGTAGTGTTATTGTCGTTGTTGTTTAATATGTATATATAGTT
This sequence comes from Lamproptera curius, assembly GCA_029286875.1. Lineage (NCBI taxonomy): Eukaryota > Metazoa > Arthropoda > Insecta > Lepidoptera > Papilionidae > Lamproptera > Lamproptera curius. The sequence goes on along the minus strand of JAGSMT010000101.1, from coordinate 656,033 downwards.
CTGGCGGTATTTAGTAAGGTGTTGTGTTTAATTATTCAGATATGTTATCAGCCTTTATCCGATTTCGAGTGTCGATGAATGAATTATTAGCGAACATTCGAGAATGAATCGCTGCTAATTTTTTTATAGATTGATTTACTAGCTAATAAATGTAATTACTAGTGTTGGAAGTTACACATGCATTTTATAGGTACCTATTGTATATTTTTATATGTAAATGATGGAAACTAACTTATTTTATAACGACATTATGAAAGGTACGATCATTTACATTTCGCGTACGTCGATGGGGCAACGTGGCCATTTCACTTTTTCGTATTAGTTTGAATAACAAATGAAGTAGGTACCTGTGTGACGTTAATTCTAGATGACGCAACCGGTTGTTGTTCGAACTGGAGTGAATTGCTAACGCCGCGACGCCATATTTTTATTGGATACGCAATCGATTTTCACATTCGATTATATTCGATTTTTAATTATATCACAGATTAAAAAATTGTGTATTTATATACTTTTATTTGGATTTAACTGCCCCCGTAGCTTAGTGGTATGGGTGCGAATTTTTCGGGGACTCAACTACTTTTCTAACTAGTTTCCTATTTGATTTGGATAATTTGGGCCGATCACCCAATTGTCTGAAAAGTAAAATGCGTCCATGCGTCCGGTGGGCATGTAAAAAGTCGGTCCACCCGCATTAGGAAGCCTATGTCCAACAGTGGACAAAATTCAAGCTAGTGCTAGTGAAATTATTATGCCAAATATAAAACCGGTCGGTTGCTATGGCGAAGTCCGGTTGGGACGCATAACATAACTCGATTTTGTATTGACAGTCTTTTCTCCTAAAAAAACATTAGGTACCAGTGCCGGGAGTTTTAGCATGGCTGATTTTCGTAAATATAAAGTTCTTTTTTGTTTCTTTTAAACAAAAAAGGTCACAAAATATTTTATACACGCCAACACTCACCTTCTAATTGTGTCGAGGTGAATTTTAACGGAGACTAAATCATTAAAATGTTTTTATTTAAAGCAATATCTCAGGGCTGGCCGATATCGTTAACTTGTTTACGAACGAGCGAAACGGTCTATTTTTAGATTATTGACATAGCGCGTTTTTTCTTATGTTCAAAGTTTTTTCTAACGTTTTTCTAGATTTTAGTGTTTTAGAATGGAATTAGCTGTGATATTTGCATAGCTTAAGTGTTCTTTAGTGCCGGAGTTAAATAAAGTTCGCCTTTAATAAACTAAGGCCTCTTTGTTTTATGCCCGAACCGAAAAATGTATGCAATATTTAAATGTCATATCGTCGAACGTATGGCGTTCTTAAGTTTAATAACAATTCAAAAGATTTTGACGTTGATATGATTGTTTAATATTTTTAAATATAGGCGCAAAATACAAGGCTAAAAGCTAGATCTGGACTAATGTAAACCAAAACCATTGTCAAACTATAATAACGATAAAGTAATAATTGATGTTGTTTATTTCAATCGTTTTAACGCATTTTGAGTTTGTATTGGTTTCATATATATCAGGCTTTAATATGATTGTCTTGTATCGCCCTATTTCGTACGATTGTTGTTCATTCTCCTGCCCTTTGGCCTTTAGCTCTCGACAGTTGTAAAATGTTAAAACCTTGACGTGACATAGTCGTAGTATGCGATTCGTGAGCGATCCATCCTTGGTGCCGTCGCTTTCCAGCGCGGTGGATGCGCTCAGGTATTTGGGTCGAGATCGCGGCGGGCGGCATTGACGCGTGCGTCGCCGTCGCTGGCCCGCGTTGTAATGAGCTTTTCGGTTAATTATTGTGTTTTTTTTTTTTTTATGTTACAAAGAAGTCTGTTCCATTTTTGAACCAGTTTTTTTTATATGTCTGTAAATTAGTAAAAGTTTGAGCGGGTGATATTTACTGTTCGGGTGAACACTTTTATTTTGATCTTAATATCCTGTCAAATGTTCCTGATGTTTTCGACCATTTCGTTTTTATGTAAGAATATTGGAATTTATATATTCAAAATTGTTATATCTAATGTAATTTTTTAATAATTGATCCTAGTTTCGCAAAACGTTAATGTTGCCATACTAAGCAAAATTATTACTTATTCTAAAGACGAAAACATAGTAAAGGCAGTTTATCACTTTTTAAACAATAAAAAACAAGTAAACAAAAAGGGGTCGTTCTTAATTGCGATAAACATTATTAACGGCACTTCATGTTGTTCACGTATCGCTGTTACTAAGTTGTTAGCGGAGATAATGCGGGTTCATATAAAAATTGACACTCGGGTCAGCTGATAACGGAACAATAAAAATATCAAACAATAAATAAGAGAATAACTTATTACTTTTCTTAGGAAAACATATCAATAGTGTATTCAGGTCTTATTTATTATAGTGCGAAAAGATTTTCCTTCGTAATTTTTCGGAAAACAATTTGTCGTCCTCTCTCAATTAGCTTCGGTACTTATACATCTCTATACTATACAATGACACTATTTAATCATTTAATACGATCAATAATTGACAGTTTACTTGTCATCTTATTCCGGTAGACATTTGTGTAGTCCCGTAGTAAAATAATTTCTCACTACATCCATACTAACTTTGGAAACTTGATCGAAACCTAAAGTCGATCATTCGGTGCCATATTGAAAAATTTCCCGCCAAAATCTTCTTACGCCGCGTCGCTAGTGATGTGACGCGCCGCTAGTGTTGTGCCTACGTGTTGCCAGTCGCGCCTTGAGATGTCCATCGTCCGAGATTTATCCTCCCTCGGCCAGTGCCAAGTGTTGCCACACGGGGACGCTCTAGGACGCAGTTAGTATGCGGCATAGCGGACGGCATGCGGGGTCACCGACTTTGTACACGAAGTACTTGTACATTATGTATTTTGTTATAGACGTTTTTTTGTTAGTTAATGGCATATAGAAATATTGAGATGGCATGCTTTGACTGAAATATTATTATTATAGAACCATTTCATGTCTTTTAAAAAATTAAATGTATGCATTTACTAAAGGAACGTGAGCGCATCTATAGATATCGTCATCTTCATCTTCAATTATCTTATAACGTTTTGTTAAAATATTAGGGGGAGATTAAATAAAATTATTTTGCTTAGCACTAATTTAACGTCCATCATCATCATCATCATCATCATAAGCCTTTTGATAGTCCACTGCTGGACATAGGCCTCCCCTAATACACCCCTATCCATTGGGGGGTTTTGGACCGTATCCCACCACGCTGGTTCAATGCGGGTGGATGGGTACTTTAAGGCATTAATGTGCCATAACAAGATTGTTTATTGCCGTTTATGACATTAATAGAAAAATTTATTGTTATTTGTTTCTTATAAAACTATATAAAAAAACTACACAATAATCGTGAAAGTGTGAGGAGGATGGTTTTTAAACTTTCGCTCGTAAACTGCGCCGCGGACATGACACTTCTCATTCAGAGGCTGATTAAGATGTATAAAATTAGTAGATAATTAAGATGTATAAAACTACGTAATTTTTTTAATTATAACTATTTCGTCGTAAAATTTATGAAGACGCTACTTTCAACAGAGTTGTATGTTTCATCGAAGTGACTAATTGTCTTAGAAAATAGAATACGATTGTTAGCTTTATTGTCGTTTTACAAATAGTTTTGTATTATGTCTATATTAAAACGATCAAACTAAATTATTCATACAAAATTTTCTGTTCTAGTTACAGTTTTGTTTTCAAGAAAGTATAGTTTACTTTTAGCGTTCCGGCCTGTCGTTTCTAAATGTTCAGTAGAACAAATACATTTCACATTTAAAACTTGAGTAGGGCATGTAAAAAGTCGGTCACCCCTCATTGGACCAGCGTGGTGGGATACGGTCCATAACCCCCTTGAGGAAAACGCGTGCGTTAGGAGGCCTATGTCCAGCAGTGGACTTACACAGGCTGATGATAATAAAATTAATAATAATGTAAAGTAACAATACCTAAGTTTAATAGTTCGTAGTAATTCTTGGACAGACTCCAAACTCGGCATATCTATTTCAAAATCTAACATAAATTTAGTGTTATTCCTTATCACTTTAGACGCAGTGTTTTATTATAAAATGCACATTAACTTAAATTTATTACACCGGACTAAGGTATTATTAAAAGACAATGAATAGCTGAATAAATGTTCGATTTCTATAAAAAAAAAAGTCGTTGTGTAACCTTTATGTTCGGAAAGTCGATTTTTACACACCCGTAAAGTGGATGATGTAATATGACAGATAATAATATAATATCATCGAACGAAGCTACGCAGCACTAAGTGAGGATACGCTCACACTCGTTTCATATTTTCAAATTGTTAATATGTTATTTGTTTATTTACAATTTAGTCGGTTTTCTTATTGGAGGAGAGGATAATGGAGGAAAACTTGCGAAATTCAGACAAGTTTGAATTAGATCAAAACTTATATCGGTTTATAATTCACTTCAATTATAATGGTTATATCTAAAAGTAAAGCTCATTAATACTATACCTTATGATTTTCTAATTACTTGAAAAGAAAGCCGTGTTCGGTCGCATACTATTTGTTCGTTTATACAAATGTTGACCCTAGTTAGTGAACAATTATTTAAGCTTAATTATGCATACTCACATATTACATTAATTAGCGTTTTTTGCGTTTAATCGGTCAAATCTCCGACGATCAGGGACCGCGTCGGAGCCAATGCCCGTGTTCTGGTCTGATGGAACACCGACAACAGATTTATGGTCACGTTACAGCCATTGTTTATGGTCACATAATCATCTTTGTCTATGGTGACTCTCATCAGTCATAGTCGATGGCCAAGGTCAATTGACAGTTAGTGTTTTAAGTCGTACGCAAAAGATGTGATCACAATTTTTTATGCATCGATTAAATGACACAACTTTACTACAAACTTGATTGCACTTATTTCAACTTCTGACGATTCGAGCACTTTGCGTCGGTCGTGGTTAAGGACATAAAATTAACAATAATTATTATATAAATAACTAGTTAACCCCGCAGACTTCGTACTACCTCAACTGATAAATAAATGATAAAAGTTTATCAATCAAAATAAAATAAATCTGATAGATAGTTAACAACTCTAGTTAATCTTCCAACTGAAGTTAGCTGGAATTAAGATTATTTTCCACATCTTGAGAACAAATGTGTAGAAAGATTAAATATTTTTTTTCAATTTCAAGAGTTTTCATATTTTTTCACGAGTTATTTGACGTCAAAAATTTGTATTATTTAGAAATTAACAGGGTGTTGATCAGACACTAGCAACCTGTACACGGCTCTGTTCTTATTACTCAAGGTGAATATAGCTTTCTAATGGTAAAAGGGAGATGTGATGACCCTACCGCCACTTGACGGCGGATCTGCCTTACATCGGGAGTCAGACAGATCCGCAGTACAAGTACAATTAGTCAATTGTCAATCCGCCTGCAAAGCGTGTCAATTATGAGCAACTTTCTTTATTGTCCATCTTGGCGTTCATTGAAAAGGCCTATGTCCAACGGTGGACTGCTATAGGCTGTTCATGATGATGGTAACAGATTTTTTTTCGATCGGCGTTACTCATTACAAACATATATTTCCTCTTTATAATATTAGTATATATGTGAATTACATTGATGTGTAGACATTTAGAATTTCGGTCGGGAAGTTGCGATATCGTAAGCCATCTTTATCGTGGGTTTCATATAATTTCGACAGCGTGCAGTGCGTTATAATTATATATTGCACAAGGCGATTTGTTAATATAAATCCTTCGGCCGTTTTTAAAAGTAACTTTTGTAAGTGGCCAAGGACAAGGCCGTCTCCGAGCGTATATCGGAACGTTTCTAGTGTGGTGTTGCCATACGTTATATAAAAAAAAACTGTTTATAATTAGTTGCCATACGTTTTACTAAGATAAACAATATATATAGTGAGTAGTAATTGTCAAAAAGAATTTTATAAGTATCCTAACACGTGATAATGTGGAAATTCTCCATATACGACTAAAATATTTTCAACTTCACTCTTAAATTGTTTGCGTTGATGAAACTATATAGTAGTCAACGTCGATACAAACAAATGTCACAGATAAAGAACCGGCGTTTATTTTATATTTTTTAATCGTTTTTTAATTGCGTCCACACTAACTACAATCGCCCGGTTGCCAGTTTTATCGTTCTGTTATAAGGTCAGATGTGTTTAGTCTCTTTATTATTAAATTTATCCACGCCCACATTCTTTGTTCGTTATATATTTGAGTTAATATATATACTTAACGAAACGCTGCAGTGGTCTAGTGGTACTGGCCGCTGCTTTATAAACCGGAGTTCGTGGATTCGAATACCGCGGGGAATGAACTTTGTGTTATCGTTGTTTTCTGGTTGGTTATGACACTTTGGGCCTATTGCACAATTGTCTGAAAAGCAGGATAATCCCTGCGTCGGATGGGCATGTAAAAATCGGTCCACCCTCCAACCTGCATTTGACCAGCGTGGTAGAATACGGTCCAAAAACCCTCTAATGGAAAAAGCGTGTATTAGGTGAGGCCTATGTCCAACAGTGGACTAACACAGGCTGATGATGATACGAATCAATGTATTGTGACATGTTTGGAGAAAAGCAATATTGGCGTCAAAAATAACGCTTTCCTTAACGGTGTATGCTTGCCAAACGTCATCATAACTCGATGATTGACTAATAACACTTAATATTTAATCATTAGCGCTAGTAATTGATCTTTATTTACACAGATTCTAGAACTTTTCTAGCACAAACACAGTTGAAGATGTTTCTAAGCTGCTTACTTTTTCACTTCTCTATTTAATTTACAAAAAAGTGTACTTTTGACAAGGCTTTGTCTGCTGAAATAACAACATTTTAACGATATCTGCTTTTGAATCTGTGACAGGTCTCGTCGACGATCATAAAGCTCTCGTGCCATTTGCGTCTTATTGAATAATGGGAGCGTTACCTTGGGGATTGAAATGGTGGAGTAATGATAAAATCATGTACGCATTAAGTAATAATCCGATCTTTATAGATTACGACGGAGCGGCCATTAAGGCGAGCTGAGAGTCGGCATTTCGGTACGCGATTAAATTTCAATTAAAATGTTTAGTATTGATGTTTTTTTAATGCTCTGTATAATGAAAATAAAGTGAGGGTAATGTTACGTATTGCCTCGCGATTAATTGGATTTAAAAGTATAAGTCTAATTGAAATCAAATCATGAGAGGTCACATTATTAATAAAATTTACGAAACTAATTCAGTAAAATAAAACTTCGTCTGAATTGCGTATTGATAATTATCATTACCTATAAGTTTACAAATCAAGTGTTCAAAACACTATTAAAACAGATTAATTATCAAAGAATAAAACATAAGCGTTAACTAAAAAAAACATACAATATATAATCAGGGACGCGCCGTTCGCAATATTAATCGGTGCGTTCCGAATTCACCGCCCAAATAATTTGGAAGAAAGTGAAATTCCGTATGCGCGGTGGCGTTCGGAAACGTCTAACGCGACGTTTCTGGGTTGCCAGTAAATAAGGAAGCCGGCTGATTTATCGTTCGATTCAAATTGCTATGTAGTGTTTAATCTTTACGACGTATACTCAATTACAAATTGGGGATGGAATAATTGTAATGGAAGTAACCCGTAGCGACGTCTTCTTCTATTATTTGTAACGGCTCCACTAAGAATTTTTTGTGATTCTGCCGTGTCTTGGCTTCACATGGTTGGAGAAGCAGGTAGAGCGACGTCTTACGTATGATGCAAAGATTAGTCAAATGTCACTCAGTGATTGACATCTCGGTGACAGTTACTCCATAACAACGTTAGATGTCATGACGTATATTCGTTGCTATGGTTATGTTTCTGTGTATCCCGAGCCTTAATTTGTTATATGATCTACTGTACGATAACATTAATCTGTCACACTTATCAATGATCATCATCTGATAATGCTGGACATTGCTCATACACTATTTAGGTACATTTTAACTATATAAGTAAAAAGAACGCTTGTAATTAAAAAGTTATTTTAGAATCATCACATTACTTTAGCGACAGCTAGACAGTTATACAATTAGTTCGTCCGTATACATTACTAATATGTTTCATTTTCCGTTCACCTATTCTACCACGTACTTAGGCAGTTCCGTTTTGCGTTACGCGGCACTCGCCGGCGCAATGTTAATTAGGGTACGAAAACGAAAGTGCGCGGTACCTAAGTACTGTTTGTAGAGTCCGGATGGATTAGAACTAGGTGTATGACAACCTATTCCCAGTAGGGCAAAGAACTTTGATTTAGAGTGTTAAAGAGATAAGCGGCAGGATTTAATCATCTTCAGCCTATGTTAGTCCACTGCTGGACATAGGACTCGTCTAATGCTTGCCTTCTCTATTAGGGGGATTTTGGACCGTGTCTCATAAAGCTGATCCACTATGGGTTGGTGGTTAGACCGACATTTTACATGCCCATCCGGTACATGGATCATCTTACTTTTCAGATAATTGGGCGATCGGCCCAAATTGTCCTAACCAACAAGAAAACATTAATAACGAGAAGTTGTTTCCGCGGAATGAAACGATTTTCCACTTAATCCCAAATAAGGATAGAAACCTAATTTAGTGACTTTGAACCGAATGAAAATAGAGAATACATGAAGACCGTTCCCGTTAATATACTATGTTTCAATAATAAGGAATGTCAAATGAAACATCATCATCATCATCATCAGCCTGTGATAGTCCATTGCCGGACTGGCCTCCCTAATACACCCTATCCATTGGCGGTTTTGGACCGTATCCACCGCTGGTCAATGCGGGTTGGATGGGTGGACCACTTACATGCCCATCCGACGCATGGATCATCTTACTTTCAGACAATTGGGTGATCGCAATTGCTAACCACTAGAACAACAATGAAAATTTGTTGAGTCCCCGGATTAGAACCACGACCTCCGGTTTCTAACACGCCCATACCATAGGCTACGAGGCAGTGAAACATAATTTATTCTATAGCATATTGAACACCATAAAGTAAATTTGTTTACATTAAAACAATTTCTGATACTATTCGGTCGGAGTAATTGACTGGCAAATTTGTTATTATTGGCACTCGTCCAATTAAATACACTAATGATTGCGTTATCATTACTGACTCGGCCGTTAAGGACTTGACCTTTCTTCATTCGATCATGTGGAAACGATATTTTCCTTAAATATGAGTTCTTAAAAGCTTATGAACCTTAATACTAATAAATAAACATATAAATGTTTGTCTGTATTCGACTGCACAAAGGAGTGATGTTACCAAACCAAATAATTGTTGATAATGAACTCAGGTCTTAATTGACATAATACTTTCTGGCGTTTACGGGATTGGACACATGATTTAATAATAGACTTTATGACAGACAAAACCTCAGTTTGCCCCACACCATGGATCCCAAAAAGTATCAGAAACGTCGGGAATATTATGCACCATAGGTTTTAGGTTAAATTATTTTATCCACTTCTATGTATGTGTAAATTTAGATGTTCATCTATTTAAAATAATGTAATATAAAGAAATGATGTTGTATTGGATCTGTATTTATTGTTCGACGGTCATGGAGTTTTTTGAAGAAAAACATTTTCAGATGTGCGTTGCTACTACATCTACCTATTGACTATATTATCTGGAATTGGTCAGAACTGTTTCCACTGATATTGTTTCTTTACCTTATCAATTCTATACTTTCATTTTGCTTTCTCAGTGTTTTGACCCTCAACTGCGTTCTATCGCGTCATATAAAGCTGTCTTTAAAAACATTCTCGATGTGGTATGACTGATTCTAATATCAAAAACATAAATTCGTTCAATATTCAAGTTTCTTAACGTCCCACGATGTCTACTGCGTATAAAAACCTACAACGCGTCCATAATCCCAAATCGTGATACAATACTGCGCATTATCAGACCGGTATCAGCTTATCAGTCACTTAAATATACACGAAATCCACTAAATACCAGCGAATCGAAATTGCGCACAAGTCCGACCTCGGCTCGACCGCAGACCCCGATGTTTGCTTAACTACAATTTGAATATTAAATAGGTACATACATTCCGGGTAAGGTTGCCACACGTGAAAAACGTATATTTTGTTTAAACAAATGGTTACTTTTTGATTATTACCGTTTATTAATATACTAGGTTGAAATTTTAATATATTCTCTGATATCTATCTCGTTAAAGTAATTATATTTTTGTCATCCTTTGGCCTAAAGTATGCCTAAAGCAATGTAAATAAGCTAATATTATAAAGGATTAATTGGTTTGTTTCTTTGTTTTGATAAGGCTTATGAAACTACTGAATCGATTTGAGATATTCTTTCACTATTATCCTCGAATAATACAGGCAACAAATCTTAATATAAAACACGGACAGAGTCGTGGACGGAATACTAATTTCATATATATATTTATATATATATTTTTGCAATAAACACTTTTTGTTCGCTAAACTGACGGCCCTAGCTATACATCTTACATTTGAAGAAGGCTAGCATTAATTGCGGATGTCCGAGGCAACTCGAGAACGCTATTGCGTAATCCACTACAACTGTTTCTGTTTTGTAACATTTCGAAAAGGCCCCGCGCTATGCGGTGCAAGGCCGCCATTGTTGAGGAAGTGATGAGCGCCATCTTGTTTACATTTGGCGCGTTTTTGTGAGATTGTGATAAAATTTCTCGCGGTTTTTATTCCTGTTTAAGAATAGTTATTACGTTATATTTTGCTTCGTTACTTTAAGTTTTTATCTCGCTTCATACTTTGATTTTTATTCTTCAAATCTTATTATTATTAATCTGTACTTTTGAATGTAAAGTTGTAGTATTTAAGTAGATATTTGTTTGAATGGAAAACGAACTGAGGTTAAACAAATATTTTTCCTCACCTCACGTTGTCGTTATAATTTCTCTTTTATCTTATCGCTGTCGCCTATGAGATATCATTATTGATTTGTTACGTGAAATGGATTTAATACTGATAAACAAAACCCACGCAGAATAAATATATACATATAAATGTTGCCATATCGAAATAAACAATGTTTCAAGTGAATACGATAATAAAATACGTCGAGGTGAAAAACTTATTCAAATTGCTCCAGTCTAACTGGAAATCCGCATTAAATATTTAATCTGCATCAATACTAGTAACCTTAAGATATTCATTACGAAACGATTTCTGGTTGTAGGTATTGCAATGTACTAGCGTGTTTAATGTTTCCAGTGATAGTTGATTTTATCGTTTTTAGATATGTATAAAGTATCTTATTGATTTGCGGCACTTACAAAATTCCGCTACGCATACACACTACAAAATTCCGCTGCATATATTATATGCAGCATAGCCTAAATTTAAGCTGAAAACGAATTAAATAAGTTAGCGTATCGACAAAAAATTGTGTAAATATAATTGCACAGGATACTGTAACAAATCTTCAGCTTATGTTATTCGAATAACGTTATTTTTTAATATATATACTTGTCTTGGTGTAGGGATGTGACGACCCCACCGTCCACTTGACGGCGGATCTGCCTTACAGTGGAGTAAGACGGATCCGCAGTACAAGTGCAAATGGTCAATTGCCAATCTGCCGGCTCAGCGTGGCAATTATGAGCAACTAATTTTATGGACACCGTCTTGGCGTTCATTAAAAATGCCTATGTCCAGCTGTGGACTGCTAAAGGCTGTTTACGATGATAATGATGATGATGATGATGATGATATTTGTTTGTACATAAATTATTTAAATCTAGAGACAAAACTTGAGATAGTACTATGAGTGTACAACTGTTTAATGTTAGCTCAATTGTTTGTAATGTCTTTTTCCGTCGAAGGTTGACGTCAGTGTACTCGGTCGAATGTTGTTTATTAAATTGAAACAAGTGATTAATGATTACTTTTGTTTGTTACAATTAATGGAAATTATTACAAATAAATGCAGACCTCATCCATTGTATTATGACGTTGTACAATTATTGCATTGTACTATTACTGTTTATATTAAATAGGATCTTCTATATTTTGAGAGGCGTTGTTAGATAAAAGTATTAATAAATCTTGTCTATGGTTAACACGTATTATCAAAATGTTAATACCACAATGTTTTTAATTACTTGTACGTTTTATTATTCGAATTTGCTTTTTATAAATTCTTTATCTAGCGTGATAGATAACTTCACCTAGTTATAGTTTAATATAAGCAAGAGAGACAACAGTTATGTTATATATTAGGTTTGCTCTTCTAACAGTCAATTGGTGAAATATTTAATTTAATGTTATAAATACACGTTATAACTGACTACTGAATATTAGTCTATTTATAGTTTAGCCAAATTAGAAGACACAGTTGAGAAGATACTACTAAATTAATTCAACTGTTCATACATTTTTTTTATGGCATACGCAGGCAAACGAGCAGTCGGGCCACCTGATGGGAAGTGATCACCGACGCCCATAGACATTAGTAATACCAGTGGTATCGCCAACGCGCTGCCAACCGTATTAGGCATTACTTTGAAAAAATCGAAATTATTTCAACGTACGCCTATCTAGTATTTCACGAATCGGTATTGACTTTAAAAAAGAAAGAAATATTGCTATATTCGCTTCTCCATTCTACGTTACGCGATAAAACATCTGTTCACACATCCGATTTGCGTCCTATAATGAAAATATAAATAAATTTGGCTTTATTTTGTATTTGTACAGGTTTCAAGCAGATGCGCAGTGTTTTCTTTCTTACGTAGTTTAGAACAATAATTGTTACAATGTTCTGGAAAGAATCCTAAAGATGGCGAACTTAACGAATCGGAATTTACGTATAATGGTTTTACTATGGCTACTTTAAGTCATAGATGGCCTGAAATAGTCCTATAAATGCTTCATCATCATCATCAGCCTGTGATAGTCCACTGCTGGACATAGGCCTCCTCTAATACACCTCCATCCATTAGGGGATTTTGGACCGTATCCCACCACGCTGGTCCAATGCGGGTTGGTGGGTGGACCGACTTTTTATATGCCCATCCGACGCATGTATCATCTTACTGTTCAGACAATTGGGTGATCGGTCTAAATAGCCCTAACCAACTAGGAAATAACAATGAAAATTTGTTGAGTCCCCACAGGATTCGAACCAACGACCTCATGTTTCTAAGGCACATGCCTATACCACTAGGCTACGGAGGCAGTTCTTTTATTTATGTGTAAATGTATTATACATTTAAATATTGAAAGTTGCGACTGAGTCGTATTGTTTTGAAAAGCCTAAAAGTAAATCTCTCATGACTATTTTTCATAACAATAGTTATGCATATCATTGTAAGAATCATTCTTTAATCATGATACTTTTATCAAAAGGTAATCTAAGCGATTATTTCGGATTTGAAGTGGATTGTAGTGATTTTCGAATGTCCAAAACGTTACGTCTACATGAATGTAATAAACTTAATAACACCTTGTTGAGTTATTTTAATACTTATTTACTATTTAATGTGCATAGTATTGGCGACTTATAAAGTAGGCCTATTCTCAGCAGTGCGATTAAACAGGCTGAAATGATGACGATGTTTTACATATACTTATCTGAAACGTAAAACAGTTTGCCCAAAAGAATAAAAGACATCCTAACCACCTCTTTGCAGGGTAAACTTCAATATTGTTTTTTTCTACCTGTCAATTAAATTGTAAAAAATACGTCCAGTCGAAGAGTATTGAAATGGCATACTACTTCGAAAAGATCCTTTCTTTTCTAAATGTCACTAAAAGGAAAGAAAGAATAAATATTTATCTGGTACAAGATAAAATGGACACAAAAAAGAACAATACATAAGAAAACATACGAGACAAAGTATAACTTCTTTTTTTTTCTAGACATTACCGATAAGCCTAATTCTGTAATCCTGGTAGCAACTGAACACTGCAATACGTAACAGTTACCGAACGGACTTTACGTATTGTGCATGTTGCATTGTATTTATTTATTCTTGGCTCGTCCAGAGTCTAGACGGCTAGGCGTTAGTCTTCGAGACAAAGTTCGGAAGTCATACAAATAGCTGTAGACTAATTTAGTGCCATCATTCTAGGGTGATACAGTCTTAGATAGTTATCATAACTTAAAACAATGCACATAAAAAATAATAAAGAACGAATAAAGCTTTTTTTGATACTAGCGACCCGCTTCTGCTACAAACGGGAGCTATGCTCAAATATCATAATATTAAGCATGTGTTATACATATAAACCTTCCTCTTCAATCACTCTTATCTATTAAAAAAAGGCGATTTGAAATCCGTTGCGTAGTTTGAAAGATTTGAGCATGCACAGGGATACAGTGACAGAGAAAGATTGTTTTTAATTATGTGATTTAATAAAACAAAATTAATGATTACAAATAAGATATAAATATATTCTAAAACGGCCGAACTCACGTCATATCGGTATTGGTGTCGACTAGTTTCGGACCTATTGGAGGACCTTCATCAGGACGAGTGGGATAACTTCACGGTTGCTTTACGTCTTGCACTTTGGTTTACTTGTTTAAAATTAGATATAGAAACAAAAGAAGAACTGGACACAAGTACTTTTTCTCAAAGAGTTATCGTTAATTTACTTTTAAAACAATACCATAAAGAAACGCACCCGTAAACAAACAGTTAGTTGTAATTGTACGTTATTAGATCCTTAAGCTAGAATCAATTTCTTTGCCTAAGAAGTAATTTAAGAACAATAGTATTCAATTGTGAAAGGCACATAGCCAGCCTAATTAAAATGTAAAACGTGTGTAAGATCGGATGTTAATGGGCAAAAAATGGTCCAATTGTATGCTAAGATTTTTACCACCAGGTGAAAATCCTGCTGATCTCATCGCTTTTAAGCAAAATAGATCCTTAGAGGGTACGTGATCAACTTAGTATTACTTAGTACTAATCAATAAAATATAGGGAGAGTTCTTCATGTACTTCTTGAACAGTGAAATTGTGTCGACAGCGATTAGACTACAAGTAGGACGTTACGAGAACTTTTTAACCTTGACACGGAAATATGAATATTATTGTATTTATCTTTGGCTATGATATCGAGTAAGGTTTGATAATAATACGAGATGTTTTCCTTTCTTTTGGCTGGAAAATGAAGTTAAACGTAGTTTTGTGGGCTACATCACATCTTCAGCTTGTGATAGTCCACTGCTGGACATAGGCTTCCCCCTAATACACTCCTATCCGTTAGGGTTTTGGACCGTATCCCACCACGTAAGTACAATGATAGTTAGTGGATGGACCGACTTTTTACATCCCCATCCAACGCATGGATCATCTTACTTTTCAGACAATTGGTTGATCGGCCTGAATTGCCCTAACCAACTAGGAAATAACAATGAAAATTTGTTGAGTCACCGCAAGATTCGAACCCACGACCTCCGATTTCTAAAGCTCACACCCATACCACCAGGTTAAATTAAGATTATTTGAAGGATATGATTAAATTTAACTGTCATTAGAATTCATAATTATTTCTATTGCTTGCGCGAATATTATACATTATTAAAAAAATTACTTTACGGATTTTATGCGATTTTATTTTACATTTTTAATTCCGACGTTTCGAACACTTTCCAGCGGCCGTGGTCACGGGGTAGACTCAATTAAAAATGATTCAATTAAAAGACAGAATTAAAATGTAAAATAAACGCGATAAAATCCGTAAAGTAATTTTATTTAATAATCATTAGAATTCGTTTAAGAACTTTTGTACTTATAATATACTGACTAATACACAATACGACAGAATGTAATTGCGCAAAAGTTTTAAAAATAAACACTGCGCTTTATTTTTGATGTTGTAGGATTAAAATTGCATTTTTCTACTTTAATTTGGCGGTTTGATTAAAATATAAAGTTTATCAATACATATCGAATTGTTTGATAATCGTTTAATCTGATAAAACTCGGTATTACCACTCCACTGCACTGATAATGTCGGTATAAGTCAAGACGCTATCATATTAATGCAAATGCATTTAGTGGACGAAAACTCATTTATCTATAAGTTAACTAAATTAAGGTGGAAATAAATATAAACATTGTCCTAAAGCAATGTTGCCATTAGTCGACTGTCACTCATTGATACACATCTCGGTAACAAATAATGAATAAAACTGATAGATTGCTGATGGCACTACGTTGCTATGAGTTACAATGATTACCTCTATTCCCTAGTCTAAACTGGCTGAACTATTTATGATGCGACAATCTAAATATACAAAAGCCGGCGTATTAAGTAATGGATATAGCTCATATAAAAATATAAATTATTATAGTATTATACCGTCTCCGTGGTCTAGCAGTACTAGCCCTTGCTTTCTAACTTCTAAGTCGTGAATACGGGGAATCAACCTTGTGTCACCGTCGTTGTCTGATTGGGTAGGACAACTTGAGCCGATCACCTAATTGTCTGAGAAGTAAGATTATCGATGCGTCGGATTTAAAAAGTCGATCCACCCAAAAACCCGCATTGGACCAGCGTGGTGGAATACGGTTCGAAACCCCATAATGGAGTGTTATGGGAGGCCTATGTCCAGCCGTGGACTGACACAGGCTGATGATGATGATGATAATGATGATAGTATTGACTGATTGAGAACCAAATACTAGTTGGCGCCATTTTCATTATTTACACAGACTACAAAAACCCTAACTAGGTGTTTTATAACTCAATTTTCAGTTTTTAAAGATAATAGACGTACACTACGTATTCATGCTTTTTTTAGTTTGATTACGTTCGCTTCCGACTAATAACACTAATAAGCGTACAATATCAACTATTGTTGAAAGATTTATGATTGGTCGTTAACAAAAAATCGATTATGTTTAATTTTATCAAGCAAGTCGAGTTGTCGTAAGCTATTGTATTAAAAATTAATCGTATTTCTTATGGGATAAGGTTAGTTTTGCTTTAACCGGATTAATATTAATAAAGCGTAGTTGTTGGCACATATTTACCTAGAAAATTCCAAGAATCCATCGATATGTGATAAAAAGGTGTAATGCGGGCGGGTTGCAATATTAGCATTGTTACTCACAGCAATAATAACGTTTATGAAGACTTGCTTAACCCTTTCGAGATGTATATACTATGTTGCATTAAAAATTGGCCTTGTATATGAATAAAATATAAATAAAATAAATGAATTGTATCACTATTTTATAGTATTTTGTTTCTGTTGATGTCATAAATTAACGATAGCTATTTTAAAATGGAATCGTTAATCATTTATTCAGTATATTACGTGATAGCTAATATTGTAGTAAATATCTGGATAAAAATTTAAGTTATTCTACGCTTCCAATTCGTAATAATGAGTACGTAAAACTAAAAAAAGTATAATTAAGAACTACCAATCCAGCTTCAGCAACCACAACAAGACGCTCGTCACCTTTGCCTGTCCTTTAAACAAAAGTGTTCGAAACATCGGAAGGTAAAATATAATTAAATAGTTAAATAAATACGATAAAACTCGTTAAAGTAATTTTATTGATTTATCCCTAAATAAAGGATTAATTAATTTAGGTATAAATTAACTCTTGAGATCAACATTTACTGTTTAGTTTACGAAAATCCTATAATAACATGCTTTACATGTTCGAAATACATACAACATCAAAGTAAACATACAAAATTTACGCTACGACACGATGCCTGTTCTAGATTCTACGAATGTTCATAATAATTTATTCTAGAACAATCTGTATCATTAAAGAACAACTCATCACTGCAGCTTATTGCGCGTTAATTATCACTCATGACGTACATACATTATAAAGAAGAAATATGCATTAGAAGCGATAACACAATCTTTATCTCGAAAGGATAATAACTTTATTCATACAAAATCTACTTCAGTACTGTAGCAAACTATGCTGTTTACCGTTTTTTAGTAATTTTCCCGTCATCAACTTACTTTAACCGATTTCATTGATAAATAACCAAACCTACTAGTATCTTCTCCATTCATTCGAGTAGAGTGAACAAAAATACGACCCGGGTGACGTAGTGGTTAGTTACCCCGACTGTTACGCCACGGGGTGTGTGTTGGATGCTCGTAACATGAAGAATATTGTGTGATGGACGTACTGTTTTGCTCGTGTTTGGATGTTTGTATCTATATAATATTTATCTACCAAAAAAAGTAAGTCTATGTATTTATCAATCATCTAGTTTCCATAGTACGAGCTTTGCTTAGTCTTAGGACTAGATGAATTTGTGTTATTCGTTTTGGAATATTAAGAAAGTGTAATGAATTCGCCCACCAACCCGCATTGGACCAGCGTGGTGGGATACGCTCCAAAAACCCCCTAATGGAGAAGGGGAGGCCTATGTCCAGCAGTGGACTATACGGGCTGATGATGATGATGAATAGTGAATTTGGTTAGTATTGGACACGGCGGAACTATGCTTCCTATAATCCTCCTAGAGGATAACATTCGGACTTTAGATATCAGGTAACTTGTTTATCTTTATTTATGTTATTTCTATTGATTCATTTCCTAAAGATGTCCGCAACGTGATTATTTATTAATCGCATTTGTTTGTGTTTAATAAATACTGTTATATGATTCGATAATAACTTCAATGTTGCATTACTACTGGCTATTATGGTAAATACAAAATGATGCAATAGCAGTTGTGTGATGTATGTAAATTTAAAATTATAAATCAGTGCTTATAACAAGAGCCTTGTTATAGTTTTATTATTTGCAATAGGTTTAAGTCATATGCATAATAGGTTGTATGTGTTTATCAGTTTCTTAATTTATTTAAACACAATTATAACGTAACAATCAGTACTTCACTGATTAACTGTAAGATTGTTAAACTTATTAAGTAAATAAAACTGATTAGAGTTTTAAGAAAAAGTCGATTTCTAATTCATTCAGATATTTGAATTATAGTTTTTATGCAATGACCCACTGGCATTTGACCTCCACAGCCCAAAGGGAAAAGTGCATTTGATTAGTGAATTTGATGACACTAAATTTAAAGGCAAGGACGTCCCGTTTTGTTGTAAACAATCACAAAACAGCGACGATATTATATTATTTCCGTACAGGATTCGAACCCAGGACCAGCAATGTAAAGCAAGGCCATGCTCGTAACGAGCTGTAATTACTGCCAAAGATGATATGGCCAAACACAAGTATATTTCATACAGCGTTGTTTTTAGTCCATTGAACTGGTCATACACGCTCAAAATGGCGATTATTCACCGTTTTTCCCTATGATATCGTTTCGCACGCAAATGGATATGACAGGTCACGACAGGTTTGCGTAACTCTAGCTAGTATTTAATAAATACACCAGGTATTTAAGTAATTTTACTTTATCCTAGGCAACAAACTTTCAGTAAGGTAACTGAAGAATAATGATACCTGCGCATATTAAGTTATTTAGGTAGCTAATCTTAACTCTTGTGGGTTTTTATATTTGGTTAGAAACATAAATAAATGCTACAATAAAATATTTATTTATACATACAAACATAACCGTTTTGTGCTGTTGTTCAGATAATAATAAAAATTCGCCTCCACTTATGCTTCCTGTTTCCTTATTTGTTTACCTTTATTTGAGTGTTAACCTATTCTATTCCTATATCGTAACATTAACACAATACAATAGCGTTTTATACACATTTAAAGAAAATTTATGACGATATAGATATGGGGCTGACACATAAATATCATAATCTGTCAGGTTTAAACCACAATAACAACAAGCTACTAACTATGTATTAAGTAAAACTAAGTAATCAATTAAGTAAAAGGATACGGTCTATTAGTTCGACACCTGAAAATGTTGCATGCAAGATATTACGCAGCGTTCATAAACCTTTTTATTGCCTCTTTGTTTGGCCAAACGCAATGCGTAGATAATTTTAAGCCCATTACACATGTAATATTCTTAATGCACACAACACCGATGAATTTACATAAAATTGTCACAAAAGTGTGCAATATTTTTAGGTTATTTAATGCACAAGTGTATATTTGTTGATCATTCAAAGTATTAAGCGTTATCAAGGCTATACAGTATTCTATCTATATATATAAAAGAGATTCCCACCTCAATATTGACTCATCACGATATCTCTTGAACCATAAGGCGTAGCGACTTGAAATTTGTTAGGAATATTTCTTTCGCCGAGTAGAGGTCAGCTAAGAACGGATTTTACGAAATTCCACCCACAAGGGGATTGGAAGGTTGCTAGTATACAATATAATAAAAATATCGATTATAAAATGTCGGAATCTATCGTTTATTAACACTTATTAACAACAGGAACTCGTAAATCCGTGTCCATAAGCGAGCGTTACCCATTCATTCGCCACATGTGAAGCCGAACAATTTCCCACAATCTCGACTGACCCCCACCTCCCGGATGTCGTGCTGCAAATCGATTTCGAGCTCGTTTAATGCGGTCTTGTTTCCAATTAACACAAACGCCCCGCGAATCGCATTAGCCGTGAAAAACCGGTCGTTATTACCGCCGGTGTGAGGTATGCGGCAGCGCGAACGGTAAGCGGAAATAAACGTTTGGACAACGCCGAATGTGTGGCAAAACACGCAGCCATACCTCTATATTAGAGCCAAATAAGTTTTGAAATGTAACAGGACAAAGGTCAAGCTATTTGGGCGAAAACTTCGACCACGAAAGATTAAATATTGTGGGTATCGAGTTAGGCGGCGGTACGCTTCTAAGAATGTTTCAAATGTAAGACATACATTTTATTTGATTGATTTTCATGCGATTATCTACGCGAACATTCGGCAAGCAACAAATATGTATGAAACTTAACAGTAGTAACCAGAAGTTTTTCATTTCGAAAGATCATCAGCCTATAAGAGAAGAATAATATGGTTATAATCTTGCCCTTTAAAACGGTTGTTTTGATAAACTTTTTTAGTAGTAGGTATATTGAGTTTAATGTTTAAGTTTGTGTAATTTGTGTTTATTTTTTTAAAGAATAAAATATCTATTTTTTAATACACAAAGTTTATCTTAGACAATGTAATCACAAAGCAGAGCTATTTCTAGGTTCCGTAAAGATGTACTCGTCACTCCTTTCTTTCATGTTACTCAACTTCTAAATTATTAAAAGACAGTTATGTATTATGATTTTCGCATTAAAAGGTTGAGAGTTTCTATGTGAGTTAGCTCTCAGTTTTAAAAGTGTTTGTATTGTCGTACAAATACCAATGGCGAGCCAACATGTTATGTCACGCTCTTGCGTGCTTACTATCACGCGCGATATCGCTATTTTCGTACCATCCGGCATTCAAAACGTGAAACTTGTATACCTCGAGATTATCATTCAGCTTATTGCGGGTGTATTATGTCAGATATATCTATATTTTCTTCCGAGTAAAAATTATCGATCGGTACCTAAATTCAAATGTGCTTTCACCAGAATATTATACTGTATAACATGCAAGCAGAACCTACCACAAGATGCCGTGCCTAGATTTAGTGAAACCCTAGCTGATTTCTACTGGGCAAAAGCAATATTATTACCAAATTTCAAGTCAATCGGCCTTAAACCTTCAGAGATATCATGATTAATGAGTTCAAAAACGGGATCTCCTTTATAAATAGATTTCTTAGTCACAATGGCTATTGATACTTTTCAATCTCGTTGTTTTTTGTTACTCTAAAACTGTATTGGTTCGTTACAAAACCGTTCGTCCGAGTCGAACTCGCAACGCCCCAGTCCGCCGTTAGCACGTGCTTATTGCGACCTTCGCCTCAGCTGATTTCTACGGTGCGAGGCCTCGATCGTTATATAGACGAAACCCGAAAGCGTTTACGGTTTCATTAAACGTTGCGGAATGTTCATTGGAAAAATTGTCTATGGGAACTTTTTGTGCTAGTAGAACTATTGGGCTAAAACTGTACCTTAAAGCAGTCCTATTAGTTAGTGAACTTTTAAAACGATTTTTCAATGTGCATTATTAAGATTTCGATGATTTAGCAATTTAATAATATGGATAATACTGCTTCATGTAAATTTTAATTAAGTATTGTAAAATTACTTCTAATATACAAATAAATCGCCACTTGTATAATAAACTAGTGTATTATAGCTCGCTCCTCATTTTACTTTTCTGAAATCTCCAATTATTCTATTATTTTAATGAGCATGTAACAAACGTCATGAAATAAGCAAGCAATTTGAAATTGTATATCTTTTTGTATCGCAAACTTTCTCATCATTTTCTCCATCTACCGGACTTAGGTATCGTTGTTTTCAAATATACCTACCTATTAAATCTTGCCAGTTACGCTTTATAACATACGTATTTATATTATTTTGCTTTCGTAAAATTTATAAGCTACGATTAGATCCGGCAAAGGCGCACTGTTTGCGCACTGAACTCTAAAATGTATTTGCACAAAGGGCAAATGGACAACGAATTCATTTATGACCATTACATCAATTAACATTGAACCATTTCATTTTACACTTTATTATATAGTTCAGTGTGATTTTATTTACCAAATTATACCTGACCGTGTCTCGATAAACTGTTTAAGACAGTCAACTTGGTTTAGTTAAAATTATTTTTTTTTTGTAGTTTGTACTTAAAATCAATTGAGGTGGTCCGTGAAAATTATTAAAAGAACATAATTAGTTATCTATTATCTATAATACACAACGTATGATTAATTAAGATTTCGAATATTTAGCAGTAGTAAGCAGTTCTAGAGAATAAAGTCATCAATTTTTTGTTATTTTACATGTATATTTCAAAGACAGTAACATCATATGCATCTGATGACTATTATGACACGACAACTTGTTAGGTATTCCACATTCTATTTTCTATCGTTAAGACGAGAAATTATTATAGAAACTGTTCAAACGATAAGTCACTATGGTCACAAAAGCATTTTGAAGAAATTCTTATATATTATAATAATATAAGAATTTATCAAAATGCTATCAATAACAGCAAAAAAAGGTAAGCAATTCAGATGCCATTGTTAATGTACTCTTATAAAAGTTTGTTTCTACTCAATTAGCCAATCCGGCCATTTACTTACTTTAAATTTCATACGCCCAAATAACTAATTATAACAAATTTTAATTAAAAATTCCACGATCACATTGTATACGCTCTACATCAGCCTTGTTGCATTAACAATTATAAAATTCCAACGAGCAGTCATTTAAGTGCGGTCTTATCTCAGGACATCCGTTCTTGTGTAATAAAGAGCGGCAAACTCGCGTATCGAAGTCCTTGCGCTTATTAACCGTTTCCATTTATAATTTTCACTGAGATCGCGATGTTACGCCGAATTATATTCATAGATACTCCATACGAACTTAAGTTTCCTAACTTGAACAACATTAGACCCGGAAAAGGGTAAAAAGCAAAAAATGCCGTCAATGGTTACTGCATTTCCATTGGTCGGGCGTCATATTATGTTTCGCATTGACCAATAGGAACGCTTCAAATCTCTGTATCCCGGTCATTACTTGTTTAAATGATTAATAATTGAATAGTTGCGTTTTCTTACATTTTTTATAACTTGACAGGCAACTACTTTAAGGATTGATGGCATTACATTTGCTTACGTCTTGTGGTGTATGCTAATTTTAATTTAAAAAACATTATTCTTCGTTCGGTTATTTTGTTCAAAGTACCCGCCGACACAAATAAATGTTGCCTTTATTTTCCTTAACCTTGTACCACATTAGCGCTAATTTATCCTCTTAAAAACGTGTAAGTTTTTTATCGGCTTATATTTGTTCAATTTACTAGCCTGTCTTAACAGTTTAAAAGGTTTGAAGTTAAAAATTGTACAATGCTTATTTCCCTAAAATTTATACAGTCTGTAGTGTCTTTGAAAAATGTTTATTGATCTAAAACCTTAAACCGTTACTTACAATTATGGTATCTATATCCTTATTGTCATCTTAATTGTAAAATAACGTTTACAAATCACTTGCAAATTGCGTGAAATCAGGTCCCGGATATATAACAATACCATATTTCCAATTATTCTCGATGCCATACAAAAGACGTTTTTTCTAATGTATGTACAAAATTCAAGTGGAAAGAGACAATTGTCGTCAAGTAAACGGTCCGGTTTGATAAATAGTTAAAACATGCGTCACCCGACGACCTTAGCTAGTGACCGACTGATTTTTAAACGTGAAGGAAAATGGCGCGAAATAAACAAGATGGCGAGGCCGACGCCGTGACGGATTAACTTTTACCCGCGCTTTTTTTAGCTTACTTTTACGTTACGCACAATTATTTTTAATTTAATTATGATAACATTAAACGCGTGCGTTTTTTAGAAAGCTCACTGCAATGGTAGCTAATTGTATACAAATTACGATTTTTAATAATCCAAATTATCTCGTGTTTTCTCTGTCCGTAACATGGCAAGGTTGTTTGAATAAAGTGATCGTGAAGTAGATCTAATTTACTGACTACTCGAAGTAGGAATGAATGTTCTCGTATCGATTATATCTTTTGTAATTCGCTTTGCCCTTCCTTGTTTGCATAGTTCTTTTGTTGCGTTGGTAATGTACTAATTTGATCCGATATTAACTCGCCTGCGCCGACCGTACGTCGGAGTTATTTCATTGTGACTCAATTTGCCTCCCATTCACTTTTTATTGCTCCCGGCGGCTGTTCACGCGGTAATGACCTCCTTATTACAAATCTAATTACTCGAATTAAAGCAACGGATAATCTATACAGGCACTACATTGGTTTTTAGTTGTTCGTCAAAAGTTTTTTATGTGGTTATACCGTTTTACTTTTAATTTCTTTACTGGGATGTAACGTTTCTTATTAGAATCTAATATGGTCGTGTGTTAATCAAAAATGCAGTTTTAGCAGCGTGTTATATTTAGACGCGGTTATGTTATTGGCATTTTCTTCAGTGACATCGAAATATGTGTCAAAATTATATTGGTTTTGAGATGGTGTTAGCGCATTAGGCGTATTGGCGCCGAGTGCAGAATTCAAACTGTCAGTTTTCCCTGCGATGACCTTGGTCCACTATTAACTCGATTAATTACAACTGACTTGCGTCTTGTTCTTATTAGTATTTTTGTCAGTTCCGGGAGTATTTTCTATTGTAACTGTTGTTGCTGCAAGTACTTCGGTATCTATTGTTTTACAAGAATCGTTGCCGTGGAAATCCGGGTAGCTGTTTGGAATTTGTTTTGTAACAGATATTATTGCATCATATCGGATTCAAACGGTTGACAGTGCTTTATTTCAGAACTAGGTCGTTGCTGTTAATCAATGAGTACTAACTACTACGGTAGGTAGTTTAGTGACATGCATCGTGAAAATTTAAATGCATTTTATTCATACTTTATTTACAACATATTTCAACGAGGGCTCACAATTTTGAGAAAGTATACGACGTTGTAACGTACGAAAAATATTAACTAAACTAGGTTATTTATTCTGCTTTTCAGTTACGTTACATGTTGGACTTATTTGACTCTGAAAATAATTATTTAGGCCCTTTGGACTAATTTGTATCATATTGTTGCAGAGCGAATCGAGTTACACGTCGTCCGAAGAGGGATGCGGTGGCGAGCGGCACGCGGTGCTCAGCTACGAGCAGGTGCGGCGGCTCAACGATGTCATGGATGAGGTGGTACCGATCCACGGACGGGGCAACTTCCCCACTTTACACGTACGGCTGAGAGAGCTAGTGGCCGGAGTGAGGGCCCGGCTGGAGGCCGCCCAGAGCGCGGGCGGCGCCGGCGTGGCGGTGCGCGACGTGAGGCTGAACGGTGGTGCCGCCAGCTATGTGCTCGCCGACCGCCCACAGCCCTATTCGGACATAGACCTGATCTTCACCGCGGAGCTGCCCACCGCGCGCCACTGCGACCGCGTGAAGGCGGCCGTGCTGGGCCACCTGGCCACGCTGCTGCCGCCGGCCACGCCGCGCCGCCGCGCCTCTCCCGCCGGACTGAAGGAGGCCTACGTCTCCAAGATGGTGCGCGTCAACTCGGACGGCGACCGCTGGTCCCTCATCTCGCTGGGCAACTCGCGCGGCCACAAGTCCGTCGAGCTCAAGTTCGTGGACACGATGCGCCGCCAGTTCGAGTTCTCCGTGGACTCGTTCCAGATCGCTCTCGACTCGCTGCTCGCGTTCCACGAGTGCGCCCAGCTGCCGATCAGCGAGAACTTTTACCCGACCGTGGTGGGCGAGTCCGTGTTCGGGGACTTCAACGAGGCGCTGCTCCATCTCTCCGAGAAGCTGATCGCCACGCGACAGCCGGAGGAGATCCGCGGCGGCGGACTGCTCAAGTACTGCGCGCTGCTGGCCAAGGGCTACCGCGCCGCGCGCCCCGACAGGATCAGGACGCTGGAGCGCTACATGTGCTCGCGCTTCTTCATCGACTTCCCCGAGCTGGGCCAGCAGCGCGCCAAGCTCGAGGCCTACCTGAGAAACCACTTCGTGGGGCGGGACGAGGAGGCGCTAAAGCACAGGTGAGGCACACGCATAGACACGTTCAGGTTTCGTTGACTCAGCTGAGGAGCGGCGGTCTAACGCGAGCGTTACGTCGCAGGTACCTGACACTGCTGCACGGCGTGGTGCGCGAGTCCACGGTGTGCCTGATGGGCCACGAGCGGCGGCAGACGCTGGCGCTGATCGCGGCGCTGGCCTGCCGCGAGCTGTGCGCGCGCGCGCCCGTGGTGATGCCGCCCATGTGCGTGGGCGGCGTGGGGGGCGTGGGCGGCGTGGGCGCGATGGGCGCGCTGGGCGTGGGCGGCGTGGGCGGCATGGTGCCGGGCTACGTGGTGTGCGTGTGCGCGTGCGCGGCGTGCGTGTGCCCGTGCGAGTGCTGCCGCGCGCCGCTGTGCCCCGCGTGACGCGGGAGGCCCCGCAGCGGTACGATGCCAATTGTGATTTAATTGTTATAGGGTTAACCGATCATCTCGACGATCATATACTTACATAACATTATTGTCTAGTTAAATTCTATAGAGAGATATATTATTATTGTTGTATTTTAATTAAACATATTATGTATATAGATATAGGAACGAGGGTGTTGAATGTGTCCGGCCAAAATGTGCATGCCTTTTACGTATGCCAACGCATGTTCAAAGATATATGTATACACGTAACGCGAGGATATATAAGTAGTCGTTTCTCGTAAACTGTACGTATATCCGATGGTGACAAAGTACAATCAGCTTTTTAGAGATATCTTATAACTTTTGGGGGCCTAAGGGATGTTTTGAACGAATTATGAACACTGTAGACTCTATTGCTCACTGATCAATGAACCAAATTTGGGGATCTCATTACGTCATCGAAAAATACTATATATTATCGCTCGTTTCGGCTTTCGTATTAATGGAAATAAAATAGATATTTTATGCGATTTTCTCAAGTTGCTTTCTTTTCCAGAGACGACCTTTATATTTCATTTTGTATTGAACAAGTAAAAGTTAGTTTTATTTACCTAAAGTAAAGTTTAACTTTGCTCATTGACATGTTCAAATCGAATTTTTCTACCAATAAATTACTTCGCAACATACAAGTCACGAATACAAATTAACAATTGTCGGAACATTTCGTGTTAAATCATTAAACAAAACACGCATCGCGTGCTCTTACCCGAAGAATTTGTTCGATTCCATAGTAAATTGATTAACATTGAAATGGTACTAATTTCTATTAATGTTAGTACAAAATATTCTTATAAATATATAGATATTTACCGATGTTCGATCACTTGTTGAGGTCTTTAGAGTCGTTTTAGCCGTGATAAAACGCAGCTATACTATATTATCGAAATGTAATTAATTCCGTAATAATGGTTCAGCCATATTAGAGATATAACTCACGTAAACAAACACTAGTGCCGCCAGCAGATAAGTCCTCATTGGTGGACGGCGGCCATGTTGAACCGCCACGCGATGTTCAACCAATGAGAGAGCTCGAATTTGACGCCAATTTATTTTTTGACTTTTATCTGTGTTTACGTAATTTCTATCTCTAAATATGTCAAACTATATAGATATGTACTGATCGTCTGTACCTAGTTATAAATTGGTGTACATAGCGTAGCCTACGGAACCTAAAGATATATTCCATTTCTGTTAAGAGTGATCGTAAGAATTAATCGTTACTGTTATCTCGATATACCGACGGGCGTCTAAGTTGTGATCTGTAGTGTTTTCGACAGGTTTTTATCTCATCGTTTCTTATTGTCTTTTATAAAACTGTATCGGCCCCACGAGCGGGATTGGATGAAATTAATGCAGACATATTGATGCATCACTTAAGTCGAAAGCTATCCTAATCTGGGGTCGAAATAGGCGACTGTGATTGTATCGGGCTATAAGTATAACTCGTCTAGAACGGCCTACCTCTTTGCGCGTGTTTAAATTTTCTATGTACTTTATTCATCGATGTTGTTTCGTCGTTTGTCTACAACGATGTCTCTTAACGACGCCGAGATACTTCAAAGACTGCTCAATTAATGTTTCGTTTCCGTTAAGTCTATCGGTATCATAATTTTTGGCGGAATGCATATATGTTATCCGTGAATTGATATCGGCAAAGCTCATCAAGCGAATCTTCCACACTCGACCAGTTCTTCCAGCGACTGTCTAAACGATACATGTACACATTGAAGCGTAGTATTTAGGGTTTTATTAATTTCTATATATTTTTTTTCTATAGTTACCACGAGTTTTCTTTACGGCTAGCCTTATCGTTTAATGTATGTACGCCGGTTAAGATGTGTTCGCGTGTTTTTCTCGATTGAAAGAATTACTCGCGAATCGATCCAAGAGATTCGATTAGAACAATCGAAATTATTGGAAAATTTAACAAATCACTGGCAATACTGTCGTTCGCGACTGCTCCAAGTTGTTGTTTTGGTTCGTTTTGAATTAACTTCACGTTGCCCTTTTATCTTTGGTCAATTAACGACAATTAAAACGACAATTAGGAAGATATAAAACCGAAACGAACCGAATCGAGTCATTATGAGCGAATGGATATGTCGTTTAACACTTTTATTATACGATATCCTTCCTATATATGTATGTAATAAAATTCAAACTGCAATATTGAAAGCGGTCTCGATCGAGATATTAACGTTTTAACTGATGAATCGGATATATAAAATGTATTATTTACAACTTGGATTGTATTATCTTTAAATTATACGTTGAGTAATTTTTTTCTATAAGAAAAACATGCGAATATTGGAATAACGCGTTGTTCCCAATCGAAGACTAGTTTTTCAGCGACAGCGGTGCAATCTACGTATAAAACGAAACGAAATAATATATATTTTTATATTCACAATAATTTTATTGAATTAAAATTATTGATATATAAGTATTTTCGAAGACAATTTATCGGTTAAATTGTCTCCGAAGATGCCAACGCGAATGTTTATTTCTACGCTGAGTTTGCACTGTTTTAGCGTTCACTATTATAATGTCAACGATACTAGATCTGAATGAAACTAAAATTTAAGTTATGTAAATGATAAAGAATATAGCAACATAGTGGTGTTGTTTTTAATCGATTATTCCTTAGCGATTGTCATTGAAAATACTAAATGTGTGACTTGGTTGCTATGGGATACAATGTTTACATAACCTTCAAGTTTTATTTGGAACTGCTATATATAACGTGGTTTTTCGTTTAGTACGAAGCTTACACCAATAACGTGTATACGAAAAATTAAATAAAAATAATAACAACTGAAAAAATTACAAGAGTTTATTGTCTAAGCGAGAATATTGACCGAGTTTTGAAAACAAAAGTTAACCTAGTTTGAAAATCTTTTAATTTGAATGTGTTACTGATTCTAAAAAACTACTTCCAGGTTTTTATTATACGAAAAATCACCTTTTTTATATCAAACATCAATAGCCGTCGTGCGTCAAACATTGTTTTAAATATGTGCCAAAATATTGACAATCGACAGATCGTAACTTTATATTAAAACGTTTTCAGTGCAATCCCAGTTGTGCGAAGGATTCAATCAAAGGTTACAAAACGCGTATAATGCGATTACGTTTCGAACTTGCCGTCATATTGTTGTTTATAGTTAGGCCGATTTAAACTCGAAATGTTTATAAACAAAATGAGCCCGAAGCAACGAATCCGCGACATACCTCTAGCGTTCATATGAAACTGAGTCGACTAATATATAGGTACAGTAAGAGAAGATTTTCCTTCGTAATTTTCCGGAAAAGTTCGTATTACCGTGCTCTCTTAAACAGCTTCAATATCTATACATCTCTATATTATACAATATTAATTTTGACATTTGACACTGAACAACAAATTTTCATATTAATACATATTAAAATGTCACTCGTTTAACACGATCATTTGTTGACGGTTCGTGTGTCATCTAATTCCGATAAAGATCCGATATTTTACCGAAGGAAAATCATCTATATGTGCGATGCTGTCCCGTTGCTATGGTGACCGATATTTTGTTTATACATATCCGAGTTTAATTTGTTCCGACTATATACATCTCTAATATAAACCGCTGTCGTTAACAAGTCGATGGGACAAGGCGACGTCGCGTATCGCACATATGTTCTCATGCGAACGCGCGACATACAGACTAGTTTAGTAATGCTAGTATACTTACTCTATTAAGCTTATTAGTTTTACTCTCGTTTACGGTCCACCCCGAGGGGCGGGCGGTGATATAACGATTACTATATTTGTGAGGAATGCATAAGCTATTGTAAATTTTACAGAAAACTTTAATAAATACATAAAAAAAAATGTTGTGAAAATAAATTATAAAAAGTGATAAACAGTGATATGGTGTTTTCTTTTGACCCCACCGTGATTTCCTATCCCTGTTATCTTATATTATATCCTTAGTATTCTTCCCTTAAGGTTTATAGAATACTATTTACTTATCGTTGGACAACTACAGCCAAGATTCGAACGTGCGCCCAACGCAACTGAAAAAATAGGTAATAAACCTATCGATGCGCACATTGAATCGACTAAAAACCTAAATGAAGCACTGTCTAATTTACTGGGGTAAAAATATATCAGAAATATAAATAAATATATGAAATATAACGTTCCATAGCTTATGGTATGGGCGTGCTTAGAAACCGGAGGTCGTGGGTTCAATCCTGCGGGGACTCAACAAATTTTCATTGTTGTGTCCTAGTTGGTTAGGGCAATTTGGGCACGATCACCCAATTGTCTGAAAAGTAAGATGATCCATGCGTCGGATGGGCATGAAAAGTCGGTCCACCCACCAACCCACATTGGACCAGCGTGGTGGGATACGGTCCAAAAACCGCCTAATGGATAGGAGTGTATTAGGGGAGGCCTATGTCCAGCAGTGGACTATCACAGGCTGATGATGATGATGATGATATGAAACATACGAAAAAACATATATATCAGCTGGACTGGAGAAGTAAAATATTCAATAAAATATAAAAATCAAACACAATGAAAAAGTATGTCCTATCGAAGAACACAAAACATTGTAATATCAAGTAATACAAGATCAAAATAACGTATAAAAAATTTAATTTAATATTTTAAAAATGTCTCTCTCATCCATAACTTAAAACAACGGCAAGGAAAAAGGAGCAACCAACCTGAAAAGAGATCGTGGGAGTCTTCAGCATTATTGTTATTAAATACATTTCAATCCATTTACAAAACACTAGGAGAAAGCTGAATATTTCAAAAGTAATTATTGATAAAGCAATGGGGAGTAGAGCTTGCTCCTCCTTAAAAACTATTGTATATTTCAAGTCGTAATTTATATCATCGTACTTGGTGTGTAAAAATTAAGTGAGATGAAAAGTTTCATTATAATGATTCATGCTCAATGATAATAATAGCAATATGATATAACCTCAATAAACGTAATCTATGACAAAAAAATTAAAATGCTACAAATTGTTAATTTTGATTATAAATAATAATAAACGATTTCTAAATGAATATTGAAAAAGGCAAAGAGAGGATAGATATTTCTAACGACTGATTTTTTGTGTCACATATTACTTTATAAAGAAAGTCATCCTAGTCAATTTCGTCTACAACGGCCTATCTATATAAAAGACAAGCAAACTACGAAATTTTATAGTACAGAAGTTAACAGACAAGCGGCTGCAATCATTCTTTTACCCTCGTATTAAGATGGGACGGAAAACCAAAACGAGTGGTGAGAAAGAAGGCGCAGGACCGACTTTACATACCATCCGACATATGGGTCATCTTACTTCACAGGCAATCGGGTGAGCAGCCCGCATTGGCATAACCAACAAAGGTGTCCTAACGAGTCCTCGCAGGATTCGAACCCACAACCACCGACTTCTAAAGCACAAGTTAATACCACTAGGCTACGATAGGCAGACAATTATATAATATACCTGTATTTAATGGTTGGAAACAAAATAATTTCAAAGTAGACTAAAGTATACGTAGGCTAAACCGAATAAAAATCTTTGTACTAAAGCAAATATGTCATATTTTTGTCAAAATTCAATAATTAAAGCTAGATATTTATGTATTGGGATTTCTACATATATTCTTTAAGTGCATCGTGTTACAGTCAACTGCAAGAGCTTGATCGTTATGCTTTCTATTATCAAGGACCATTTTGACGGTAGCCCACTGTTAAAACGCTTCTCGTACCTGTTACTATATTCGGATTTTCCTAATATTTGTTCTTTTAATGAAAGAAAATATGTTTATTTGGTACATTAAATTAAAACAAAAAAAAATACATAAAAACAATGTTAAACATAATGCACCTATAGGTTTTCCAATCAGCGTTGAATCTTCAGTTTTTTACCACCCATGAATGCTGGCTTTCATATGAAACCACAGGCAAATAAGATTTAAAATTTATGTGAACAAAACGTATCGTCGTAATCTTCGTCGTGCTCTTAGGTAATCGTATGTTGTGGCTAATATTAAAAGAAGCCTATTATCAAAACTCAGCGGCTTTATTTTTACAGTGTATGCGGTTGCAGATATTTGACTACTTAAGATGCAGGTTTTCACGTGAAGTGAAATGCTTATAGTAAATGAACTACAAATTATGCGACACCGAAGATTGAACTGATATTCTCCAGTAATTCAATTCAGCTCATCTCTTAGTTATAAAATCCAATTTTATTACTCGATGTACCTAGTCATTTAAAAATACATTGCACTAAACGAATTCCCATACACTCGTACAGCTAACTGCTATATAATATGGCTGTTACTTTGATTAGTAATTGTGTTCAAATAAATACTAAGCAAGTAATTTGAATGATTAATTTAATACACAAAGGTCACGGCAAAATCTTCGATAACGGTCCAAGTTTCATATCCTGGAATGTGTAATAGTTATTTTAACATTTTACATTTCTTGTGAATATAAAACGCCTGATTTGAGTCAGCTGTCGTCAATCACGTATAAATCTTTCTAAATGATAAATATCGTTACTGTTTTTTTTTGATTTAGAATAGCTTATTATTGATGTTTACTCTCTTAAAAACTATCATTATATACAGAAATAGCTTTTATTATTACAAATAACACTAGCAAAAAAAGTGCTGACAAGCGAATTTTACGTTTCCATTACGTTTGATATAAGTAAGATTAAACTGTTTCCACTATTAAATACAAAAATATGAAAAATTACAACATCGTAACCATTTAAATAAAAAAAGAAAACAATTGATTACAAGTGTAAAAACAAATGTATAAACTATAGAAAATATTAAAGAAATTATTTTGTTGTTGCGAATATATACATTATTAAATAAAATTACTTAGTTTATCGCGTCACGGTGATCTACCCGTGACAGCAACCTGAAAGTGTTCGAAACGTCGGAAATTTAAAATAAATGACGATAAAATCGAAAGTAATTTTTTTAATAATTAAAGAAGGTAGCAAATATTCAAATTAATTATTAAAGAAAACTATTTGCCATCTCTTCGCAGCAAACCTCTATAAATACCTTTTATATCAAGCAATAAATGTGACATATTCTCAGGACGTTTCCCCATAGTGTTCCCATATTCAATGAACCAATTATAATTCCCCATAGATTCGATTCCCTTCCACCGTTTTAGGAAACATTATGCAATTGGGTCAGACAAAAAGGCGGCGGTAACGTTCGTTGACAACGGACCATCATTCACGTGTCACGTTTAAATGAACCTTACGTGTTTTTGAATGAAATGAAAATTACCTAATGTTAGTTTACTTTATACTCTTTAATATATGCCTGAATAAAACAATTAAGCGATTATTTAACCACGCTATTCCTAAATATGTTAATCCGACAATATTCAGTAATATTTTCATAAATTCTCCGTGTTTTTACAATAATGACATAATTATTTTTAAAATAATGCACAAACAATACATACTGGTTTTTTTTCACCGAGATAGTCGTAATTATGTGAAGGTTAATATTTCTATATATTGCTTCAGTAGATAGTATATAGTGGAACAAAATACAAAAGAAACCAAAAACGCAACAATATCTACAGCTAAAGAAAACGCAAAGGTTTGTTGTTAATTTAGGAAATGCGCGTCTAAAAAAAGTAATAGTAAGTAATATTACTGCCTCCGTAGCCTAGTAGTATGGGCGTGTACTCTAGAACCCGGAGGTCGTGGGTTCGAATTCTACTGACAGGGACTCAGACTGGACTAGGGAGTATTAGGGAGGCCTTTGTCCAGCAGAGGACTATCACAGGGTAATGATGATGATGATGAAGTAATACTTTCATCATAATGGTTTTGGCATATATTTAAATCATGCATTATAAGTGAGAAGTCATTGCCGACTTCGGCTACAATATCAAGTTTAGAAGAGATTGTCTTAGTGTCTGAAATAAATTACAGCAATTTGTAGAATTGCTCTCATATCCTTCCGAGATGGATAGCCATCATGACGAAACAAAGGATCTTAGAATCCACATTAATTCATCATCATCATCATTGTCATCAGCCTGTATTAGTATACTACTGGACATAGGCCTCCTCTATTGCACACTTTCGCTATTACGGGGTTTTGGACCTTTTCATACCACGCTGGTCCAATGTTGTTTGGTGGGTGATGTTAATTATCTATATTTAATTCCTGCTGGCTTACAAAATATTTTAATAAAAACCTACAAGATTCAAACCGCGATACTAGGCAGGTAGAATCCATCACTACCAAGGAAATTTATGATAAAACTGCCACTAGGAAATAGAAGCAGTTATCGATTTGGTTCTATATCGAAAAGAAATACAAAAATACGCCCGTAGCCTTAATTAATTTAAAAATCAGAAAAAAATTCTAGTAGTATATATACATGTTTGCCGCAAAAACATTTCATTTATAACTGCTTCTATGTGGTAACTGTTTTGTTGATGACACTCTATATTTTCAACCTTTTAAAAATAAATTAACTTCAAAGCTATGCTGGCATCATAAAATATCTTTCCTCCTTAATACATTTTAACCATATGATAAACGAACCCTCAACTTCTCATTTAAAATTGCATGTCTGTGCAAGTTTCAGAAACAAATTCATCATTCATCATCATCATCAGCCTGTGATAGTCCACAGCTGGACATAGGCCTCCCCTAATACACCCTTATCCATTAGAGGGTTTTTGGACCGTATCCCACCACGCTGGTCCAATGCGGGTTGGTGGGTGGACCGAATTTTTACATGCACATCCGACGCATGGATCATCTTACTTTTCAGACAATTGGGTGATCGGCCCAAATTGCCATAATCAACTAGGAAACAACAATGAAAATTTGTTGAGTCCAAGCGGAATTCGAACCCACGACCTCCGGTTTCTAAGCCACACCTATACCACTAGGCTACGGAGGCAGTTAAAAACAAATTAAGCAATGAAAATCAAAATCTGAAAAGACAAGGTAAAATTGTGTAAATAATGCTATCTCAGAGTCGGTTATGCCTCGAATAATTTCAAATGAAATCAGTGAATAACTTCCAAAACTTCCTCATAGAAATGCCTGGAAGTTTCCTGTCTGAAATATGCATCGCATCGGACTAACGGTACGGCCTAAATACAAAATGGAGTGTTTGCTTTGGTCGTGACCGCATCGGCGGCTCTGCCACTTTATATTACCATGTATTCTGGATACATGACAATCTATTCGAGGCAGATACAAATAAATTTGAACTTGAGTAGGCGATATTGAAAATAGTCTAGTTTACGACAGGTAACGTGATTACAATAAAATTTTAATTGTTATCTATTTGCAATAAGCTTTTCGAACGTACTGGCTTTTTTGTATTCTCCACTAAAAATAAAATAATGTATATAAAAAATGTGTGCGTGTACTAGCGTACTTGTTTATGGCGTTATTTTTCAATTATACATTGTTAGAATTGGTTAAATAAAGTTTAATAAAAGGCTTTTATTATCATAAACATAAATACAAATTCTACAATCATTTCATTTTAGCTTATTACTACAAAGATTATTATTGAATTTCATTAATTGTAATAGAATTATTACTATCATTGATGTCGTAATAATAATAAATACATCATGGGTGGTATACTTCGTAACACGCGTGGTAGGGATAAGAAAAAGATGGCACGTAACGGAAAAATGTGACGCGTAACGAAAAAATGGTACAATAAATTTTTTCCAACCCCAATAAAGAAGGTTCACTTCAAAAATACAACAGATCTATGGAAAAGTAAAAGTTAGGGGGAAGCAGAAACAGGCTTAGATAGCTTTAGTCTCTTATCTGATTTAAATATATTTTTTTACGATTTCTTGTGTCAAACTATGTTTCAAATAGATTGCTTGAAATGCATAACATTATATTGATTGAAATATTGGTGAACAAAATCCACAACTGTTAGTTAATTAACATACGGCAATAAAAACTAAATTTACTACCAATAACGGATTTATATTATTAATTATCGA
This sequence comes from Lamproptera curius, assembly GCA_029286875.1. Lineage (NCBI taxonomy): Eukaryota > Metazoa > Arthropoda > Insecta > Lepidoptera > Papilionidae > Lamproptera > Lamproptera curius. The sequence goes on along the minus strand of JAGSMT010000101.1, from coordinate 618,961 downwards.
CATATGTGGCTGGTGTCAGCTGGATGAGAGAAGCCGAACTTCGGAAAAAGTGGCGTGCATTAGGGGCGGCCTATGTCCAGCAGTGGACTGACACAGGCTGATGATGATGATAATAATGATGATTATTGAGCACAGATGGAAACAATCTTGTTTAAAAACAGTACACTAAACTAGCGAGTGTTTTTAAGACATTCTTTTAGTTATATCAACTGGGAAAGTGCGAGTACATTACGTAGCTATTGTATTAACTTCGCAAAAGAGACGTAACAGCCTAGATCACAGAACGGAGCACAAAGCGTCATGCACATTTCTTATGGGCAGCATGTTTCTATTTGCAGTTTTTAAATTAACTTATTAAAAAAACCTACTACATATATAATCACAGAGGACAACTCTATAGATATAGCTATAAATATATATAACAAAAAGATCATGCAACTAGTAAACAGGGTTTGGTTCACTCTGCACAGACTTCGCGGCAACTAAGTAACGCGGAAGGTCGCGTTCACAGATTACGTACCGAACCGAAGTGCAACATCGATGTTTACTCGATTCGTTCGATTAACGGGCCATCGTGTGGCTGGATGATAAGGGGCACACGCGACACCGATACATTGATGGCGATCGTTGAACCTGAACTGATTAACCCCGGTGAGAAGTCGAGTTGGAAAACAACCACATTGCGTGATGGTGAGCCGAGTTACCGCCGTTTAATTTAAAACTCAATATTAGTTAATCCTTTTGGAATTTACTCAATAATTATGCAGTGGTTTTAAGTTAATGTTATTATATGTGTATCTTTCTCCTGTTTTAAGTCAAACATTTTATAGTCACGTTGTTGATTATATATATATATGATGCTAACCTTTCGAGTATCATCTTTGGCTTTATGGCACCTCAAATTTAGATGAAATTCGCAAAGTGGCATGACAATGTCTATGCTGCTATCTAGTACGTAATTGTTAATATTTTTTATAATTTTTAATTTCCGTTAATTTAAGTTCATTATATCCGTTAATTTATAACCGTCGACTGGAGTAATAGTTGCCCATAAAACAAATATACAGCATTTTAACACCTTTAGCAAAAATGTCAATTATTTTCACTTTATAATTCCTGGTAATTTTTAACTCGCTATTAAAAAGGTACCGCAAAAAATAAAGTTGTACATATTAATGATATTTTTTTTTAAATTTCAATGTATTATTTTTTACTCATGAGTTATTTTAACCGAATGCCACGGAAAAATATTGTTTGTAAAATAATCTATTAAGATATCACCACGTTAGCTACCATAAAATAAAAAAAATTTCAAAAAAACAAAGTGTAGATTCAACAGCTTGCAATGGCTTGCAAATAATAATATGATTTTCTTTGTCTACTTTTCACGCTCGGTTACATAATTTCCAGGAAACTTTTGGATCATTGTGTTCGCGTTTCAAGGCCAAATAACTTGTTCTAAAGCTGCCTTTACACCTTTTGATTGGTATATTACGCATCTGTCAGTTCAAGCGGTTTATTTTTAACAGATGTTTTATGACATCGGTTTCGATTTCATCATTGTACAGTTGGTTATTTATAAATTGTTTAATGAAGAGAGTTTACCATATCACTTTAAAATTGTTTCGACGGATCTAGTGGTATGGGCGTATGCTTTAGAAACCGAAGGTCGTAGGTTCGAATTCTACGGGGACTCAACAAATTTTCATTGTTGTTTCCTAGTTGGTAAGGGCAGTTTGGGCCGATCACCCAATTGACAAATAAGCTGATCCATGCGTCGGATGGGCATGTTAAATGTCGGTCCACCCACCAACCCGCTTTGGACCAACGTGGTGGGATATGGTCCAAAACCCCCTAATGGACAGGAGTGTATTAGGGGAGGCCTATGCCCAGCTGTGGACTATCACAGGCTGATGATGATGATAAAATAAAATTTTATAGGTGTTGTAAAAAGGGCGAATTCGCAAGTTCTTTACATAATCTTGTTTACTTTCAATTTTAACGTGTGTTTTTTATGTATGAACTATGATGCATTTGCTTAATCAACTAATTGTGTCACATAATTTTTGCGATAGACGGAATGAAACAAAATAAAACGATTTGTATATTGCTCGTACTTGTGCAGTAAATTTAGACATAATTATAAAACGGTAAACAGGTTTTTAAAGTTCATTGACGACTGAGAAAATTGCATCAAACGTCCCCAATTTGCAATGATATATATGTAGTCATTGTATCTGAAAGCCAGTTGTTGTCAGTTGGTTTGAACACTATTACAAGCTGAAAATAAGAATTAATAATTTTGTTTTTAAAGCAATTGGACAATATCAAATACTAACCAAAAATATAATTCCCTGGATCACTTCTTTTCATTCTGCAAAGCGAAGGCCGCGATTGCATGAAAGCATTTAATTTCAATATACGACACGTGGATATGTCATCAATGCATCTTATTCTACTAGTTTGCAAGTTATTTCGATGTGCTATAATATTTTATTAAACAAAGATAGATTTTAAGGACAACTGTATGCTAATTAAATTGCAAAATAAACAATTCGCAGGAATTTGATGTGATGTCACACGTTACTTTTGGTGATTTTAACGAATGTTTACAATGAATTTTTGCATGTACACGAATAAAGATTTCACAGAAGCCTGTTAATATTTCGGCCGCGCGTGCTTTGCCCGTTCTAAGTGTGTATTCACAACTAGCGGTTAACATGTGTTTTGCATTTAAATCTGATAAGAAAACTTCTGCTTTCCGTTAAAAGTGCAGTATGTACTAAAACTGTAAGTAAAATTTAATTGAAATTATAAGTACTCGTAATACTTAGTCAATTAAATCTATCTTACGTCCATTTTAATTATGTTTGCTTCAAATGGCTTATCTCTTCCTGGTTATGGAGCTAGTAACGTTAAAACATTGAGATACAGGTTATATATGACAGCGTTTTAATATTATCATTAACACTTAATTGACTGCCATCACATTCACCGTTCTATTTTCACTAAAACATTGAAAACTAGCTATTGAAGAAATCATGACAACGTCTCGGCGTGAATCGACCCTTAGACCTCGTACTCTATTTTGCTTTATAACAGCTTAATCGGCGACCTTCGTGCGTTTGCACGTGAAAGGGAAAGGTGCAAACTATAAAAAAAAACACGGGCGTATAGTCGAGACCGAGAGATTCGTTGCACAATCGTGGTGCAGTTGGAATACTGTTTGCTTTGTGTATTTCGAAATAGAAGTGATCGTCTTTGTGCTATAAGAGAAGTTTTATTACGACCTACATTATTTAATTATAATATTGCTCAATATTATTGGGTACAATGCAACCCAGAAGTTTGAGTATTAATCTATAGCTCATCATATAAGTAATCTATTCAGTTATTTTGATACTGATTGAGACACAATTTAGTAAGGATGTGAAGAAATATCAATGATCAAGGCTAAAAAGTCGTATAAAGAGCTTAACAGAATTTGTCTAAAGATCTTCCTTTAAGTCGGATGTAATTTTTTTTAAAGTCTTGGCTTACTGGTAATCAATTCGTTCATAGTTTCATGTCATATATTATTCTGACTTTCACATAAAGCGCTCCACATGTCTTCTTGCAAGGTTAAGCCACAAATGCAGACATTGCTATCAAGTCCCTTCCACAGAAGTTTAATAGAATTGAGATACACGATATAATTTTATTGATCAAATTCAAATATCTTTTAGTCAACATGGGAGCGTTACACTCACTAATTGATTGTCTAAAGTCTACCACCGGTACGGAAAAGGACGCCTCTTACCTGAGAAGAGCGAGCAATGAAACTCAGGGTACTTATTTTTGTCATCTTTACAACATTATTAAAACAATAAACAAACAAATAAAAGCATAAAGTTTTGATATTATTGAAAAAAGCCTGGAGCGAGCATTCCATTTATAGAATGTGTTATCATTTAAAAACTCATTTACATTGTAATAACCTTAACACACAAACGTTCCTTGACAACGTTTATAAATTTATTAATGCAAATCTTGTACGTTTTCTGGGATTTTGTTGTAAAGGATTATCCCTTCTGTATGATTCAATTCTAAATAACTTCTGCATTTTGTTACATGCTTTAGCGTATAGCTATCGTTTGCTCAACATCTTATGTTAAAATGAATAATAATTCCCAACATTAGTAACTTCTGCATTATAAAAATACAGCCTAATACGTTTCACAAATACTCTTCTTTTGGCTAAGAATATAGTTATTTTATAATAGTCAATTCAATTTAGATACGGAAACTGTCCAAACAAAACCTAATATGTGAGAGTAATGGCTCGTATTAGTCAAATATTATGTGTTAATTGAATAATTTCGGCGATGATTTCTCAAGAATTTGACGTGACACTTACTTATTTTGTATACAATTTCTAATCAGCCTGTATTAATCTACATACATGCATATGACATAGGCCTTCCCTAATACACCCCTATCCATTAAGGGGTTTTGGACCGTATCCCACCACGCTAGTCCAATGCAGGTTGGTGGGTGGACCAACTTTTTACATGCCCATCCGACGCATAGATTATCTTACTTTTCAGACAATTGGGTGATTGGAACAAATTGCCCTAAACAACTAGCAAAAAACACTGAAAGTTTGTTGAATCCCCGCAGTATTCGAACCCACGACCTCCGATATCTATAGCACACGCCCATACCACTAGGCTACGGAGGCAGTATTATACTATACATCTAAGAATAACACAACGTAGTTCCTGCTTGCTTTCTTAATCTATGACCTCGTTTTTTGCATTAAAATTTATCGAAGACTATAAAATTTTTATTCTTTGTTCTACTCTATTTGACGTATAAAGACAATAAATGTTTGAATTTCATGCATTTAAAATTATATGAAAATCACTACCTAGTATAAAACAAAGTCGCATTCTGTGTCCCTGTGTCCGTTTGCATGCTTAATTCTTTGAAACTACGCAACGAAATTTGATGCAGTTTTTTTTAATAGAAGAAATATTGTAGAGGAAGGTTTATATGTATAATTCATGCATGATGTTGTAGAGAAACGCTGATAAATTTATACATTTTACGGATATCAAAATACCGGGCAGAGCCGGGGCTGGTCGCTAGTAAATCAATAATCCAATATCACTACTACTTCTATTAATGCACATTTTATACATGCACTGTCCTTACACGTTAAGTCAATTTGGTCATAATCTTCACATAAACATGCAAACAGACAAGATGTCCAGGTGATTCAAATAAGTTTTTTGAAGCCAAATTCAAAATTATTTATTCAATTTAGTCTTTCTAAGCGCTAATAAACGTTAAAAAATTTACCACAGAATTAAAAACTCGGGGCTTCTATAAATATTTGTAAAAATATATGAACCATACACATAAAATATATAAAGTATTAGCATTCGTTTTAGAAAAATTCCTTTAAAAAGATAAAATAAAGGTGAAAGACGCATTTTAGGTTGTATTGAATGGTGTATATGGTGGATAACGCGTCTCAACGTTTTGCGCTTGGATATTCAAAGGATGTAAATTAAAAGATATATTTATGTTTAACACTCATGATATTATTAGTGTAACATTAATATAAATATATACATACTATGAAATATATAGACATCATACATATTAATTAGTGTCCGACCGAACTTTCGGTTTCGGTTTCGGTTTGGCACGAGTTTCGGCCAAAATCAAGTTTCGGTGCAGTTTCGGTTTGAGCCAAATTTGGCTGAAACTTTTAGCCGAAACCGAAACTGGTTTCGAAGTGTTTTCAATTCAAAAAGTAGCGAAAGTTAAATGTATCATTGCTAATCGAGCTCAGATCAGTCGATTTTTAGTTTAGACAAACATTCCAAGTTTGACAAAAGAAATTGATGATTCTTCTAGAAAGACTAGGAGGAACAAATAGTAGTAGCACAAAATCACCAATGGTAGAACCAAAAAAATAAATACAAATAATACTGGAAAGTGTTGCTCAGATATTTTTGTGTTAATAAAAAAATCTCCTAGTCTCATTACTTTTTTTCTGAATGTAGTCATTTGTTTGCTATGTGTGGCGAAATGTTTTCGAAAAAAGAGAAAACCCAAGTGCGACCTTGTCATTAAAAACCACTGTTATGAAAAGTTAACAACGCATGAGGATTTACTGCCGCTCAAAGGCAACCCAAAGGAAGACGAACTATGGTTGCAGACGTCCATCGAAGCTAGTAATCAACAGAAACAATAAGAATATGCTGCCATATTCGAAAAAACTGTTTTAGCGATTAAAGAATTCATATCTGATACCTAATCCAAGAAACGAGCATTTCATAGAGGTATTCAACGCATATTGACACAAATTTTGAATATGAGAAAAGTCTCCGCAAGGTGGGTGCCGAGAATCAGAAACAAAATCGAGTTCGAAGATATCGTTGGACAAGTTTTAAGAAGATTCTAAAAACTTTAAATCTAGTTTTGTGGCAGTGGACGAAACACGGTGTATCCGAAGGATCTTCATGCCGTGGCTGTGGTATATGGCCTGGCCGGGGTATGGCCCTCAATATTTTGGGGCTCAGAAATGATATTGTTGTTTGATTACCTGGAGCATGGAACCATCATTACAGATTATAGAGCTTTAATACCGAGGTGAGAATGCCGTCAATGATAAAAGAGGATAACTTTGAACGGCGAGCTGTTTCATCTTGACAACGTACCGGCGCATAGGTTGGCATTAGATGGCACATTCACCATGTAGCTTACAATTGGTTGAGCATCCCTATTCCCAAGATCTGGCCCTAGCTATTTTTCATCTTCTCTCCAAATTGATACAATCTTAAGAGGAAACATTGTTAAAACTATATATAACAAGTAAACGATGCCATGGTGACCTTTTGCAGGAATAAGACAACCTTTTTTAAAAATTAGGATTAAACGGAACCTGGAACGGGCACTGGTTATCAATTCGTTCATAGTTTCATGTCATATTTTATTCTGACTTTCACATAAAGCGCTCCACATGTCTTCTTGCAAGGTTAAGCCACAAATGCAGACATTACTGTCAAGTCCCTTCCACAGAAGTTTAATAGAATTGAGATACACGATATAATTTTATTGTCTTTATTCAACATGGGAGCGATACACTCACTTATTGATTGTCAAAATTCTACCACCGGTTCGGAAAAGGACGCCTTTTACCTGAGAAGAGCCGGCGAAAGAAACTCAGCGGTACTTATTTTTTGTCATCTTTTACAATATAATTAAAACGATAAACAAACAAATAAAAGCATAAACTTATGATAATATTGAAAAAAGCCTGGAGCGAGCATTCCATTTATAGAATGTGTTATCATTTAAAAACTCATTTACATTGTAATAACCCTAAACAAGCAAACGTTCCTTGACAACGTTTATAAATTTATTAATGCATAAATCTTGTACGTTTTCTGGGATTTTGTTGTAAAAGCGATTATCCCTTCTGTATGTTTATTATATTCTGTAAGTTAATTCTAAATAACTTCTGCATTTTTGTTACATGCTTAAGCGTATAGCTATGCGTTTGCTCAGCATGTTATATTTAAATGAATAATAATTCCTAACATTACTAAAACACTTCTGCATTATACAAAAACACAGCATAATACGTTCCACAAAAACTCTTCTTTCGGCTAAGAATATAGTTATATTATAATAGTCAATTCAATTTAGATACGGAAACTGTCCAAACAAAACCTAATATGTGAGTGTAATGGCTCGTATTAGTCAAATATTATGTGTTAATTGAATAATTTCGGCGATGATTTATCAAGAATTTGACGTGACACTTACTTATTTTGTATACAATTTCTAATCAGCTTGTATTATTCTACATACATGCATACATCATCAGCCTGTAATAGTCCACTGCTGGACATAGGCCTTCCCAAAGGTTCCCAAGGTTTTGGACCGTACCCCACCACACTCGTCCAATGCGGGTTGGTGGGTGGACCAACTTTTTACATGCTCATCCGACGCATAGATTATCTTACTTTTCAGACAAATGGGTGATCGGACCAAATTACCCTAAACTACTAGGGAAAAACACTGAAAGTTTGTTGAACCCCCCAGTATTCGAACCCACGACCTCCGGTATCTATTATGAGCCACTAGGCTACTATTATACTATACAACTAAGAATAACACAACGTATTTCCTGCTCGCTTTCTTAATGACCTCGTTTTTTGCATTAAAATTTATCAAAGACTATAAAATTTTTATTCTATTAATTTCTTGACGTATAAAGACAATAAATGTTTGAATTTCATGCATTTAAAATTATGTGAAAATCACTACATAGTTTAAAACAAAGTCGCATTCCGTGTCCCTGTGTCCGTTTGCATGCTTAAATCTTTGAAACTACGCAACGAAATTTGAAGCGGTTTTTTTAATAAACAAAAGATTGAAGAGGAAGGTTTATATGTATAATTTATCCATGATGTTGTAGAGAAACGCTGATAAATTTATACATTTTACAGATATCAAAATACCGGGCAGAGCGGGGCTGGTTGCTTAGTAAATCAATATTCCAATATTATTACTGCTTCTATTAATGCATATTTTATACATGCACTGTCCTTACGAGTTAAGTCAATTTGGTCATAATCTTCACATAAACATGCAAACAGACAAGATGTCCAAGATGATTCAAATAAGTTTTTTGAAGCCAAATTCAAAATTATTTATTCAATTTAGTCTTTCTGAGCGCTAATAAACGTTAAAAAAATTACCACAGAATTAAAAACTCGGGGCTTTTAAGTAAAAATATATAAACCATTCACATAAAATATATAAAGTATTAGCATTCGTTTTAGAAATGAAATGGACGTTAAAAAATGGACCATTCTGAAGGCCAAGAATCATTACACGTTTATCCGAATATACGAAATGGAAGTGTACATTCTGATTGGTAAAACATCCCTTAAAGATTAAACATGGCCGCGATCCACCAATAGCAGCGCGTTCTTTTGGCGCCAAAGTGCTTGACATTATACTTTATTTACATATTATATCTGTTATTTGCTTCAGTCATGATTACAGATATAATTATAACAATCTACGAGTGCACTTCCTGCTCGTCTCAGCTTATTTTCACGCATGTGACGGACGTACTGCGTTGTGCAATGCGACCTTTTGACAGACGAACATAATCGGACGCGTTTACAACAAGCGACACGCGTTTGATAACACCTCATCCGCTTGTACGCAGTTATATCCTTTATTGTTATAGGAATAAAGCATTATTTGATATACATAGATATAGTGCAATAAAACACGGTGCATCGACTGAAACTTGGCCCCTGGTGACGCGTGTTGATCTGATGCCAAAGACAAACACAGGTATGTCATTGAAACATGATTGTATGATTTAAAATTTTTATACGAATTTCTTGCTTTATAGTTAACTTAAAATTTAGGAGTTATATTATCAAAATATTCATTCTTAGCATAGTTTTCGTTTTTTCTATTCTTGAACATTCAAAGTTTATTGTTAAGTTAATTCCTGGTGCGATAAGAGTGATAAAACTGATTGTATATGTTTATGAATACTACTTTTAGTATTCATAACTTAGTGTTTATAACTGCTCACAAAATTATCAACGATATATAGATTAGACAGTTAAATTTAGCCGCTCAATAGTTTTGATAATTACAGTTAATCTAATATCGATAATCACCGTATTACCACCAATTAAAAAGGAATTAAGTAGTAATTTGTTTTTATGTTTTTATAAAAGTGGTGTTTACAGATAAATAAATATCGACTTTAAGATCCGAGATATTCGAATAAAACATTAATTCATAGCTGTTATGTAGCTAGATTAAAAGTTTAAAATTAACAAGTTATAAACGATTCGTTCTATTTGCATAATTTATTGGCAAATAAACTATATTGCCAAAATTTCATAAATATTTCTTTGAGAAGATTAGACCAAATCAATTTTGAAAAAAAGATTTAAACACTTAAAGTTATATACTAGGAGAATAAAGCCAATGTAATTTTCTTGTAAGAATACCTGTTTCTCATACTGTGGTGATTACTTTTTCCTGGTTAATTTATTATTATGAAAAACTCTGGCCGAAATTAATTTAGGTCAACGCGAATTTTTCTGGATTCCACCTTTATTTCGGAATCGGGTCGCGTTTTACTTTGGGAAAATATAATTAATAATGTTTGTTTGTGTATTGCGGAGGGATTTTTTTTTCATTTCTCTCTTTATTCTCTTACTTGTAAGGATTCATTTGATTTCTCAAAGGAAATTAAGCATTTTCGTTCTGAGAGGTTTGTTCTGGTGGTTAAAACAATACCCCAGGGTGCCAGAGGGAAAGTTGAAATGAAACACGTATCGTGCTTTCTTTTCAATTATTATTAATATTTAAGAAAAATAATACAAACATATAAACAGTCCAATTTTTTAATAATATTATACTAAAATAGTAATTACGCTACTAATAGATTTGTTAACAGAGAGATAGCCAAAAACAAATGGTACTAAAATAAAGAATAAACATTAAATAAATTAAATTACTTAAACTTAAACTGCTAAAAATACTATTTAGCATCTAGTTTTCATCGAACAAGCTTTGCTTAGCTTAGGATTTCATGATGTCGTGTTATTCGTCCGGAAATTATTAATAATATTTTGTAATGTATTAACAATATTTTATTTTTAATACGAGACTAAGGAATTGTTTTCAAACCTTAGTTTTATTTGATATATAGCAACGAGATCAATGTTTATCATAATCAACGCATTATGTAACGCAGTATGGTAGAGTTATATAATATAGTAGTAAGTAAAAAACGTATAACTCAGTCAACTTATTTAAAACATTACTAGGATCTCATTAATATATCATACCTTAGCATCTAAAGTTTTCTCAAACCATGTAACAAAAAAGTTTAACAAACTTCTATATATTATATTTGATATCTCTATACATTATAGACACATGTTTATGATACGAAAACTATTGTTAGTTAAATAAGCAGGACGTCCAAAGCATGGAGTTGTAATTAGTCGACAGTCAAATGACTTCTTTTGGGAAGTGGGTCAAAAATACCACACATATCTACTTATGATCTGAACCTCAAGAGGTTCAGGTAGTGGCATCATACATGCAGCGTTGGTATTGTAATTGGCAGATGTCAATGGCTGAGTGACATGCGACCATTAACTACACCACTACGTAAAGCGCAGCTTCGTTGCCATAGGTTACATACATCTATTCCACGTTTTATTTGGGCAAACTATAGAAAAAACATTTTTTTGTTTGATAAGATAGATATACCGCATATAAATGCTAACTTGCGCGATCTAATCAGTAACTTAAAAAGTGACTAAGGAACATAATGTAGACACAAGTACGTTTTTGGTTCGACACTAACTAGATTAAAAATTCGAAATAAACTGAGAAATGAGGTCGCCGCATTTATTCTCCATTGCTAGCTACTCACGGTACAGTTCATACGCTAAGTTACAGTGCGATGTCACGTACGTAAAGTTATATATATTTTAGTATTAACAGGTAGTGAGGTAAATAGTAAGGAGCTGTTTTATCCGTGCTGAGGCGATTGTTTTTAACATAGCATTGAGTTAATTTTCTAGTAACTAGGCTATCAATAATAAAGAAAGTAATTAAACGTAAAGGTATTGTGTAGTTATTCGGACTGAGTTAAATTTTATGGTGGGAAAGCCATCCGTAATCTGTTTCATATTTAAAACACTTCAAAAACTTCAGAAGTAAGAGTCGTGCCAGTTGAGCTAGTTCAAATAACTATTTCCTACATAGTTTAGGGAGCTGTGAAGTTGTAGCGACAAAAAAGTTTACTGTGTGACCACTATCTCATCATCATCATCAGCCTGTGATAATCCACTGCTGGACATAGACCTCCCCTAATACACCCCTATCCATTAGGGTTTTTTTTTGGACCGTACCCCACCACGCTGGTCCAATGCGGGTTGGTGGATGGACCGACTTTTTACATGCCCATCCGACGCATGGATCACCTTACTTTTCAGACAATTGGGTGATCGGCCCAAATTGCCCTAACCAACTAGAAAACAGCAATGAAAATTTGTTGAGTCCCCGCAGGATTCGAACCCACGACCTCCGGTTTCTAAAGCACACGCCTGTACCACTAGGATACGGAGGCAGTACCACCACTAATAAGTTAAAATCATGTTCACCGAATATATCCGTCACATATTATAGGTAAGCACTTAATTTGCCTTCCAACGTGTTATCGCCAGTCGACTAACTGAGTTTATATGGGGTAGGTTATACCCGTGGTAGGTCCCCTTGTACCGGTGGTAGGTTTGGTTTGAAGGGCACCGTAGCCGGCGTATTTACTGGGTAAACGAGACTTAACATCCTATGTCTCACGGTTTGCAGCGCGTTGGCCATTAACGCGCCCGCCCATACACGTTGCGCGACACCCATAGATATCTATGGGCGTCGGTGACCACTTTCCATCGGGTGGCCCGACTGTTCGTCTGCCTGCGAAGACAATAAAGAAAAATGTTTGTACTGCAAACTAAGTAAGCAGTTTGTAGTACAAACTTAACCAGCACATTAACCCGCCGAATGGATTGCATCAGGCAAAAGTGAGTAGGCAAGGTCGTCGAAGGCAACCGAGCCGACGCACGTGGGAACGCGCCCAACTCGCTCTCGACCCGGATTTAGATAACAAGAACAGCCTAAAGGTAATAGGTAAGAGCTCTTATGTGTAAACGCTAGGTTACAGGAGATACTAGATGGGATAGCACTTAGGTAACAACTTGGGAAACGGCTGGGAAGAGAAGATGCTTATACACTGCAAAGCTTGTAAAGTAACTGCTGCAAGGAACATGCTTACGTATTTTATTATTAGGATATCTTCGGTTATGTATCAGATGTGCAGACTTCCTGCGACTATTTTCATGATAAAAGTTCGAGTTAACAAGGATGGGTCCGTTTGGCGATTGTAAAAAAAATTGTACCTATTTTAATGTAAATTTCATTTTCCCAGTATTCTTTTGAACAAAACGTAAAGTACATAATAGATTGTTAGTAGAAATTACACAATTGAAAACAAGTACAACACATGGAAAGTGAAAGGTTAAATCGAAAATAACTCCTATATATGTAGTGGATTTAGGTTTATTAAAACTGTGTAATCGATACATTACTGTAAAAAAGCGACGCATTATATTCTTCATGAAAAAAAGTTTCGATAGACAAAGTCTAGCTAATTTATCACATAATCTTATCCCCAGAGTTGTAAAAATATACGTTAAAAATTAATTTAAAAGAATTGTTTAATACAGTGACTAACTTAGTATATATTTGTCAGCAACTAATCGGCAAAGGGCAGTCGCAGCCCTAACCTACCTCCGTATAAACTGAGTAAACCAACTGCTAATAGATTTCGTTTCAATTCAGATTTGAACTGGTTTAATGTAATTGGATCAACTGAACGTGTGTAGCTAGTACACGTTTGGCAAAGCAAGAAAAAAATCACCTGTCAATGAATATTGATCGGAAACTAATACTGGTTAGAACGGACATTGGTCGATAATTAGATACCAGGGCGAATTCTGTTTTTGTAACCTTTTATGAATTTGCTTTAAACTAAAAAACGTTGCCCCGTTTTATGGTTATATGTTATGTATTGAACAAGTGCAATATTTCAAATTCTTGATAAACGATTTAAGTAATTAGTGTATTAAGCGGTTAGCAGGTTACTTTGTTTTGGAGAGAAGATAATGGTTGATAGATCACGGATGCATTATTTGCACGAACAATGCGTTTGTAGTGATTTCGAAAGTGTAATAGTAGCAAGCGAAACTGTGATATAAATCACTTGAATAGTGATATGTATATTTTTTTTTTGAAACATTGTAAGTAGTTTTAAAAAATATCATCATCATCATTAGTGCCAGTCCACTGCTGGACAGAGGCCTCCCCTAATGTTCGACACCGCTTCCAATCTTCGGCTATTCTCATCCAGCACAAAAGATAATTAAAAGAACATTGAAATTTATTTTATTTTAAATTAAAAGTGATTTTTAATGTATGTAAAGCAGTCGCCTTGTTTAAACCTACTAATATTAAAAATACTAAAGTTTTACAGGTTGTATCTGTGATACATCTGTTACTTGTTTACGCAAAACAGTTATAAATTATCCTTGGTAAAACTTTACATTTGTAAAGTAAGAGTAGATATATGTGTACATCACAATACCCTGGTCCGTGGGGACGGGAGCTTCCACACAGACAGACAGAGACAGAGTTTGCGCTGTGTGGAAGCTAACCGTGACCAAGAATCTGGAAGTGTAACATCCGTTTTGAAAAGAAAACATCATAATAGTACTTTCTTGTGTTTACGCGAATATTACTCAAGATTTAATATAATAATTTACGCGTTTAATTTGGCTTAAAATTATTCCGATATTTCAGACACTTTACAGGATCCATGGTCTGCCCGTGACCAGGGCTCGTTCGTCCGTTTGACCTTTTTTTATTAAGACATGATAATAGCATTAAAGTTGACTCAATCTAGATTAAAGCTATATTACGAAAAGGACAAGAGGGCAAAGACACAGGTAACAGGTACTTTTAATACTACATAATCATATATCTGTGATGCCTTTCTTTTACCAATCAAAGTCAAAGTCTGTTAATTCCTATTAAGCTGTCATGGACATCAAAAATATAGCTCTTAGCTAGATCTCAGCAATTACTCCACCTCTTTAAAATGGTCCCTACAATTGCTCTACGTTTTTCTTGGAATACACTTTCCTTTCTAAGCCTGTCATAACACAAACATACACACATCCTAACATGGTAAATGCTGCATACAAAAAACTTTTAATAATTATCATAGCTCAAACTGTGTTGCAAAACACAAAATTATTTATCCGTGCAGCATATTGTAAATATGAACAAAGCAGTATTTATAAATTGAATGCTTTCAATCTTAGTTTCTTTCGCTTACCGCGCAATTAACTTTAAGCACACTTCTCAGATGGCAGGGGTTTAATACAGAAGGTTGTGAGCTGAAGTAATTCAAATTAAATATGACTTATTAAAAGTTACATAACTCTGTGCTGCTATTTTTAAAGAGTTGTTGACCTAGTGGCTTAACGCGATTGCCGCAGCGAGGTCGTCGATTCGAATTCCAATTCCCTGCTGAGTACTAAATTGACAAGAAAACAAGGTGTTTCAAGCGACACTGAGTTTTAAACAACAAACATTTGTTACAACATCTACTATACTTGTATATTAGTTAAATGTTCGTGAAATAGATTGAGTTTACATGAAATTCGATGTCTTTCTTTATTTTATGGACCAATAACATAGCCAGTACATAAATTATTATAAATATAGGCAATTGTTCTTATAATAAAAGGTAAACACATACAGGTAAATTATTACCATTTACATTTTGTTTCAATGTTGTTACAGACGATATAAATGTTGTTAAATCGTCTGATTATACAAATGTTATATAAACGAAAGGAAAGATTAAACAATTTTATTGCACATGAAGTTATATTTTAACGTGTAAAGTAGAACCAACAATTCTAAGATGGTCTGTTTACAAACCATTTCGACATTTAGCCAACGTTCAATGCTGGTATCAATGATCGTCATAAAACCAATCCTCTCACATTATTATATCCCATTCAAGTACGAGGCTAATTCGTTCAAATGTTACTTCAAACGATTTATTTGACATTTGAATTGTTGCGAAACATATTTGTGAACAAGCTTAGGCATTACATCATCCAAAAGGAAAGGCACTGATCCATGATGTCTTCGTGATGCGACAGGTCATCATTACCCAATGTTCAATTGAGGGGGACCTTCGAAATTTGTAAAAGGTACTGCTTTTAGCACTAAAGATCTTAGATCTAATTATATACTCATGTCCTAGGAGGTTACATATAATAATGTAGGTATATATGCAATTCCTAGACAATGCAACGACAAAGCACAGTACTTACTTATTAATTTTTTTTTATGAGTCATACCAAACATTTAACAGTCACACTGATGAATGGTCACGACATCCTAGAAAGTGAATACCATTATATAGTATTGTGCAAGCGCTGCTACGTAGACATAGGTTCTGTCTTAGTTTCAGTAAAACATGGCTCGTGCTTCGCTTCAAACCTGGAACAAGCAGTGTTTTCGGTACCGTCATAACTAAATCTTTAGATTTTCGATAGTTATACTCAAATAAGAAAATTAACTTAAAAGTAAATTTTGTTATATTGAGAAGGATTACAGTCTAAAATGTAGTTATAAAACATGTCCGTGGCGATTCGCTAGGCCTGAAAACTTGGCAACTGCTTTAGCGTTTAATATTAAATGAAAACTTAGAACAATTTAAATACAGAAGTTAACTCAAAACGAACTTACAAGTGCTCATATCTTAACCGAATACTCTGTAAATTGAGATTGCATCAAATTTGTAGTTAAATGTACATAGTGATTCGCCGAGCGTAAAGGCCTGGTAATTGCTTGTGCGTGGATTGCCGAGGCGTGGTCGTGTACACGTGGTGCCAGCCGTGAACGTATCCACGAAGGTCTGAGCGTTCAAAACAAAGAGTTTCGGCGATCGGATCAAAGTCTAATCGACGATTAAGGTTGCAACAGTTTTGCCGAATATTATGTTATTGCCTAGACCTACCTACCTACATTTACGTACACTGCCTTCGTTAAAAAAAATTGGATTCGTCCTACTTGTAGTGAAATTGGAATATTTGACTGATTTCTTTGTATTTAATTGCTTAAATATGATTCTTTTCTCTTTACCATTTGATCAGTGCGTCCTACCTGTTATAACCCACGGTACCGAGACTTGGACGCTGATCCGACTGGTCCACAAATTTAAAGTCGCTCCGCGAGCTATGAAGAGGACTATGCTCGGTGTGTCATTGATAGACCGCATCAAAAATGATGTGATCCGTCCTGTAGTAAGCTAACTAACGAACGCTAAAGTCAGAAAGTTCTGTAGTGGAGACCGAGGCTCAACAAACGTAGTGAGGGACACCCTGCGGCATGAGTGAAAACACAACTATGACATGACAAAAAAATGTCTATTGTAGACATTTTTTTCGCCAATATTATATTAAAATAAAAGGTAAATGAAAATGTTTATCCTCTCAGTATACTATTGTCTATGTGAAACTGTAAAAGCAGTAAAAATCTTAGAAAATGTATCTTCTCGACTAGCAAAAACATTATTCTTATTTATTTATTTTTTATTGTCCTAACACCAAGTTTATTATCACTATTGCTTGCAGCGACATCTATTAGCGATCACTGCTACCAATGCGATCTTTACACAAAGTAAATTGTATAAGTCAAGCTAATAAGTTCTCAGGCTTTCAATAAGATGTCGCTGGTGTCAAATATTTGAGGCTCAAAATCTTTTAGCTCTCACCGTCAGTTTTTAAATACGCTAGCTATTTTAAAATATTTAGGCTATATAAATAAATAACCGACAAATGTTATAAAGAAAAGTGTTTAATGCTCAAAGAGCAGTAATAATAGCTTTTCTGTTTTCTTTATGCTTTGATTTTCCAAAAAGATATTAGGTTCTTTACATAAAACCAATTTTGTTTATAAAAAGGAAATTCATTTATACATTTATTTCGAATAACATTGTGACATTGAAATCTATTGATAATGTTTTATTTTTCATAAGCATTGACAATAAAGAAACCAAAACTTTGGCTACATTTTACCGTGTATTTTCTTCATTAAGTAATTATTTTATCGCATTATTAAGTCTTACATCATAATCTCCCCCAAGAACTTTCATGCTGCTCTTGGATATTGTACAGCAGAGTTTCATTTGATTTAATTTCGTAAACGTCCATTTTATTGTCGTTTTCTTCCTTTTTCAACCGATTTCTGTGATTAAACTGGCCTGAGTCAACAATAACCTCCATTCTTGCTCGACCAGAACCGTCCACTATCTTCAAAAGTACGCTATTAGACTGTTTGGTTAAATCTTTCTTACTTTTCAGTGATTCTTCTTGAGTCTTCATCGGAAATAGTTTAACAGTCACAGTTTTCGTTCTATCGGGAGGCTTCACGACTGGTATTTCAATCGGATAGGACTTACGCAGAAGGACTGTGGTTACTTCAGTCATTTCTATTGCGGAAGGGGTTCTTTTCTCGAAATCACGAGAGGCCTTCTCTAATCCGTAGTGCACGTTATCTTTGTGAGTCAGTTCTTCGTAAAACAAATCCTTGAAATAAATAGAATGATAGATATTAAGATTGCATTGGTGAAATTCAAAAACAAGTATTCAAACTTTAGTTAATGGTACAAAGTTTTCTTTTAAGATTGTAGTAGTCTTAAGATTATAAGTTCTACTTCATTTTAGACATTTGTATCTATCCCTTAGTCTCTCCGGTATCAGTTAACCTAGGACCAGTACTTACTCTAATTTTTATTAAACTTACTTAATTAATGCACAAATCTCATCGATAGTAATGAGAATAGCGCATTCTTGTAAACTATGTTTTCGAATACATTATGATTTACCGGCATTTGCGCATCATCCGCCCTCATGTGAAACGTTGTGTTCATCAAATAAGCATCCGGATTAACATTGTTCATGAGATAGCAAAGTCCGATAAATGAAATCACAATTGACATGGAACACGATATAACGAACAGTCTCGCTTTTGACATGTCATCAAAATGAAAAGATATAACCCATATTACCCTAAAATTTAACACTCTCAATGCTCTTTCATCTTTGACACATGTAATGACCGAGCGCATATTCGTTTCGTTTCTGCAGAATAAGTTTAGTGTTATACAATCCTCGTCATAAAAAAAGATTAATTAAATAAACATAAATACTTACCTCATTGCTTCTGAGAATAATTTCTCCTCTCTAACCTATCCCTACAGAAGAACCCAATGAAGTAGCAATAAAACTATACTTACATTTTGCTCACCCTTAAATCAACATATTTCCAACTGAAGTTATAGATAATATCAGCATCAACGAATTTGCCGAAATAAGTAACTAAACATTCGTTAATCTATTTCGAAAGATGCAATAAACAGCAGGTCGTCTCAATTGGTCCGATCATAATACCTAGATCTATGTTTTAGTTTACAATTTACAGTATCTTGTATTAAAGAACCAAAAGTTTATTTGAACTTAAAAGCTCCAGATAATTAGGTAGCAACAAAAATTTATTAGTTAATACGAATGAACTTATTATTCGTGTTGGAGGAAAACCAAAAACAAAAAACTAAAGGTAAATTTTATCAAGGCTCAATTTTTTTAAAACCCTTATCTCCTTTTCTACAAGACCTCCCACCTGACAAGCAAAAAATTTGTAATTTCTATACCAGACTCAAATTGGACATAATTCAAGTAACCGGGTTCAGTCAATCTCTTTGGAACCAAAATTTAACGCTCCCATTGATTAAACACCGCGCGAGTGTTAATATGGCTGTGGCCTTTGTGGTCCACATTTGACGGCATTATTATTTGGCGTAGACCTTTTTAAATACCTTGAAAACTGAGTAAAGAGAAAACGTATACCTCTTATCTATACTTTATTTTCCAGATGTTAAAATGAAATGAATCTTTACAATATTTTATTTATTTACTAGATTGTTGATGAATACATATAGGTCTTAAATAATAAATTAAACTTGACCATTTTCGTAATGAAGAAAGTTCTCTGAATATTCTTCTCTTGGCAGAAAACGAACGCTGTTATTATTGTCTGCGATATGATTTTTATCGTTGTAGAATATTAAGGAATTCATAGGAATGTCACGCTTTTATTTTTATACGATTCTGCCAATAAAAACTGCAATATGCTTTCCTCGAACTAGCTGGTCATCTGGAGGCTAAAAGCTACTCAAGCTAGCAACATCCTATCATTATGGGTTGCGCGAAAGGATCCTCCACGTGTGACGTATCAAAAGATCTGATACGTTCGGCACACCCTGAGCAATAGTCAGCAAGTCCCGACATCGACTGGCCGATCCTTTCGCAATGACGACAAGAATATCCTTGTCACTTATACGCTAAGAAGAAATAGCTGACCTAGATTCCTAACCGGAATCAATCATTTTATATACACTTTTGCTCATGAACTGATCTAGAACGTAAGAGTACACACGCATTTGCATCCTGTATGCGTATGAGAATAAATTTGTTATTGTACCGTTTCTAAAAATCGCTTGTCTTTTTATCAAGGTGCGTTTAGCAAGGTGGATATACGGTAAATTTCTTTGAATTCATGAGTTCATTATCTGATTGATTTTAATGACACAAAGATGCATGAATCATTTTCAAACTTCTAAGCAATTTTATGACTCACATTTTTATAAAATTAAAAACATAGGTAACACAATTTTTTTTCAAAGCTCAAGTTCAACTATAATCGTTTAGTTAGCAAAGTATGAGACAATACTATGATTCTAATGAAACGATATCCCTAAGAAAATCAAACTGACTGATATGGTCCCATTTTCATCTCTTTAATCTTTTGTCCATTTGTAGGTGCACTGTAAGCAATCCAGAATCCACTTTCGTCATCAGATAAGCGAATGTGAAGAAAAATGTCAAAACTAATACGCAAAACATGAAAATGTAGCGTAATTTCATGGATAATAGCAAAATATTACAACAAAAAATTGTTCAAATTCCTTCCGTTATGAAAGCTGTTGTATGTTAGTATGTCGAATAATATGTTATAGTTTTCGTATCGTTCCATTTCACAGAACTTTAATAAATTATTATTAAAAATGTATCTTAAAACTTTTTAAAAGTATCTTAAATCAACAAATTACGTTAGAATCAGAGCTGTACTTTTGTGATAAAGTAGATAAAGTATATAATGAAAGGGTTAAAGAAATATTGTGTTTATTTAAAGATCTGTTTAAAATTTATTTGTACCTCGGATAAATATACTTTTAGTTCAGCTTGTTGCACAAACTTGTTATTACAAAAATTAAAAATAAAAAAGACTTAAAATAAGCTAAAAGGATTTTGTATTTTATCTCTTATTTAACTGAAAAATCTAAAAAGTTTTGCGCTCTCAAACAAAAAGTGACGTATTCATTGACATAAAAAATATCTGCAAAAATAATGAAAATAACCCAAAAAGCCAATTAAACATAGTAAGTAATGTAAAAAACATTTTGTATGAAAATTGTTTTTTCGAATTACAATACGGACATTATACCTTTTTTAATTTAAAGGCTGAAATTAAACATTGGACTTGCCTAAGACGTCCAATGTTTGTCCCATCTTAACTTTCGGCTGACACACAATTGCCGTACGAACATTATTAAATCTTTTGTAATAGTCAAAAACTTTTATTAACAAACGCATAAACAGAGCGAATGTACAGCACGAGGGTCCGCCAAGTGAAAAGCGAGCTGTAGGGGAAATGGCCTGTCAAGTTCGGGAATCGAATGTTCGAAAAGCGTCTTGGAAGCAACGCGATACGAAATATTCGTCTAGAATATTCTGAAACTTATATAATGATGAAACTGTATTTTACCACATAGCAGGTATACATAATGCACTTTTTAATTGTCAGGGATGTCAAGAGGTTCCGATCAGCGCAGCAACACCGACTCCGAAGCCAACTCGGTTCGGATACAGAGGATAAGCAAATTGGGCGCCATCTTGTGTCCGATTGTCTGCGCATTACTGCTGGTCACCATTTTCGCAGTCGCTTTTGTGGGAGCGAAACTTGCGTACGAACAATATGACGCGATTTGCACGGATCGACACTTCAAAGGCGCTAAGCTTTACATATTTCCAGATTTAACTAATTTGACCCTCGACATACCTAGATTATGATTAGTGGTTAATTGACAAGTTGATATTATAGTGCAAATTGTATGACTTTGTTTTCTTTCTCGTTTACAAGAGCAGTACTCATTTTATAAATCGTGTTTATTGTAACAATGCATAGTTGAAAAAGACGCTTATTATTAATTATTATGTCTGATTATTTTAAATACAATTACTATTAAATAAAGTGATGTGTTTTGTTATGTGAGTCTCACTTTACAATAAAATGCGCAATTATTACGATAGGACTAATAGTTGTTACCTTCTCTATGTATACACGTTTGTTACTCGGAGCAGCGGACTAAGCCCGTCAGAGGCCCTGGGCAGGCAAAGATGAATGAGGCTCTTAAGCTTTAGCGGTGGGGCTTATTACCTGCAGCCTGCCCAGCCGCGGGAAGCTAAGAAAAACCTGGCCGGCCTGTGGTGCAAGGCCGGCCGAGGAAGAGGCTGCTCTAAGCGGGCTGAAAGCCCGCTTTGGATGCGCCTTGAGGGTGCGAGGACGGGTTGCAGGAGGTAGCTGTGCCACCCTTCCCGTCCTTCCAAACAAGAAGGAGTCGCGGGGAAGAGGAGTGTCGGTAGTTCGTAGGCCGCTCTCCTATCATCCGCGACTCGGTGGGGCCCACTGCCGATGCGGTGTGGGGCCGTGGAAGAGGACATTCGGCACGGTGTCGTCGATCTCCTCCTTCAAATGGAGCCTAGCGGCGAGCGTAACATCGAAGCCGCTGCTGGTGGCTGGGAGTTTGATCCTTGCGTGGTCTGGGATCTCCTGGCTCCCATGGACCCCGGGTAACAGACACGGGGAGTCTGTTACCTAACTACAGGGGCCGAGGCGAAGGGCGCGTTAGTTCCGACGCGCCCAGAGGGAGCAGATGGCCGTAAGGGCCGAGATGGGGATGCTCCGGCGGCCAGCGCTGGAGGGTTGCAGATGAGTGGAAGCACGTTCCTGTGACCCTCCCTAAAGGCGTCGGAAGGAACAACGTGGTGGTTTTAGTTGGTGCGAGTCCGACATCCCGTCTTTGCCCCCAGAGGACGGGTATGCGACGGTTTACTGAACTGTTTAATAACTTCTGTGTAATCAATTTCTTTTGAAATTTTTCTTGCAATTCAAAGCACGGCTATATTAACCAGTCGCTCTTGATCCATTGTAGAACGAAGATAATTTTTAATTAGTTTAAGTTTCAAAACACTTCTTTCGCATGACATGCAAATTGTCAAAAGTATTGAAATATAAGCGATGTACAGGGTAATGATTCACTGAAGTCCCATTTTATTATAAACTAGCTGTACCCAGGCTTCGTACGCGTGGAATGGGAGAAATGTCCGAGGTGTATTGAAATATAGCATCATATAAATAAGGTGCTTTTATTTTATGTGCCTATTTTAGCATTTGTCACTCTATTTTTAGTCATTTTAAATTCATGCATTAAAATGTTGTGACCATGTAGAATTTATACGTATCTATAGCGTATTTTCAGTAGGAAGCAAGGAGCCAATTCTGTGATATATTTGCCTATGAATTGTAAAAGTCGAGCAAAATCCTGCATCAACACAATGTTATCAGCTCCAAAAGCTGTCATATGGAACCATGTATTGTATTTCCTTTTTTTAGAAAACCAATGCACCATAGAATCAACGCGCACCAAGCACCGCACCAGAGCACTGCAGAATCTATATTGTAACGCGACACCCTTTTGCTCTTTACAGAACGAATGCGGTATCCATCGGGAACTTTTTACACCTAATTGTTCATTTTCTCGAGTCAATTCCATTTTCTTAACGACTAATAAAGTTTGACAAGATCTTGTGACAAGACCGAGAATCTTTTTTTAAATAGATAAATGGTAATTGCAATTAAAAAATTATTACATGACAGGAATAGTGGAAATATTCCATTCCTGATACTTTTAGTGCAGCTCTCGTAGTCGTATCGGTGGCATTTACATGCATGCCGTACCTTTTAATTTCTTCCAAAACTTACTCTTTGTCAAATTCACTATGAAGATTTATCAAATTATCAACTGCTACAACCAGAGCATCATCTAAAGCTTCTAGCATAAACTTTGATTCAATAATTTGGAAAATATTATTGATTTGATTCATGGTTTCGTATGGTATCGACAATTCTTATATAAATCGATCTATGCATTCCAACATTGACTGTCTTATTTCTTTTTTAATTGTTATTCCAACACCATGAGTTAATTCACCCAGCATCATTCTTCTTACCTACCTCCTTCCTCGTTTCTCGGATAAAATATTGTTTATTATTTTACTTTTTTTTATTACAATTTGCACTATTACATAATTACACTATTAATTACCAACGTTAATAAATTTAATATATCTTAAATAAGGCCAATGTATATTGTTCAACGTAAGTATAATGTAAGTGTAGACGTACAAAAGTAATTCACACTTTCTTCATTCAGGGAAAGTACCTGCTACAAAGACGGGAATCCTCCCAGAGTATTGGACGCGTTCAGCATAAAAGTTTATAAGTACCACGGAAAAACTTTCGATGGCTGTAGTGGTTTGATCTTGATGAAATTATGAAGGGACTATATTAATATTTTTAAAGTATTATAAAAAACGCAGTAAATATTTGGGGGCCCCTAAGACCTGGGGCCCGGGCGGGCCCCTTCCGCCCACTGATAGTCCGCCACTGACTAGGAGTTATAGTTTTAATATTGAATTAATATGACTTAATTAGGACGTTTACCTAATGTTTAATATGTTTCATAACCATTTCTTATTTTTTAGAAATTTTCACCTTTTAAATTTGATTTACGTGGGTTCAAGTATATGTTCAAGATCAATTTACCGATCGTTCGTATTATTGCTTTTTTGATGTAATAATTTTAAGGGCACTTTTATAACGTGCAAACTTGTCTGCTGACGATTCTGTTAATTATTACGTAACATAAAGTGGCAATTGGCATTTGTACTGCGGTTTGCTATTACTACTTACATCTGATAAATATGCCAAAATTTTATCTTGGTAGTTAAAATCTGCTTTTGATATCCGAGATTTTATTTTGAGTTTATGATTTTGTTGTATAGGAATATACAACATAGTATGCATCATATAACGATTTCATTGACTTGAGGTGTTCTTGCTAAAAAATATAGTTTGTTTCTATCAAAGGGTGCTAGTCCTATTAAGTTCTATATCACTAGATACAGTCTCTGAAGATTTTGTTCCAATATCTTCAAGGTAAATTGTATGTGTTTTTTTGTACATTTTTATAATCAAAACCACCTTTTAGAGTAAATCAAAATTAGCAAATGTTTTCTTAGTCACGCCATGAAATACAAAGTCCAACCTATCCGAGCCAATTTAGATTCGAACTATAAAAATATATGGTAACCCCCATGGGTTGTTGCCATCAACAAAATGAAGTTATCGTGTCACTCAGTGCTAGTATATAGATTCCGAGCCTAATTTGACTAAACAATAGTAGACGAAAACTGTGAACATCAAAAAATAATAAAGCGCCATCTACAGAAGTTTTATTGAAAGAACTTGGTATGCGACGTCAGTTGGTTGAAGAAACGTTGCAAAAATTTTGTGTGTTTCAAATAAAGATGTCATCCCTGTACCATTTTTTCATAAATTATTGCTGTGCTGCTCATGTTTTTATTATTATATATTCCGGCGAGATATTGTATAATTCTAAATATTTTTTTATACTTCTTCCCCTTACTGTACGGAATACACCAAATGCAGGATCCTGTTATGGCAATAAGTACTTTGACAGTTAAGTTAAGAGTGAGAGTGACAGAGAGATAAAATGGGTGGCCTCTAATAGTCGGTCCGGCCGCCGATTTTTTTTAAACATATTTTACCTTTCCTATCTTTATTTAAAAGTTCCTAAATCGTAGCCTATTTAGTGAGTGTTCGTGTGTCTTTCAGTTTTTTCTTCCTGTCATATATAAAACGTGAGTACGCCTTAATTTTGCACGCTATATTCTTTAACACCTTGTATTGATTGTGTTTGTAGCTTACCTTCTCACTGTAGGAAGGCCAATGTCAATTGTGTTGGGGTGAAAAGAAAAATAGGCCAAAAACGTACTGTCTCAATCGATTGTCGCAGCATTAAATAGGAAGAATTAATTCTTCTGTTATTTCCATTAAATGTTTTATGAGTATTAGAAAGACAATTGAGTTAATATATTACGTATGTAGTATATTGAATATCATCATCATCATTATCAGCCTTTAATTAGTCCACCTGACATAGCTCTATCACCCCTACCCATTGGGGTTTTGGACCGTATCCACCACGTGAGTCCAATGCGGGTTGGTGGGTGGACCGCCTTTTTACAAACCCATCCGACGCATGGATCATCTTACTTTTCAGACAATTGGGTGATCGGCCCAAATTGTGCTAACCAACTAGGAAACAACAATGAAAATTTGTTGAGTCCCTGCAGGATTCGAACCCACGACCTCCGGTTTCTAAAGCAAACGCCCATACCACTAGGCTACGGAGGCAGTTATTTTTTTCTTTTATGAAAATAATAAAAATCGTAAATATATTTTTGCTAGAGAAATATCTAAAAAACTTAAAAGAAAATTATTTAAAATAATAAGACTTAAATTTACCACTGGCCATTTATTAAATTAAGAAAAAAAAAAACTGAAAATTCATAATGAATCTTAAAAGTAGTAAAGAAAGTTATTCATTTTAGTGTTAAAATAAAAAAAACAATTTACTCAATAATATGTGGCAAATTATATTTAGACACATTAGTTAGTATACATTAAAAATAATTTAAATACATATTTTTTTATATACAATTAAAATCACTTTGAAATATACTTATATAACAAATAAATTACATTTGTTTTTATATCATATTTTATTTCTAAATGTTTGTATTGAAGCTAAAGAAATTAATTCCGCATATAATTTAAATTATTACCATTATATTTAAAGCAATTTATATTAATATTATTTACATTTTCTATTTTAATACTAGAATTTATGAATATATTGGCAAAATATTTCTGGAAGTATATCTTTAATTAATTAACAAAAAACGTCTGACAAATATTTACATATATTTAATACCAGTTAAAAATGCAATTTTTATCTTATTCCTTTGTATATTGCTATTTGTATTACATTTATTATAATTTTTGTATAACAATATAATTTGTTTGTTCGTCATTGTAAGATTCTATCACACTAAAAGATAATTATCCAATAAGTTTTTTTCTTTCATAACTTCTTATTTATTATTGATACATTAAAGCTAATTTACATGGTAGAGATATAGCTTTTATTTTTTAACTTTTCTTTTTATTTGATGAGAAAGGAAATCTACATAAATAATTTAAATTGGAGTGTCTATTTTGCTATATCGAAATAAATTTTTTTAAATGGGTAACAATGCGATATATAATCTATGCACATTGAACAACATTTTTTAAATTTTTGTGTGTCTGTTTGTTTCTTTGATTTGTCTTATATCTTGAATGGTAGGTCTGATTTTGAAACGACTTTTACAAGATTATAGCTGATGATGCTAGAGAAACATAGGCTCCTTTTTTATAAGAAAGAATGTAATATTATTTATATTATATCACAATATGGAGAAAGTAGCAGGCAAGAGCTAATTTTGTTAGAAAATAGTTTTGTCAAACTGGTCTGTGACTTCTTTGCTAAGTGCTTTTCATACTCTATTCCCTACTCGAGCTACCTGGCATTAAATAAAGTCCTCTTAAAGATTCAAATAGGCTTATAAGACAATTAGCTTTTCACAAAGACATCAACTAATGAGGTATGTAAAGTGCAAAGCTTTTAGTTTTTCTATTGTTTAAATAGTCATATTCCATATCTTACATACTTACGAAAGTGAATACAAGCAAAACTATTTTTATCTCTATTTTACATTTCGTTTATTACCTGTATCATCTATCAATATTCAACATTAGCTTCGTAAATGTTAATGCGCATCAAACAACAAAATGATATCTTTTTTTTAAATGGATTTGGTTCCAAATCGGTTGCACAGTTCTTATAAAAATCTTTTTTTAAATCATTAACAATCGCTTACTATATTATTCATGATGCCATTGCAAGTGTTCGTATTGGTTCTGAGCCAATGGTATTATTAAGAGTCTCCAATCGAGGTCTTTTGCGGGTGTCGTTACGTGCTAGTTTTCTTTAAGGAAGTATTTTTTCGCCCTTTTTGGAGTTGTAGGAAAATGTGTGTGTTAAAAAAGTTTTTTTGTCTATGTTATGCGTTGCAAAAAGCATAGGATATAAGCAGAATATGTGTTAACTGTAAAGCAAAACATTCGCAAAAAATTTATTAACTTGAACGTGGTAGGTCACTTTTTACAGAAGAACGGGGAATTACCGCTGATACCAATTTCGACCGCAAGCCAGTCGTGTAAAAACACTATTGCATGCCTTTTCCTGCAATAAATATCGCCTATGTTACTCAGAGTGATTATAGCCAATTATATTTTTTAATTGGCACAGTAGTTTTTGAGTTTATTAATTGCACTGACTTCCTAAATGCAAATATTCCTTTCTTTAACATTAGCGTACATTGACGTCCTAAAAAATTTGTGTACAGATGTCGTGACAAATTATTTTCCTTCGGGAAAACTCGTATTGTTATCGTAATACGATGATACTCGAACTGTCAATGAATGATTATATTAAATGAGGGACATTTTCATATCCATTAATATGAAACATTACTTATTAGTCTCAAAGTCAAAATAAGTAATCGTCGTTGTCAAACCAAAACCTTCTTATGTGTAATTTTTGAGATTTTGACCATAGCGTATGGTCCATTGCCTTATTCATCATATGAAAGAACATCTATGACCCTATCACAAATATAGGTCGAACTATGACCCTAAATAAATAGCAGAACTGCAGTGATATTTGGTCAAATAAAACCTGTTATGTGATGATGCATAAAGACTAATTTATTTGACCACGAGCTAATGACAGAACCTTTGCACACTTAAAACCTGCTCAAGCGTATAGTGATAAACATTCTTAGTTTATCACAATATCTTATCATAGCTTATGTTATACCAAATCAAGTCAACAACAAAGCGTTGTATGTAAATAGCTCATTCTTTTCAAACTTTCAGCGTTACGTTATACCGTAATATGAACGTGAACGTTACTTAAATATATTTATTCCCGACGTTTCAGATTCTTTTCAGCATCCATGATCACGGGCAGACTAAGTTGGTTTATTTAAAAAATAAAAAACTGATGGTTATTCGAAAAACATACAGAGATACAGACGTATACCAACTTAGTCTGCCCGTGATCATGGATGCTGAAAGAATCGAAACGTCGAGAATAAATATATTTAAGTAACGCGAAAAATCCGTAAATAAGTGGATTTGATACGTATAATCGCGTAAATAAAAGAAATAATTAATATCAATTTAGTTCTGAATTTAGAAAAGCAACCTTTATCACATAAAATGAGAATGACTTATGTCTACCTCTCAAGGCACATAGGTCTCATAAATTACGACGGAGTCGATCACCCGTGATCAAGAAATTTGTCACCAGAGGAAAATTATTCTTTACCTACTCCTACAGCAACCAAAGGTTGATTACATCATTTGTAGCAGTAGTATTCATCAAATAAATCTCCAGTACAGTACTAAGAATCGTCAAGGGACATCGAGGTCTCAAGTACATCTCAAAACCCACAACCAGAAAAAAACCACAGCTAACGCCCCCCTTTATTACGTAAACCATACAAGGGCATTAAGATAAAAATTAGCGCTCTACAGCAAAAGAATCGATCTATAAGAAATCGTTGTAATCATACTGCAATTAAACATAAATTAAACATAGTTTTATGTGTGGATTATTTTGAAGAAGAACGGTGTATGTACAATTACAGATATTTAAATATAAAACATAGAGTGAAAAAAGTCTTAGCAACGGTAAGGAATTTATCTAAGAATACAAAACGTTATAATCGTACCTCTGGAAAACAAGTAGGTTTTGATATTTTTGTGCCCAAGTCTGATTGTGAAAATATTAAATTAAAAGTGTTTCGGTATTTTTTAAACAAGCAGTATTGGTACACGACAATGTAACTGACTGCACCTAGACATAATATCGTGCCCATCAAGAATACAACTTTGCGAGGTTTGCTTTACTCTTCAAAGTCCCAAGGTATTGTTATCGTGCAATGTCAGCGTGCATGCAGTTTATAAACCGAGAAAGGATGGACGAGGTCTATAAAACGCATGTCCGAAAAGTATACATGAAGCTAAAAATATGGCAACAGAAAACTTGAGGATTAACCCTTACATCGAGAAGGGTTGACCTGCAAAATTTCCCTTTGAAACCAAAATAATTTGCCAATGCATTGCATCATAAATAAAAATTTAACAGATATAAGGCAATTGCGTTGGGTAAAATTGCGAATTTTTCTCAAGTAGATGTGTGAGAATCCACTTCTATCCAATCTAAGAGGTTAATAGTGTCCACTTCACGACCGAGCGTAGCATAAAACAACTTATTTATGCACCTCCGCATTACATAACAGCTTTATGGTATAAGAACGTTTGCTATGATTTTTACAAGAGTAAAAGACAGGTCATTCCACATAAAAGGATATAGAAGCACTTAAAAATACGACAATTCATATTCAAATGAGTATCTTAGCCTGCTTATTCTGAGAAGGAATTTAATGTATCTGAGAATAATATAACTATATTAACTGCCAAGAAAATTATAAACTCTTCACCAACAGAACGAGATTTTAACAGCGTTTAATTGATATCTTAAAATATACAGAACTATAATCCTCACCATAATTCAGTGAATTTCATCATTACAGACTATAAGCAATTGGTTGGGTAAAACAATTTTTCACTTCAAATAGATGTTGAGAACCACTGTCTATGCCTAATCTAAGGCTGTTAATAGTGATCCACTTTCATTTACCGAGGTAGCATAAAACAACTTATTTTGACCTCACGCATTACAATACAGCTTTATGGTATAGAACGTATCTTCATTCAATGATTTTACAAGAGTAAAAGGACAGGTCATTCCACATAACAGGATATAGAAGCACTTAAAAATACGACAAATTCATATTCAAATGACGTATTCTTAAGTGCTGCTTATTTTCTGGAGAAGGGAATTTAATGTATTTGGAGAATAATATAATAAAATATAATCTTGCATAGAAATTATGCACTCTTTGATACATACTTACTTTGAGTACAATTGAACATCGCATTGTTATGATGTACATTTGTCGTGCAGACATATTAGAATTTAGACTAGCTCGTGATTATGCGAGTTGACGGGTTCGAAACATCGGGAATAGTAGCTAATACAAGATAAGTTCCTGAAAGTACAAATTATATTTATGATCAATACTTGATCATTAAGTGTAATAATTAGTTTATGAGGGAGCTTCACAAGCAGGAAGGCAGTATTTGAGATGCCACGAATTGAGATTTGGACGAATACCGAATATTCGGCAAATCTGTCGGCCGAAGCGAATATTCGGCATAAAATACATGCATGTCGAGCACGTAGACAAGGCTGATATAAGTCGCAACCGATCATAACAACAATTTGTCAAAATTTATGTTTCCTCTCTCGGGAGAAAGGTGTATAGTGAGTGATTATTTTCTGAAGCTGGCATCTAATTTTCTGAAGGATACCATTTACCTCAAAAGTCGTAATCACTCGCCACCAAAAGTATTGAAAAGTTTGTTTTTATTCTTCATACTGATCTTACATACTGATCAATTTTATGTACTAAAGTGTACCGAATAAAAATACCGAATACATATAATCTTACATAATACCAGTGTGTCTTTTTCCATGACTTGATAATCGGTATTTGCTCGAATAGTATGTATTATTCGGCGAATACCGAATACCAAAAAAATAGCGGATTAGTCGGAATATATAATATTCGTGACATCTTTAGCAGTAATCATCATTAGTTTTTAAGTACAGTAATATATACCGTATTTCTAGTTCTAAACTTTGAAACGTCAGGAACATTTTAAATAAATTACGTGCGTTAGTGTCGCTACATCTCATGAATAACTGCTCAAGTATCCTTTACCGGAAACGCGAATAGTTTGCAGTTTTAGTACTCCGCTATTCCAGCGTTAGACGTGGTGTTAGGTAAAAGCACTTTGAATTATACACGCGCAGGTGTTTAGAAATAAATGTTTCTAACTCAGGCGGTGCAGAAATGTTTCGTTCCTTTCGCGGATGAGGTGAAAATTTTGGCATGTGATAGTTTTAATGTTATGTATTTATGTGAAAAAGAAAAAGGAAACAAAGTGCAGAAACTATGCATTCTTGTAGCAATATACTTATTGGTAATGCTATGTTTAGTTTTGATTTCTTCAGTTAATATCCCAATTGCCAATATTCCTAATTTGAGTATATCCTGTGTTTACAATTTATTACTAGTAAATAGTACTTCATGAGTATCTTATTATTATTGCTAGTTATGCATTAGTTAATGTAAATCCAGTAATGACAACTAGAAATCCAACATATCTAGGTAGAATCTAAATAATGCCTTCAACAAACATGTAAAAAGCAAATATCCACCCAAAAGTCCGCCTCGTTCCGAGCAGATAACCAGTAGTCATTGTTGCCCCCCTTCATTTGCACTAAGTACTAGTAGTATTCCATTTGTGAGAGATCTCGCTCCGCGGTAATGCGTCCTACATTCGTGTCTCGTTAATGCGCCCCAATTACTGAATGCTCCATTTTTTTCCTCCCATTTTCCCGCGTCGTATGCAACATTGTAGCAACATTGCGGATATTGGAAATAGACGTTTTTATGCAGTGCATTTGCAATATGAAAATAACTGGTTGAGACGTATTATTTTCGAACTGTTGTTTCCTTCAGTTTGTTCGCGTCCAATGGTTTTTATAACAAACATAGTCATGAGTGCATTATCTAGATGGAATAACAAATCAACCTTTGATATAGGAGGAGGGATCAAAACGTAGTGAGAACGACATATACTCAACTCTACTACTTAAAACTTTTTAAGTGACTTTTGGAGGGCTGGTGGACGCGGGGCGTAGGTGACTTTGTTATCATATCATCATCATCATCATCAGCAATTGATAGACCACTGCTGGACATAGGCCTACCCTAATACACCCCTATTCAATAGGGGGTTTTGGACCGTGGTGGTGCAATGCAGGTCCAATGCAGTTTGGTAGGTGGAACGACTTTTTACATGCCCATCCGACGCATGGATCTTCATCCTACTTTTAGGACAATTGGGTGATCAGCCCTATCCAACTAAAGAGCAACAATGATAATTTGTTGAGTCCCCGCAGGATTCAAACCCATGACCTCCGGTTTCTAAAGTACACGCCTATACTACGGAGGCACTTGATCAATTATTAAGTTATAGGTAAATAGGTCATATTCTATCTCTTTCACTACTTTTTTATCTCTCGTAGTTATTTGATGTGACCCAATTAACTGTGATCGCAACATAGAAATAACATCGCTACATGAGCTTTTTTTTGGGTAATGTTGCAAATAGAAGGCAGACGGGAAATCACATATT
The DNA here is from genome assembly GCA_029286875.1 of Lamproptera curius. Taxonomy (NCBI): domain Eukaryota; kingdom Metazoa; phylum Arthropoda; class Insecta; order Lepidoptera; family Papilionidae; genus Lamproptera; species Lamproptera curius. The sequence goes on along the minus strand of JAGSMT010000101.1, from coordinate 585,496 downwards.
GAATATCACAATATTAGGTTATCGTAGATATGTCAACAGTTAGATATTTGACTGTTATCATTTAAAATACCTTTTTAGAGTAGTTGTGTTATTGTAATCAAATAATGACGGTTTATTTTATTAAAAATTTTACATAATAAGACATTTCTATAGAATCTGCTTAATGATATAGTCACACGTAAAATGCTTATAATTCTATATTCATTACTTTTAAGACAACGTCTTTGTTTGTATAACAATTCATAGTATGGTAGACGCTTCCCTTCCATTTTCTTAAGTTATTGCAGGGTCGGCTTCTAATCCACTTGGTATTAACCTGATTGTCAGTCCTTACGCTGAGCAGCTGGTGCCTGACCTTCGCGACCTTGAAGTTAAAGTACATTAAATAGATCTGTTGATGGTTGGATGGATGATTTTTGCGTCGGATGGATATGTAAAAAGTCGGTCCACCCACCAGCCCGCATTGAACCAGCGTGGTGGGATACGGTCCAAAACCCCCTAGTGGATAGGGGTGTATTAGGGGACGCCTATGTCCAGCATTGGACTGTCACAGGCTGATAATGATGATGATGAAGATGAAATAGATGGATTAGTTTTTAATAAATTTGAAATTTGACTTTCTGTAATCACCAACCGGCACTGTCTTTTAGCACGTCGACTTAACATTCGATTCAGTGATCATCAGACTTTTCAGTTAATTGAATGTTGATTTCACCTTGCCTCCCCTACTTATAACGAACAGTAACACAAAGGTTAATTAGTAGATTTCCCAGCAGGACTTAAATCCACGATCTCCGGTACGAAAGCAAGTAGTTTAAGAGTCAATTTGCACATTCATGTTATTGTTTAAATTCGTTATCATTGTCACAGATAATGATGTTTGCAGCCTCAAACTTCCAAATTTCCACCGCTAAACCTTGTCGAAGGCAATTTGCAACGCATTCGTTACGGTCGAAACGTGTTTTAATTAGGCCCATCGGACACGCTGACTTAAACCAAATAAATCTGAAGTACTCATAAACGGTTTTTATCATATTTTAATTTATCGTTATTCACCTTTAGTTTACATGTGCTTTGCTCTTAAAATTAAAGTTTCTAATACCATAGCTCGGAGAGATAGTAATTTGTTCTAGTATTACCCTTGCGATGGCACTCTAAGATTTTTACGTTTAAGCCAAACAAAGAAAAGCATAAAAGCTTGATATTTTTTAGATAATTAATAAGGCGGCTTTAATTTACTTTTTGAATGCTCTATCCCATTTGTTTTCTTAATCCAAGCCAAACGCAAAATTCTTTATTGACACAATGGATCTCTATCGATGTATTGCTGAAATACATTTACCATGGCTCTGAACTGGTCTCCTCTGCCCTAGAGTTTCTACGGTTCATTGCTGATTTATAAGCAATATGCCTCTAGATGATCAGAAAAAAAAATCTTAAGCTATTAATATGATATGGGTAGGCTATGGTATCACTTGACATATATTACTTTGCAACATTTTTTTAATTTTAAAGATTGAAGATTTAAACCTATTAAACCTAAGCTGATAAAATAATAGGTTCAATAGGCTGAAACTACGACTTCCGCTTTTTTATCGACGGCCTATAACGCTAGACTGCAGTTTAAGTACTCACATGCTTATCTTCAATTTCATATTGTTCTATCGTGTCCCTTGTCATCGTCACTGGTATGATGTACTTGTAGTGTCTAACTTCTATATTTCCAAATTAATAAAAGGATCTTAAGCATTCGATATAATATTCATCTCACCATCATCATCACCAGCCTTTGTTAGTTCACTGCTGGCCATAGGCTTCCTCTAATGCACTCTTTTAGGGGGTTTTTTGACCGTATCCCACCACGTTGGTCCGGATGCGGGTTGGTGGGTGGACTGACTTATTTACATGCCTATCCTACAAATAGATCATCTTTCTTTTCAGATAATAGTGTGATCTGCCCAAATAGTCCAAAACGATTAGAAAACAACGATAAAACCCCAGGACCTCCGGTTTTAAGCAAGGACCAATACTGCTAGACCACGGAGTCGATTAATATAGTTAGGCTATGGCATATCACCAGAGATTACTCATGATATTAAACTCCTAAAGTTTTGAAGAGGTTTTTAAGCACATTGTTAGATGAATGAAATTTAGAGAACCTCTATGAAAGTTTAACAAACATTAAGCTTAGTTAATCACTAGAATCAAATAACAACAATAATGGCTGGACTTATTCTATGTGATGCGTCATTGCCCTTTGTATATTGTTAATCTATTTTTACCTTGTCCATTATCTCCTAATCCATACTAATATTATAAATACGAAAGTTATTCTCTCCGTCTTTATTGTCTAAACCATTGAATCAATTTCGATGAAATTTGGTAGGCTATTAATTAGGTTTAAAAGGGTTAAAATTAAGGATGATATTTTTTTATCGAAGCCGTCTCTAATGAAGATAAAACCATGAAATTTAATGTCAAAACGAGCCATAATTGGTGTTTCTCCAGCAATTTTGTAGTTTTAAACTACGGGATAATCTCGCGGTTTAATGGAGATGAATGTCAATCTGGAAATGCGTCATCGTCGAAATAAAAACAAACGCCTTATTTTTCTGTACAGTATATTTCATTACACCTCGCGGATATATCTCCTATTCCACGCGGACAAAGTCGCGGGTAACAGTATTGGATATATATAACTTATTTATATCTTTACCTAAACTTCGATCATTAATGTCGTTTCCTTAAGTACCCAAGATCCTATTAACAGACTAACCTCTAACGTTATTACTTTTATGTACTTTGGTGATATTCAGCAAATGCAATTGAACAATATCCTCGTGAGCTCTCTGACCCAATTCCCGTGTCACCTGGGATGCGCCCGTGACGTAGTCGCGTGACGTCACCCCTGACACGGTGCCCTATTTAACCAGGGGCAGGGGGGTGTGCTCCATTCAGTTCCAATCTGTGCAGTGCTATTTTTAGATCCACAACTCCATTCATCGGGATGCGGCCATGTAATTTCCTGCGTCATTGAGCGAAGACGTGGCGTCATTGCTTCAATCGAAAAAGTTTTCAGAAATAGATTGGTGTGGTATGCATCCCCAACGACAATGCAATGGTTAGCAAGGAAATCTTGCACAAATCTATTCCCCTTCTCACGCATACTTCTCTATCATATTTATATATATATCACTTTCTTGTTTGTTAGTAATTATAAGTAATGTTCTCCAGTCGATTACGACTATGGCGGCCGATCTATATTAGAGATCAGCCAACTACGCAGGAGATATAGTGCACAAGTGTACGCGCACTCCCTGTTCCTTTATAATCGCTACGACCGGAGAGAGGAAGGCGCAGGGCCGACTCTTTACATGCCCATCCGACGCATGGATCATCTTATTTTTCAGACAATGGGGTGATCGGCCCAAATTGCGTCTACAAACTAGAAAACAACAATGAAAATTTGTTGAGTCTCCGCAGGATTCGAGCCCACGACTTTCGATTTTTAAAGCACACGCCCATACCACTAGGCTACGGAGGCAGTAAATTAATGTATTATTTTAATGTATTAGGAAGTTATATATTTATGTGTTAGTTATGACTTTCTATCGATTTGTATTTTATTTATAGAAAACGTAATACTATCTACATCAAAGTAATCGATCTGCCCAAAGAGACCACAATTGTGTGGGACCAACAAATAGAAAGTTATCATAATCCCGTAACTCCACACTCCTCTATGTGAGGAGTGTGGAGTTACGGGAGTGGTTTTTGCGGATATAAAAGAGATATCAAAAGAAATGATATCTCGGATTTAAATAGCTATACTTTTGTTTAAAGACATGTTTTACATCTGCTTCCGAAGTGTGAACCGCTAGAACATTCAAATAACCAGTGTACCTTACTTTTATTTGCGTGTTCTATAGGGATCAACGATATTTGGTCCATACAAAAAAATAAAATATAAGCCACCGTAAGATACCACTTTATAAATACTCACGGATAATCTATCTAAACTAATATTACAAAACGAATATTTTGTTTACTTGACGCTCGGTGACACCGCTCTGTATCGATTTTAAAATTTTATAGAGTTAGATTGCCTTTTTATTGCCAAAAGGTTTGGGCTATAAACACGCTTAGACTGAAAGAAGCACCAACAAAACTTTTCAATATTTTCATTATAGTTTTTTTCATTGAGGTTTATTGCAATATATATTCATCCACTACGTTAGCAATGGATACGGTCCAAACTCCCTAATGGATAGGGTGTATTAGGGGAGGCCTATGTCCAGCAGTGGATAACAAAGGCTGATGATGTATGATGTACGTTAGCAATGTCGCGATTTAAATAAGCGATTTAGTCACGAGTTAAATAATAAAGTTAGACAATGCCTTAGGCATTAAGCTCGCCTTTGCATAATTGTATTTGTGCAAGAAGTTTCAATAAATAAATAAATAAATAAAACGTTACTCTAAAGTGTCTAAAAGATCAAGCGGGCGAAGTCAAGTGCTGAACCTAATATATAATAAAGCATACAGCACAAGAGTAATGTATTTTTCTGCTCCTGACCGTAAAACCAGTTGCAACAAAATCACAATCGCTTATATCGTTAGATGTTGCTAACGACATCGTCGGTCGTGGCAGTCGTAAAACGGTTTGGGTCAACGCTCCTAATGCCACCATGTTTCACCGCTGCAATTTTGCTACGTGTACCATCGATAACAAGTCCATTGGCACAGTTAATGCCTCATTAAAGCCACGGTGTTACGCAAATTCGTGTCGGGGGCGTATTAACGGAATGCTCGACTTGTTTGAACAACGGCTACCAGGTGTATTGGATCAAGGCGATCGTATCGCATTTTTGGTGGTGATATTTATTAATATTCGTACAATTACAATCCGTGTAAATACTTCGTTCGTCAAGTATAAACGATTAAAGAAAAAAAAAACAAAGTGCTTGTTTGGTTTTAATGAAATAGCTCTGAGTTTTCGAACCGGTGGTAAATTTTATGACTTTCGTAAGTGCGCAGTGGAGCCTAAATTGAATAAATTATTTTTGACTGAAATAACATCACTTTTTCATTAATAAATATATGGTGTACTATTGGTTTAAAACTAATTACATTTGAGTATCAAACATTATATGATGAAATTTCCATTATATATTACATTATCATACACCCAATGCATTCTCACATCCAATGTACTGTTACTTACGAAATGTAAACTAATAATTTATTTTGTACTTACTCCCCGCAAACCGAAAAATAACTTTTTTTGGGTCTTTCGTTTCTTCATGGACTTCGACATATTACGTGCCCCTCTTCAGTACAATCCCTTCGATCCAAGATGCAACCTTGACGTAGCTATGCAAAGGACAACTAGGGCCCTACATCGATTGTGTCCGTGTAAAACCAACAATTATAACCCGCATTAACACGCGATATTAATCGAGTTACTGTATTCAATTGCTAATTAATATTGTACTATGGTAATGACATTTAATGATTGCTTCGATTGTATCTGTTATTATATATAAAATAATACATCTTTGATTATTGTTGATGTATGATGAATTAATGAATATCATTAATTATGATTACATTAGAAATATTGCCTGTTATAAGAAGTCTATGTAGGTCTCTTATTTTAACATTACGCAAGGAGAAATTGTTTAGCTACGTGGACAAAATTATGTTGTGACGTAACCAATATCCGTCTGCTCCGTAACTGTCTCCGTAGCCTAGTGGTAACGGCGTTTCCTTTAAAAACCTGAGGTCCTGGGTTCGAATCGTGCGGGGACTCCTGGGAAAAACTTTCATTGTTGTTTCCTAGTTGGTTAAGGCAATTTGGGCCGATCGGCCAATTTTCTGAGAAGTAAGATGATCCATGCGTCGGATGGACATGTAAAAGTCGGTCCACCAACCTACCCGCATTGGACCAGCGCGGTGGGATACGGTCCAAAACCCCCTAATGGATAGGGGTGTATTAGGGTCCAAAAACGCGCTAACACAGTCTTATGATCATTATGACGTAACCAATCCATTCTAATATATATGTATCCAATTATTAAGTTAACTTAATATAAAAGAGTATATATTAAAACGTTTGTAACAACAAGCAGCTAAACCTACGCCAATGCATGTTAGATGTTACAGCCGGCTAACGTCGCAATTTCTCTAATTAATGAGCTTCTTAAAATTACCCTAACATATGCTCTTTTTATGTCACTAATAATCTGTGATTTCATTTGCAAACAAAAATCCATTTAGGACATTGGATGTCGTCGCGATGTACCATTTAAAAGTTAATCCTATTGATCAGTGATTTGCGTGTACTGAAATAATTTCGGTGCTGGCCTGGATCGAACCTGCGTCTTTGGCGTGCACTAAACTCCGTAACAGTCACGCGACCGATTGACTATTTCTGCCTCGTCCCACGCGAGTACCGTTCGGATTCAAGGACATCCGATCTATATCGTGAAAGGGTAGTTGTGACATATGAGTTGAAATTAAATATGTAGGTATAGAATTTTTTCTTTTCATAGTCTGATAGACCTTATATTGAACACGAGCGGAGTGCAGGCGCAGAGCTGATTTACTATTTTTACAGATGTTTCTGACCTACGAATGTACTGGCAAATCTTACTTGACTGGTCAATAATTTATTGGCCATCGAATCACTTGTCTTTATTAACTTAGTGACTAGAAACATAAGCCAATAGAAATTGTAACCTTTGTACGGTTAGAACTCTTGGCTAAAAGGCAAAGGCTCATTATCAAGAGGATACAGAGATGTTTAATTCAATTCGAAGAACATTAGAAGCGTCTAGAATTTCTGTTACCTTTGCTTTGCAATATACGACAATGAAATTACGACAATCACCCGTTTCAAAGACCCTATTTATATGAAGAATCCTTTAAGTTTTAGGCCTTTATATGTATCGAAGCCTTACAATACCGTCCTTAAAACAGTGCAATCGTACTTCATTGAGAATAAACAATTTCCAACTGACTATACAATAATCTGGAGTTGTCGTACGAAAAACGGATAAAATATCAAGTGTATCACAAACAACAATGATTGTAGGCTTGGTCCGCACTCTAATTTTAATAATACTTGTGCAAATAGTATGTTAAAACGTGCGTCACGATACGTCTCGTCATATAATATTTAACATGACGTGTTTGAAAGTCATATAAAAATGTAATAAAAAAAATCATACCGTAGCGTCGGCTGTGAAGTAAATATTTATAAAAAGTGGTATTTTAAGTAGGTACATAAGGAAAAAATACCAATAGGTTTAAGTTTACGATGGGCTTATGAGCACAAAAAAACAAGATATTGAGAGGTTGGTCCCTTTTGAACTGACTGGGGCAGTACCTCCGCAGTGTCTATTTCTATTTACACACTATTGTCTTCCGGTTTGAACTGCCTCCGTAGCCTAGTGGTGTAGGCGTTTGCTTTAGAAACTGCAGGTCGTGGGTTCGAATCTTGCGGGGACTCAACAAATTTTCATTGTTGTTTCCTAGTTGGTTAGGCCAATTTGGGATAATCACACAATTGTCTAAAGTAAGATGATCCATGCGTCGGATGGGCATGTAAAAAGTCGGTTCACTCACCAACCCGCATTGGACCAGCATAGTAGGATACGGTCAAAACCCACTAATGTATAGGGGGGTATTAGGGGAGGCCTATGTCAAGCAGTGGTCTATCAAAGGCTTATGATGATGTCTTCCGGAAATATAACAAGATCGATGAGTCAGTCGATTTCTGGGTCAAAATACCTTTACTTTACTTACATGCAGTAGTAGCATGTATAAAGAAAAACACCAACGCTTCGGATTCGTGTTCTGTGTGCAAATGCCATTGCAGTTTAATGCCGAATAAGATAACTTTGCTTTTGAATATGGGCAGGGGCTGTAGATGTTTCTTATAAGGAAAGTAGAGATGATTTCTTAAGACATTATTTCGCAGATGGTATAAATAAAGGGGAAAATATAAACTTAATATTCCAGCTGTCAGACTACAAATAAATGTTAGATCTTTTATGCGTTAATGATAAACGCTTTTACGTCAAAAATCCGTGAAAAACTTAACATAAAAGAGTATATATTAAAACGTTTGTAACAACAAGCAGCTAAACCTACGCCAATGCATGTCAGATGTTAAAGCCGGTTAACGTCGCAATTTCTCTAATTAATGAGCTTCTCAAAATTTCCCTAACATATGCTCTTTTTATGTCACTAATAATCTGTGATTTCATTTGCAAACAAAAAAAACTCTTTGCAAATTTTTTGTAACTCCGTACTCCATTTAGGACATTGTGATGTCGTCGCGATGTACCATTTAAAAGTTAATCCTTATTGATCAGTGATTTGCGTGTACTGAAATAATTTCGGTGCTGGCCCGGGATCGAACCTGCGTCTTTGGCGTGCACTAAACTCCGTAACAGTCACGCGACCGATTGACTATTTCTGCCTCGTCCCACGCGAGTACCCTTCGGATTCAAGGACATCCGATCTATATCGTGAAAGGGTAGTTGTGACATATGAGTTGAAATTAAATATGTAGGTATAGAATTGTTTCTTTTGATAGTCTGATAGACCTTATATTGAACACGAGCGGAGTGCAGGCGCAGAGCTGATTTACTAATTTTACAGAAGTTTCTGACCTACGAATGTACTGGCAAATCTTACTTGACTGGTCAATAATTTATTGGCCATCGAATCACTTGTCTTTATTAACTTAAGTGACTAGAAAACATCAGCCAATTGAAATTGTAACCATGTACGGTTAGAACTCTTGGCTGAAAAGGCAAAGGCTCATTATCAAGAGGATACAGAGATGTTTAATTCAATTCGAGGAACATTAGAAGCGTCTAGAATTTATGTGGTTCCTTTGCTTTGCAATATACGACAATGAAATTACGACAATCACCCGTTTCAAAGACCTTACTCATATGAAGAATCCTTTAAGTTTTAGGCCTTTATATGTATCGAAGCCTTACAATACCGTCCTTAAAACAGTGCAATAGTACTTCATTAAGAATAAACAATTTCCAACTGACTATACATCTTCATAATCTGGAGTTGTCGCACGAAAAACGGATAAAATATCAAGTGTATCACAAACAACAATGATTGTAGGCTTGGTCCGCGCTCTAATTTTAATAATACTTGTGCAAATAGTATGTTAAAACGTGAAGTGCGTCACGATACGTCTCGTCATATAATATTTAACATGACGTGTTTGAAAGTCATATATAAATGTGATAAAAAAAATCATACCGTAGCGTCGGCTGTGAAGTAAATATTTATAAAAAGTGGTATTGTAAGTAGGTACATAAGGAAAAAATACCAATAGGTTTAAGTTTACGATGGGCTTATGTGCACAAAAAAAAACAAGATATTGAGAGGTTGGTCCCTTTTGAACTGTCTGGGGCAGTACCTCCGCAGTGTCTATTACTATTTACACACTATTGTCTTCCGGTTTGAACTGCCTCCGTATCCTAGTGGTGTAGGCGTTTGCTTTAGAAACTGCCGGTCGTGGGTTCGAATCTTGCGGGGACTCAACAAATTTTCATTGTTGTTTCCTAGTTGGTTAGGCCAATTTTGGATAATCACACAATTGTCTAAAGTAAGATGATCCATGCGTCGGATGGGCATGTAAAAAGTCGGTTCACTCACCAACCCTCTTTGGACCAGCGTAGTAGGATATGGTCAAAACCCCTAATGTATAGGGGGTATTAGGGAGGCTTATGTCTAGCAGTGGTCTATTAAAGGCTGATGATGATGTCTTCCGGTTTGAAGGGACCTTGCCACTGTAGTTACTGGGTCAAAGCAACATAACATCTTGTGTCTCAGGGCGGTGAGCGGTTTTGTGATATTCGACGCTACTTCTTTTATAGTCAGGGCGGTGATCACTTATCACCAGGTGAATGTTCTTCAAAAATAAGAAATGTAACAAGATCGATGAGTCAGTCGTTTTCTGGGTCAAAATACCTTTACTTTACTTACATGCAGTAGTAGCATGTATAAAGAAAAACACCAACGCTTCGGATTCGTGTTCTGTGTGCAAATGCCATTGCAGTTTAATGCCGAATAAGATAACTTTGCTTTTGAATATGGGCAGGGGCTGTAGATGTTTCTTATAAGGAAAGTAGAGATGATATCTTAAGACATTATTTCGCAGATGGTATAAATAAAGGGGAAAATATAAACTTAATATTCCAGCTGTCAGACTACAAATAAATATTAGATCTTTTATGCGTTAATGATAAACGCTTTTACGTCAAAAATCCGTGAAAAACTCGGAGTTTAACTATTAATAAATTAAAGAAAGCTAAGGAACAGTTCGGTAATAAAAGATTTGCACTAGGTTTTTATGTATAGGATATTAATATGTATACTCAAAATTTTGTAATAGTATATTATGTAAATTAAAAATATATCACAAAAGATAAAAAAAATGCATTAAGTTTCTTACGGTTCTTTTTTGGATCAAGCGTAATCCGAATTATTTTTGACAGTCGATAATCTAGTTAATAACTTATTTAAAATAAAGTGTTTGAATTTACAGAATAGAGCAGACATACATACCCTCAGAACAGATTTCATTGTATGTTAATAAGCTGGTATTCGAATATCTGATGGGCAATATTAGTGACTGACGTTTGAGCAATCGATGTCTGCGTGGTCGCAATCGGATGTCTCCGCAAATCCGACCAGGAAACGTGACAATCATATAAATCAGCGATTAATCCTTCCCGGGCACTTCCAGCTTTTCAAAAAGTTACCATGCGATGTCATAAACCAACAATAAAAGCCCTGTACGTGTCATATAAAAAAATGATATTCGCCCTTCGCTGTTGTACACGGCAGCTTTAAATAATTAATTATTATACTTAAAAGAAAGCGCTCCAACTGTCATGCGTAATGTTGACATTAATTATAGGCTGCGACAACCGTTATAGTTATGCTAGAAAATGCTTTGGTAAATACCTGTTTCCTGTTATTAGAGAATTCAATTTCGCTGTTACCTCAGCGGCACAACGTGTTATAAAGCAAGTACAGACCTATGGGTAACTTAAAATAACTTGCACAGTTCGAAAACCGCAGGCGTAGGCAAAACAGGTTGTGCAGTCGAAAGCTCGACCATTCGTTTGAGCAAATATCAACTTTATGATTGTTGAAATAGAACGCAGTTTGCATTCAATAAATATCTCGCTGTGAATTCGCATCGCAGTTAATGATGATCACTTCAGTCAGTGTCTGACGAGCGCTAGTGCAGTGCGGACGTGTCGCTCGCGAGTTGTGCCGTTGAGTTTGTGTGCTAAAGTTATCTGGTGCGTGTGCTTTTATTTTGTATTTGTTGGTAGCAGCTCTGGCCGAACTGGATTCCCAATTTGACGGTAAGATTCTTAGTCTGAGTTATTTTTTTGGTCAGACCCTTTGTGACGTTTAATTTTACCTGCCATTAAGAATAACGTCAATAATAAGTTATTAATTTGTTGTAAATTAAATACTAGTCGACGAGAAGCAGTGCCTTACAGTCACTTACAGGAGGACAGTAATAATCGGTGAGAATACTGGTACGTTCCTTCTTTTATTGCTGACAAAAAGCAACGCGGTTTTTGTTAGGATCGGTCACGGACTAGTTGACTCCGCGAGGGAGTCGCCTAATTATTTTTTTAACACGGAATAAGTTTTGCTTTATTCAAGGACGAATGCTCTCATTGAATTTCATTATAGACACCATAAACGTTGACAGTTTGAATGTATAATTTGCAGATAATAGTTGTTTTCTTGTTAAGTAACTTGCTATGGCGTCATAGCATATTTCTTGTGTTATATCTATGCTTCTTTATAATGCAGAAGTGCTTGTTTTAACAACCTAATGTGTATTAAAAAGTTATTATACTTACTTATAAGTTTAATATATTAAACCATGACCATTAGCGGCAGAGCAGTAATGATGTATCGATAACATCGATATTTTTGTAACTAAATTACTAGGACAAGTAGTTCATATTGAATGGATCACTATCGTTATGAGTAAGAAAATTCTCCTGATTTTACTCTTTTTTTTTTGCTTTAAATTACAACATTTGATATTTAACACAGTTTAGACTTTAATATGGCAGTAATGTGTTTCATAATTATAAAACACCATCACTTCCTATTTGAATAGAAGTTCAAATAGGAAGTGATGATGAATCAAATTATATTAGAGCAAATTGTAATGAAATATTTTTAAAACTTATTTTACTTATTTATCAACGGCTTGTCACGAAACCGTTCAACGTTATGTGACTATCCGAGTATAAGAACGTCACACGTAAGGCAATTTGTACCTATAATCACTTGCCTATAGGATTCAAAGAATTAAATCTGAAATGTATATATTTTAGGTACAGCCTTTTTCTTTTCTAAAGATTTTTATGAAAATGTAGAAACCATTATTTTGTTGGTCTATGGTACTATCATAGCGTGAGTTCAAGGAGAAATTAGAATAGGGATAAAGTTTTTGTTACACGGGATATTAAAACTACATAAGAAGAGACACGGGTGTTGTGAGAGAAAACTGTCCTAGAATTTCAATTCGCTAAGATACAGTAAGATAGCATTTGTCTTAAGCAGTTGCATTCACGCACATTTCTCTGCAGCACCTTTCTGATGTCACCTATTGTGTTAGATGATAAATTTAACTTAAATAGTTGTTCACCGTATTCATTGTGGTACACGCTAACTTTTGTTATCAAATAGGCTTTAACTACTCTATAAGTGCTGTTGTCGAAATTATACTTGGCGTTAAATTGTATTTTCTCACCATGCTATCGATACAGATTTAAAAATGTAAGACATGATCGATTAAGTTCATGTATTTGAACCAACGGTTTTTGAGATTTCTTTTGTGTTGCCAATAAACGCGTGTAATATAATAGTAATGTGCCGAATAAGAATTAAGAATCGAAATCCTCATCAAAAAACTAAGCGTTAATTTTCGATTAAAATTTTAATCAACGTTGAACATATAAAGTGCGTTATGTAGACGGAACGAATGCGCTCCGCTTTTGCCTTTTAAATAATAAATTTCCCATTCCTCCCCCGAGATGAAGATGCAAATTCATACGCCATCCCCTCCCCGCCGTTGAGATATTACCTACCCGTTCCCATTTCGCGAATCACGTGCGGCTCGCCTTCGAAATTCCATCCAACAGTAACAAAAACTAGCGTATAAGAATGTTATTTTCACTTGAAGTGTTTTCAACTTAGTTTGCAACTTATACGACTTGAATTCTAGATTTCAAGGAAAGCGTCTCTGCTGAATGTCGCTAAAGTTCTATTCTATTCTTCTGTTGTAATAAAGTTGATTGAATTTATTTTGTCTACTCATATTTCTATGGTCACATGCAGTCCAACATGGACTCCTTTAAGTGGATAAAAGCTACGTTCAAATATTTTCAGTTCCTGTTAGAATGACAACATCTGTTTCTGTTCTCGTGCATTGACAGACATATTATAACAGTCCTTGAACACAGCGCTCGGACAATTGGCTCCTTATATTCTACTGTTTCCACATTCATCACCGTACTTGACCCTGTCCAAAAGTTTATCGAACTACTGGAGTTCATCAAAGTTCGGGCCGGCTCGCTAAATTTGATTAGTTCCATGAGAACACAGTTCTGCTGGCACTATGCCAATTTGTTGTTTATTTCAACCTATTCTAGAGTTCAATTTCACGTGTAATTACCATTAAGCATTTGCCCATTAGGTAATTACCCATTTTCGGACGATAAAGTACTTTGACCTACAACGACTGTTAGAAGAATGTGTCTATTTTTACGACAAAAATTTTACAGTTATTGCCGTTAACATATTAAGGAACACTTTTATGCTATCCATTCATAATAACATTATATTTGTATGTTTTTGTATTATAATACAAAAAACATACAAATATATTTAATTTTGTATTATGTTTTTGTTTTACATTCTTTTTATTTGAAATATGTTTTCTTCACCTAAATTTTTAGATTAGATTGAGCAAGGAGCAACTTGGAGTAAGATTATGTAAAATGATATAGCCATTTTTCTTATTAATTCTTTTATTTACAGGAACAACTGCCTCCGTAGCCTAGTGGTATAGGTGTGTGCTTTAGAAACCGGAGGTCGTGGGTTCGAATCCTGCGGGACGCAACAAATTTTCATTGTTGTTTCCTAGTTGGTTGAGGCAATTTGGGCCGATCACCCAATTGTCTGAAAAGTAAGATGATCCATGCGTCGGATGGGCATGTAAAATAGTCGGTCCACCACCAACCCGCATTGGACCAGCGTGGTGGGATACGGTCCAAACCCTAATGGATGAGGGTGTATTAGGGAGGCCTATGTCCAGCAGTGGACTAACAAGGCTGATGATGTGATGATGTGATTTACAGGAATACTACTAATCATCATCATCATCATCATAGAACTACTAATAATTTAATATTATTTAATAGTTGGCCTTTTAACGGATTTTGTCGCGTTCATTTACATATTATAATTATATTTTAACTCCCGTTGTTTTCTTCCACTACATTATTGAGATTTAAATGACTTTGTCTTTGAGTTTGTCTAATACGTCATTGTCATAACGATACGAAAAGCTATTTTAGTATTCGATTATCTATTTATCGATTCCTAATGCATAGTTAGTTATGCTCTACTCTACTGGACCGGGTTTTAAAAATATTTTTACTTTCACGTTTTGCACAGAATGTACTTGACTTACAATTTCAAAACCAGTTTATTGTTTGTCTGCACAAATGAAGTTGACGTTCAATTCTCATGTGAGTTTAAAACTTATTTATAATTATTGCTAGGTATTCATCGTTATGTACATTTAAGTATTCAAATTGAAATTTTATCGAATTAAAACTGTACGTCCTTTAGCATAAATTTAAACTGTTACTTTCAGTAATTTATTATTGTCATATTTCACGGGTCCTAGATCGTAGCCTTGTGACACTCCACAGTTTATTTTAGCAGATAAGTCCTCTAACGGCTCAGTTAGAGGTTTGTACGCTGTGCCCAAACTGATGGCACGGATACGAGAATCGTACGTGTAATGAATTAATTAGTCCATTCATATTCGATCCCCCCGTCATTAGAGACGGTGTCTAATGCCGGCGGCGGTTCCGTTGAGACGCATTTAGGTCGTCGCTCGTTGCCTAGTTCGCCGCTCGCATGCCAATCGATAATTTATCACTAACAACGGCACTCGTTTATTTTGTAAGGCACTATTGAAATGGCTCTACTAATTTGTTTATTTAAAGAACATTTACCGCACTATTTTCAAGATTATTTTCATAATGTTTTTGACATTTTGAAGGCCGAGCTCGCAGTTACCGACTTCGTTGTTTATTAATACATAAAACCTGTTATAACATAAAATATAAAGTATAAGCGAATAAGTTAGGCTCTTTTTACTTATATATAATAATGTATAGTACGGTTAAATTCTTGATAGCCGAAAGTCCTGTAATAATGTGGACAATTTCGTTGCCGAGATTTGCATGGCTTCGCAAGGGTTTGACTTTGACGTAGGGTTTTCGCATCGTTCCAAGTCCAACTGTTGGCATTGATTAGTTAAGTAGCACGGTTAAATATATTTTACATTATTCTGTTTCGTAATATACGTGCTGAGCAAAAACAATTATTTATTTGTGGTTTCTTACTGTAGGTATTTCACTAACATTTTTGTATATATCTCTAAATCTCGTGTGTTTACTCTTAGTGGTACCCAGGTTTTCATTGGCCAAAGCTAAAGAAATATTTCATGTATAATTATAATCAAAATTCTACTATACTCTTATATTCAGGTACCGCTGGCGTTCTTTTATTATTGAACGAACAAATGAATGATTTATCCTTAAGCGACGCACTGTAGCGGCAGCGGCCAGCCACAAGATGGAAGAACGAACTTGATCAATACAACGACAGTTGGCAGTGATTGGCACAGAACAGACAAGAATAGAAAGCGTTTATTATTGGCAAATGTGGAGTCAGTAATATTAACAACGGTTAATTTAATTATGCAGCTTTTAACACGAACTTTTATCTAAGTCACTTTAAGTCTGTATTAAACACTATTATTTAGCCTGAAAGAAATACAAGCTAAAGCCGAAGGAAAGACAGTGTGTCCTATAGGTATAGGTATCTTTACGGATGAATCGCTTACAATCAGGTGAACGCCCTGCTTTTCT
The DNA here is from genome assembly GCA_029286875.1 of Lamproptera curius. Taxonomy (NCBI): domain Eukaryota; kingdom Metazoa; phylum Arthropoda; class Insecta; order Lepidoptera; family Papilionidae; genus Lamproptera; species Lamproptera curius. The sequence continues at coordinate 569,240 of JAGSMT010000101.1, read as the reverse complement.
TGTCACCTGCTAAAAGAAATGATGTTGGATATTACATAGCAGATTATTTTCTTGTCACATTGAAGTAGAGACATCGTGTAGCACGATTATTATGACTATGTAATTTAATAATTACAAATTCAAACTGCAAGCGCCTAAAGTATATAATCGTATTACAAATATATTTACGATTTTCAAATGAATTACTGAATTATCGAGTGACTTATTTGTTATTTTCGTTGTTATCTATTCACGATTTTGCATGAAAATCGCAAAATAACTTGTTCAACAATGTATCCGCAGTCAACGGCCGCGGATACATTGTCGAGTCCCGTTATGTTACCCATCGAGTTTTGCGTATAACTTAACTCTATTTATGACTCTTTATTATATACAATGTTGTTCTTCCGTAGGTTAGTATCATACTGTCGCATAATCGTGAAATTTAGATGTATACTCGTTGAGTTTGCCTCTGAAACTTGTGTTCAAACTTGATGTGCATACATTATATGTATACACATAAAGTGCAGGAATTGCATCGATATTTCGCAAATCAATTGCTGTACGACGCTGAACACTTTAAAAATAGGAATACGTTCTTAATCTGCTTTAAAGTTTTAAGTATTTTGTTATTTTATAGCATTCCTTCGTCTCAGGTCGTCTACTGTTAAGTATAACAATACACATTAGGCAATTCTTAAATGCGGTGCGTTAACAAGTACTAAATCTAAATATGATTGCAAAGACATTCGCATTCAAAATCGCTGCGTATCATTCTAAATATGTTTTATTATAGCAACGGCTATAGAATAACTTGTTGGAAATAGGATAGGAGGCGGGGTAAATCCGTAATGGCTTCAACCTCCTGCCCGTGAAGCCCCTAAAGTAGCGGCGACCGCACGCATATCGAATTAATGGGGCTTTGGAATTTGTGACGCGGCCGTTATTGTGCAATAGCCCGCTAAGGAATTAATACTGACATCGGATCTTGTGAGGATCTTAAGGTGCCGATCGATGGGTAACGCTGTAATACCATTAAATACGGCGACATTATTGTTGATCGGGCGTGTGAGGAGTATCGTTAGGTAATTGTTGTGTATGTGAAGGTCACGGTTGAAGGGATTAACTTTTGGTACCTACATTGAAGTTCACTTATGGAAAAATTTAAAAGAAAATATTTTTTTAATTTGTCAGTATCATCGCTAATAATCGTCTACCATTTTTTTATTTATGGGGTAAACTGCCTCCGTAGCCTAGTGGTATAGACGTGTGCTTTAGAAACCGGAGGTCGTGGGTTCAAATCCTGCGTGGACTCAACAAATTTTCATAGTTGTTTCCTAGTTGGTTTGGGCATTTTGGCCCGATCAGATGATCCATGCGTCGGATGGGCATGCCAAAAGTCGGTCCACCCACCACCTCGCATTGGACCAGCGTGGTGGGATACAGTCCAAAAAACCCCCTAATGGATAGGGGTGTATTAGGGGAGGTCTATGTCCAGCTGTGGACTATCAAAGGCTGATGAGATGATGTGTGGGGTAAACTTAATTGCATTGAAGCAAATACTTTCTTTGTTTACAGCATACGCCATTTTTCCGTGAATTTGTCACGCATACGAAATTTAATTCGAGAGGTTTTTATATATATAAAGCATGTTTGATTCATTGAGCATAAACCGATTTTACTAAAGTTTATTCTTTTAACTGATCATTTATCTGATAAATAGATAACAAATTTATCACAATAAGCGTTCATTTTAAATTAAACAGCGTTGACATTTACTGGCGTCAAATTGTCCATCGATGTGGAAATCCCTGTCTTGTCTGAATGCGTTCGGTGTAGCCTGTCAATTGTTATTTGCATGCATTAGCATCTCCCCGATCATATTTACACCTTCGTGTTGGCGAACATGCACGCGGAAACCAAATAAATGATAGTCGAGCTAAAATTGTAGTGCAAATGCGATTTGTTTGATGTCAAATAAGGCGCTGGGTGTAAAGAAGGCTACTCGCCTGTTCGAGTGCAAGAGTTGACTGGTACTCGTTGATTTCGTTATGGTTATGTTCTGTTTTAAAATAGGCTACTTTTGCCGTATGTATGATGTTATTTGCATGTGTACTAATGTAATTTAACAACATATTCAAGTAAGATATATTGAAGTACTAAAACAGAGTTGGAAAATTCCTAGATAATGTAAGATGGTAAAACATTAGTGGACGAACACGTAATTGAAATGTAGGACCTAAATTATTATTTTAAATATCAGAATTTTTATCATCATCAGCTTGTCTTAGTCCACTGTTGGACATAGGCCTCCCCCGATACACCTCTTCTCCATTATGTGGCTTTTGGATCGTAGCCCACCGCGCTGATCCAATGCGGGCTGGTGGGTAGATCGACTTTTTACATTCCCATCCGACTGTTGGATCATTTTTCTTTTTAAGACAGTTGAGTGATTGGCCCAAATTGTTCTAACCAACCAGGAAAAAACGATAGTCCAAAATAGTTTCCCCGGATTCGAACCCACGACCTCTAGTTTATAAGTGAAGGGCCAATACCGCTAGACCGCGGAGGCATCAGAATTGTATTTTTTTGAATACGCAGGCAGACGAGCAGTCGGGCCACCTGATGGGAAGTGGTCACCGACGCCCATAGACATTGACAATACCAGTGGTACCGCCAACGCGCTGCCTACCGTGAGACATAGGGTGATAAGTCTGGTTTACTCAGTAAATACGCTGGCTACGGTGGTAGTTTTCACACTACTGCTTCCCGGCAGAAATAGGCACCGTGGTGGTACCCACCCAGACGGGCTACTGTAAAAAGAGGGCCTACCACCGGTATGAATGTATCTCGCACTTTTCCTAATACAGGTATTATATTAATGAAGTTTTATTAAACATATAAACCATTTCTCACGCTCAAATGGCGCATTGATTTATAAATGCCAACTAATTGTTGATGCGATTATGAAATATAGGTTTCCAGTTTTATCTTACGTACATTAGTGCCGGCTGGGGTTGTCGCGTTGCAATTAGGCGGCATTGTGCTGTTTGGAAGCCATTTTTCGTTCGTTCGTTTTAATTGGAAATATAATTATTAGCTGTAAACAAACCCCGTAGTGGAGTCTATGTCTGGTAGTGGGCTAATACAGGCTTTAGATGAGCTACAATTTGTTACTATTTTGTTTTTGAATACTTTTGATGCAGGTGCATTTGTTTGCAAGAATAAAGTTTATAAAAATATTAAATACTAGTCCTAGGATTTTAATTACATTATTAAAATCCTAGGACTAGTATTACATATTATTAAAATCCTAGGATTAGTATTTATACTTACTGCTTGTTAAAAAGTTTGTATTATCTCAATAGAAATAGAAAAAGTTTTGCTCACAGAAGGTTTGAAAGTATCTCCCATGAACACTGATATAAATAAAAAAGAATAACAGTAAAAATAGATACCTTCTTGAAATGGAAAGAGTTATAAGCGACAAGAAAATGTTAAGCCTGCATTTACTTTAAAGAAGCGAATGGAAAATATCTTAGTTGATGTTTTGCAATAAAATTTTGAGTCCGCTAAGAATATTTTTGTTTAATAAGTGGCTCTAGATCATTGCCCTTTGTAGCTCTATTTCTTTTATGTATACATAATTACATACTTATTTTTTTATAATTTTCCGCTTCAAGTATAAACTCTTAAAATTAACAATAATTCATACTCATGTGTTGTGATGATATGATGTTAATAATTTATCGAGCGTATTTAGACGATATTTATTGTAGGTAAAAGTTATCGCAAACAAAATTTTAATTTTATTTGACGACGGATAAAATAGATTTCACTAACTAAATAACCGCTCATTCAGTTGATATCGCGTCGCACGTCGCCTCGTCTCCTGTCATCGACTCTGCATGCGTAACATATTGAATTTACTCGCGCATTGCGATGGAAATGTTATAATATAATCCCGGTTGTCAAGACCACTTTTGGTAGTCATTAAATTTACTGACGTCGAATCCCATTATCTATATACAATGCAGTCAAACCAGCAATATAAATTTCATTCAGCTGAAGGTTATAAACCGAACTATGATTACTTTTAACTATAGATAGAAGAAAATAGTTAGAATAATAATTTTTGAATAAGATTTTTTAGATTACTTAGTCCGCAATGCTATTTGTGTACAGTGATAGATAATGCCTTATATCTTTCACAACCTGAAGGATAATGATTTTTAATAGTTGGAAGATGAATATTTGACAGTCCTCTCAGGACTTGTTAAGTCTCATAATTAACTATAAAACTGCGTTAATCACTTCGACGACCCCAGCGAGTGATGTCGCGGACTTTTTCTGCGTCCTGAAGATGTATTACTATATTTTTTTCAGGTTGTTCTGATGATATATAAAATTATGTCAAATATTACATGTATGTTCCATAACAAATATATGTAGCAATACAAATAGTTTATATGTTACTTTAATACTACTGAAATGCTTAGACTTTAAACATTATTACGATATTATTCGTGGGAGATATTTTTTTTCTTATTTAATATATAAGGCATTACTAAATCTTTTGCTTTACCTGTAAACTTTGGCTTTTGTCTGTTAGCGGATTATTCGCCGGAAGCGTTCATTTGCTAAACGAGCTCTTAAACCCAAAGAATACATCAGCATCATCATCATTATCAGCCTGCGTCAGTACACCGCTAAACATAGGGCTTCCCTGATTTATGCCACCGCTTACTCTCTTAGGCTATTCTCATCCAACCCACATCGGCCACTTTGCTAATACAAAGGTAAACTGAATCAGTTTTTAAGAGAAATCAAACCGACTTTTCGTGTGCATCAAAACAAAACTGATATTGCTAACAGTTGGGTCTTAAAATCAAATTATCAATCATGCTATACAAGTCTAGCATGATTGGATTGAATCAGAAACAATTCTGAGTAAAATATTTGAATAATTGTATGTTAAAAGAATGAAGACTTACGTTCCTCAATTATTTTTGTAATGTAAACGATATCCGTGGAATTTTTGGTTCGCAGCGAATAATACGTTGATAGCTAATCGTACGTTCAGCGTTTACGTTGGGTACCCGACGCCATCGAAGCAGCCAATGATACGTGAATCGCTCGGGTTTACTTAAACCTGTTTTTATCTCGACCACGAGCCGTGTAATTCCATGTCGCTGTATTTGCCGCAAACTTTGCACAGTTAGTTCAGTGACGTCAATCGTTTATCACTCCACAATCGATTCGATTTTAATGAATATTTGTTATCAAAATATATGACTGTAGGCTTAGTAAATAACATTGTAAAATTTGATACGTTTTTAGATCATACTAATGTTATAAAGAGGAGAGATTTGTATTTTTGTGTGTATGTAATGAATATACCGACTTGAAAACTTCTGTCATCCTCATCATCTGCCTGTGTTAGTCCACTGCTGGATATAGCTTCAACTAATGTACGTCTTCTCCATTAGGGGGATTTTGGACCTTATCCCACCACGGTGGTCCAATGCGGATTGGTGGATGGACCGATTTTTTACATGCCCATCCGAGGCATGGATCGTCTTACTTTTCAGACAATTGGGTGATCAGCCCAAATTGTCCTAACCAAACTGAAGACAACGGTAACACAAAGTTGTTTTCTGCTAGACTCGAATTCAAGACTTTCGGCTTATAAAGCAAGGGCCAACACCGCTAGGCCAAGGAGGTGGTTACCTATTTTTAAAACTCATTTATAGCGTCATTTACCTAGAGTAAGATGGTCTATTTTGTACTTTTAAAATCCATTTCAAAAATCTAAAAATTAAACGGGCAGAGCAGTGGACCGACTGATAGTATTATATATGTAAGCACCTACTTTTTTCTATTTGTTCAGTGGATAAAGGATTCAAGTTATTTTTAAAAGAAATGACAGTTTTAAACGTCTAACATTTAGTTGCTTTTCTGTAGGAATTGATAAAAATAAAACCGAAACTTTGCTAATGCAAAATATCGGTGATAAGAATTTAAATTAACACAATCAATAACGTCTGCATTGTATTGATTATTTTTGCAGTTTTCTTACTATTTACGTTTTACGATATTTTGCCTTATATATTTTATTCTATATATTTTAGTCCTATAATAGTACCTTCTATCCTAACTGCCTTCATAGCCTAGTGGTAAGGGCTTGTGCTTTAAAAACCGGAGGTCGTGGGTTCGAATCCTGCGGGGTACTCAACAATTTTTCATTGTTGTTTCCTAGTTGGTTGGTGCCATTTGGGCCGATCAACTAATTGTCTGAAAAGTAAGATGATCCATGCGTCGAACGAGCATGTAAAAAGTAGGTCCACCCACTAACCCCCATTGGACCACCGTGGTGGGATACGTTGGGGTTCAAAAACTCTCTGGAGGAGGCGTGCGTTAGGAGAAGCCTATGTGGAGTGCAGCAGTGGAGTAACACAGGCTAATGGTGTATGTATGTCATTTACACAGTACATTTTTGTGTTGAACAGAAAAATTATTGAAATAATTTCTTAAAAATGGTGAGATGATTAATAGATTTCATTTTCATGTGAAGTAATAAATGTATTCGTTTAAAAGCGTTTCACATATATGTGGTAAAAGAAAAATGTTGTTCCAAAAAATCAACAATCCCGCAGTTTTGCGCAGTCTATTCAAAAGTAAACTATAAATAGTAGTAACAGTTTTTTCGGTATCCCGAAAGTTTTACTCTTGCCGTTAGTATTTATGAATTCTTTATGGTTGGCCGAAATTAGTGCGTTTTACATAATATATCTATTATGTAAAACGCATATTTATTTTTGTCTATGACGTTATACAAATTAGTTTTTTATCTTAATGCTCTAAAAGGAAACTTAAATGCCATTCGAGCCGAAAACAACCGGTGATTCATACCGTTGTTGGCTTTTTTTTTTAAAATTTTTCAAAGTTACACCATTTTATGTTGTTGTTACGTAACATCGCGTAATGGTTTAATTTGCATATATAAACAATCAATCGTTTTTTTCGGGTTGGGTTAACATTTGTACAAGGCTTTTTTTGTTACCACATGGTCACGCATTAATACAGTTATGTAATTGACATGAAAGTAAAGGTTTTAAGATAATGTTTTCTTAAAGCACACTTTCAATGACTAGTTGTGTCACACCATCCGTAAATAGTTTCATACATCGATCATCTATTACATTTGTAGTTGTCCATTGATGTACATTGTTGACTTGAAGTTGTTCCGGTTTGAAGGGCACCGTAGCCAGCGTGTTTACTGGGTAAACGAGACTTAACACCCTATGTCTCACGGTAGGCAGCGCGTTGGCGATACCACTGGTATTGCTAATGTCTATGGGCGTCGGTGACCACTTCTCATCAGGTGGCCCGACTGCTCGTCTGCCTGCTTATGCAATAAAAAAAACTTGTTTTTTATATTTTTAAGTTGTAATGCAAAGGTCTCACAGGTCATTTACCGAAGTGCTTTTGGCTTTCATGATTTCATATTATAAGAATTCTATTTTCTGCTTGACCTTCGAGCTTTAAACACTTAATTGAGTGTACAAAAATATACTATAGATTTTGTTCCATTCTTTTCTGATATCTGCACTTTATTATTAATTGAAATACCGTTATGTAAAAACAATAATATTTTAGTTACTAAAGATGCCAAAAATATACGGCTGCTATTTGGTATTGCGCCAAATAATCAGTGTTATTCGGCCTTATACCGAAACCTAATTATTTAAAAAGACACATTATTTTATAGGTTAATTACCAAACTACAATACTTTAGTAAATAAAGTGGATTAGTGGTGAGTTGTTATGGACAAAAACAAGATTTTCGGCATTCGTTGGCAGCAAACGATTAAGTTTTCGTCGCATATGGTCACAGCTTCAGAAAAAAGCAACTCACTAAATACGTAACTTCTGGAATATGAAAGATAAACGTCTTCCAGAATATCAATTGGTTGCAAGTTTATTATTATTGGTTATGCGCTTGACAAGCGTTTATTTTATGGCGTATGTTTGGCACTTCGGCCGACAGCTTTGCCGAATATTCGGTATGCGGCGAAATCACTTTGTTTTTAGTACATTTGTTGCAACTCTACTACATACACCCAAGGCAATAGAAGTGACCGACTTTTACTTATTAGATATTCTGCAATCATAAAGAGAAGAGGTACAAGATATCTTGTACCAAAATTTAGCGTTCTTCCTCGCCTTCAATGCTATTTTTATTAAAGATCTTCAATCTATTGAACAACCGCTTAGTAAGAAATTCAAGCAATTGTTTTTATATTTAATGTTACGACATCTCACGAAACTTATTCATTACAGTATGTGATCGTAGAAACGCATCTAGAATCGTTTCCCAAGGTGACTGCGTCAAATTTGCGTCGGATTGTTACTTTTAAGGTGTGTATCTATAAATGACATCATAGTTGTCAACTTGTTTAGTTTTCTGGCAATTGTCTCATAAAAAAACTGTTTACCACAAACACACGTAATGTATTATGTGCATAATGATACCATTGACATTATTATACAGTATTTGACATATCGTGTTATGAAAAAAGTGTACAACTAACCATTCAAAAGTATGAATAACGTTAGCAGTGGACTCTATTAAAGGTATGTTTGTAAGAAATGTTGGTGTGTTAACTAATAAACGTAAATTTGCGGAGTAAGGCTAACACGGCCCATTTAAGGCCGCAAAGCAGTAGTGTTCATACACTACTGTGTTTCGTTTTAGATCGCATAACCTTACCCCGAAACAAGCATATTCCAGTTGTCTTACGTTGCATTTCTTACGGAAAAGTCAACGATTTTCTTGTCAAGTATATGCATGTAATAGTAATAAATGAGAATTCTTTTAGTAGTTAAACCGTTATACTTTCTTTCATCTGCGTAACCAGTTTCCATTGACTGATTCGCATCAAGATTGAGATTTTCAAAAAAATTAAGCTTTTTATGAAAATGTAGGACAATTATATTGTAATAGAAGCAAATGGAAAATTCTCACGCATGCAGTTAAGTGAAAATTGTTAAGAAAACTTTACATTTCGTGTCAAAACATTGCACAATTCATTTGGCGTGCTCATAGTTTTATGTAATACCACGTCTCTTGCCTTGTCGTCCACAAACTGTTATTGACTGATTGAAGGCTGTGGGACTATGCATCTGCATTAGTAATTACCACAAATGGGCGTTAGTGTGCGTAGGTAATTGTAATTGCTCAATGATTGCGAACCATCGCTCTTTGTGTTCAGCTTACGTTGCGAAGTATCATTGGATGCCTTGAGATATTTTTCAATCGTGTATCTTGTACATATTGTAACATTTATGTTTCTCTGTCTGTTGGTTCGTATTTCTATAATGTGTGTCTTGGTATGTGTAAAAATATGTCTTTATTATATCTTTTATTCTTTCACTTTGTTTTGCGTTTGTGTATGTAATTGATATAGGTATTTTTGGAAATATTCGCTGTAAATATGGTAGATGGAATTGGGCGCAAGGTTAGCTAAGCATAAAACGGATAGAGAGGGAGCAAATACCAAGATCGCGAAGTATAGAAATTAATAAAAAAACGTTTTACACCAAATTAATTTAATACTTTCGTCTGACACTAATTATTTGTTCCGTAATACTTCAATGTGATTAGAGACTGTAGTAATAACAGTTTTAACCGACTTCAAAAAAAGGAGGAGGTTCCCAATTCGTCTGTATTTTTTTTTATGTTTGTCACCTCAGAACTTTCGTCTGGGTGAACCGATTTAGATATTTTTTTTTAATTTAAAAGCTGATGCTTCCCATTTGGTCCTAAAGCAATTTGGTCCAGTTCTGACAGCGGCATCTATCTGTATATAAAACTGAATAAGACTGAAATTACCTACCCAAATAGTTTTTTTACGTTTTAGTGCATTTTAATTTGTTTTGAATTCGTTTTTTGTGTAGGAGTCGGTTTTTTTGTTAAAATTTTATTGTTGCTCTTATGCGAGGAGCTAAAATATTTTTGATATTTTTTTTATATTTTGCTTGAAAGTAGTCACTAAGCTTGTGTTTAATTAGTTTATATTTTTTCTTTTTTGTTATTAGCATAGGTATAGGTGTACTCTTAGACGATTTGATTTTATCCTAAAACATTGTTAAAAATTGCAATGAGGTATAATCAAAGCTCATACAAGGTAATATAGTGTACGATTACATAAAAGTATATAAACGCTTTTAAAAAAAATCGTAATAATAACCTTAAAAGATATTATAAATTTAAAATGCAGTGGCAGAAATGGCAAAATAGTTTCTCGCAGAGGGAACATTGGCAATTATATATGACTTATATATTGTTTAAGGTCGGTCATATCGTTTCTGTTAAAATTTTACTTGTTTACACCATAATGTAGAGCTGTGTAGTGGTTTCCACTTGGGGCGTCAAAGCTTGTATGTGTGTGTGTTATATGTCACAATTTTGTGCTGACGTAGGCGATATATTTGGATAATGTACTAGTAAGTTCTGAATTTGTCGCATGATTGCCTCGAATTACAGTTACTTTACAGACATTTTTTTTACATTAGTGTAATAAAAATGTCCCTTACAAGGAAGTATATAAATTATCATTGGCGAGATAAGTCATTAAGTATTTTTAAGCGTTTTACATATTGAATAACCGGTAACTTTAACCGGTAACCTTGTAAGTTAATCCCTTCCTGCTTTTTCATGAAAATGGGCAACGGCAATTATTCCATACAAGGCGGTAACTGCATACAGCGATCCGTTTGCAGTAAGTTTAACGGAATACGATCGTATTAAAAATACCGTATGTATTAAAAAAAAATCAATGTGCAATATTTACATCTAATTCTCGTGTCAATTTATTAAATCAAATCTATCTGATTCATTTTGGTATTTGAGGCATCATCGTCATAAACAACCTTTAGCAATCCACTGCTCGACTTAGGTCTTTTTTTTATGAACGCCAATAGGTCTTTTTTTATGATCTTGTTGGCGTCCATTAAAAAAGTGTTGCTCACATTGTAACACTGAGCAGTCACTTGTACTGCCTTCCTGTCTTACTTCACTGTAAGGCAGTTCCGCGATCAAATGGGTAATGGGGTCGTCACACCTACGTCTTATTGAAGCTATTTGATTCGAAACCCACCAATGCTGGTCAATGCGGTGCATTGGACCAGCGTGTGAATACGATCAAAACCCTTATGGAGGGCGTGCATTAGCGGAGGCCTATGTCCAGCAGTTGACTAACACAGGCTAATGATGTGACTTAAAATTGATTCAAATATTTCAGCATAAGATTAAGCAAGACATTAAGCTATTCGTTAGTGTCGCCTCTTTTCTATGAAATTGTAGTGTAAATAAAATAAAACTCAGTAACCGTTAAAACCGTATAAATTTTGTGTCGGCAAAATTGATTTTGTTTGAGTAAAGTAAGAGGATGTATTTAGTAAGCCAATGTCCACTTTACCTTTTATTTAGTCTTAAGGTTTTCTACATTAAGTAAATTTAAAATTTTAATAAAAGTAAAAGCTGAAGGCGACAGTTTTCTTATATGATTTTATAAAAAAAATGACAGACAATTTATTGAGTTAGTATTTAGATAATATTAGTAGTTCCATTTTCTAAAACCGATTATAATTTTGACCATAGATTGACACGTTACCTTTTTTTTCTATTATTATGTCTATTACATTTGCCGATTTTGTTAATTATACCAATACTTTTCACGTTCAGGACTAAAGCTAGATTTAGCTCTTTAAATATATGCATTATATTTCTATTGCATATTGTTTATGCAATAGAAATGTATAGAACATTTTCGACACTTATTATAATGTCGGTTTGTATGAATTATATCTTACTCAATAATGGTTATTTCTTTTATGTTCGACGCGTCTTTGTGGTCATAGACTGTTTATCTTTTTGCAATTTGACCTTTACCAAATTGAATATTTTGTAACGATACCTGCCCACGTCTAAATTTATACTCATATCTATACATGTAAAATTAATATAATTTATTGTCTGTTTGTAACATCAAAATGACCGTTTTTATATTGAATTGTGATGTATAACCGATTCATGTAACATACAGTTTTTTTATTTATCTTTTGTCTGTATGTCTGTCTCTGTGTTCGTTCTGGCTAATCTTTGAGTTAACTTTCAACTTACTAAATATTTTTTATTCCACCACAAGGAAAAAGTCGCGCTTTACAGTTATTTTAGTATATTTTAATCGCGCCGCAAAACACATTATGACAAATTTACATATCGGTACGCTTGGTTAAGGCGTATATAGACAAAGGTAGTGCTCAAGGCTATCGAAGCGGTAAGTCAAGTGAGCTATAAAGTTTAGGAAAATATCGGATGCAATTCGGTACTGTTATATATGTATTATGTATACTATAGGACTGATGTACCCCGCATGTTATAGAGAGGGCTGTGTGAGATATTGTTAACCAAGCCACGGTACAGCAAGTCAGTCGGCCAGTCAGTTAGTTCCATCAGGGCATCCCCCTCCGAATCATTACCAAGTCCCTCTCCAATATTGTTCTAATTTTCTATTTCAATTTAATTATATTATAAATAAAGTGTAATGTAAATAAAAGTCTAGTACGCTATAAGAAAAGTTTATCTTAATGAGGCTCAAACAGTCTTGTTTTATGAGAGCATAAATAGAGATGTTCATACTTTTATTTCTTAAAATAACTTTTTTTATGTAAAATAGTATATTTCATCGGTTCTTCTCGGGCCAGAGGCGTCCTATTCAGAACCGGTGGTGCGTCTTTGACAATCAATAAAAGTGTTACACTTCTATTTTGAATAAAGATATTTGAATTTAGAAATAATTAAAAAAACATTTTATAATGTTAGATAATGATAAATAAGAAAGGATTTCAGCAACGATTTTGCAATGCGTCGGATTGGCATTGAAAAAGTCGATCCACCGACCAACCCGCATTGGACCAGCGCTCCAAAAACCCCCTAAGGGAGAAGGCGTGCATTGGAGGAGGCCCATGTCCAGCAATAGACTATAACACAGGCTGATGATAATGATGATGAATGCAATTCTATTAAATTGGAATAATTGATTGTCAAAAAACTCTTACCGATAATGTTGTATTATTCGGCTGTCGGTACGGTATTAAGAAACGTCACAATTAAGTTGCTTTACATGGCACAGAGTTCATTGGCATGTTTTATGTTTTACGTCACTTATCAATGAAAGTGAAAACGGGACTGATTGTGACATCTACTTTTAATTGAATACTTTTAATGAATGCCATAGAATGAATTATGATACTTTTTAAACTAAAATGATACGACACTTTATACTAATGTTCAAAACATAATTATTTCATTTGATTGAGCTGGTAGGTCCCCTGGTAACAGTGGTCTCTCAGGGGTGGTACTACAGCGGTGCCTATTTCTACTCAAAGCAGTAGTGTGAAAACACTGCTGTGTTCCGGTTTGAATGGCACTGTAGCCAGCGTATTTACTGGGTAAACGAGACTTAACATCTTATGTCTCATGTAAGCAGCGCGTTGGTCATACCACTGGTATTGCCGATGTCCATGGGCGTCGGTGACCACTTACCATCAGGTGGCCCAACTGTTCGTCTGCCTTCCTATGTGATAAGAGAGAATTAAATTGCCACGTTATATTATAATAATATTCATATGATGCGTTTACAAGAATTCTAAATATAATTGCTCCAGAAATGCCCCTAGCCACCGTATAGGTTCGACGACCTGAAGTATACTAAACTGTGAATAAATTGTTCATTTGTAATAACTACACCGCGACTGCCAACGATAAGAGAATTTGTCGAGATTAGCGAGTATTAGTATTATTTATATATCAAAATAAATATTTGTTTAAACCATTGTTGTGACTGCCGTCTCCGAACCCTTAAGTCTTTTAAGTTTAATGTCATTAAAGGCGGAAAGTTTCGCTCCGTCATTGCTGTTTTTTTTTTATTTCTATTTTTTCTAGTGTTAAAATTGTTGGTTATTTTCGTCAAAATTACAATTTGGTCTAAGAAACATCAAATTTAAAAATTTCATCAATCATAACATATTGCATTTTCACCCTTGGTCATTCGTAATTTTGTTAATCATTTAAGCTTTTATACAATTGACACTTTAACCAAAACAATTGTCTTATTGTTTCATTTCTAAATAGCTCTGTTAACTTGAAATATTGTAAGAAATGGAGGGTTTTTTTTATTCATATTAAAATATTATATTGTCCTCGGTCATGGAATTCAAAAATAACCGCTACCGTTGCAGTAATAGCTTATACATAGCAATAGCTGCATTACATAGTATAAAACAAAGTCCCTTTCTTTGTCCCTATTTGCCTATGCTTAAATATTTCAAACTGCGCAACGGATTTCGTTGCGGTTTTGTTTTTTAATGTATAGAGCGATTGGAGAGGAAGGTTTATATGTACAACACATGCTTAATATTGTAGGCATATTTTCATCAGCATAGTTGCCGTGCGCAAATAAGCAGTCATTTATTTTAAGACTCGAACCAGCACATGCAATATCATATATATATTTTTTGTTTACATTATAGAATATTTTAGGATCTAATTTTGATTTTATAAAATGAGCACCTGTAATTATTTCTACTTTACTTTATCCATATTTCTTTGTTTGAATATAAACTTTTATTAATTAATCCACTGGTCACAATGTTTTGGTCATTAAGCAAGTTTTTGATACAGGTCCACGCTTTTAGTCAAGTTTTGTTACGCTTACTGTATCTAATCATGACAGCAGTGCGTATAATTGCTCAAATTCTTAATTGTAGAAGTCAAACTATGGGCGTGATATATAGTGACGTTATATGATGTAATGTATACTCAGTGTTTATCATTATATCATTGTCATGAACATAGATGTACTAACGCCATTTTTTACATGTGTTCTTACTTATCACGATTCTAATTTTCTTGACTTTAGTAATATAATACTCTTTCAATGAAAATGTTCAATAGCTTATTTGTATATAAATCTATTGTGTTTTTAAGTTACACTGTTTTTTAAGTTTCACTGGTTGAAGACAATATTTTAACTGTCCCTAGCCAGTATGGTCAATTTAGTCATATTGGATGTTTGATGGTTGAGTCAAACGTTTACGTATTATTAGCGTGTTCGAATTGATAGATTAACGAATACAGAAGTTACTCAATTCAGTATATGACCTTTTTTCGTTTTTTGTTGCTACGCAGGATCGACAGTCGCCACCTGATGAAAGTGGTCACGACACCAAGACTGGCAATACCAGTGTATCGCCAACGGCACCTACCGGGATCATGGGTGTTAAGTCTCTTACGTAAATGAGCACAGTAGCCTTGTTTCGTTCACCGAACACGCAGTGTTTTACTATTCTTCTGCGGTGCAACTCGCGGATGCCTTCAACACAGTATCGGTCTCTATACCGGTAAACAGCTAATCCTTTTTAATTTTCTTTGTTCGAACTTATAAAGGTTAATTTGTTAATAAAAATATTCAAAACTTTAAAGTATAGGAAATCTTATTATTGATTGCTTAGTTTGATTTAACAGTATCACTTTTATAAAACAAAGTCACTTTCTTCCCTATTTTCTATGTATAGCCAAATTTTACAATTTACAGATCATTTGATAGGTTTATTAAAATAGATTAAGAGGAAGGTTTGTTATGATCATTATACTTTAAATAGCAGAAATCCGAAAATTTGTATAATTTCCAAATTCCAGATGTCAGTATTAGCACCTGCGGCTTGCAGCCGAAAGCCACTATACAGCTAGCTACAGGCAACGTCAAGGTTCAAGACGGCTCACTCAGATAGTGAGTGCAAATCTAGCAGATCGTTGGTCCGTTGGCTTTATCTTTACTGATCAGTAACAGTTAGTCCTTCTTATGTTTTCGCCACGAAAAGCATTGGCTGTTACATTCTTCCGTGTCGCATCACTTCTACCATTCCAGCCTTACCTAAACTTTTATATTTTTAGTCTCAGGTTCATTACGACATATCTTTGTTCGTTTCAATGGCACCAGCTAGTATTATGGTAATTAGAGACTAATTTCTCGCTGGTCCGTCATTGGAATTTTACTTTTTCATGTGCATTTGATGTGATATTAATAAACATTATTTCTTGCCATTATTGAATAAGCTCAAATTTACTAATTTTCTATGTAAGCAAACTGTGTAAAGTTTTACAGTAAACTATATAGAAATAGGTACATCGAATAAACAAATAAAGTTATAACTTTCTTTGTTCTTGACTTTTTACATACCCATCCGACGCAAGGATCATCTTACTTTTCAGACAAATAGCCGATCTGCCCAAATTGCCCTAACCAACTGGGAAACAACAATGATAATTTGTTGAGTCCCTGCAGCATTTGAACCCACGACCTCTAAAGCACACACAAATACCACTAGGCTTCGGAGGCAATATTTATTATTACTATTTCGTACAAAAGTGGGATTCAAACTATAAATTACAATCGATTGACCCAGTTTAAACTCTTTACATACCATCGATAAACAAGTTAGCTTCTCGATTACCTATCGATTCTTATCGCCGACGAAATAATTGGCGTAAAAGCAGCTAGGCTCCATTCAATTAGCCTCAACATATCCTAACAGCTTAACCAGTCCTCCCTTAAGACCTCTTGAGTACTTAAGTCCCACTCACGCAGTCGGGTAGCGACATACTACTGTGTTCCGGTTTGAAGGGCACCGTAGCAAGCGTATTTACTGAGTAAACGAGACTTCATACTATCTCACGATAGGCAAAGCGTTGGTGATACCACAAATATTGCCGATGCGTCGTCGACCCCTTCCCATCAGGTGGCACGACTGCTCGTCTGCCTGCGTAGATAATAAACCCCTCAATTGAACCCTGGTCCTGTTACTGGTCCCCTGTAAATAAGGGACCTACCGGATGGTCCCCTTAGAAGGGATCGTCTGGGTCGGTTGCCATATTCCCTTCACTTTTACACTTTTCTTTGTCTAATGTCTATTTATAACAGTACCATTAACCCTTTTTTTGGGTATTTAACCTGAAGTCATATTTAATTTCTGTACCTTGTAATGTTTTGCCATTCTCCTGGTAAATAGCGATGGCGTGTCGTAACAACATTAGGGCTGACATGGAAACGAGTTTATTGCGTATTCCACGGACGTTTTGCATACTAAATGTTGTGTACCGTTACTATGTTTCTTTTATGAGTAACGATAAATCTTTGATTGTGTCGTGTGCACACACAATTGTTGGGTTTTGACGTTTGATTAAAATGAAATTGGAACTGAATGTTATTGGTCATTGTGTTGGTTTTGGATTTCGGCTACGCGCTTTTGGAGACATTCTCATGGACTACTTAACATATGACGATGACACATAGATCGTCTAAGGTTGTACTCCAATTTGGTATCTGATCATCATCATCAGTCTGTGTTAATCCGTTGTGTGAACCCGCTAAAGGAGGAGGCGAGCTTTAGGGGAGGCATATGTCCAGCAGTGGACTAATACAGGTTGATTATGTATGTATGTATGGACATAGGTCTCCCTCTCCATTAGAGTCCATATGTCGTATGTGCATGTAAAAAGTCGGTCCACCCACCACCCGCATTGGACCAGCGTGGTGGGATACGGTCCAAACCCCTAATGGATAGGGGTGTATTAGGGAAGGCATATGTCGAACTGTGGACTAGCACTGGCTGACGATGGGATTTAAATTTTTTGCTAAACTACTTTCACTTTCTACTGAACTAACCGCTATGCACGTGTCTAGAGAGAGAAAAAAAATAACATTTCAAAGAATACTATATAAAACAAAATATATTTTGTTCTTGAATTGCCCGTCACTTGCATGAAAGTTCTGCTTCATCTAATATATATGATTAATTTAAAAAGCTGATTTGAATGTAACTTGGGAAAATTTAGGAAGAAGACTAAATTACGTAGAACCAATATTTTTAATTAGGTCGTTATGATATATTTATTACTGTCATTAACTTGTACTTCTGTAACTATTTAAATTAAATAGCCCTCAACCTTTTGGTATATGCCGCTTTGTAATTTATTTCAAAAGCATTCATTAATTTGTTATTGTATAGTGAATGTAAAAGTATCGTATTTTATTAATTACTAGCGACCTGCCCCGGATTCGCATGGGTGCAATACTGATATCTGTAAAATATTGTGTATGAATTATACATACAAAACTAGCTCTTTAATCACTCTATCTAAAAAAACCGCATTATAATCTGCGTAAGTTTTTAAAATTTTAGGCATACGTAGGGACATAGGGACAGAAAAAGCGACTTTGTTTTATACTATGTATTGATGTTTTATCACATCGTTTAGTTTCATAAAACCACTTATATTTTTAAATCTTGTTTATTTCTTGTTTTGATATGGTATTCGATCTTATTTCTTTGGTAGGTCCTCTTTTGTAGGTAACCGATTTGCGAGGTGTTAACGTGGTGCCTATTTCTTATGTAAATAAGTGTGTGTGATTATGGCACTTTACTAGCTAAGCTAATGCAGTTACTAGATAACCAGCAAAGTCACGACGTCAAACGCTTCGAATTTGGGCTGAAAGAACAGAAGAAAATCGTTTATTATCCGGTTAACTTCTGTTGGTTTATAAAATTATTATAAAAACATTGGATTGCACGTTGGGGTCAGAATATGAATGATTAATCATTAATGATGGCAGCCGTACAACCTAATCTATTCTCTTAGAGACCAAACCTGTAAGGGCCGGAAATGATGGTAATATTGTGTAATATTAACCCTGTATTATCCTAGCGTAAATATTTAAGTAGAGGCATCGGTTGTCTGTTTATTTACTCTCTACAGGAAGCCGTAACTGTATGTAAAAAGATATTGAGACCTTTATTGACTGGATAAATTGATTTACTTGCAACGGCAAGAAAAGAACGTTATTCTAATAGTTTTAATCGTTATTTTTAAAATATAAATAAAGAACGATTCGATACCTATTTTGGAATTAAAATTTCTGTTCTTCGTTGATATTAGATTTTAACGGCAATATTAACTTACTTTGTAAGGTGTCCTATACAGGATACATCCTAGAGTAATGACACATTGTTATGGTAAGTTTATTTAGACATCATCATCGTAGATATGGGTTTTGAATGTCTAATTTTCCTTAAGCTATCAACCTTCGAGCTATGACAGTATTCACGTTATTCTCCTTGATTCTAATGACATCATAAATATCTTAGATCGGCTTACGGCCCTTCTGCTAACACGTGTGATGAACGACAAACATAATATAACACCATATCACGTCAGAAGACTTAAACAATCCGTCAAGGTGCATGTTTTAGAGATATACAAACTTAAAAACAAGTTGGTAAACCTTTTTACAAAGCGGTTGTATACAAAAAACGACTTAGTTATACTTACTGTGAAGGAAACGTATGTAAAAAATCCGTCGACTCACTAACTCGCATTGGAACAGCATGGTGGGATACGGTCCCAAAATCCCACAATGGAGAAGGCGTACATTAGGGTAGGCCTATGTCCAGCAGTGGACTATCTCAGGCTGATGATGATGATGATAAAGCCTTATATATATTATATAGCATATCTTTATTATTCACGTAAACAAAAGTAATTTTTAGTTTGGCTGCTTTGTCTAAAATTGTATGTTATTTCTTATTATGTTTGTTTTGCACAAAATAATTATTACCGAATCGTTTATTCTATTTATAATCTATTTGCGAATAATCCCGAACAGAGCCGCGTTTGTAGCCTTGTGTATAAGTAAATCCATTGTTATCTGTTCATAGTAATCCCCTGTTCAATTATTTGCCCGCTAATAATCCGCGTGTTTGAACTTGCCAGCGCTAGGTTAACTGTCGGTCGACTGCATAATTGATTTATCAAATCATACGCAGAGAACAGATTTGTTTGAGGAAAATGGCTTGTGTTTCTCCGTAGGAAGATCTTAGAATAGAGTTATGAGTTTCTGATCGTGTGATCAATAATATATGTTGAGGTTATATTACGAAGAGTATTCGTAGATATACCTCTTTGGTTATTGATATTTTACATATATATGTGGGATTTAGGCACAGAAACACTGTATTGTTGTATAATTCAGACATTTATTATTTATCACATGAAAGTAACTAATATGAGTACAGTACTATCTTTTTCTTCTTTGCTGTCCAAACATCATCTTGTTCGTACCATTAATAATAAATGAAGAAGAAGGTAAAAAATCAATGAATGTAAATAGAAATACTTATTAATTAAATTATAACAGCTCTTCATTTTCCCACATACATTATGTACTATCAATTTGCTTCGTTTATGTTTTATTCACATGCAGACAGACGGAAGATTTGATTAGATAAAATTTCTGCAAATGCTTAAAAGAAATAATAAGGTTAAATTGTAAATATGTAAAAAAGATAAAGCGTGTCAATCATTTTGTCATGATACCGAAGTTTATGTGCAAAAAATTTTGAACCTTTCCGTTTCATGTACATTTGTTATACTTACAACCGGATACAATCAAATCATATGTTTAGATCACGATTACTGAACGCTTATAAAAGAAAATCTTACATATGCAAGTCTTATTATATTGAATAAAGAGATAATACGATCGTGACATTCATTTTGATAGTGAACGATACAAGTTTTAACGCTGCCACGAAACATTGGAAATTACGTCTTTTTATCACTGTAATTATATTAGCTAGGGTGTCCTTGAAACGAGAACGCTCTTACATTATTGTTTTACGGAGTATAACCGCGGTTTTACTTTCCCACTAACCCTTTTTGTACACAAAAGCGAATCTTAACCAGGTATCAAGAGTCTTGATTGAATATGAATAAATTATGATCGGAGATTAAACTATGTAGGTTTGATTCAGGGAGTGTTTCAACGTAAACATTATGTTTATGACAACGTGTTTGTTGTGCATTGTTGAAATAGCTGAACAAATGACGTAAGATGTACACGTGTTTTTCTAGCCACAATACTCTGCTTTGAATCATTGAGACATTACGAATAATGGACAAGCTGTTCACGCCAATTACTGCCTCGTTTTAAAACACTAACCGCAACAAGATAAAAATACGACTGTGGTCAAGAGCGAGTTGCATTCATATAAGACGGGTTCTGTATCATAAAAATTAATAAAACCGAGTAAGCGAGCTACTAGAATTTTCGTGTTTTATTATAAATAGTTTTAGCATGTTATGTCTCTTCTGCAGAAAATTGTTACGTAAAATTGTTAAAATTTATAGCGAAATTAGCAGTTAATTTGACTTTCAATTACTATTTTTGTTTAACTTTTCAACAATAATCGTAAAACAATAAGAACTGATGATGATTTTTAAATCGTGTCAAATTTTTCTCTTCCTGGCGTTTATAAGGTAACATGACATCAATATCGTTCAAGTTTACATCTCCAATGTAAACAAACAACCCGGAAACCCGTAAGAGAATTCAGTTCTGCCTAATCCAGCATCTTAATGTAGCTACTCGTTCTAAAAAGGCTGGGAATCGAGACATATCTGCTCTAACAATCTTTAACGAAGGGGCCACAAAAGCTCTCTGTCAGCAGATCACAAATATCGATGAGGTTCGACAAGGAATCGCCGTATCAGCTCGGCCTTTGTGAAAGATCCAACTGAGAAGATTTTACTTTGCGGAAGTGACGCCACATGGTTAACAGCCTTAAACTTTATTGGATTGGAATGGTTTGTTTCTGGTCTTTTATAATAATTTTCTAGGATAGGTTTGTTTTCTGTCTTTTAATCGAGCTCTTTGTAGTTGTTTTTGTTTTTTAATTGAACTGTTGTTAACATTTTAACAAAAGAATATATATAAACTTGCTGTTGCTCGCGACTATGTCCCTGTGGTAATGTATAAAAAAATTAGCCCAAGTTACTGCTAGTTACATCGGATATCTTCAAGTGAAAGTCCTGTCAAGATGAAGAAAGGACTAGACATTCCAGAGATTAGCCAAAACAAACAGAAAGGCAGACAAAAATTAGAAAATTGTTGTTTTGTTATATATGTTTGGTATATAATCGCAGTGTTATCATCATCGCAACGTTATCATTTATAACGGTTAATTTTGCAGTACAAACAGACACCTGATTTTATTTATTTGTATACATCATCAGCCTATTTGTCCACTGGTGGACATAGGCCTCCCCTAATGCACGCCTCTTCCATTAGGGGGTTCTTGGACCGTATCCCACCACGCTGGTCCAATGCGTGTTAGTGGGTGGACCATTTTACTTTTCAGAAAATTGGGTGATCTGCCCAAATCTGCCCTAACCAACTAGGAAACAACAATGAAAATTTGTTGAGTCACCGCAGGATTCGAACCCACGACCTCCGGTTTCTAAGCACACGCCCTTATTACACTAGGCTACGGAGGCAGCTTATTTGTAGAAATAGAACGATGCTACATTAAATGATTGTGAATCATTATATGTTATATATGTATAAGTACAGCGTACTTATGTCATCTATATCGATTGGTCGCGTTCACTTAGTTCTTTTATTCCGCAAATTGGATTTACTATGTTGCCGTTATATGTGCGGGCAGACGATAATGGTGGAGCATTATGTGTTCAGAGTTAATTTAAATGTTGCACGTTCGTTATTTTGTTATTATGGATGCGTTCACTAAACAAATTGTCTCCATTCGCTAATTGATAAGTGTTTATTCTAGTTTTGGCTTTATCTATTAGCAATGTGATTTTTTTTAAAACAATAAATGCTTTAACATATCCACCGATTGATGGATATGTTATATGTCATTTGCACCCAAAAATATGAGAAGTGTTTTAATACTATTTAAAATTGATACTTTGTTCCCAATAAAGCCTCCACGTTATCTGTGTTGTGATTTAGAAAACTAGTAGAAATTATTATTTTTCTCTAATTTTCCTTTTTACGCAGGACTCGAATCCAGTTATTAAAAATCGACAATTTCACTAGATCTCCTTGATAGTTCATCATCATCATTATAATCAGCCCTTATCAGTCCACTGCTGAACATAGGCCTTTTTAAGTGAACGCCAAGACGGCCGATCCCCTGCTACTCGCTGCCAACTTGAACCGGCTACTGCACGGAGATCGCCATCCCACCTGGTCGCTCCGTTTCCCTAAACGTGGCCTCCACTCCAGAACCTTAAGGCCCATCGGCCATCCGTTCTTCGGACCACGTGACCGGCTCACTGCCACTTCAACGAGCTAATCCTTTGCGCTATGTCGGTAACTTCCCAACTGCAATATGTGCCCGAGGTAGACATATTCATCGACAACTTCGAGAGTAACACCATCGACATTGACCGGACTCGGGAGAACGTGTTCGTTGAACATGACTTTCGTCTTGTCCAAGTTCATCCTTAGTCCGATACGTCGGGACGATTCATTTAAGCCGTGCAACATTTCCTGCAAGCACTCCAACGACTTGGCCAATATGACGATATCGTCAGCGAAACGGAGGAGTAAAAGGTACTCGCCGTTAATGTTTATGCCACGTCCAGTCCAGTCAAGGGTCTTAAAGACGTCTTCCAATGCATTAGTTAACAGTTTCGGGGATATTATATCCCCCTGTCACACTCCTCGATGCAATGGGATTGATCGCGTTTGACCCCGCTAAATCAGAACGGACATAAACGCAGCGCTATACAGACCTTTCAACACCTCGACGTATCGATAATCGACCTGAGATCGTTGAAGAGCTTCCAGAACAGCCCAGGTTTCTACAGAGTCAAAAGCTTTCTCACAGTCCACAAAGGCAAGGCACATTTAGTTGATACATTGATAGTTAATTAATAATTAATATTTAAACTCAAGTTATCTTTAGGTCGTTTATCTGAATTAGTTGCCTGTGCTTAAAATTGAACACAGACAAAACAGGACAAAGGCATGTATTGGTTGATATTCGATACATACACGTAGCGAATATGATACACTATCCTAATTCATACGATTTTCGATTCAAGCCAGTCGGTTCAAGTCCATTGTGTCGTATTACGCAACAGTCAATGTCCACCGCGAAGGTGTGCGATCGGGCGCCGGCCGACCCACTTTCCGGCGGGTCGACGACCGCGTGACGTCACGGCCTTCGCCTCTCCCTCCCCCCACCTTTCTCCACCCTCCCCTAAGGGGGCTGTTACAAACTACCCTCCCCTTCCGAGGTCACATGGTATCCGCGACTCGAGGACCGCGGACGTGCCCTTCGGTGCTCAGTGATTGCGCGGTTGAACTCAAATGACGATCTTAGGTAATTCCGACATCGATTCATTCTATTTTCGTTATCTGTACCATATACTGACTTATGTGTTGTTATTGTGTTGCGTGTTGATTGGTTTTTATTATGGTTATAGATTATGTATATGTTGTCACTATTTGATGGGAACGTTTCGCGTATTCTGCGATTGAATTTATTGAATTTTCCAACCGATTGCTCGGATGCGATAAGCGGAGACCGCATGGAAATCATTCGAAGTTTGCTGTATGAAAATATTTTTTGTCAGCAACGTTTATTTAAAACTAATAAGCGCAGTAAGATTAGATTCGCTTAATAAAATAAATGAACATACTTTTTTTATTATGTAATTAAAAATATTATATTATACAACGAGGAATGTAAAAGCAATGACTTTGAGTCTAAAATTGCTTTGTCGTATACATACATATTATATAGCATGAATATTTCTTTTTATCTAAACAATTTTAGGACTCGCTTTATTACGTAATATTAGAGCGTTCCTTTTACAGCTTATATTTTGCTATATTCTTAAACTTGTGTATCTATTTTTGACCATCAGTAGTAGGTTAATCCCTTTATTGCAAATATTATTACTATCAGAAGCAATGTAAAATTTCGAGCTATAGGAAAACGCTCGCTCGGCCTTGGAGCTTATCGTCGTGCGACCGTCGAAGCTATAGTACGTTTCTTTATTCAGTCTTGTGCGAGTTATCCTTGAACCTAGGCAGGCAATGTACCATTGCGTACTGCTTCCCGTCTCTCGTGTTACGCAAAGTTTCGTGAGTAGTCTGTGATATTTATTTTTACATATCAAATCCACTAATTTACGGACTTGGCTTTGTAGTTTTTTTTTTCCAGTTACATAAAACACATATAAATACATGAAAGATATAAAATATACTATACCAACTTAGTCCGCCCGTGATCATGGATGCAACAAAGAGTCCGAAACGTTGGGATTAAATATATATATAACTTACGCGACAAATCTATATACTAGTTGATTTGATATGTATAATAATCGCGTAAATAAAAGAAATAATTATATACTTTTACGTTTACATTGTCTCGAAATAATGCTTGTAATAGGTTTAGGATTTTGAATGCTTAATTGTGCCATGACTTGTATGTAATAGTATCATGTCATTTCTAATAGTGGAAAGACATTAAGTGATTGGGTCGCGATCACCAAACGTCATTTGTTTAGCTGTTTGCATAAAACGATGACGTTACCATGTGACTGTGATGTCATATGGTAACGTCAATTTCGTAAGAAGTGAAATGTAACAATAGACAAAGAACTCTGTGGTTTAATCAATTAGGTACCTCATGTTTTCTCATCGATATGACATCAAACGTTTTAGCAAAAATAAAATTTTGAAATTGAACTTTATGTATATAGATTCCAATCTTATTTGCTTTTGATATAATTTAATTCAGCCTAGTGGTGGGTAGCAAGGGTGTGTGCTTCAGAAACCGGAGGTCGTGCGCTCGAATCCTGCGGGGACAACAAATTTTTCATTGTTATTTCCTAGTTGGTTAGGGTAATTTAGGCCGATCACCCAATTGTCTGAAAAGTGAGATGCGTCAGATGGGCATGTAAAATGTCGGTCCACCCAACAACCCGTATTGAACCAGCGTGGTGGCTTACGGTCTAAAAACCCCCTACTAGGGAAGGCGTCCATTTATGGAGGCCTATGTCCAGCTGTGGACTAACACAGGCTGATTATGATGATAATAATTTAAATCAACATTCTAATACACGTCCTTTAACTGTTTAATGTTTTTTTGTCTACCGTTTAACTTATTCCTGCGTAACTATAATAATATAATGGAAGTTCCATTATGTATTATGGCAATTACTTAGACAGCCTTCTAATTTTTTCCCTTAAATATGATTGCCATAGATACGGAAATGTATAAATATTTAATCATAAAGGCTAATTCTTAGTCATAATTATGCTATTCAGTTTAGCCTCCTTAGAGATCCTATCGTTTAATTTACCAATAGTTCAAAAATGTCTTAACCAGCAAGACATCCAGCAATCATATTTGAATTTTTTAACTTACAAATTTCTATAGCACTCTTAACAGTTAATCTACATGCACAATAGATTTAACAGCAACCAGAAGATAAAAGGACTTTTTATGGATTTTATCGCGTTTATTTTTACATTTTAAATTCCGTCTTTGATGACATCTCAGTCTATCCCGTGACAACGGCCGCTGGAAATTGTTCTAAACGTCGAGAATTTAAAATGTTAAATAGACGCGATAAAATCCGTAAAAAGTTCTTTTATTTAATACTGTGTAGTATTTGCTTGTTACTTGATTAATTATTTTGTTATATATATATGCTCAACTTATATACGAAGTACGAAATCTATATTGATTTTCAGATTTACGATATCACATGAAAGCTATCAAATTGAGTTACATGAATAACATAAACGCAATGAATTAACTTTATGAATGGTATCGCCTCTCTTGCACCCTTGCATTAGCTTAGAGCGAGAGGAAGTAGTACACTGCTGACGTTACTAGAGCTTTCAGACGTGACCTAGAGTACACTGAATTACTGGGACATTGCATTTTCAGGCATTGTGAAGTTAATTATGTTTTAATGTATTGATGAGGACTGAATATTTATCAGTAGGTTTTATGCTTAAGTTCACTATCTTGTGTTGTAATAACGTAACTTTAAAAACTAACTTAGATTGAAACGCTTTTATGTATTGTACGTCAGCTTATGCAAAGCTGAATACATTTTTGTTATTTTTTTTTGTTGAGGCAAAAATAAGGCACGTTTTTATTACCTATACATCTTTGCAAATTAACCAAATTGGAGTGTCTGTTTCTAACGTCAAAATAAGCGTTTTTTTAATAATTACATTGTGATATAACCGATATATATATTACAAAACGTTTTTTTCAATTTTCGTCTTCTTAATCCGGTCTAATTTCTGGAATGGAGGGTCGATTTTGACGGGTTTTACTGGAAGACAGCTGATATAACTGGGAGTTATTAGGCTATTTTTTGAATACACAAATCCTATATATATTTTAAATATAGCCATAAATAGATATAGTATAGATATAAGGTATCGCTTCTGTCTTTCATTTTATATTAAGCCAGGAAACAAGGCAAAAAGGCTATTAAAATTTGTAACGACCATATTAACCAGAATGACGCTAACATATTTCCCGTTACAGTTTGTAATTTGTTGCCGTGATAGTTTCGAAACTAGCTGTCGCAAATTGGTTTCTGACGAGGTGTCCATCTACTGACCTGGCTTCGAGTGGCTATTAGGTAACTGAAAGTGCATAGTTGCAACTTATTTAACGACCTCTACGACCTTCGCAGTTTGTTGGTTGACTTGGCGAAATTTTCATCTTGAAATAGCTGGTTTGGTTTGTGTTACATCATGTGTGGTTTTTTTTTTCAAATTTTAGTTGTTGATATAGGGATAGAAAAGATGGACAAACTAACTTATACGTATGTTGTAGGTTGGATTTAGCAAACACTGTAAAACTCCTTTGTAAATAATAGTAGTAATCATGAACTAGTTTTATCTGCAACATCGAAATGTTGTAAGGGGAAAATGTGTACGTTTGTATAAATAAATTGCATAAAACGTTTAAGTTTTGAAGGAACCTTTGTTTTTATAAGGACAGTGCTAAATTACACATTCTGATAATTTTTATTCGTTCTTAAGTTATAAATAAATTAAAAAGTGTAACATTTTAGTTAGAACATCATTATGTTGTATTTTTGTTTTTATCTTATTATTTTTTTTCGATTGGATTGTAATGTGTTCGCAATATTTTTTATATCAATGGATTTTGTACTTTTTAGGTGACTTATAATATGTTAAAAGTTAATAAATAAACAAATATTTAGTAAAAATAACGGAAGCAATTTTAAAATTGATAAACAGATTATATATGAATTACAAGCGATAACCTATATATTCTGTAGTGATAACGTATTATTTCGAAACACGTTCTATTCAACAGATACGAGCATTAAAGCTATAGATATAGGAAATTATGTTTTTGTGGCTGCCGTACGTCGATTGTATTTAAAGTTGGATGACAGATATATATTAGTTCTTTCTGTTTAGGGCAGTTGATTACTGATACATATGATATTATTTATAAAAAAGGCTATTTGGATTAAGTCGATACCGATCTCCGCTTTTCTATTCATAACACGTACTTGTACAACTGAACGCGTGTTTTAGGTTAAGGCCCTTAATAATCTAAATCGTCCATGGTCCGAGACGTGTATTAATTAAATTGCGTTCAGTTTATTGTTTTGAAGTAACTAACTACGCTGGCAATATGGTGAGTGCTTTCCATTCGTTATTACTGATGTCTCGTGTACCTTTGAGTAAGCTATTACTCTTTATGCGCTATTGTCTGCATTTTAACGCTGTCATCTAATTTTCTAAAGAGTGGGATTTACTTGATGGTTATGTTGTTTGGTTTGGTATCGTTGTTATAATTGAAATGAGGTGCAAAGTACTGAGGATTTGTATAAGAGTCAGATGAAGAGCTGGTTCAGTAATTATCGAATAGTATTAAACATAACAATTGCTGATTGCGCGGTTTGATGAAAACCAAAATTGAAAATAGTGAAATATTGAGTAATGTGATTTTGCTACAATACTGAGAAGTTTAATAGTTAAAATTTTTACATTTGAGGTGTGAATTGATTCTAAATATATTTCCGAAGATTTAATGTACAGATACCATAGCCATTGGGTTAAATGCAGGCATATAAACACCTCATCTCTAGTTTTATTTTTAATTTCCCATCAAGAGTTATTAGTTACTATGCGGCTGAATGCGTATGCGACACATTGTTTAAAGATTACAAATAAAGTATTTTTGACCTTTTTCTTTGCCTAATTACAATAAATGTTTAATAAAATAATCATTTTTAATATATGAACTTTAAAGTAATTTTAGTTGTATATCTATATCTATAGAAATGTTTAAAATCAAAATTTTAAATTACGTACAGTATATTTTGTATTTAAAGGGAATTTTTATACCAAAAGTTTATCATTATCGTTGTCCTTTTAACAATAATTGATACGTCACCTTCAGGTGTGAATTTTAAATGATCGTAAGCTTTCCTCGTGGACAGTAAATTGACCTACTTAATTGCAATCGTAATTTTTTATAAAACTCGTGTGCTGATGCATCTATCTTTATTGCACGTACTTCCTTATATGTTATACTTCTAGTAAATTCGAATAATTGGGCAGTGATAACGAATTTTTCGAATTTACAAACTGCCTCCGTTGCTTAGTGGGTTGTTAACAATATTTTTATTGTTGTTTCCTAGTTGGCTAGGGCAATTTGGGCCGATCACCCTATTGTCTGAAAAATAAGATGATCCATGCGTCCAATTGCGCATGTAAAAAGTCGGTCCACCCACCAACCCGCATTGGACCAGCGTGGTGGGATACGGTCCAAAACCCCCTGATGAATAGCGGTGTATTAGGGGAGGCCTATGTCCAGAGCAGTGGATTATGACAGGCTGATGATGATGAAAACGAATTTTCTGTTTGAAAAATATGAGCGTCACACTATTACAACTTGGTACTGTTTTCGTTTCGTTAATATCCCCGAGTTTTCTGTGATCAATCGATTTTTAAAAGCGCTGATAAGACATGGCGGCCTTTCTCCAACTTGGCGCTTACTTAAAGCGGTCAAAGTAGATCAAGTCAAGAGGAGGCTGCGTGGCATTCGGCCAATGTCTCTTAGGGGGCTTTAGGAGCAAACAAAGCCCACTCGATCGACAAAACCTCCATTGTTTAGTACGTAAAGTGCAAAACAAAAGGACGCCCCGACTCTTATTCATGTATCGATGCTTAAGTTAAAGGCTTGTGACGTTCTCTTTTGTCACGATCACAATTGACCCTAATGCGCTGTGTGAGTAATGTGCGGTGTATTATCTTGCTTCAGTTGCTAATAATATTACCATTTACGCTATATCAGAACAATTAAAATATATTCTGTTAGTCGATTTCGATCACAGCTGTCTATACCAGGGATATATGTGCCATTTTACAAGGGTCAAGTTCTGCACGCTGCAGTCAAAATTATAAGAAACCAAAATTTTTCAGCAAACCATATCTTGACTGCAGTGTGACTTTTAGGTTTTGGAGAGCATTTGCCGGTCGATCTGCTTGAAAACCTGATAATTATGTTACTAGTTAAAAGACACGGACGTGATAAGAGCTTCAAGAATTGCTAGGGCTAATGGTGATACTAGTTGGATTAAACCGGTCGTATCTTGAGAGCATGATTGGAAGGGGGCAAGAATAGTAGGAGATGGGACTTATTGTGAATAAATTTGTTACAGAGGAGGGCGCGATGCGCTCGCCCAGCGGCGTGGTGAGATGGGCGCAGTGCAATGTGGCCCCCTTGACGGACTACGCGAGGGTCGCCCATGCACCGGTCGCGACTCCCGCCTACCTGCACGACGACCGGATCAACCAGCGACTTGCATTCTGGTATGATGTCCGATGAGTTATAGTGATAGTTTTTGACATAACTGCCTCCGTAACCTCCTGCGGGAAATTATCCACTTTTCATCGCCGTTTGTTAGTTGGTTAGGGCAATGCGAGCTTATCACTTGATTGCCTGTGTTGTGAGAGAAAAAGTTGGTCCTGCGCTATAATGCAAGGGAGATGACTATTTGTTTCGTGCAACTGTGTTTGCACGTACATGTGTGCACTATAGTGTCCGCCGCAATCAAGGATGCTTTTTTTCTCAAAAATGCCGGATCTTTGTAAAAAGTTTATCCTCAAGGGCATTATTAGTAATACATATCAGGCGTTGACATTTCCTGTGTACTTTCTGAGGCCAATATGCTAGAAGCGGTTTTCACCCGTTTTGGTGTTATCGTTTATGATGTATAGTAGCTAATTGTGGTTAGAAACTTTCTAGATGTAATTATTTCTTGGATAACTTGCTAGACCAATTGGGTCTACTTGGAACTGCTCCATACCTATTGGGGCCGTTAATTAACCTGACTATTCATTAAAAAAGTTTACAAATGAACATACATTGCTTAATGTAGACTTTTATACTTTGAATTGCAACTTGACAATCTTTGCACAAGCCTTTATACAATGTTACAATCATCGCATTACAGGCAGGGGGACATAACATCACTGGACGTGGACGCAGTTACGAATACCACAACGAGACCCTCTCGGAATGCAACGAAATCAGCGAGAGAATAATGCAGGCTGCTGGGGCAGAGCTAAAGGAGGAGATTGTCTCAAGGGCCATTGGTAGGACCCCTTTTCTTACTGACTTAATGTTTTAACTTGCTAATTTGTAAGTAAATTTGTTGGTAAGGATTGAATTCGTATTGCGTAGTGATCGTTTATACTTAAAATCGAGAATCTAATATCATATTCTATAGTCAGACAATTCAGATTCGAAATAGCTGTAAAGAAGTCACTCATGTTAACATAGTAGCGTCATATATCTAGCTAATTATTAGACTAATGACAAAACCATTTGTACGGCTCCACTTCGTTACTATGGGTTACTTTGTTCCTAATATTTCAGTCTATTTTGGCTCAACTAATGTATGTCTGGAAGCATTACATATTGGTGTAATGCTTATTATATATGTTACCATTAGGTTGCTATTTATTTTATTTATTTATTAACACTTTATGTACAATAACAGTACAATGGCGGACTTAATGCCAAAGGCATTCTCTACCAGTCAACCATTGGAAGGTGCAGAAAGTTGAGTAGGTGCTAAATAAAAAAAGGGAGATTAATATGCTTGAATCAAGTTTCAAAATGTATTAACAACAGTATATTATAATATAATAAATAATACACATACGTATACTACAATATACATAAAACTTATTACAATACAATACATACATGATTTATATACATACATAAATACATACGTACATATACATAATATACTAAATATAAATAAATAAATTCAAAATGATAAGTTTAGCTCTTATTGTTATAAAGACTAGACAAATGTTCACGAATTTTACGCTTAAAGTCGTTGAGATTTTAGCCATCCTGATTTCCGAAGGTTATGTCGTTTACAAATATTTCATGTCTTAACTACTTGTCAGCGTGTGCAGCAATAGATTTCATTCTCCGATGCTAACGATCGTTAATATCTTAACATTTGGCACTTAATTCACTATTATATTCAGTAAGTCAACGATTCTGATCGAAACATTATATTGAATTAGTTTTTCAAGTGGTAAAGTATTCGTCATAATAAAATTTTACCATTGAATTAATCCATTGGACGGAATCGTGAAATGTTTCATCATATACTATGTTTGTATCATATACTTGTTTAAATACAATAACATATATATTAATACGGCTATGGTATGGTATGGTATGGTATATAATAAAAATATTGCAGCCGTATTAATTATAATATGGTATAATTAATACGGCTGCAATATTTTTATTCTCTTTATTGCGATATTCATTGGTATCTTTCACATATTGTTAACATTAACAATGGAAGCTTAAGTCATCTTATTGTTATTAAATAATCTTATCCGATGACCACACTGGATTATTACATTTTTCTTTATTTTTAATGTCCATTGTTCAATAAGTGTTTTATGTTTTATCAAAGATAAAGTCCTATTTATTTGATCATAACAAATGTAATTAATGTAACAATGGCCGAAATTGTGATTAAAAATTTTCTTTCCTTGCGTAACATAGTTATATAAATTTTAAAATAATGGTGAGTAATTAATAGCTCTTACTATTTTGTGCTTTTATTTTTTCCTATTGGTTAAAACATATTAGCAGATTATCAATGATGCAAATAGTCTTACTTTCGGATGGGCGTGTAAAAGATCATCGTCTGTTGTCAAGACCACCTTTGGCAGACTTTATAGGATAATGTAGTGGTAAATAACGCATCCATCGATTGCAGTTTTACCTCGCACTGCTTAAAAAAAAACTGTTTTTAGATTAATATAAACGAATTAGTATCTATCGCAATTATGATAACTTTTGAAAAAGTGCGAGTAGAAAATAAATTAAAAAATATTACGGAGTTTTATAGTATGTCAGACTTTTCTAATGACTTGCAGGATAGTACGATGACCGATACTTGTTATGACATACGTTACCTTTTGTACGTGTGGCCTTCATTTTTAGCAAAAAATGTGGGCCACCTAGTTCGTGGGGACGGGAGCTTCTCGCGAACTCTGTTTTAGATGAAGCTTAGTAAAGACATTGGTTTGGAAGCATTACGTCATTGACAAATATGACTCCTGTTCTTGTTTGGTTAAGGACATATTTTCTGTTTTCCTTGCAGAGTGCCGCACTGGCGAGGTGGTGGTGACACCGGGGTACCAGCTCCGCTGCCGGCACATCATCCACACGGTCAGCCCCAAATACGTGGCGAAATACCACACGGCATCGGAGAGCTCGCTTCACAATTGCTACAAGTAAATACGGTGTCAACAGTTTAATTTTCAGTTCAGATGTAGATATGAACCTTTGGGTTTGCCGATAGTCGTAGGTTCGAATTACGTGGGGAAATAAGTTTGTGTTATCGTTGTTTTCTGGTCTGTTAGGACAATTTGGGCTGATCACCCAATCGTCTGAAAAGTAAGATGATCCATGCGTCAGACACGCATGTAGAAGTTGGTCCACCACCGACCAGAATTGGACCAGCGTGGTGGGATACGGTCCAAAAACACCCTTAAGGAAAAGATTTGCACTAGGGGAGTCTTATGTCCAGCAGTGGACAGGCTGATGATGATGATGAGTTGAAAAACAAGGATATGTGATGCATCTATATTAAATACAGATTACACGTCCGTAAGACATGTACTAAATACTGGCTAGGCGATATTTGACAACTTTATTTGATAATTCTTTTATACTTCTCGTATATGAAAATGCAGTATGGTTATCATGTTAATAATAACACATAAACTTATGTCAATATGCGTGAATTACGTTTACAGGAACGTGCTTCAAGCGGCGAGCGAGTTGGGCACGCGTTCCCTCGCCCTATGCGTTTTGAGTTCTCCAAGGAGGAATTTCCCACCGGACGTTGCTGCACACGTCGCTCTACGTAAGTTTAAAATAGTAATAATAACAATACCTGCCATACCTCAAATAAGTATTTACGACATTTCCGTCGTTGCCTATATCCTAGTCGAATTAAAGATAGAATTTATGGAAATGAAGTCTGTAGTCAATTTCCATTGATGCAAAAACATATGGCAGCTCAGTTAAACATCGTCTTTAAACAATAAAACGTGTTCGCTTGTTATTGTATTTATTGGAGGCATGAGATCAATGTCCTTGCTAGGATAAGATTATCAACCCGCAGTAGCGGCCTTGATATTAGGTTTTGCCGGTGGCCTCCTTGCGATCGTTATAGGAAGAGACTTTTATGAACTGATCACTCCTCCTGTCTGCCTCTACATTGTATCTGCTATGCGATCCCAATAAGTTGCGTGGGTTAGGGAGAGCGGCCTACGAAATACCGAAATTTTTGTTCCTCCACGTCTCTTTCTGCAGAGGGCTGGGATAAGCATACCTACCACTTTGAATCTATCTCCTTCATCGTCCAGGGTTTTACCAAAGTGGACGTGTCTACTCGCTTGGAGCTGCCTCCACGGTTGACCTTATTCCTTAGGCTGGCCAGGTTCTTAGCCTCCCGCGTTAGACCTGGCCGCTGATTAGGCTTACTACAATAAAACATGGGTAAAACTGTGCTGACAAACTATAATTAGAAAAATTCAAGACTACGTTTTAACTCAATTCAAAGTCGAATAATACGGTCGTATCCAACGAATACTTACGTCGTAGTTCAGCTAAGAAAAACATGAATTTAACTACATGGATCTACAGGCAGTTCTTATACATATCATACAGTGCATTGATGTTTTAAATGTTATCTATTATTTTGCTTGGATCATTGTATCAAAGTGTATCACGACTAGAGTGTCCGCATAAAATCATATTTGATCTGTGCTTTCTGTGATCACTTCATCAGCCTGTGATAGTCCACTGCTGGACA
Organism: Lamproptera curius; assembly: GCA_029286875.1. Classification (NCBI taxonomy): domain Eukaryota; kingdom Metazoa; phylum Arthropoda; class Insecta; order Lepidoptera; family Papilionidae; genus Lamproptera; species Lamproptera curius. The sequence goes on along the minus strand of JAGSMT010000101.1, from coordinate 533,866 downwards.
AAGGCCTACCCTAATACAACTATATCCATTAGGGGGTTTCGGGGACCGTATCCCACTACGCTGATTCAATGCGGGTTAGTGGGTGGATCGACTTTTTACACGCCCATCTGACGCATGGATCATCTTACTTTTCAATCAATCGGGTGATCGGTCCAAATTGCCCTAACCATCTAGGAGGCAACTACGAACATTTCTTGAGTCTCCGCAGGATTCGAACCCACGACCTCCGGTTTCTGAAGCACACTTCCTTACCACTGGGCTACGGAGGCAGCACAAAGAGCTTATTGATATAGAGTTGATAAAAGAGCCTCGTCCCCAGAGTCCATCCGCCGCCACCTGGAGCAGGCGCCGCAGCCGCGCCTCGTGGTGCTGGTGGGCGGCGGCGTGGAGCTGTCCCCGCTCCTCTCCTTGGCCGCGCTGTACTTCCCTCGCAGCGCGCAAGAGGCGCTCTCCGCCGCCGCGCGCCTCCCGCACCACCACCACCACCACGAGCGGAGGATACGCATCATACACAACCCCCACTCCAACTCCGATAGCGGTGGTGAGCTACCCTCTCTGTCATTTTTTACATCAACGTTATCACTAATACACCCCTATCCGTTAGGTTTTGGACCGTATCCCACCACGCTGGTCCAGTGATTGATTAAACAAGTATATTAGAACGGTTGGCGATCCAATGATGCTGTTAAAGATGGTAGGTCCCTATTCCTTCCTTACAGGGGCCGTCTGCGATAGTACCACCGCGGTGCGTATTTCTGCCGCAAAACTTTGTAAAGGATGAAAGCAGCCAACGCATTTACGTCCACATTATCCTATGACGCATTGTTAACAGCGCGTTAATGATACCACTGGTATTGTCAATGACTTTGGGCGTCGGTGACCACTTTGCATCAGGTGGCGCAAAAAAAACTGCTCGTATACCTTCGTATGCGATAGAAAAGAAAGATCTACCCGCCTTCATATTGGCATAAAAGAGCGTTAAGGCGAAAAAGGGAAGGAAGATGATTGCGTAACGAATTTGCGCGACCTAAACAAACGCGCAAACAGAAACAATTTTTTTTGTTTTATTTTGGCCATGGCCTTGGTGGCCATGTATCTGACTCAACCATCAATTTTAATCATTAACACGTTGTTATATACTAGTTGGTAGCCCTTACTTTACCAACATACTATGGTTTTAAAACGACTTATGTCAATATAGCCTGATCGGCTCTTTTAGTCCATATTATGCATAAAATTCGCTCTGCGTATAAATTGCTGTTACGGTAAATGTTGATGGAATAAATGCCTTCCCGTGATAATTTTGAAAATAGCTAAGGGAGAGAAAAAGTTAGTCATAGAACTCATCGTTATTGTCTTACACGAAAATGTATTTTATACGCAACTAGCTACCCGCCCCGTCTCCGCACGGGTGCAGTACTGATGTCTGCAAAATTTATGGAATAATTAATATATTTAAACATGAAGTATGCATATGAGCCTTCCTCTTAAATCACTCTCTGTATTAAAAAAGACCGCATCAAAGTCCGTTACGAAGCTTGAAAGATTTAAGAATACATAGAGATATAGGGACAGAGAAAGCGACTTTGTTTTTACGATACTAGCGATCCGCCCCTGTTTCTATCGCGAACTATGCTGATAGAAAATATACCTACATCCTACAAAAATCACAACGTCGTGCGATTAAATTACAAATGCTGCCAATACCGTAAAAGACAGAATTAATCTTCAATAAAGTCCATTATCTACGTTTTAAGAATAACGCGCAATAAGTATTTTAATGTGAACGTTTTAAAAAATTGCAACCGGGAACATTCAAAGCTTATTTAATATAATACAGCTTAAGTTCAATTAAAAGTTATTGCATTAAAAAATCTTCATTCAATTTACTTAAAACGTAAGATGGACGACATTTTGATGAAATGAATACCTTAAAAGTTATCAGAGATTTAAAATGCGGCGGCAGAAAACGCGAAGCAATTTCGTACGGAGAGCATGTTGTTACCAGCTTGTATTGCGAAAATAGTTGGTCATATTTTTTTGTTAAGAAATATGAAGTCGGCTCTTTCCCATAAGCCGAAATGTTTTCCTTATTCTAGATTTCTAACTAAATCAAATTTGAAGCATTGATTTTAAACATGTCTTAGTCCGATATCGTTTGTAGATAATAATGCGCTACTTATGAAAGATAGATTCGTATCGTATAACAAATGGTTTTGTTTTCGTTTGTTTTGGGGATATTCCTTCGATATAAATGTATTTTGTCATGATGTATGTCGTCAAACCCACCAATCCTGACCAGCGTGGTGGGATACGGTCCAAAAACCCCCTAAAAATGTAGAAGGCGTGCATAGGGGAGGCCAATGTCCAGCAGTGGACTAACACAAGGCTGATGATGATGATTATGATGTAGTAAAAAGCTTTCACAAACAGTCGCAGTGCTTACATTGACTTTGAAATATTTTCTTGAATGTTTAATAGGCCTAATAAAATATGATTTCTTGATCTGTTAGATCTAAGTTAATATTACACAATTTAATTGTAACTTTTAAAGCCATAGTTTTATATTAAAGTTACTTGAAAACCTTAAAATGTCTTTTAATTTCTGGTTTTGACTCATATACGCCATTCTTTTCCAAAAAATGCAAGGTTAAAAATAGTTTGAAAGCGCAAACAAGTGTTTATAATGTAAACCATATTACAAACCTTATATTTTTTAGAGTTATTTAATATTATGCATATTTATAACATATTAACCACTATTAAAAAAACGCTTCAAAATCTGTACGTACCGTTAAAGATTTAAGCTTTCATAGCGAAGGAAGTTCATTTTATATAATAAGTTGTGATGCATTAACAAGTTATATATGATCTCAACCTATTTTAATATCAATTAATTGTTTCCTATATACGTTAAAAATAGCGTTCCTGTTTCTATTCCTAAGGACAGGTTTTGTGGTTTACAACAAATGCGTCATTAAATCGCACGATATAGATAAAAATAGTTTTTCCTGTTGATTCTTCGACACAGACAAACCCATAGCCGTTAAATAGTATGCCGCTTATCTGATATAGAGCCGGCTTAGCGCTATCGTGTATTGACGCATTCAGTCGATCGATATAACACCACTTGACCGTTTGTCTGTCAGTGTTGCCGCGTTTTGTGCACGGTCCAAGGTTCGATTATGGACGTCGAGACTAGCATTAATATGGAGTTGAAGGGACGGCCTCGTGGTATGTAAATGTATCTCTAGTTTGGTTTAAATTTAAGTTTACGTTTGTGTCTATGGATGACTTTATGGCAAGATAATTCACGATATCTGTGATAGTGACTGACGTGCAACGAATGTTTATTATATTTTTTGGTGGTTTTGTTTGATTTGATTGATGAAGGAAATATTTATATTTCACGTTTTGTCACAATGTTTACCAAAAAGTATCTATTATGAAACCGGCTCTTCTATTCTGTCACAAGCGATTTGATTTTGATTCGAGCGATTGTGATTTTAAAGTTGAAAAAATGCATATTTTATAAAAAAATTGCCCCCCTTGGAGTAGAAATATCGTTGAGTGTTTGACAGTTTAGCGTTTAGCAATGTAAAATAATTTGTTTTCTCCTTATGAAACTCCATATTATTTGGCAAAAGTATGAAATTTATGTCGTGAACGGTTCTGTGTTTTCGTTGACTTCTGCGACACCCATCAACCCGCATTGGACCAGCGTGGTGGGATACGGTCCAAAAACCCCCTAATGGAGAAGGCGTGCATGTGGGGTGGCCTATGTCCAGCAGTGGACTAACACAGGCTGGTGATGATGATTGCAACTTTAATTACTTAAAAACTATAGTGTTTAGGCATTAACCTAATATTCGGTGCCTTCCATTATGACATTAAAGTAGTAAATGATAATATAAGTTATTACATTGTTATTGAATAACTTCTATCACGTTTTGTTTACGAAAAACAGTTTATTGTTATTAATTTATATAAATACTAGCGACCCGAAGCTTCAGGAGCTATGCTCATAGAAAATATACCTAAAATATTAAGCATGTGTTACACATATAAACCTTCCTCTTATATCACTCTATGTATTAAAAAAAACCGCATCGAAAGTCGTTACGTAGTTTGAAAGATTTAAGCATACATAGGGATGTAGGGACACAGAAAGCGACTTATGTTTCATACTACGTAGTGATTATAAAAATATTAATATAAAATTTTACATCTTTTTGGAACCATTAATATTGACAGTTGATTTCGTACAATTTATTTCGAATTCACGAAATTTCTTATTAATTTTGTTTTTATCTTACATTTTCCTTTAGTTCTTTGTGACACATTTACGTGACTCATTACGTACGCATAGAGTAAAATTTTTAATTGGTATGACCCAACTCTCGCTTATTATTCAGCCACAATTGTTTGGAAAGCAAACACACGTTCGCAGTAAAAAGATTATAATCATCTGTACCAAGATTAGAACGATGACCTATGAAAAGTTTCAAGTAGGCTATCGGATTGTTTTTTCTGTTTTGTTGTCTTTTGATGGTTTTCCTTTATTAAGACAAAAGAAAAATAAATATCTTTTTTGAACACAGGAAAGCAGATCAATTTATAACTTTTATTTATCCCACCACAGGCATTATTTGTACTTTTATAAACGACTAACTACCCCCTTATCCCCCTTGTGGGTGGAATTTTGTAAAATCCGTTCTTAGCTGACCTCTACTCGGTGAAAGGAATATTCCTACCAAATTTCAAGTCGCTACGCCTTTTGGTTCCAGAGATATCGTGATGAGTCAATATATTGGTAGGAATCTGTTTTATATATATATATATAGATTTCAAAAAGCACAAGGCAGTCTGTTTGTAATATTCTAACAGATTTATTCGACCAGCACCACTGTTATTAAAATCATTATTTATTTGAAGGTTATAGCCCAGAGGTCTGTCGAACGCCTGTCGAATTTTAATAGCAATATTCTTTATTAAGTTAAGCTTGCTATTCGATTAAATTGGTTTTCGTTTTCGGTTTGTTTACTTAACCATTGTATTTCAACAGTAGATGTATAACCTTGTAGGTAGCCATTGTTTTATAACTTTTCTTTATTTAAAGTAAGTTTTTAATTTGTTATTTTTTTCATTATCGTCATAAGCCTGTTTTAGTCCACTGTTTGACATAGGCCACCCCTACTGCACGCCTTCTCCATTAGGCGGTTTCTGGACCGTATCCCACCACGCTGGTCCAATGCGGGTTGGTGCGTAGACCGAATTTTTACATGACCATCCGACGCATGGATCGTTATTTTTGTATCTATTTTAATTTGGTGACTTGTGTTATTTAATAAATGAGTTATAATCGTTTAGAAAGACAGCTAAATATATAGCAAAAATAGCTTCTATCAGGTCAGCACTAGAATTTTAACCGTAGACTTAAATCTTTGCATAAGGTCAGTAAGACGGCTTATTAACAAAAATAGTATAATAAATGAGTTAAGCCGCCTGTAGTAAGAGTCTACGTATTCATTGTGATTATTGTCAAGATGAGGTTTAAATTAAAAATTTTATGACGCATATCGTGTAACTAGTTAAGAGTTCATTTTAGGATATAAGTTATAACTCAATTACTAATTTCCAAAGAGAAATGTTTTCGGAAACATTGATTTTGTCCTGTAGTATGGTGGACGTTGTGACGTCATTAGCATCAATAACTAGTTACGGATGCAGATAACTAGTTTCGAGTAAAATTAAAAGTTAACTACCTATTGTTGCTAAGTACTTATGGTTACTAGCTATTGTTGAAAGCGTTACTCGGGTGAGCTTGGTCAGTAGAACGTATGCATATATGCACAATTCGTATGTAACTGTATAGTTGAAAACGTGTGTATGTGCACAGTATCTAAACGAAATAACTAGTTTTACAGTTTTATAAGCGACATCGTTCACATAACTGGTTTCCTTTCGTTTCTCCACACCACTAATGTAGCTGAGGTCTCGTCCCACCTGGGCAACTCCCGATTCATGCATGCTAACGGGAAACCACAATGTGATGGCCCCAGCCGAGGTTCCCCCCGGGGGCCCTTTGTGCTTCAAGTCTCTCTGTGGGGAGACGCTCTTGTGGTAACGGGCCACCCACATCGTAAAATTCTAATCGGTTTGTTCTACAGAGCAGCAGATGCAGTAAAAAAAAACACATGTTATGTAACAATCGGCACCGGCTACGTACGCCCACATCAGTCCAACTTCGCACATTATTCTTTTATCTAGTGCAAACAATAGCATGCGTAAAGCAGCAGACATAATGAAGTGGAAACAAAAATTAACCAATCCAATAGCTATCCTTATCAAAGTGATTAAATTTTTTGTAGACTAGGAACCGTTTATTTTACGTTTATTTCTAATGACCACTTGACTTAACTTCCCATTTTATTATTAAATAAAATTACTTTACGGATTTTATCGCGTTTATTTTACATTTTAATTCCCGACGTTTCGAACACTTTCCAGCGGCCGTGGTCACGGGTAGACCTGGGGTTAAAATGTAAAATAAACGCGATAAATCCAAGTAATTTATTTAATAATTATAATATTCGCGCAAGCAATAGAAATTCCCATCTTTAACTTTGAATAAGTGATTATCTATCTTCTATAGACATAAAAGAGATTCCCACCTATATATTGAATTATCACGATATCTCTGGAACCATAGGGCGTAGCGACTTGAAATTTCGTAGAAATATTCATTTCGCCGAGTAGAGGTCAGTTAAGGGTCGGGGGTTGCTAGTATTATATATAATACTGCACTGTATATAATGCTGTATATTATTATACCACGATTTATGAATATAGTATTTTTATCTTTACTCCCTTAGTTATCCATATATCCCAATCACAATTATTCTCTACGCTTACGTGTATAACATCGCCCAAAGCTTTTCTTCAAAATCGCAATACTGTAGATAACAAGGAAGTGTTTATTCTCTCGAATAACTCGATCAGTTCTCCCGAACTACTCCTTTTTCCTCTGTCAGAGATAACTGAAATAGTAAACTAATACAATAAAAATTTCAAGTTTTTATCAGCTGGTTACCCAAGTTGTGTTTTATCAAACTAGCACCGAGCAATATCCAAAGGCTTAAACATTACAGGACGAGACCTTCGTGTGAATTAACAAAGCGTGTCCTCCTCTAAACTTGACGGGACATATACGTATTTTATTTTTTGTAACTAAATACGTATTATATAAACACAAACATACAGATAATAAATTTAAAAAAGTACTAAAGGAACGTGTATGTGTTAAAGATTATTATAACATAAATGAATTTATAAATGATAACACAACCTGGTAATGGAATGCTCGCTCCAGGCTATTTCAAATTCAATATACGTATCATAGAACTGTAGGTCATATGAAATTTATATGTATATTTGATTATTTCAAAAGATGACAAAATAGGCCCGCTGAGTTTCTTTCGCCGGTTCTCCTCAGGTCGTTAGGCGTCCTATTCCGAACCGGTAGTAGCGTCCTTGACAGTCAATAATCTAGTGTTACACTTCTATATTGAATAAAGATATTTTAATTTGAATTAAAATAAAAAAAAGTTATGCTCATCACACAATACATTTCCTGCGGTCGGAATCAAACCCATACCTACTCGCGCAATAGTCAGTGCGCCTCATCACTACACCAAGCGGATTATTAGACTTAATACATATTTATATTTAAGCTACGACCGCAAAGCAACACAACCAGTGTGTCGCGACCCTTACAACTCCGCAAACGGGTGTCAAAATTTAAAATGTCTAACGCGTCTCACGGCAAAATGCCGTCCGAATTTTCTTCGTCGTGAAATAACGCCATTCGTCGAGTGAGTCGAATATGTTGCCGAAAGTGTTGCCGTTTATCCGTTTGTAATGTGTGTCAGTGTCGACGCAGTCCGTGGATCGATTGTTCATGTGTCAAATGCATATGGTATGATTAATGACGCGTTTGAATTCGACCGTGAGTATTTTTTATTCTAGCTATATCTGTACCGATTTACAACTCGGAATTGATGTTAACATTGTAATAATTTTTAAAGTCGATTTCGATTACGGCGGCCGATCTTTTTTAGGGATCAGCCAATTGCCCAGGAGATATTATAGTGCACAAGTGTACGCGCAGACATAGTTGCGCTCTTCCTTTCTATGCTCATAGTCCGATGAAATGGAAGACCGACACATGAAAGAGCTCAGGCGCAGAACCGTTTTGCAGACATCGAGTGATCATCATTGCTTAAGCAATAGGAAAAACAGAAATGATTGTCTCCAGTTGTCCGCAGGATTCTAACTATACAGAACCCACCACCTGCGATTTTTAAAGCACAAGCCCATACCACTACGCTACGGAGGCAATAAAACATTGTAACCCCGTGACATGCTAGCGATCTTTTTGTGATTGTTAATAGTTTTCGATTGTTGTTGTGTTATACATAGTGATGTGATTAATCAATATCGACTGTGTCTATTGTTTCTATGTATACATATTTTTTTTCTTATTGGTTACAAAGGCAGACGAGCAGTCGAGCAGCTTGATGCAAAGTGGTCACTGACGCCCATAGACATTGGCAGTACCAGTGGTATCATCAACGCGCTGCCCTGTGAGACATAGGATGTCAAGTCTCGTTTACCCAGTAAATACGCTCGCTACGGTGCCCTTCAAACCGGAACACTAGCTTTGTTTCGCGGCAGAAATAGGCACCTTACCACCTCCATAATATCTGGCCAAATTCAAAGTGCCAGTCGACTCATAATGACACCGTACGTGCGACGCATTATCGTTGCTAATGGTTACTTTGTTTACATAATTTCGAGTCTAATTTGACAAAACTATAAATGGCTGTGTAGTCCGAATTCAGATAAATTATTCTGGAATAGAGATGATTAGCTGCACAGCTTTCGGTTGATATATGAATCTTAGTTCTCATAATTACATCGTAAGTATTGTAATCACAAGTAAAGTAGGGTAGGCATATGCTGAATTTTTACGTAAAGCGTAGTATTTAAATCTACTTTTATCTCTTTAAAACAATGCTCGTCACTGACACATATTTGAAACTGGATTTAGTCGTTCAATTATGGCATATATTGGAGTATACAATGAATTAGTAATGATATCTAACATTCACTGCCTCCACTGCCTAGTGGTAAGTGCGTGTGCTTTAGAAGCCGGAGGACGTGGGTTCCAATCCTGCGGGGACTCAACAAATTTTCATTGTTGTCTCCTAGTTGGTTAGGGCGATTGAGGCCGATCATCAATTGTCTGAAAAGTAAGATGGTCCATGCGTCGGAAGAACATGTAAAAAGTCGATCCACCCAGCAACCCGCATTACTAGCGTGGTGGGATACGGACCAAAAACACACTAATGGGGATGGCGTGCATAAGGGGAGGCCTATGTCCAGCAGTGAACTAGCACAGGCTCATGATGATGATGATCTAACATGCTACTACCACAACCAACATGTTAGACTGCTACTGTTATTAAATAATATTTATGCAATTTGGGTCAATTAACTTCTGACAAAAATCCATTTTAGTGTTTAAATGATTTCCAGCAACCAAAGTTGGGGTATTTTTATAATTAAAAAATATAACTTATCTCTGTCAAACAAAGCGACGTTCTTATCAGATAATAATTGACAAATATGTTTGTTTGTGTTCTGTTTTCTTGTGAAAACAGGTCATATTTTTTATCTATAGTTATAGTTGTCGGAATTAGCTTATTTCTTGTAACACATGGCGTTGTTACATTGAATGAAAAAATTAATTTTTGTTACACTCTTGCATAACGTTTATTGTAAGTAGGCATTCGGGATTCGGGACACACGGCTTCTTGTTAGTTGAAGCTTTATATCGCTGAATCATCTGTCTTCATTCACTGACTTCTATAGCGAATCAGTGTCTTAAGTGACGTCAATCATAGACCTTTCATCGTTTAACACAAATCTCGATTACTGGTAAAAGGACTTAACTTTTAATTCTGGTTTGAGAGTGCGATGTCAGTGGGATCCTTTACTGGAACGTCAAGGAGTGCTCAATCGAAGACCGTTTGTCATCCGTTTGCTAAAACTGGCACGTGAGTACGCAGAGTTACTGTAAAAGGACAGCTCTAAGATTTACATCATCTCTGCTCGAGCGGATGTCATGCGTGTACGCTCTATCCTCTATGAGCTGGACGTATCGAAAACAACGTCTCTCCAATCCAGAGACGAGTCTGTGATTCACTCGTTTGCGCTAAAAGGCACTGCTCGGGGTACCGCCCCAGACGTCTGGCCCTCCCTCAAGGGACCTAACCCTCTGCTTAGAAGACGTGAGTATCCGTCTTTTGATCAAACATTTGAACAGTAAATTTACACTCTGCCTCCGACTACGGGACGACCTCGCTAGGACTCTGGATGCGGCGACGCGGTGTCCAACACTTTCAGTTCCAGTCTTACGCAAGGTGACCCTGCGCACTGGAACGAAGATGTCACTCGGAGCTGCCCTCACTCTTGCCTCCCAGTTGCTGCTTCACGACCATGACGGTTGTAGTACCTTACTTGATGGATCATATATTGCAGAATTGTAAGAACTGCCTCCAGCTACTGGTAATGGCTACTGCTTAGGAAAACGTAGGTGTAAAGTTTGAATCTGAACATCGGTGTCTAACTTCTTTTCATATGTTGTTTCCCTCAGTCGTTAACATGCATATGTGTGTTGATCACCTGATCGCTTATGAAGGAAGATGATACAGGCTTCGGATGGGCATGTAAAAAGCCCATCTCTTTTGCTCTTTTCAGTTGCTTTGTCTTTAATGAACGCGGCTTTTGTTTAACTTACTTTAAGTGCGTCATATTAGATGTGATACTTGAAAACCGCATCCATTACTTTATGGCTCTCGGTTATTAATGTGTAAGTAGAGATTTAGTGAGAAAAGATTTATTTTATAATTACTTTGAAAACTTCGTATTTATCGAATTATTCTTTTGAATAACTTCAGTACATATACATCTATATACTTTACAATGACATTATTCATTTTATGCATAACACTTAACAATAAAGTTTCCTATTAATGCATATGAAAATGTCATTCATTGACAGTTCGGGTGTCATCGTATTCCGATAATGATTCGAGTAATCCCGGAGGAAAATAATTTCTAACTGCGTCTATACCAGCTAGTCTAAATACAAAAGTACACGCTAGTGTGTCTCCACCTTTACACCTCCTATATATTCGCCACAAATACAATTAAATGCCTTACTATACTTTGGTATGTTGTAATTAAGATAATTTTATATTGGAGCGTGGATCTGTTTACAATTCATGACGTAATTGATAACTACTCCATTAACGTTAATTGTTTAGGGTTTTAAAAGTATATAAATATTTGAACCGTCGCAGGATGACTGGCAGATGTGGCACGTAGAAATAATTTTATTAAGACGTATTTTAAATATGCATTATATAACAGACTAGCGGATACCTGCGACTTCAACTGTATACAAAAATAGTTGTAAAAGTAGTGGCCTAATTAACTCTCACTTACTCTGAAAGTTTTGTCGAAATCAGACCAGCCATTCCAGAGATAAGCCAGAATAAACAGACAGAGACAAAAATTTAATAAAGATTATATCGTTATATGGATCAGTTATATATCACAGTGTAATCATTTAAGAACGGTTATTTTGATGTTACAAACAGACACTTCAATTTTATTTTTTATATAGATTAAGTTGTTTATTGAATAAAGAGCTTCAGCTGTTTATTGATGTCAAAACAAAATCCAGCACTGCTATTTTAAACGTGAACAAATACAGGTGCTTAAAATGATTATGTTATATTATAAACTTTGACTCGTAGCCTGTGTATGGAGCGTATGCTCAGAAACCGGAGGTCTGGGTTCGAATCCTGAGGGACTCACTAATTTTCATTGTTGTTTCCTAGTTGATTAGGGTAATTTGGGCCGATCACCCACTGTCGAATAAAGATGATCCACTGTCGGATGGACATGTAAAGTCGGTCCCCTACCACCCATTGGACCAGCGTGGTGGATACGAGTCAAACCTAATGGATAGGGTGTATTAGTGGAGGCCTATGTCCAGCAGTGGACTAAAAAACAGGCTGATGATGATGATGATTATAAACTTTAATACTCTGCCTTGTCTTAATGTGAAGCGTATGCGGAATGAGTGACAGTTTATGTTACCTCGCATTTTATTTAGATTAAAATTATTTTTGTATTATATAAATATGGTAAACTAGCGCCGTCAACCGCTGCATAAAACAGGCCCACTGCAAATCAGCATTTACGAAGATTCTTTTCCTTCGTGATCTATCTATGATCGATCGTAGCTGAGTGGTACACAAGCAAATTATGTTTTTTGTTAACTGTACGCACTTTACCATTTTCCGTGCCAAATAAATGTTTTTCTCTCTTTCAAAACATAATAACAAAATGGCGTCGGATGTGTCGATGAAAATTCATCAACAACAATCAAAACGTATCTCCGACGATTATTGATGAACTCTTACCGCTACTTCGTTGCGATGAGTAATTTTGTTTCTATTTATGCCGTTATTTGTGGCTAAACATTACATTCGATGTGGCCTCCGACGGTATAACAGCATCATATTTGTCAGTCAATCGGTTATAACTAGTGATGCAACGGAAGTGTCTTAGCGGAACCAGACACGGGAACAGTAATCAAAATAAAATTGTAACAGAAACGGAAACGGATGCGGAAACGGAAGTGTAAATAATATGAAAAAAACAAGTTTACAAGTATAATTCTTTATTTAGTATCAAATACACCAAATCTAGATTAGAAATAGATATATAAGTAAATCTACTATAGAAAACTGCAATTGCAACTTTGCAACTGAACATTTTAATAATATTCAAAATTTTGTAGTGGCAAGTTAAATTTTATAAAAATTATTTGGCCGCTCTTACACCTAACAATCTGTTCCGGTGTTCTTCGTATATAAGACCAGCTCCGCTAAATAATTGTTCACTGGCAACGCTGCTGGGGTGTACTGACAATTATTGGCGTAATAATGGCAAAAGAATGCGGTATTTGTGTAAATTTAATTTCCACCAGACAAGAGGCTCTTCATTGAAAGGTATTCTCTTTCTTTTTTGTACTCCTGAAAATATTACTGTATCTCCAAAAGGAGATTGTCACTCTCATTAGTTGTAGTCGAGATTTCTTCGTCTGCTTTTGTATTTAACATGTATTCTAACATTTGAAATGATGAATTAAAATTAAAATTAACTAAAATATTTTCCTGTTAATCTGCAAGGTAAACCGAAAACGAGTTCATTTGTTGAACGCAAACATTACTGCTCGTAAATTTTGACATATTTCTATATTAAAACATATTCGCTTGTTTGAAACGGACGCAAATATTAGTATTCTTGACAAAAACCTCTCCGCCTTCGCGCGCTTTTGACGTCCGCGCAAATAAAGCGCGGGAAACGCGGTCAAAGATGGCGTCTTTGTAAAGCGACTGTGTTTTTAGCATATACTGTTTGTGGATGTTTCTATTGAAATTTGCTGCCGTATCATCTGCGTACATAGATATGATTTCTATGAACGAGATGGCTTATTCGCAGAACTGATATTTATTATTTAAAAATACTTTCGATTTTCGACTCTCCTATACTATTTGATTTACCTTAAACAGCACCTTTGATCTAAATTGTAATATGAGCGACACATGAAGTTAAAGCCTGGTCCCTTATTAGAGCCATGTGTTTGAGTGTCCAAGCATACGAGATAAGGTGTTGCAGGAGAATGTTGTGTATGCATGGACAGACAGGGTGCGAAAGAAAGGCAAGTAATTAACAGTATTTAGCACCGTGAATCTACGCAAGCTGCAATACTTGGGTCATATTATGAACTAGTACAGTTACTATTGCAATGAGAGATTCGGGGATGCCAAAAACCAGGCACACGTAAAACATCTTGGCTCAGGAACCTCTGCCAATAAGTGCAGCCGTCGGTAAAGTTGAAATTACAACGATTATCAATATAATACAAGATGGCATTTTAGGCAGATAGTTTTTTAGACAGAGAATTGAACATTGCCATTAAGTGTGTAGTTATGAATGCGTATGCATTCGTAGCCAGAATGTCGGATTAACGTAGTAATGAACCAGGAACTACTAAATGTTCCAATTCAAACGGACAGAATGGTGGTGTCCGGCAACTTACCGTCACAACCCATAGAGATCAATTAAATCATATGCATGGATTAGATTTCGTGCAGTGAAAGGTGCTACATTTTCTAACATGTAATAAAATTAATCTAGTATAAGCGATCACTGCCATACAATTCTTCTCCCTACTTGATATCCTTTATCTTTTTTTTAATTCCATAGATTCCATAGATAACTGCCTCCGTAGCCTAGTGGTATAGGCGTTTGCTGGGTTCGAATCCTGCGGGGACTCAACAAATTTTCATTGTTGTTTCCTAGTTGGTTAGGGCAATTTGGGCCGATCATCCATTTGTCTGAAAAGTAAGATGATCCATGCGTCGGATGGGCATGTAAAAAGTCGGTCCACCCACCAACCCGCATTGGACCAGCGTGGTGGGATACGGTCCAAAAACCTCCTAATGGATAGGGGTGTATTAGGGGCCTATGTCCAGCTGTGGACTATCAAAGGCTGATGATGATGATGATGAATTCCATAGATTTCCACTCCTCTTGCATTCCATCTTCCTACGCCTTTTGTGCATGGATCAATTGCTTGAATCATCGTGATATTTTATATTAATAGACCGGATGAATCTAACATTCCTACCAGATTATTAAAAATATACCATTCCCTGTTTTTGTTAATCTTGACGCTTATGCATGATGAATCGCCAGGGCGCATATGCTCATAATATTTAATCAGCAATAACTTCTTATTATTCGAATTATAACGGTTCTTGGTACGTTAAAAATTATTAAACAGGATAGAGTTTTGTACAGTGTAAGCTGAAGCACTCGGAATTGTTCAAGGTTTTTTTTTATTTTTTACGTACACAGTTTCTCCAGAAGACGTTGTTAATTCAAGTTTTGAGGAAAATATTTTTGAATCAAAAATATCTTTAAAAAATTACGACTTGAACACTGTGAAGATTAAGCGCTTAAAATTGTCCGAGGTTATTATTTTATTTTCGAATGCAGTTTCTGCAGAAAACGTTGTTAACTAAATTGTTGCGGAAAGTATTTAAGAATTTAAAAATTTCAACAATGTGATTTTTATTAAGGAAAAAACGGGGAAACCCGAAACTATTTTAGCCAACACCAAAGCTAGTAGATACAGATTCATACAGAAATTCATCATCATCATCAGCCTGTGATAGTCCACTGCTGGACATAAGCCTCCTCGAATGCACGCCTTCTTCATTTTAGGGGTTTTTGGACCATATCCCACCACGCCGGTCCAATACTTTTCAGACAATTGGGTGATCGGCCCAAAATGCCCTAGCCAACTAAGAAACAAATGAAAATTTAAACTACGACCTCTAGTTTCTAAAGCACACGCCCTTACCACTAGACTATGGAGGCAGTTTCAGTCTCCATAGGTTCCAAATGTTAATTAGCTTCAGTATAGGTGTATATATGGAAGCAACCGATTACAAGGAACGAATTCTCCCGGCCGATGACTCGATTCACGGTTCCATAAGAAGGTCGTTTTATTTTCGTACCAGCATTAGCGTACATTACTTGCCCGCGAGGGTTTTGTTTATTTCTGAGAGCGATTTGCGTTGGAGATGATTGAGTAGGTTTGCGAAATTGGTATTCTCGGACCGGATATCGTGTTTGATGTGCGTTTGATGAGTGAAGGTTGGCATTACGCGTTGGCGGTTGCTCGTAATTCCTTTGTCTAGCTCTGGAATTACTTAAGATGTTTTACATGCGTGTCATATGCATGTATTCTTTTCCTTTAAGCTGAACAAAGGAACGCTTTTAATCTTATTTCTTCGGAGAAATTGACATTTTGTTTTCTTTTTATCTGATTCTGTATTTGCTTGTGAAATCTATTTCAATGTAACATTGATGATTTTTGATTTCTTAAAGTATACAAATACCAGTTTATTTCATTATAGTTCTAATTTAAATTTAAAAAATAATATAGCTATTACGTAAATAATAGATACTCTTTTCATTTGTCGTGTGTCGATTGTAATAAGGTCTATAAACGTAACCAATGTGTTATGGGATCTAATACATAAATTTATGAGATCGGCGTAATTTCATAAACAGCAATTTTCAGCAGGAAATTGTGCTCATTTCATCTAAATTTTCACTAAATAAAGATAAGTAAATACGTACAATTACAACTATTATTTATCATGTATCGTCTGTTATATTTAACTTTGTCTAAACCAAACTGTCGGAAGTTGATATTAAATTTGTATTTTTTAATCTGATTTTAGACTATGAAGTTGTATAATGAATTCGCAGTCATTAAAAGTCTTTTATTACGTTTTGTTTGTCCTAATGACTGATAAATAGTTTAGGTATATTGTGAAGATAATATTCACAACTCGTCTCGAGGTTACCACTCGGGGGTGCAGCACCGATGCATATTTGATTCAATCTTATCAAAGGGGGTTGGGGTCGGGAATGGGGTGGGTTAAGGGGCGGTTTATAGCTCCTCTGACCTGATTATTCTGGGCCTCATAAAAAATTGCTTTACATAGCCTGACGCTCCCTTACTTAATGATTTCAGGTTATATTCGTTGGTCACAGTCTAGACTACTGTAGAAATAGGTCGTTGAGTGTACTTCGAATGCGAATATTTATCCAATACTTGTGGATTCATCTCTTTTATATATAGGAGAATAATTAACGATGTATTTTTAATTTGATAAATGTATATAGGGGAATGAAATAAAATGCGATCGTGTAAAACGCATGCTTTTAAACAACAAAGTCGCTTTAGCTGTTGTTCCGTCCCTATCTATGCTTAAACCTTTAAAACTACGCAACGGTTATTGGAGCAGATTCGAGAGGACGGTTTATATGTATAATACAAGCATAATATTGCGAAGAAACTCTGATTAATTTAGAGGTTAATGTGATGTCCGGGTATCAGCATTGGCGGGTTGCTAGTATTTATTAATTAATATTCTATTTTGAAAATATTTATTTCGTTCTTGGCCTTCAGAGATGCGAAATAGGCAATATATCAAGATAAGGACTGATTACATTTCCATTGTCCGCAATATCACCGTAGCACGCAGTCTTAGAATACCAAATCGAATGCATTAAGCCATACGCGTTAGCGGATATGTTCTCCAATTCACGTCAACTGCCTCCGTAGCCTAAGAGCGTGTGCTTCAAAAACTAGAGGTCGTGGGTTCGATTCCTGCTAAAACAAATTTTCGCCGTTGTTTCCTAGTTGGTCAGTTCAAAGCGAGCTGATCACCCGATTGTCTGTAAGTAAGATGATCCATGCTTCGGATGGGCATGTAAAAGTCTGTCCTTGCCAGATCTCTCACCAGTCGTGTCGGTTACCCGTCCCAGTAGACTATACTACAAGAGAGTGAATTAAGAGGAAGTGAAACTGTGTCCGTGCGTACATTTGGGCACTATAATATCTTCTGATTTCTAATATCTTCTGATGGATCAACCGCCGTAGACGGAAACGACTAGGAGGGATATTATTCATATTCACTCGTTTAAAATCTGATTTGTCATTATGATATTTATTTTTAAACATTTAAAAACGGCCTGTTATTTGATTTGAACCAATTTCATATTTCATATTTTTACTCAAGGTATAAAATTTTCTCTAGATGATTTTGCAAGTGTAATGTCGTTACCTAAAATTGCTAATTATTATATTTTTAAGTTTTAAAGGTTTCCTAAGATTTTATTAAGGTGATTGCAGATGGTATGGATCTGATAAACGAGATATCACTTATTTGAAACGTACGTCTACTAGAGCGCCTTACCTTTTAAAATTTAACAATTCATATGTCCAAAAGTTTAACCACTTTCGTTGCCCTTTAAGCCGAAACATATCACAGATTACGGAATCAATTTGTCATGATAAATAAATAAACATATTTTATCGCTTGACTGTCGTTTGGATCGATATACCTCAATTTGCTTTTCCGCTTTGCGTTCATCATTTAATGTCATAAATTCTTACATAACAAGGCATCACTAGACCTGTGCGTTTAACAAACAAGGTGGCAATTACGATCGCTATCTACAAGCACTCAGATCACTATCGGGTGCATAATGATGGCTGTAATGAATCATTGTCATTGCCCCGAACGATGCGTAATGACAGCAAAACGAAGACATCAGGCCGGACTAATTAAATGTTATAATCTTTATTTGTTCTTCAGTTTTAAATTAATCTTAACATTACTATAAATATTTGTAAAGAAAGTGTGTACAGACAAATCACTAGTCCTGTGAAATAAAGAGTTAATTTACTATTTAATATAGCCAATTAATTATTATGTTTTATTTGGGATACGGCCTTATAGTTTATTTGTCAATAAATTATGCAAATAGGAGGAATCATCTATAATATCTCCTTCGCTAGACCGACGATGAAATTTACCTATGCCCAAGTGACCTAAGTTTACAACCTGTACCCACTAACCCGCAATGGACCAGCGTAGTGGAATATAGTCCGAAACCCCTAATGGATAGGGGTGTATTAGGGGAGGCCTATGTCCAGCAGTAGACTATCACAGGCTGATGATGATGATGATAGCCAATTAAAACTCGGAATGAATGTAGTCAAATCTAACGTCAAATATTAATGACGCTACAAGGGAACGCGTTCCTGTTGGTGGATCGCGGCCATTTTGAATCCCCAAGCTATGTTTATCCAATAAGAGAGTTGGATTTTTTTTACCTTAATCAGGTTTTACAATAGAAATTGTTTACGTACAATCTTATGTATAGGTATTTAAATTAGTTAAACTATAAATTAGTATATTATAAAATAAAGTACTATTATTTAACGCACTTATATAAAATTATTTTTATATATAGGTTCTTTCAATGAAAATTGCTTATATCGAGGTAAACATAGCAGTTTTAAAAATGCCATTTATTGTATCAAAAATAAAATATACACCTATTTATTGTTTTGAGATTTAGAACAAAATACTATTACATACTATATATAGAATGTACTGAACCGACTAGCAAAGTAAACATTGACGAGTTATTGCAACGCCATTCCTGGCATATTCTTATCAGCGCTAGATTTAATTTAGTTATATTACGTTGTGTACAAAATTGTTACGGTACGACACGATAGTTGTGAATATCGTTGTATGTTAAAACATGATTTCTGCTTTTCATATCATTCAGGAAAGAAATTAAAAAGGGTGTAGAATAATTCCTCACATCATCAGCCTGTGTTTGTCCACTGCTGGACATAGGCCTCCCCTAATGCACGCCTTCTCCATTAGGGGGTATTGGACCGTATACCACTACGCTGGCCCAATGCGGGTTGGTGGGTGGACCGACTTGCGCATGGATCATCTTTCTTTTCTGACAATTGCTTGAAACACAAGGCTACGGACGTCAATTAACAGCAGTTAAGGCACTGACGGCAGTTAACTAAATATATAATAAATATAAAAGACTATCTAGGTGATAAAATCATTTTTTATCGACATGTAAACTAACCTTGTAAACCTTCCGGGCGTATATAGTGAAGTTATTTAAAATTCATAAAGTAATAGAAGAAAGGTGAAAAAATCTCTTTGTCGACGTAAAGCTGCAAACTGCCTTTGTATCCATACAAAGAAAGTTTTAATAGATTCCTTTGTGTGTTTCGTGTTGAAAGTTGATGGTAGTGAAACACACAACGACGAGTTTGCACGGACGCAGTTTGAAACGCTATTTTTAGATTCTGCAATGCAATTAAAAAAAAATGTTTTAAATATTTCCACTGAAAGTGACTTACTTTTTGCACCAATATATGCATATCCAATTTAATCTATTTGTTGTTTAAAAAAATTAGGTTAGTACACAAATATGATACAACACTGAATCTGTAGATATTAGGTCATTAAACACAATTAATTCAATGAAATACTAATATTTATTATGTTTCAGTTTATATCCTTACGTGAAACGTTAATTATCCTTTTTCTACTTTTTAACGTCATTTTAAATAAAAAAAAGTAAGAAATCGCTAAGTATTATTAAGATTTAGCTATGTTAGGTTCAAACAAACGAAAGCGATAGCTATTTTTGCGCCTAATATTTTTATGAGCGTATTTGCCAACGTGCTGTTTGTATCCACCTGTTCTGAAATCAATGCGAAGGTCAAACGCTCAATAGATGCCAATCTGTCCTGTCTAGGTGGCCATGATATTGATCTTATATACTGTGTATATTTCCTTTTTTAATTATGTACAAAATGATTCGAATTACTTATACAGTGCTATCAGTTTTATTTCGTGATACCATTATATCTGTTGTTTTCTCTTATATAAATTGGAAGTAGTTGCATTGGATGTCATTAGTGACTCCTAAGGTACTACTGACACAGTAAATTAAATTTCTATACAGGTCAGGTTTACCATTTTAGTCATTTGAATTGTGCGATACTTGCAGCAAGACAACGTTTTAAAAAATATTTCAAATAATTATTCTTTTGCTTTTGTTGGTTATTTATATTACTACTAATTTATAAAGTTGACGACGATTATAGTAAACTATTTATTTTGTTTGTGTGAAACTGTGAGGAAGATTTGACGATACTGAAAGATTTATAACTAACTATTCAATAGTTTTACGATCATTCCTTGAAGGATAGTCGTATAATTCATTATCCTTGATTTTTATCACGGCTGAACGCTTAACCTAGTCTATGACGATCCGTGGCGACACCGGTAGCCGACTACGCGAACGCATCGACCGCAGACGCGATTTATCCGACGTCGGGTCGACTAATCGGCCGCCCAATCCGGATTAGATCCGCCCAAGGGTGAGGGCGGGCGCGGCGACCGCTAGCTCATTTCTTTTGCTACGTTTTAATGTTTCGATTGTCGATAATTTTCGTTGAAAACATTCGATTATTAAATGTTTTGGTATTTATTTTGTATGCTTATTTTGTAACCCTGGTTGAGAAAGATTGAAAGCTTAACTATGATTAATTTTACGAGAACGTTGTCGTAAAGTGTCGATTTATGTTGGCGTGTAGTGTGATTATATACTTTTTCCGCTTTTAACAAGAAATGTTATTTGTTTTTTAGCACTACGACCTAATTGATTTTCCTTATATACAGTGAAGGTAGAGCCGGAATAGAGTTGGTTGAAATACACTCTCGAACTGAATCGAACTCTACTTTATTTAAAGAACTCCTTAACAGAAACGAACTCTATATTCTAAGGATCGAACTGCATCCGTGTTTTGTTCGCGTCTTATTACACATATACATAGATACAATACGTTTCTATTTCGGGTGAATCTCCCCAAGTCGGCCGACGCGCATCCACATCGCGCCAGTCCACCCGCGAACTCCGTGAAGTGCGGACGTGTTCTGTTCCAACATAAAATCTCTCCAACAACGTCATAGTACAGTGCACACATGTGAACGCGTGTAATACAAGTAGATGTGGTGGAAAAAAAATCACGTGCCAACACCACAATAGAATCCCGTCCGTGTCGAAGGATAATTTTCAACGTTGTAGGCTTTGGTGTTTATTACGGTGTTGATGGTATGATACCGCTATGGTTTGATTGATTTACCTTTTACGTTAAAACTGTCGTCGTATCAAATGATTTAACAGAAATATTATTAAATTTATTTGCTTACTTTTTTGTTTTTGCACACGGCTATAAATTTCGATGCTTTTTTAACTGAATTCAGCATTCATGGTCATTGACGATAGCAACGCTGTAAACGTTTGTGAAAATGATACTTATATAATTTTATTTAAGTTTATTTTGTTAATTAAGTTAATTCGAAAATAAGATCAATCGCTGGTCTTCAAAGTACTTACTACCCGTGACTTCCTGAGGCATTTTTATGAAAATTCACTGTTACAGATTTCCATAGTATTGTTTTAATAAATCCATAATATACAGAGCTATATCTAGTCGTTTATAATTTCGACGAAATTACTTTCGTAATTATGTTGCAATATTTTTTCTCTGATAAGGCAGTAGTGACTTGTTGATGTTTGTAAATAATTAGCCAAGCTAACTGACTTAAATATACCGAATTAATCTCTCAATTTCGGGCAAGAGTAAAGTATAATTATGAGTTTTAACCAATATGTATATGCATATAACGTAAAAACTGTTAATGTTGTGATTAAACAAGTATGTAACGGAAGTATGACGCTAACTTATAAATTAACGTGACGAATGCTCTGTCCTATATTAAATGATGTCATAATAATGTACACGCAATACTATAGAATAAAACGTGTTATATGAGCTTCGATTACATTTATATAGGTAGTTGCGTTTTTAATAAATCAGGCGTATATATATCTAATAACTCCGAATGAATTATCTATAATTATTGGTGTGTTGAATATTTCCAAAGTGTGTCTATTATTTATTACGTTTCATTAACTAAATGTGAATAATTATAAATATGATGTGTAATAATTTTTAAAAAGACGATGTGTAGAGCTTTCGATTTATATAACACACACAAATTAATCAAAGGTTTTACTAATAATCGAGATTTGATTGTTTTAACAGTAATGAAAATAATAATATTTATCATAGTGTTAAGGTTAAAATAAGGCGTTGTATATTCCCTCCTAAATAAAGTCATTCAAAGTTGAGTATAAATAAATTGCACAATGAAATGTAGCTTTTTTAATTACTCATGCCTTATCTTGTACTTGGCAAAATGTTGTCATTACGTTGCGTTAACATATTGTCCATAATTTACTCGTCACAAACAAAGAAAACAGTCATAATACTTGTTGCAATACGGTAATTCATTTGACGTAAATAAATGATTCATCAACTTAACAAAGAGCACTTGACAATGTTTCAAAATATTTCCTAAATTTCCAATACTACTTAACTGAATAATAGTCTCGAACTTTATTTCTTTATGATTCAGAGTCCTTCCATTAAGTAATCCGATAAGGTATTGTTTCGCGAGAACAGGCTTGGAAAACTACTTAATGCATCAAAGGACAACTTTTGTGTTATCGGACATGTTGTAATATAAACTTTCAGTGGGGACATGACCAGTAAGATAGCCTTTTTAAATGTGGTAATAAAGTACAAATCGGTATTTAGGGCCTCGAAAGATGGTAAGTCACTAAATTTTTAGTCTAAGAAAGTGCTTCTGTTAAAAATCAAAGTGTCTTCCGTTTCAAAAGGCTATGGTAGCCATCTTAACTCCTGGGTTTACGAGTTGTTACATCTGTTGTCTGACCGTCAAGTGAACGATTTTCTCTTTTATGTACCACAAAGTATGTTGGAACAATACATGTAAGTATTATTGAGATAGCATTCGATACCATGAAGTGTCCTTTTAAATGAAAATGAACAGAAACATAAAATATAATGATTGTATAAATGAAGCATTTTTGTACTGTATTATTGGTAATCTTTTTTTCGGTATAAAAACTTTCATATTTTTTTTAATTTAAAAAGAACTTTATTGTAGGACGCATAAGAAAGCTGTTAATGAGTTATACAATATACTGTTTTTGAATGAATGAGTCGCAGTTTGTTTGTAAACACTCATAGTCGTATCCGTTTTTGGCACAGTGCCAAATCGTATTTTATACTTAACATAAAAAGCTTTTTTGTGGAGTGACGAAATAATACCTATTTACGGTTGTTAGTTCACACGGCCTGGTGTTAACGTGTGCGTGTAAATGTATGAAGGATGATAAAAAAAGGATCTATGTGTTTTATTTGAACAATGTAACCAATAGCAACGTATGTATTGGATTTTTTTTATGTGGATTATCTCGGATTTTGATTGGCTCAGTGATATACGTCTCAGTAGCGTCCATCTCACTTGGCTTTTGTATCTATACCAAATACGAAACTGCATACAATTAAAAATATTTTCTACATATAGTAGTATATTGTATGTTATAACTTGTTGCTTAGACTGATTAACTTACCTAAACTGTGCGTCAACTTCAGAAGTTGTTTTTTTTGCATTTAAAGCGAAAAAAAAATACGATAGTTATCATCCTTGAACGCTGTTCACGTGCTAAACTAATGTCTTGAAAGAAAAAGTAGCAGTAATTAGGTATTTTAATTGAAACCTTGTACACTTAATTTATTTCTCGTTTCTACGGAATTAATGCAAAAAAGTATTTTATTTATTAATCATAATATTAAGTAACCGCGTAAAGATGTTAATATATTTACTCTAACAGATTTTATATAATTTAAAAACGTACAATATGGATAATTGTCACCAATATAATACAGGTTTGTTTTAGCGACAATTGCTTTTGACTCTTGTTGCATCGTATTAATTATAGCTTCTAAAAAAAGGTTCAATATGACAAACATAATCAACTTGTAAGAAATTGATTAATATTTTCGTGTATTACTTAGTCTTTAGTAAATAATCTTAAATAAGTTTAAAAACTTTTTTTTAAATATTGTGTAGGAATTTTTCAAAGTTCAAGGTTGCGATTTGAAAAAAATCACTTCACGAGCCATTCCTTACCGTGCTAAATATATACATATAAACGCTGCCCACCCATTCTGAATATCTCCCGTTCAATCGGCAACACTAGCATGCAACGTCGCGTGATTGTGTAGTGAATATTTCCACTTTGAGCGTTTCCTTTAAAATGTTTGCTACATCCATTTTATTGTGTACGCGACGTAAGAGATCGTATATGCGTTCAGTTTGGGAACCTTCCCGGTCTGCAATCGATTGCAGTGGAAATTATTGAATAATTTTACGTAATATTATTTTAAAGGCGTTTGGGAATACGTTTTAAATGTGTTTCAGAACCCGGATTTATATTCTAAATGTAGTCGTTAAGCTTGAACAGCTTACGAGATTATAGTTTGTTGATGACACGTATGCATATTCAATTTTTAATTCCGTATGGGCCTGATTTCGATTGCTTAGAGGTAATCTTTAGATATATTTAATAACACCTTGTATTAGGCTAGGACAAATAACTCATTTTTCAACGATCTATACTATTAAATACGCATTTAAATATAAAAAGTACTTTGATCGTCGCAATGGCAAAAATATCTTTCCAAACAATATTCATAAGCAATAATTGTTTTTTAATTTCGAAATTATTTGAAGGTGTTTGGTGTTACTTTTGTTAGTAACCCCTCATTGTCAGCATAAAGATAGTCGGCAAATAACTTATGTGTACATATATGTCCGCAAATATTTGCCTTACAGGTCATCGAACAATCCGACAGTAAACAATCCACGTCCATATTTTTCTTACAAAAGACGTCGGTAATGTAGTCTAAATTTATAAATACGCAGTTTTTGTGCTTATCTATACTTGTATTTTTTTTATTTCAAATCAATGTATTGTTAAAATAATGTTGTTGATTGAAGTCGAGTATTTTGTTATGTATTTAATCATGATGATAAAATTAAACATCATGTTATTGCTTTGTATCATTACTACATAGTATAAAACAAAGTGGCTTTCTCTGTCCCTATATCCCTAGGTACGCTTCAATCGTACAAACTACGCAACTGACTTTGATGCGGTTTTTTTATAGATAAAGTGATTGAAGAGGAAGATTTATGCGTATAATTCATGCGTAATATTGTTAAGAAACGCTGATAAATTTTTATAATTTTGCATAGATTTTACAGATGTCAGTATTGCACCCGTGCGGAGCCGGGGCGGGATGTTAGTTATATTATTTTAAACTGGAAAGTTTTTACATGTCAAATAGTAAAGTGAAGTCGAATTATAAGTATATCGAATTTTTAGCCGTAATTCCGGACTCTTTTCAGGATGCATGATCACGGATAGACTACATGTAAAGAAAAAGAATAAACGCGAAAAATCCTAAATAAATTAATAGATTTAATATGTTAATAATAGCGTAAATAGAGTAATTATAGTAAGTAATTATATAATTTTTGTAGATTAAAATTTGAATAATGTTGTGGCCGAGTTTATTGATGTTATAGATTTAATAAACATTTGAATATTAATTAGGCCACAGTTGTATCATTGTGGTACTAAACCACATTTTACTCGAGTGCCATGAGGTGAACGCAGTAATTGGCACTCGCTGCGCGACATTGAGCTCGGCATCACGTGATTTTTCGCAATTGACGCGTTTTATCAACGATTAAACGTGTGCACCTTTTTCGGTAACATTGCGTTGTTGAATGTTTTACATGCTGTATGGCTTCTGAGTAATTTGGACAATAACAGTAAGAACGAAAGATCTAGAATTAAACAATTCAAACTTTCCTGAGGCATTGTACTGAAGGTATATTTTTAAGTCGCGTAGAATTTATTTTTCCGAAGCATCGATCGATTAGACGTGAATTTAGCCGATACTTAATTGTAATATTATGATCTGGAATCGTAAATAAAGCAAATTGTGATAATAAAGCGTAATGAGTTCTTATTGGTTAACCATCGTCAATCGTCATCACTACGCGACTTTCCGCCAATAAGATGCGTGTTTTATCGCTATTTGTTGCTTCGTCAATAAGAAGATTTAATTTAATTCATTAATATTTAAATCACAAGCAGATAGTTAAACGAAGCCTAATTTTGTCTGTATTGTAAGAAGTATGAAGCAAAACATATTGAATTGTTTCTAAAGCAATTTACGTAGAGTTATTGAGACAGTAAGGTCGTCTCTATTAAGAGGTCGAAACAATTGGATAGGTGAACTTGTTGAAGGTCACAACTTACGCGGAGTTTTTGACCCCAACGTCACTGAAAGCACCCATGTAAATGATTAACTACGCAAGTTTTGTAACGCTTTTAAGTTAACTACAAAAGTTTGTTGTTTAATCTCCACGTTTAAGGTCAATTTATTTGAAATCCAAATGTTTTACAAGAAAATCTCTACTAAGCTGGCTGACAGTATTAAAATATTACCTATAAAATTTTTTTGATCACATTTGAATATCTTTATTTATGCCGAAATAAAAAAAAATACCTTTGGCATGTCGGACTTAAAATAGTATAATAAAAATTATAACATAACTAGCTAGTTACATAAATAAGACAGATGTGATTATAGTTAGTTTAAACCTAAACTAAATACGCTACTTTATTAAAAATGAAGTTTAGTTCAATGACTATGAATGCTGTATTTTAAGTAGATAAGTTAGTTAATTCTTATGAGATCTGTTTATATGTTTTATTATAAAAAAATACAAAATCCGTAAAAATACCTGAAAAAACATTATTGCAAACTCTATGGTTTACAGTGATGTTGTTTTAAGGAAATTAAAAGTTGTATTTAATCTATGCTCAATAATACTTTTCAATTCTTTACTGAGCTCGAAATTATCATTATGTAAAAATTATTTTCAATGATTCTTTTTAAGTCTAACCATACTTTCTATGTACATTTATGACTTATGTGATATAAAAATCGCTGGTGATATTATCACCTAAGTTTCGCGTAGAACCCAACGCGCGACCCAAGTCGTAGCATCCTCCCACTACGCTACGAATGGCTACAAAATCCTTAAGCTCGCATTAGAAAATTCCACCTAGATTTACCTGTCTAATTATGTTTTCTTTTTATGATAAAGTAACACGGATGTGTGATGGAATATTAAGATCTCATAAAAAACTTATCTCTTCTGCATTGCAGTGATTTAAGATATAAAAAGTGTCTTGATAAGATTGTACAAAAACAAACAGTGCTTATCAGAATCGTTTTACGAGGCTGGAGTCTCAATTCGTAATAGTTGGGATAGTGTGTACGAAAACGTGTTAAGTGATCGATGTGCGTACGTATAAGGACATAGAATAAACAGCAGTTATGGCAATGGACACTATGGCGGTTGAACTACCCGACTTGTCGACTCACAGTCCACGACCTATAGCGGAGGAGACGCCGGAAGAGAAGTAAGTTAACTAACCTTAAACCTTTAGTTAAAAGTATTAAAAATTCATTATTATATTCGATTATATAGATTTTAAACCTAAATGTATAGTCGATGTTAATTGGAGCATTGCAGTTTTTTTTTTAACGTTCAAACGACTTACATATAATATATAGTAATTACTGTACTTTTTATTTGAATTGTAATTATATGTTAAATGTGAGTAAATAAATTGATGTTAAGGTTGTACACCGTATCATTGTAACTGAACCTTCGTTCTGCACTAGGTCAAAGGCATTTTTATCAGTTAAATAGTTTAATTGACTCTATTTTTATTCTAATTACGTTAAAATTATATTTTTCTTTCTTGTGAACGTTTCTTTTGACCTAAGAGTCTGGATTTTCTTTAAGACTGTATAACAACAACGATAATGACTTTTTATGGGTACGTGTAGAGTAATATAAAACAATTTATTTGTCTATCGTGTAAATATTAGAACGGACTGATATATTTTGTGTTATCTATATATATAAAAGAGATTCCCTCCTATATATTGACGCATCACGATATCTCTGGAACCATAAGGCGTAGCGACTTGAAATTTGGTAGGAATATGCTTATCGCCGATTAGAGGTCAGCTTAGAACGGATTTTAAGAAATTCCACCCTCAAGGGGAATTTCTTAAAATCCGTTCTAAGCTGACTGTTGACTGTTGGGGGCTGGGGGTTGCTAGTATGTCATAGATATTTAATAGTCGGACCAAATGTAGCAATACATTAACGTGTCACGTGAGTTTTTGCGATGTTTGTATAGTGTAAAGATTAAAAAATCTACTATCACTGTTATTTACTACTCAGAAATACAGTATGGTGCACACGGTACCACGAAAAAGTCGTTATTATGAATTAATTATTTTACTATTTAATTCAAAACTACTTTACATATATGACGCATTCTAATGACAAATCGGAACACATCTGTGTCCGAACACTACGGCGATAACTGCCATCAAATGGAACTTCTTTTGTCAACACACCGTTAAAAGAAACACCCAAGGTAAGTTATTTATCGAATGGTACTTGTGATATTTATTGCACATTAGACTATCTCATATTGATATAGTATAGCCATTTTCCCAAGTTATCATGGGGTCGACGTCAAATCCAACCAGATTTAACTCTTCTGCAACCTAAAACTGCATTCTAACGATGAATTTGTTAAATTTACTGTAGTATAATATCATCCAATAATATATGTGCTTTGCCACCAAAGCAATGGGTTAGAGTGCGGCAAAGCATTACCGTATTCAGGTCAAGCACACTCCTTACTAAGGGGACAGAACTGCGCACAATATTTCCCGCTGGCGGCACAATTAATATGTTTACCGACTCATCTCTCATGGCAAGTGGTGACGTGACGTGGAAGCGGCCATTATGGGTGCGAGCAATAATGCTGGTGTTCGTATACGCTTTATTAGATTGGTTATGGTGCCCTGGTAGTTTAGTTTTATGGTTTGATAAATTTTATTCTGTATAAAATATATGATCTGTACGAATTGAATAAGATAGGGAATTGCGTTAACACAGTCAATTGCCGCTATAATTTTCATTTTCTTCGTTTCATTATCAGCCTGTGATAGTCCACTGCTGGACATAGGCCTCCCCTATAAACACCTCTATCCATTAAGGGGTTGGGACCATATCCCACCACGCTGGTCCAATGCGGGTTGGTGGGAGGACCGACTTTTTACATGCCCATCCGACGCATGGATCATTTTTACTTATTAGACAATTGGGTGATCAGCCCAAATTGCCCTAACCAACTAGGAAACAACAATGAAAATTTGTTGAGTCCCCGCAGGATTCGAAGCTACGAACTCCGGTTTCTAAAGCACACGCCCATGCCACTAGGCTACGAAGGCAGTAAGTATGGAAGTATGGAATTTGGTGCCGCTATAACCGACTTCTACTTTTGCCGGGAAGTAATAAACTAATAGAAATTTCTCTACAACTTTTTTTTAATATAATATAAATGAGACAATCTTCTTGGAACCGCAAAAATGTACTAATTGTTGCGGCAAATGGTTCGGTACTTTATTCCAGGAATAATTTTAATATAATTCCTTCGTATTTTGACTACAAAAAGAAAGACGAGATGAAAGAAAATGGAGTCTGGAAATTTCTAATATTAAAGTGAAAAAGGTACAGCTTCATTGGAACCAATAAGATCGTATTGTATCGTGTATATGTGCGTAAGGATTTTTTTCATAAGTAATTAGTATTGCGTTGCAAAATCTAACTCGACTCGCACTTGAATCAAAACCGCTAATATAATTGCCGACAGCGTAATATTCCGATTTTAAGTGCTACACACTACTTCAGTGCCCATTCTAACGTACTAGTATACATTTATCTTCATTAACAACCAATATCTAATGACTGTAATTAACATATTGATCACATAAATTATCATAAACATTTTAATAGGATACAAAACTATCTATCGTACAAAATAACAATACGTCGACTCCTTTATATATATATGTAAAAAATAAGTAGCGCAAAACTGCCTCCGTAGAATAGTGGTATGGTCAGTGCTTAGAAACCGGAGGTCTTGGGTTCGAATCCTGGACACAAATTTTCATTGTTGTTTCCTAGTTGGTTAGGGCAATTTGGGCCGATCACCCAGTTGTCTGAAAAGTAAGATGATCCATGCGTCGGATGGGCATGTAAAAATTCGGTCCACCCACCAACCCGCATTGGACCAGCGTAGTGGGATACGGTCCAAACCCCCAAGGGGTGTATTAGGGGAGGCCTATGTCCAGCAGTGGACTATCAAAGGCTGATGATGGATGCATGATGCAAGTAGCGCAAAGACTATGAATCATGATTTAATCTTTTATTACCTATATCTAATAGTAAAAAATCTCTTTTAACAAAGGCGAAGCCCGTCTCGGACATTTTTAAATAACACAACAGCCTCGCGTATCGTAGATAAAGCATTAATTGTTTACGTTTGTGTTTACTTTTTTGTCACGTACATCGTAACGACATGCAGAAGCGTTGTTCACTTTTGTATTATTTTACATTACAAGAAGACAATGTCTTTTATGGTCGTTGTGTCATCACATAAGAATATTGTACTTCATTAACTTTGAAATATTGTTAATAAGATGCATCGATGATATCTGATTGAGAATATGTCTATTAATAATTTAAAAATGTCTTCAAGAAAAGTTTATGCGTTAGAGGTTATTATAATATTAATGGATTTTTGAATGATAAAACAGCCCTGTAATGGAATACTCCCTCTTGGTTTTGTTCTTAATTATAATATACGTACGCTTTTTTTATTGTTTGTTAACTTTTTAAAAGTTGACATATTTCTTTCGTCAGTTCTTCTTAGGTCTGAGGCGTCGTATTTCGTATAAGTGGTAGCGTGTTTGAAAATCAATAAGCAAGTGTGCCTTTCATATTGAATGAAGATGCTTGAATTTTAATTAATTCTGTTTTCTAGACTGTTCGCTATGTCTTAGTAATTCTTTATCATCTTAAAAGATGCTTCGTCAGTTTGTAATTTAACTTTTTGTAATCGTTTCCGTAATTCGCGCTTACTTTGATAGGTTTTCAAGGTATTTGTCACTTTAATAGGTTTTTTTTATGTAATTATATTCCATGTTATCGTAATGTTGTTGTTAACTAAAACACATATGTTTATGAATTTGTACGAGACGTTAAATATAGGCATGTTTTTACGAACTCTCAGCGTTCTTTACTCGTCCATTGAAGTTTGAATGCAGCTAGTTCGCGTATATGGTGTTAATTAGACGTGCTAAATGAATTTAGGTCATTACATTTAAAGTCAGCTCTAACATGAGATCGCTTCGTTGATTCATTCGTATGCAATGCAATTGCGCCTCTAATTAACTCGCGAAAGTTATTATAGCGAAAATGATAAAATAACATACGCCGTGAAAGTTGCATATATTAACGTGCATTTATCTTATGCATCTTTCTTAAACGCGAATTTAGTGAGATTTTTGAAAAATATGGAAATCATTTTTTTTTTTCTAAATAAAAGGGTTTCCGATCTTTCTTCCGTTTCGATCTAGTTTCACTTTATTTTCGAAAAATAAAACAATTTGAGTCAAGTCACGTTTAGAGTGCATTTGCCGCCGTTCACTGATAACTAATTAATCCAAAAACTCCAAGTACGCAGTGTAAACTATCTATTAGTGTATATTCACTACGAACGCGTCACGCGAAGTTATGCGGGCTTCGTGTCAATGTTAACAGATATATTGATTGCCCCAGTTTGTGTTTTTATCGTCTCAAGGGAGTGAATTACGCACAGTTGCCTTCACAGGGCAAATCTTAGAGGCGATGATGTAAACGATGGCTAACGCTGAAATTTGTGAAACTAAGCTGAAATGTAAAGTCTAGGTCTATATGTTGTTTTTTAAAATAATATATTTTATCCTCTCTTTGGTTTAAGGGTTTACAAAGTATCTTTAAACTGGTACAAAAGAGCTTATATCCTTAGTAAAGAGACTAGTCCTTGAAATAGGTTCACGTAAGAACCTGTGTTTTAGTAACTAGGCATTACATTGTAGTTACATTTAATCTTAAATCTACGTTTTCTAGATGTTCTCCGTTTAATTTCGAAGTGATCTAGATTTTATAGAACGATTAGGTCTTTACTTTCCACAATATGTTTAGTACGTCGTGTATTATGAGAAATGTGTTAGATAATAAGCATCGCCTTATAAGGTTAAAAGTAATAAATTACGAAATTAGATAATGTTACAAGATTTTCTGATAATCTCGTGTTAGTGACTGACGCTTAGTACTAACATATTAGTTACGAATATTTGTTAATTAAATTCTTAGTCTAAACCAAATAAGACATAAAGTTTATTAAAACGCTGTTTTATTCTTCTTAAGTTATCATCCCTGATTTGTCCTCTACGTTATTCTTACATGTTTGTCACCGAGATGTCAATTACTAAGCGATATTAAAAAAAAGAGGTGACAGCACTTGCGAAGCCACTTTATTTCTATCAGCTTCGTTTATACAGAAGTTGTGTTTGTGTGCCTGTTTAGGGTAAAATTACACGAAAATTACAACGGCGATGCCTTTTTCTACTGTTAATAGTAAATGCCGAACATTGCAGTGTTCTGGTTTAAAGGACACTGTCACTAGTGTTTGTGTAATGCACATTAGTGTTCTGTTAATGGCATATATATGTTTCGTGTAATATTTAAGCTATGTTTGCACAGCATGTTCTGTACTCCGATCCGTAGGGCGACGTCACCTATTTGTCATCATTGTTAAAAAAAGGTCTAAATAAGTTCTTGGAATACCGTGTCATCATTTTACAACGTACAAAACAATTATTTAAATAAAGACGTGTGATGGCTAAGTATGCGTGTAGAATATTGTCCCCTTGTTTTTTATTCGACAACTAGAGACAGTTCAGGAATTATTCATCCATCGATATTGATCCTGATAGGAGCTTCGTTGTAATAGCCCAATATCGTGCGGCTAAATTTGACGTCGCTTACCTTGTTTGTCTAGAACTGAACCTATTATTAGGATGTACTTGTATTGGCTTTGATCTGCTGCTGGTTTTTTAAATACTGACTTTATAATACATAGGATATAACTTTTTTTTTGTTTAGGTTTAATTTATGTGTTTCTACAGCCTTATTAGGTTCTTTGGTAAAATATTAAATTTACTAGAACATGGGAGATTTGTAAATTAAAATTTGGTAAAAGATGACATTTAAGTAAATTTTTATGTTCACGTTTTTTTATAACTTATAATTCGCTTACGATTTAACTGTAAGGTTAATAACTGTACCCTAATAAACAGTTCACAGCTCGCGTGACTATAGCCTCTATAAAGATAATATTACTAAGTAGTACGATCCACGCGTAGTTATAATTGTTCATCAATGATTCCTCTATACCATTTCTATTTTCGTCAAATAAGGCCGAATCGGACATTATCGGAAAACAAATAACCAATCAAATGAGTTGTACTTATTCTGTAATAGGGTTGACATATTAGAACTACTATTTCGTGACGTGCAATGTACATATTTCGTGAAAAGTTCTTGTTCACTTACAGTGAAAGATTGATGTATTATGTCACTATTAGATTATTTTTTTCTTTTACCTAACCATTTACCCAAGGCCTCCGTAAACTAGTAAGGCGTGTGCTTTAGAATGAGGAGGTCGTGGATTCTAACCCTGCGGGGACTCACGAATTTTCATTGTTGTTTCCTAGTAGGTTAGGGCAATTTGGGCCGATCACCCAATTGTCTCAAAAGTATGATGATTTGCGTCGGATGGGCATGTAAAAAGTCGGTCCACCTAGCATCCCTCATTGGACCAGCGTGTTGGGATACGGTCTAAAACCACCTAATAGATAGGGGTGTATTGGGGGAGGCCTATGTCCACCAGTGGACTATCACAGGCTGACGATGTCACCCAAGGTTTCATGGGGTTGGCTTCTGATCAGTCAGATTTACCTTAATTATGTATAAGATCAGTTTCAGCAACTGAAAGTAGATAAAACGAAGATGTAACATGTTTTTGATATATTCTCATCCGCCATCGCATTCCTCGGATCTATCTATAATGAATTGCGTCAATCTGGAGTTATATTTATTCGTTTATTTTGTTATGACTAAGATGAGAAGGCTACGCAATGTTTATGCCGAATGGTGCGCGTGCATTTCGCCTTTGGTCATCTTTTAACGGCACATGACTAACGCTATATTAATATCAAACCCATTCAAACGCTTCATGATTTAAATATAGTTCGCAACTAAAGATGGAAATTTAACCAGCTTTATAATATGTATTTAATTCATTTTTTTCTATATTGACACGCAACACGCGATTTACTTCTTGTTGTTTGTATTTGGGTAAAGGTTTTATTTACTTTTGTTAAAGTTATAATTTACTTTCTTTTTGATAATTTTTGTTGCTTGTGCGTATTCTAAACATGATAAAGTTGAATGTAAAAAAATCTTTAAATAGTTAAGGCTCTATCGATCTCTTATGATGTTACGCAGTTTTACAGATTTTATCGCGTTCGATTGTTAATTATTTTAGTTTATTGTTTTAGGTTTATTAAGTAATACGTCTGTGTTACTTAGATATTAACAAAATGTCATGTAAGAGGTAACGCAATAGCACATTATATGTAACAGTTTCAATACTTCAATTTGTATTATTGTCACTGGACCGTCCTTTATTCTTTTGATTAAATAGGAAATAATGGGTGTTTAAACCTTCGTATTGTATATAAAATTTTATCGGAATATTATTTAATCAATGTGATATTTAATTATTTCTTTTATTTACGCGATATTATATCTACAATACGCAATGATGGATAGGGGTGTATTAGGGCGGCCTATGTCCAGCAGTGGACTATCACAGGCTGTTGATTGATTGATTATGATTGATATACAAATATATACATATCAAATTCACTTTTAACGGATTCTTCGCGTAAATTATCTATATATTTTCCTGACGTTTCTGAATCTTTCCAGCGTTCATATCTCTGGAAGGCGTAGCGACTTGAAATTTGGTAGGAATATTCCTTTCGCCGAGTAGAGATCAGCTAAGAACGGATTTTACGAGATTCCACCAACAAGAGGGGTTGGGAGATTGCTAGTGTTAAATATGAACCTAAATACACTGCAAAATCTGATGCTTCCAACCGCGTGCTTTTTGCTAGAAACCATCTGCGCTTCAGTGACTTCAAAGCTACGAAATAAACGGAGAATTCTTGAGTAATGTGCCTCGGTAAACTAATAAACAAGAGCCGGCGCTCCGCTGGCGCCGTATGGAGTAAATTTAATTTTGTACAGTCTTCGACGTATCGCAGTAGAACCTATATAGATAAAAGCTCGTTGTACGTGACTTACAGACGGTTATTGTTTTCGCATTTCCGTTAAGATGTCATAGGGGTGTTTATCCGTGATAGTATCAACCCCTGTGTTCTGTATTATTTATTTATATTACCTTTAAGAAAAAAAAGTAACTGAATTTTTTTAAAAACACCAATTCGTGATTTAAATCTGTTTTTTAGTTTTCTTTTGACTAAATAACATGATTAAGGTAAATATTATCATCAAATCTATGAGTGTCGTTCCCAATTAACAAATGCGAAAAATTATTTCAATATTTTCTTGACTTATTTATTGTCTAAAATATTTTAACAACGCTCTATTAATTCTCGATGTCTCTGATATTGAGACTCAAGAGTCTACGACGCAGGTTGGTGATTTTTTTTATTCAATTTATATTTTATTATATTCGGCATAATTGCCTATCGTTTTATTGCGTCCTGATCACCCAATGGGGTGATTTACTTACTTTAAAGTAAAATGATCCATGCTTCGAATGGGTATATAAAAATTTGGGCCAGCTCCGTTTTTCTCTCCGGTCGAGTCATTTTTTCGTTCGTTCGTTACTATAGAAGTAAAATGAAGAGCGGAGTTGTACACGTATCCACTGCTATATCTTCCGCGTTGATTGCTGATCCCTAATACAGACTATAGTAGACATCGACTCGGAGCACATAATAACAGTTGCCTTATGTTATTTGAAAGGTGAACGCTCGAATTCAAAGCTAGCATCGACTGTATTAACCTCTATAAATAGAAACACTTTCTCAGTTAACGCTCCGCGAATATTCGCGAATCAATAGCACTGCGGGGT
Organism: Lamproptera curius; assembly: GCA_029286875.1. NCBI lineage: Eukaryota > Metazoa > Arthropoda > Insecta > Lepidoptera > Papilionidae > Lamproptera > Lamproptera curius. The sequence goes on along the minus strand of JAGSMT010000101.1, from coordinate 497,074 downwards.
TCCAAACATTCCGAAATTTAAACAATCCACATTTGAAAACTTCTTTCTTTAGATTGCCTTAGGAATTTTGCAGCATTACTATATATTTAGTATATTTGTATCTATACATACATTGAAAGGAAAAGGTGGCATATTAGATATGCCACTTTTCCTGTATTTTGACATTAAAGTTTCGACACAGTCAATTACATTAGGTTCCATGAACTACAAGAGTACAAACAATATTTAAAGGGTAAATATAAAATAGTAACATACTCTACAGTACTATACTAGTTTTTTAAATATTGTATTTGGGTTCAGAAGATTTTAATCTACTCTACAAATCGGTATCATTCATCGAGTGAATGATTTATTGATATTTTACATTCACATCGCTAATGACCGACTTTCGTGATTGCTTTTGGTGAAATAAACGGGTTTTATATTATTAATTGAAAAAAGTTTTAGGGTACTGAAAACCTAAGTTTTTTTTTATTGTCACCAGCAGAGGGTGATGTTAATTAAAATGCCCTACTCCAAAGGAAACACTAGATAAAATTGTGAAAACAATTTTGACCAGTGCTTGTATTGCAATATTCTTCTAATACGGTATATTATTTCACAAGCATAGAAGGAATAAAGGAATATATGTTACATTGTTTCAATTACTTTAACTATATTTTTATATAATACTAGCAACCCCGCAACTCCCCTTATGGGTGGAATTTCGTAAAATTTCACCCACAAAGTTTTGTGGTTGGTTGAGCTGACCTCTACTCGGCGAAGGAATATTCCTACCAAATTTCAAGTCGCTACGCCCTATGGTTTCAGAGATATCGTGATGAGTCAATTTATAGGTGGGAATCTCTTTTATATACATAGATTATTAAAAATGAATAACGACAAAAACTGCTACTATAGAAGATATCGTGATTGTGATTATCAGTTCTAAGAGTGGACATAATACCAGCATATTATTTATATAAGAAAATCAGTCGACCTATTTCTTTATTGCTGCAATGCTGTGCGGTTTTAGACTTCAGTAGAAAAATGCTTGCAAAAGAAAATGGCCTCTAGTCTATTAATAAACTCCTCTTGCGTGTGGTAGCGTTGTAAAAACTAATTGGGTGACTAAAACAATAAGACACCTTCTAGTGAAAAGGAAAGTTATAAAAAAAGATAATTAACTTAATTAGCTATCTTATAGATAAATACTGTATTGTCACAATTAGTTAGTATACGTAAAAGTGGATTTAGAAGAAGTATTTGAATTAAATTATAGTAGTATTAATATATATGCTTATACATATGTTGCGAATGAAATACACTATAATGTTATAACATTACATTATAGTGTATTGCATTGGCATAATTACCTTTTGGAGACTTTGCTCTTCTGAAAGAGAATTATAACAATCATAAATAGGTGCAGGGTGTTTATATTTATAAATTACATTGTCAATGAATAAACGAATTCTTTATACTGAAAGGAATATTAAATATATGTAAACAATGGCTAATGTCAAACTTTAACGTGCTCTAATTGGTTGAAAATCACGCAATACTAGGCTATGGTTGCCGTCCACCAATAAGAACGTTTTTGTTTCGCGTTATTAGCATTTGTCAAAAGAATTTGTTTTTGTAAATTTTACACTATAATAATAATGTCCTCCTAGTCGATTACCACTACGGCGACCGATCTATATTAGAAATCAACCGTCTGTGCAAGAGATATTATAGTGCACAAATGTACGCACAAATATGGGTGCACCTCCATGTTCGTTTATAAAGCCCGAAGGGACGGATACTACGACTGGAGAGTAATAAGTCGCAGGACCGACTTTTACATGCCCATACGATGCATGGATCATCTTACTTTACATAAAATAAGGTGATCAGCCCACATTGCCCCAACCAACGTTGAAACAACAAAGAATAGATGTTGAGTCTCTGCAGGATTTGAACTCACTACTTCCGATTTCTAAAGCGCAAGCCCATACAACTTAACTACCGAGGCAGTTGATTGAATTGCATCTTTAGAGTGCATTTAACTTATATAACCGTTATATGAAACACTAGCAACCCCCCACCCCCTTGTGGGTGGAATTTCGTAAAATCCGTTCTTAGCTAACCTCTACTCGGTGAAAGGAATATTCCTACCAAATTTCAAGTCGCTACGCCTTATGGTTCCAGAGATATCGTTATGAGTCAATATATAGGTGGGAATCTCATATATATGATATATATATATATAGAGATTTCCACTATAAGAGATATATATATATATATATATATCTCATTAAACAAACCTTCAGTATACTATTTTCATTCATTGAAACATTCGCCCGTGTCGCAGATTCTATTCCCGTTTTATAACAACGATAATCTCTCTACTAGTGATCTGCCGACCTTGCCCGATATAACAACCTTGTATCGGAACTCGGTGGTGATGTCCTCAATGATAGTTTATACTATTTATATATACATCTGTTAGATGAATGAGAGTTCAGTTATAGATTGACATTGTTTCCACTAGTCGGATGAAGGCTAACGGAACGCAACACTAAATTACTTAACTAGTGATAGCTTTTAAAACTATAAATCAGCCAAAGATAGGACGTGATATGTTTTAAGATGAAATAACCTCAATGTAGTAAGCTTCTTTATTTACGGCTTTTTGTATTGTTATTAGAAAACCGTTTTTTTTTCGTACCGGTTATGTTGTCAACGATGTCAATATGCATATTACTTTAAACGGACTTTTAAATTATTCTATGGGTACTCGAGATTCCCAACGCAATAAAACAAAACTCAAGTATTAAATGCAAGGATTTTAGTTTAAACGAAATGTGTTTACCACGTTCGTGATAAAACTTTCATAGCTTCCGTGTACATTTAAAAATACTTTTTTATATAATAATATTTACAATTTCAATACCGGCTGTTAAACGCCGTTTCCTCTAAGGTCGCTGCCACTCGAAACATTGGAAATTCTTAATATAACATCCGCTTGCCGGCCAAAGTACTCCGCAAATAGTTCCAATGCTATAACAAAAAACGTCAAGTGGTAATGCACTCTGTGCCCTCGTTTCAGAGTCTATTTTCGCTTGAACGTTTGTTATCGACGAAAAGCGCAAGCCTAACAACGCCCGGCGCATGATTGAAGAGATTTCGCATGCAAACATCCCATTGTTTTGTATAGTGATTATACACAGATCACGTGAAACGGTTTTCCCGTAAATTTTCGTGGCCTAGGGGTGTCAGCCTTGCATTGCAAATCGGTGGTCGTGTGTTTGACTTCTACCAAAGTTTGTCTTATGGTTGGTTGGGACTATAAGGGTTATGCAACCGATTTTCTTAAAAGGGAACCGGACCCGTGCGTCGGATGGGCGTATAAAATTTCGGTCCAGATTTTTCAAGACCATTTTTTGTAATTCTTATGGGACGTCATATTCACTAATGTTTAATCCATACATCGAATGCTGATCTATATAATCATCTCATATTCTGATCAAACAGAAAACCGACACGACTTGAGACTGATCAAACAGAAAACCGACACGACTTGAGACCGAATGGGTCGCAAACAAAATTTTCTACATGCCCATCCGACGCATGGATCCTTCACAAAATCCGGTAATCAGCGCGCCATGCCCTAACCAGCAGGGAAACAATAATGATGATTTATCGAGTCCTCGCAGAATTGGAACCCGCAACCTTCATTCTAAGGTGCCCACGATAGCCCATGCCACTAGGCTACGAAGGCAGTAAAATTATACATACATACATACATCGACATACAGTACCAGAGAGTGTGTGTGTGAGTGTAAGCCATTTTTGAATGGTATTGTATCGATAAATTGTCAGTCGTATAAGCCGATTACCGTATGCCACGGCCCTGGCCGACATAATGTTAATGCGGCTTAAGGCCTTAAATTGATGCAAAGGGTGTTTATAATATTGATATCACTTGTATCAACCCGGTTGATGGCTCTGCAATTTGTTACTGGTCCTACGAAGGCTACGATGTAGCGTACGATAATGTGTTCGATTATTCAAATGATAACACAACCTGGTAATGGATTGAGCGCTTCAGGTTCTAATTACAAAATATGTATGCTTATTATTGTTTGTTTTATTATATAAAAAGATGGCGTAGACAAAGCCCTATCAGTTTTTTACAATATTCCGAACCGATGAGTAGCTTGTTGGTCAATCAAAAAAATTGTATAAAACTTCTATATTGAATTGAAGATATTTTCATTTGAACTTTTAAAGCAGCATGATTTTCAGGGTAAACAATCTTATATTATGACATATTCAATAGACTTTGGGCTTCAATGAAAGGGTTGCCACGGTGCAAGGTGGTCGTATTCTAGCTTCTAAAATTGAGAAGCAAAATAAATAAAATGTGGATATTATAACCAAGATTCATAAGAATTCTTAATTTTGTCGTATAATTTTTCACTTTGCAAGAGCATTTAAGTTAAAGACCATTATTGTATAGCGTATAAAAATTTACTTTCAACTGTCGTTACTTCTCTTACCGTACTCTGTGTATTCTACCTTCAATACATTTAAGTGTGTTATAATCTTCTCCCCTTTGTCATCAGATACGAGCGCCTGCTGAGGCGTGCGCGCAGCGAGGACTTGAGCGAGATATCGGGAATCGGATGCCTCTACCAGAGCGGCGTGGATCGCCTCGGCAGACCAGTGGTGGTGTTCATCGGAAAATGGTTCCCAATAGGCGATATCGATTTGGATAAGGTAACGTCCAAAGTTTAGCGTATTTATACCTTTTGGGGTTAATCATCATCATCATCATCATCGGCCTGTGTTAGTCCACTGCTGCACATAGGCCTAAACTAATGCTCGCCTTCTGCATTAGAGTTTTTTTGGATCGTATCCCACTACGCTGGTCCAATGCAGGTTGTTGGAGGGTGAACCAACTTTTATATGACCGGAAAACAACGATAACATAAAGTTGTTTACCCGCGGGATTCAAACCCAAGACCTCTGGTTTATAAAGCAAGGACAAAAACCGATTTCAGTCTTATATAGTACTTACAATTAGTCACATAAGTTATAGACCAGATATGTTTATATGCAGATTGTTTGATACAATGCAAGTGTGTGCCCTAAGATTATATTAATAAATTTTCATCACAGTTTATTTATGAAAATGCAAACGCACAAAGTCTTATTGTGGGAAAGCTATTTACTTGGAAAATTTATGGCATAGCTATTTTAGATATGTAACAAGGCAAAGAAAAAAGGCGAAATCTACTTAAAAATACGTATCCAAAAAAATGTATTTGCTGGATAAGTTGTGATACGCTGTATACATGTTTTACGTGTACGTCAGAAAACCCCATTTAATTTTTCTTTTTATTTTAACACTTGCAACACTTTATAACTTCTTTTGGTATACGTATATATTATATCTTTTCTGTTCTCGTTACACTACGTGTTCCATCGTTCAATATAATAATGTTAAATGTTTTCATCTCCCCAGGCACTGTTATATTTGATCAAGTTGTTGGATCCGATCGTGAGAGGTGACTACGTGATCGCCTACTTCCACACGATGGCCTCCTCCTCCAACCATCCGCCGTTCTCCTGGCTTAAGGAAGTCTACACTGTGCTGCCTTACAAGTGAGTTTTGGTCTATTTTCCCTATATCTCAATATATAAAAAAGATTCCCACCTATATTTTGACTCGTAATGATATCCCTGGACCCATAAGGCTAATGAAATTTAGTAGGAATATTCCTTTCGCCGAGTAGGGGTCAACTAAGAACGGATTTTACAAAGTTCCACCCACAAGGTGGGTTGCAGGGTTGCTAGTGTAGTTATATTAATTTCCGCGTGGTAATGAGTATAAAAATTTCATCATCAGCCTGTGATAGTGTTCATCATCAGTCTAATGCTGGACATAGGCCTCCCCTAATACACCCCTATCCATTAGGGGGTTTTGAACCGTATCCCACCACGCTTACCTAATGCGGGTTGGTGGGTGGACCGACTGTTTACATGCCCATCCGACACATGGATCATCTTACTTTTCAGACAATTGGGTGATCGGCCCAAACTGCCCTAATCAACTAGGAAAAAATAATGATAATTTGTCCCCCGCAGGATTGGAACCCACGACCTCCGGTTTCTAAAGCGCACGCTCATACCACTAGGCTACGGAGGCAGTTGAGATAATAGTTCATCTTATTTCCCTTGCAGTTTTGATTGTAATATTTACTTTGCTAATGAAACACCTTTTAACAATATAAAATAAAGGATCAGTCGAGGTTTTAAATGTACATAAAATTATGCTGTTATGTTCTTATAATGGTTTGACATAGTAAGGCTGTGGCATAGTCATTTTTATTATCGGTAGCCAGTAGGGTAAAATTGTAATAACCAATTTGATCCATTTTAAGGAACAAATTTATATAACCTCTCACTATGAGGGCTTAAGATGACATGTGACTCTAAACGCCCCATCCTTATGTTAATTTTGAATATAACTCCATAACTGACGCTCACCAACAAAAACTATTTACCGTTTTCTTTCGTGTGTTTCAGTTTGTAACAGTATTAAAGATTTAATAAATAGCCTTTCTCAAGTTGTATATCGTAGTACGGAGGTTGTCATATTTACTGTTTCAAAAGTGTTAAAATAGGTATCACAACCTCACCTTGACTCGTTATTTAATCACGCCATTCATACAAGCTTACACGATCATCAACTACTTTATTGTTACTTTTTGCGTTATAATGCTTGTTTCAACTTCCCGTCATGGTTATAAGTATATTTTTGATACAGTACTCTTTTTTTTAATTATAAATAATTATATTTTGCTTAATTTACCTAATAATTTTGTGGTTTAATCTACAACTGTATATCCATATATTAATACAATGGTATAAAATAAATAAAGTAAATACAAATACTAAAAATAAATACCTAAATATTTGTCCTGGCAACATAGGTCTATTGTCAAACTCCGTTGGCGCCAAAATATTGCACTCTTGATGACATTAAATTTTTATTATTATTATTTATTGCAAACGTATTATTGAGTATATTTTTAAAGCATTATATTCTTTGTGGTTAGGATTAAAACCGGTGTAAGTTCGTACCTTAAACCGGATATTGTAGAATCACAAAACCGGTTAAAATCTGGCGAAGAATGTGGTTATAACCACATTATCCGGTTTGGAGTGGGTTTTAATGTTAACCTTATAAATCATCATACATCGCGGTATGAAGCCATATTGTTTTATGATTTTATTTCTTTAGTACATACTAAGTTTTAGACGCAAATTGAACTTGTCTTACATGTTTTTATTTATTTTACAGATACAAGAAGAACTTGAAAGCCTTCTATATAGTGCATCCTACGTTTTGGACAAAGGTAGCTTTATTTGTTGTTTAATCTATCTTTTTTAGTCCACACTCAATGGACAATTTTGTTTTATTGTTATTTAGAGTTTAGCTCTTGTTTAAATCTCTGGGCTACAGTTTATTTAGGATTGATACGATTATACTAATCTATCGTTATAGTGAAAGTCCTTCTAGTCGATTTCGACTACGGCGGCCGATCTAATTCAGAGATCGGCCAACTGTGCATGAGATATTACAGTATTTTTTTAGCATTTTGGATTGAAACAATAGCTTAAATAGTCATTTGTTGATTTTCAGATGATGACCTGGTGGTTCACCACGTTCATGGCGCCGGCGATCAAGGCCAAGGTTCACAGCCTTCCTGGTGTCGAGTACTTGTACTCTGTGATGGCCAGGGACCAGCTAGAGGTGCCCGCGTTCGTCACCGAATACGATATGACGGTAAGTTGGCTGTTGACCGGTCATTGGACACGGTAAAGTGGCATGAGGTGACAGTTAGTAAATGTTTAACCAGTCATTGGACACACGTTTTCTATATATCTTTTAAAAAACATTTCGTACACCCAAATGTTTAAAAAAAAAAAAGAAATGGAAGCTTATCATAAAAATCTTTCATAAAAATGTCAACAACAATAGTAGATACTGGGTAGCCCATCGCTACACAATCCAGTAATATGTAGAATTCATCCTTTCATAATAGGCAGAGAATCGGGTAATGACAACACTGTACGTGCAACGCCTCTTTATTGCTATGGGTTACTTTGTTTATGTTAAGACCATACGTAATTTGGTAAAAGTTGGAAATTTGTCAAACGTGAAAAATAATAACAGTCTTAGTCCACTGTATCATGCATCATCAGCCTGTGTTAGTCCACTGCTGGACATAGGCTTCCCCCTTAGGGTTTTTAGACTGTATCCGAGGACGCTGGTCCAACGCGGATTGCTAGGTAGACCGACGTTTTACATGCCCATCCGACGCATCGATCATCTTACTTTTCAGACAATTGGGTGATAAGCCTAGGAAACAACAATGAAAATTTGTTGAGTCCCCGCAGGATTCGGTTTCTTAAGCATATGCCCTTAGCACTAGGCTACGAAGGTAGTTATTTGTTGATAATTAGTCTTCCAAGCTAAGTTCAACCACACAAGTAAATAAGACTTCACTAGCTTTACTATTTTAAAAATGTACATAAATAATAGCCTGTGAAAACTGGCATAAGTTTTAAAAAATACGACGTTTCTTCTTTGGGTACTTACTTTCCTTACTTTTTCATAAAAAAGAACAACTGTGATAACTGGATTTTGTTTTAGCTTCGTATTACTTGACCATTTATAGACATATTGTTGCGTTTAAAGTACGCATCTCTCGCTGCGTATAAAAAAATGCATTTTTATTATTATTTGACATGTTTTCAGTTACGATTGTGAAGGAACAAAAGCAATAGCACTTTTAAATAATACAATTTGCTAAACAATTGACATTTAAAATGGTTACTGACTTAAGTACAATAATACACAAGAGCGTTTCATTGTTTGTTCGTCACAAAGTAAATCTTTTGTGGTTTTCAATTTGATACAATCACGTAAAGACTTTGTGCATAAAAATGAAGAACATTGTTGTGATAAATATCTATATTTTTGCCACCACGTATTATCTATCTATAATTTATGCTAATCAATGGTTGTATTGTCTATGGAGTGTTAAATATTTCACGTTAGTTGGTTATTTGTGGTGATGAGATGTAAATAATGTGTATGATTTTATTTTAGGTAAGAATTTGTTAACCGTAATATTTTAAAACACCTAGTTTATCCTTAAATTTAAGTGGTAGCTCTAACCAAGAGGCTAGTTAGAGCCGTTTGCAGGTTATTAGAGTTTACTCTAACACATTTTTATGTTTTATTGCTGATATATTAAAATTATATAAGCTGCAAATATATTGTTGCGTCTCTTTTACAAAAAAACAATATTTATTCATAGTGCTATAATGTTTTGGCGTTATGACGTTTGACAAAATGCTTTATTCGGAATGTTCAGAGGCCAGAAATGTACGATATAACTATAAGGACTTATATAAAGTTCAACCACATTTTTGTAAAATTTTAATGTTTAATCAAGAATCTAAACTTTGTAATAATTATATGTTTTCGTCTTTACAGATAAACGGTCTCCATTACTTCCAACCGGACACCAGCGGAACGTAAGGAAAATGATAAGAATTACAGACATACTAAATATATAAATCTATATAATCTGTGTAAAAAAGTAAAAGAACGACTACTATTCCTTCACGATTTAACTGTAATATTATGTTGTTGTCTTAATAAAAATATATAAATCATGTTGCATTTACAAAATTTATATTTTGGCAATATTTATCAGTTTTCTTTTTTTATCAAGGCCATTTTTAAAATACTTGTGCTTGTGTGTATGTAAACACATTTGGTATTTTGCCGCGGTTATATTCCAATTTGGGATTTTCTTAACAAGTGTCTGAAGATTTACTATGATGTTCACAACAGACAAAATAAATTTCCTACAATATTGAATTTTTTACCATAGCAACAATTTTGAACACAGCTGTTTATTATATTACAGTGAAATGATTAAACTCAGAAGTTTATCGGCGGACACTTGTAGAAACCAAATGGAAATAAACGTGATTGTTGAGAGTTATTCGTAATTAGTGTTATAGGTGCATTTTTATAAATTCGGGTAAGCAAATATTTATCTTAAAAACTGTATATCAGTGTTATTAATTCTATATTAACTAATAACATATACAACTATACTGTTCATTCCTCTTGCAATACCGTTTAAACGTTACGTTATTTAATCTGTGGCATTATTGTTTATCAGTGCCAGTTGTTTTTCTTTTGGCGGAATTTTTTGACTGTGAGGTTCGTGGTTTAAGTAAGTGCTTTTTAAGGTGCTTGCAAGATTATTATAAATAATTCTGCGTTTTGCGCATTAATATGGTTTTGATGTATCCTTGAACTGTCAGCAATCGGCTCACTTTTCATTTTCACACTATCAATATGATCCTGCGACAGGGTATGTATTAGACGTAAACGTTTTTCATTGTATTGCATTCTCTTATCATCATGGCGTCAGATGAAATAGAAGAATTTTTCTGATCACAAACAATATTAAGGAATTAAACTCTACAAATTGTTTGCCATTTTGTTTATAGTTTATTATAGTTAAAAGTTTTAAATTGAACCAAACCACGGATAGTTATTTGTCGTAAGAAATTTATTAAACAGTTATTTGTGATATTATATTTTCAAGTATTGGTGCTTTGTTAAGCCGGAAGATTATTTAATGGAAATCGATATTTGCAACATCACTGTTATTGGGTCGTTATAAATATGCTGGTTATAAACGTTTTAAATTAGTAAAGGCCTATGTATATTGGACAATCACGTCAAATTCCGCACGCCAATTGCAAGTTTAAAGTAAATAAAATATGTTTCGATTATGGTTATATATAGAATAATAAAGATAATAGATATAAAAAAGGCATAATAATCGCTGTGTTCCATTGGAAAGTTGTATTAATGTTAATATTTGAGTATTTTAGCCGATATGCGGTGCGTATGATGGTTTAAACGTTTAGGTGTGAAGTTAGTGCGGTTTGTAATCACTGCCACTATTTTTGGCACGCTTGCTTTGCGTGCCATTCGAGGTAGCTAGCGAAAAGTGTAATGCAATTCCTTAATTATTGTAATAAAACATTATTTTCGAAGTAAAAATACACCTGTTTTGAGGTACGGCAACGTGTAAACGCAATCAATAGTGTACTCACATTTTTTTACTTTTGTTGTACTTGTATTTTACTCCAAAATTGAACTAAATCTAAATGAGATTTGAATTTATCAATATTAAGCATGGTCAAGATTCTGTTGAACAAAAATCATTAGTTATTTAGTCATATTTGATATTTGTCAATCATTCAAATGAGTTTTAAGATTCAAACTTGACAGATATAAGTTGAATCCTGATCTAAATGTTTTACATATTATATTCAAATGTCATTCCATTCATGACCAATTGGAAAACTGCCTCCTCGTATCGGTTTTGAATTGGCCAATGGTGTGACAGCACTTGTTGACTCCACTCGTAAATGGTGCATAATATATTTTTTTACCGATTTCGACCACCCATCAATGTGCCACTGTTTTTGAAATGTTAATGCAATATTGTGTGTGAATGTGTGTAATGTTAGTTGCATAGTTGGTGCAATGTTGTTGTATAATTAAAATTACAATTTTTAATATAATACATATTCCTAAGCTGTAAGGTTTTTCGGGTGTTTAACAAGCATCGTTTTAACATTGCTATAGTATGTAAGTGTTGAATGTGCTTAAATGCGATCAGTGTGTGTTTTTTTTAAAGCATTTGGTGAGTCTATTGAGCTGACTCAGTTTTATTTTTCATTTACACATAATAAAATATTATTAATAGTTCTTGTAATGAGTAACCAATTGGAAGGATTGTTGCAAAAGCTTTTCTAGATTAAACTAAGTAAGTTGTACCTTTTCAAAATATGATATATTCTTCATAAATAATACAGTTTTGGGTTCATGGTCACGGATACAGTTAGTCCTGTGACTTTGAAAAATAATTGTAAAGTAATTAAATGCCTTTAATTCCTAAGACTGTATGATTTCTCATGTATTAGCATAAGCAACAGAAAGTATTAATGCATACACTTTGCAAAATATTTTACTCATGTATTTATCATGGAACATAAGGTATATGTATAGGGATTTGTCACCTAGTAGTTCATTATAGTCTACAATACTACTAGTTGTTTCTTTGGACAACACAGTTTCCATACATCTCTCCCTAGCTCAAGCATATATTGTTTTCTATTGTAAAGAACTTCTAATTGTTAATTTCTTAGTAATGAGTAAATATTGAACATGTTTTTATTTATATCTTTAATACATTAGTTATCCAGCAAATTAAGTACGCTCAATAGATTCAACCTGAAGTTTATAGGAACATAGTGTAATTGTACTACTAATCCATTTATAAATTGTTATTGGTTTGACCATTATTCCCGCTGTGTTAATGATATTTATTCAAAAAGCCTTAGATTGTTATCAAAGGCTTACCTCTTGCAAAGTTTATCACTGTTAAAGTTGAATGTAGATAATGTATGCGGCACCTAAGAGGCGGGAAAATGCTGCCATCTTAAATGTTATTTGAACAATGTGATCGTGCAGAGTTGGTTAAGTTTCATATTTTCTTAATGAATTAGGCATTGTATAGGCTATGTAAATATTTAACAAAACACAAAATAAACTTATTAATTTACTAACATGTGGTTTTATTTTACCCAATACCTCAATTTCACTAAATTAAAAGGTCCTGCTGAAGATTGAATATTTGCCAAGTTTTGTAGATTTGTTGTATGAATATAAAAAAACTCAACATGTGAATTACAACATTTTAATTATTTACAATGATGATGTCCTCCTATTCCCAGTTGAATTCAACAGTTTAAACTGCACAGGAGATATTATAGTGCATAATTGTAATGATTTGAGATGGATAACCAATGCTATTGGAGAGTGATTGGGCGCAAAACTAACATTTTACATGCCAATCTGGCTCATAGATCATCTTACTTTATTGGCACTCACATAATCAGGCCAAATTACTTTACCCAAATACTACTTTGGCTGAAACAACTATGTAATGTTCTAGTTTTCATAGAATTTGGACACCTGTTCCTAAACCGTAAGCCCATTACCACTGAAGTTAAGTTATGGTAATATGATAACAAAGGGATCTAACATGTTATTATCTTGCTCATCTTGATGTATTAATCTATAAAAAATTGTCATAGTATGATTATTGCGATGCAATCAATATGACAGTTATTGAAAAAGAGGTCCCTAAATACTTTGCTAATTTTTACTACTAACAACTAGTTTTTAAATCTAGTCCATAATGAGAGTCCAGCGTGTACACTTGAAGGTTAAAAGACAAGATAATAAGAATCAATTTTTAAATTAAAATTTATCAGCCAGTAGATCTATATTTTTTCCTTTGTTTTAATTTGATTTGATTTTAGCTAACCTTGGTTATCCTTGATTATTTCAGATATTTGAGAACCTAGTTTTTTTTGTAGATTACATTTGATTTATTTATAAATATACAATATTTATATAAGAAAATAATTCATTTCTAAGTATTAAGAACAGGTATGCTTAAAACTGCAGCTCACCACTTGACAATACCTGATGGAATACTTAAAAGGGTTGGTGGTTTCATAAATAAAAAATAATGAATCGATAATAATAATGTTTATTTTTTACTAATTTATAGCTTTCAGAAAAACAAAAGTGAGAAGAAAAACCAAATATTAGCAGATAAATTATGGTAGGTTGATAGTTTAACTAAATCCTGTATCTCAATTAATCAACCCCACCCTATAAGAATTTTCTCTTATAAGGTATACATTTCTTAAATGAATATGTAACAAACCATAAATCTTGTTGAGTTAGCACACAAAAATATGTGTTTGCCATACTTAATTGTGTGTGCTGCTAGTACACTCACATATAAGGGAGTGTGTGTCTGTGAAAATACTTTGCATTCCACATTATTTTAGCACAAATTATTAGGATAAAGACCCATATAACCTTTTAAAAAGATTTCAGCTTCAAATTAAATTGTAAAATAAATTTATTTCCAATTCTAATAAAATTCTATTATATTTTATTGCCAAATGATGCTAGTGAAAGGACTTTAGTAAGCAAGCAGGATGCTAATAGGAACAAAAAACAAAGTAAAGACAAAAAATCAACCAACTATTTATTTGTATACAAAATTCTTGTTAACATACTTCACTTAGACAAATTGAACTTGTCCAACACACTGATGAAGAATTTTAATACTGGGTATTTGTGCGACGCAGACATCATTGTTATTTTCAAAACCGTTAATACATTAGATAGCAAGAAACCACCCATTGCACCAAGGTAACAAGGTATTGGCCATTGCTGCCACGGTGTATTCCAATCCAATGGGATCACTACAGCGCCGAGCCAAGCTCCGCAGACTGTTAATAAGGCGGTGTTGACAAGCATTTCTATAATAGTATCCCTGTTAAAGTTTTTAACACCAAATAAAAGTTGCATTGAGGACTCCACTCCAGTGTGAGCTATTAATGGAAACACGGTAAGTAGTGTCAGCAAAGTGGACAACATTAGCGTCTCTTCGTGACATTCCAGGAATGGCGCTCCAAATAATATTATACCGACGAAAAAACAAAACATAACACCAAGAAGAAATGCAAAAGCTTTCGCTATTTCCCCAGCACGACCCTTGCTTCCTCTCGTCTTCTTAGGTTGAACATTTGCGTTGAGATAAAATGACTTGAGTAGTTCGGCAATAAAAATCAACACTAGAACATAAAATGATGAGCCATTTCCAACGGAGTATAAAAGTCCTTTATAAGATATAACAGTAACTATACTCGGTAAATAAATGCAAGTGATTAAACTTGATACAGTGATCTTTTCAGTTCTAAATGATTATTTAAAGAAAACATTTTAAATGTTTTTATCATAATACATGTAAGATTTCAGAATGTCAATATGTTAAACGTCATTTTGACAGCAAAAGAAAACAATAGTTGGCGTTTTATTTTCTACATACAAAAAAAATAAATATAAATGTACATAAAGCTATTTTATGTTTAATATAGTTAATTGAATATCAAAAATTTTAACACAAAAATGACTTTACTTTTAAAAGAAGCATAATCACAATATAAGAAAAGCGTTTTTTAACTTAGTTTCACACTCAATTTCTAAACGTAAATGTCACATGAATATCAAAGTTACCATAACATACTTCAACATTAATTTCGGCAACTTGGAAGCATATTTTAATAAAACATTTTTTAGAATTAAGGCCAAGTTAAGCAATTATGTTGTTTTATTTCTATATAATATTGTTTGCAACGAAGAAAGCGACACAGTTAAGCTGATTTCTTGTTAAAATAATTTTACAGTTTGTTTCTAAAACAAAACTTGAGTATGTATATGGCAAGAATATACTAAGTTGTCAGAAAATCAAAATAAATTATACGTGGTAATGTAGTGAAGTATAGCACATTACAATCAGTTATCTCAACGTAATCGATGTATGGACACGGGCGTTATAAATGAAAGGTGCAGTGCTGCAAGCATCCAGTTGACGTTTACGCTTCTGAGACGTTCGGCTACAGTGCGAGTCAACGTTGAACGAAAACATCGAGCTTCTTTGCGAAATAATACCATTATTGTCTCAGCTGTGTGTCATTGATTACATAAAATGCCTTGTCCGTTTTTGGGATCGTTAAACCAGGCGTTCGTGAGGAACTACGGCTCCTCGCTGATGAAACAGTATGGCAACTATTGCCCCATGATTTCTCGCGGTTTCCGCACTCTCGGCCAAGACGAGACCAAATGTCCGTTCATTCAACAAAACTCGATAATATCCGAAGCGCCCAAGGAGATGACCGAGGACATCGTGGAGCCTGTGCAGCAGTACAAGTACGAGAAGTTCTTCAACGAGCAGATCAGCGCCAAGAAGAGGGACTACTCGTACCGCATATTTAGAAAGGTGTCGCGGTTAGCGGCCGAAGGTATGTACCCGCAGGCGCTGGAAGGCCAAGAGAACCGGCGCGTGACCGTGTGGTGCGCCAACGACTACCTGGGGGCGTCGCGCCACCCGGTCGTCCAAGACGCCGCTATTTCTGCCATCAGGTCGTATGGCACCGGCGCGGGGGGCACGCGTAACATCGCCGGCAACTCCCAGATGACTGAGAAGCTTGAGGGCGAAATAGCCAAGCTTCACAACAAACCATCCGCCTTAATATTTAGTTCCTGTTTCGTCGCGAACGACGCAACGCTCTCGACATTAGCTAGGATACTGCCGGAGTGCATAGTGTACTCGGACGCCGGCAACCACGCGTCCATGATCCAGGGCATACGCAACAGCCGCGCGACCAAACATATCTTTAAGCACAACGACCCGAATCACCTGAGGGAACTATTGTCGAAGTCGCCGGCTGGCGTGCCCAAGCTGGTTGTTTTCGAGACGGTACACTCTATGAGTGGAGCTATCTGTCCTCTGGAGGAGATGTGCAACATTGCCCACGAGTACGGGGCGTTGACGTTCGTGGACGAGGTGCACGCAGTCGGCTTTACGGGAAGCATGGCGCCGGGATAGGAGAGGAGAGAGGGGTGCAGCACCTGATCGACATCGTGTCGGGCACCTTGGGGAAGGCGTACGGGAACGTGGGAGGGTACATCGCCGGTTCGTCGCTACTCATCGACACGATCCGCTCGCTGGCGCCTGGCTTTATCTTCACCACTGCCCTTCCGCCGCCGGTGCTAGCGGGTTCCTTGGCAGCCATCAGGCTGCTCGCAAGCGAGGAGGGCAGAAGCTTGCGCTCCAAGCACCAAGCCATCGTTCGCTACTTCAAACTGTCACTACTCGTGGCCGGACTACCTCAGCTACCTTCCGTGAGCCACATAGTACCTGTGCCCATCAAGGGGGCGGATAAAGTGGCCCTAGTAGCAGAATCCCTGATGAAGAGGGGCCACTACGTGCAAGCGATCAACTATCCGACAGTGGCGAGGGGCGAGGAGCGCCTTCGCTTCGCCCCCGGCCCGTACCACACGCCCGAAATGGTCGACAGCCTCGTAACGGCTCTTATTGAGTCTTTCCACGAGAACAACATCAGCTTCGACCAGTTCATGATCAACGGCGCTTGCCGCGAGTGCAGCCTCGAATACAAAGTCGACTTGATGCAAGACGAGCCCTTCAAGTACCCGATGCAGGTCGCGTGATCCTACTCGATTCGACGACAAACGTGTGTTGCATGAATGATAAAAAATGACAAAAAAAAAGAAAACGATTGATATTATTATTATTACTATGTAAATGTTATAGTTTATTGCTATTCTGTTAACGGTTGCGCGGTTAAATGGTAGGGGAAAATAAAAAAAGCGTGCTGCACTTGATCTGATGATTTTATTTCAATCCCAATATTTGATGAGGCCGTCCCAGCCCGCGGTGAGGAGTTTGCTGGGCTCGTGTGGGTGCCAGAGGGAGCTTATGCAAACGCCGTCATGCGCCTTCCACTTCTTGTAAAGTCTTAGTAGTCTTCCAATCCCAGATGTAGCACTTCCCGTCTGCGTCACCGGAAACTAGATAACTGCAATCAAAAAATTATTATTTCATTGATCCGAAAATTATCGGCACATCAACATTATATATCTTTTTTAATAAAAAATTACCTCATTAAATAAAGCATTTAACTTCAAATAGTAGACATTCATTTAATCAAGTCATAAAGACAGACTATCTGAACCTCAATTTGTTTAACGACCGCTTAAAGTTATTTAGCATCATGTAAAGTTCAAATATCATTAATTATTGAAGTACCAACTACATAATTCGTCAACATAACATAGCTTGAACTTAAATTCACCAAGATCAATAAAATCTTTAGAGTCACCGTTATTTTCCGATAGTTTAATTGTCCCACGTATCGAAACTCAATTGTCGGTTGCAATCCACAAAAACGCATTACGACAATGCTCGTTACCACAACAGGCGGTTACATTATCTAATGAAACGTATTACGGGCGAACATTACGGTAACTACTAGATTGGAATCACGTTAAATACGAGTCATATATTCTTCATCGACTTTAGACAATAATTAAATTGTTCACCAGAGCCGAAAAACTAATCAAAAAATAACTATTTCTTGATCATTACTTTAATCATATTTAGTTTTATTATAAATAAAAGAATATAACAAACAAATTAATTTTAATTCTACATCAAATGTTATGATCAATTCTTTTGAATTGTTTTCAGCTCTGTACACAATTTCGTTTTGTTAGATACGATGTTTCTGTTTGTTTCGTCGATATATTCATTAGTTTGTTTAAAATCAAAACCTTAACTAATGGTAGATAGAAAAAGACATTTTACTAGTAGACATTTGTAGAGTAGAATAAATAAATAAATGATGTACACATGTACAAACAATATATTACAGGAAATGTATGAAAATTGCATCTTTTAGAATAATCTATAGCGTTTTAGCTTAAACTATTATTAAATATTTAGCTATTAAACTCGTTATTTCATAATTTTTGTGAGGTTGCCGGATATACGTTATTGTAACTTATGAAATACATTTAATTATTATATGAAATCGCATAATCTATGCCTATACGATTGCTTAAAGTTGGCTAGCAGCACGATGAACCCTGTATAAGATTTTTCTAGAATGAATTTCTCAATATATAAGAACTTTTGGGGGTGTTATGTATTAACACGTTTTGTATATACAATAAAGCAACCGTTAAAAGTATCAAATATTAGAAAAACGCTGTTTCTTAGTTCTCTGTATTATAAATCAATAATTAATATTTATACCCGACCTTAAGCGAGCAAGACTTATTGGCCATGCTAGAAACTACATCGTCATTATTATGTATACAAAAACTTCAAGTCATGGTGTATATAAAATAATACTATTTTATATACATAATACATAATGCGTGTAATACGCGAGTAGGACGAACAATTCATTAAGTTCAATGTCAGAACTCTAAAACAATTATTTATAAGTATTATTACAGAAAAAAAACGAATTTAAAAGAAATAACGAAGAGTACATGAGCTCTAGCTAAACTTTTACTTTTATAAAAAATTAAACACAGATCAGTTGTGTTCTAAAATTGACACTTTTACTAGTCTTCGTGTTTTATTCCTTTTAAGACGTAGATCTATAAGTTAATTTATATTTACAATAGTTATATTATTAATACAATTTATATTCTCGAAATTATGTTATACCGCCCGTTGCATTCATTTTTGTTTGCTTGTTTAATAATTTAATGACAGTAAACTTTTTAAAAACTTTAACAGGTAAACTTAATTCTAGCTTTTCTTGTTAGATTTTTAGAGCCGCTTCTGATTGAAATTTCCAAAATATTTAAATAAATCGCAGTCAGGAACAGCGGAAATACTACAGAATAATTATTGCTACGTAGGTACGCCTCGACATAATATAATCTTATTAAATATTCCAACTTTAAACCATCAACAATAGTATTATTTCTGACATTCATTACAATCAACAATATTGGATAATGGTCGTAATATAACACTTATAGATAAATAGAGTAAGCATGATTAAGCAAATTTCGATTTTACGTAACAGGCACAGGTTAAGTGCATAAAATGCGTCACTCTCATAATTACGCCAACAATGTTTATCAGACGAAATAAAGATTGGCTAACAGAGAACCAAATAGTTAATTTTTCGAAGAATATAATCACAAAAAGAGATGATAAAAAGTATCGCTTAGTTAGCTACCGCGAATCAACTCGGGTCAGCGGCTTCCTTCTACATTGACAGTAAAAAATTAGGCATTCAACTTTAAAGTTTGTTCGATGACGGTAAATACATATTTAAACCAAGTATTTATAATACACATCTCACTTATAGTTGGTAAAATTTTAACACCCTAAAGATCTGAAATGACATGACGCCTTGAGGATTTAATAAAGGATTTTCACTCGTACTGAGGTCGCGGAGGCGTTAAGGTAAGCTCTCCTTTTTACAGGGGGCCGATACCATCATGTGTCACCGTCGCAGTGCCTATTTCTGCCGCAAAGCAGTGGTGTGAAAACATTACTGTGTTCCGGTTTGAAAGGCACCGTAGCCAGTGAATTTACTGGGTAAACGAGACGTAACGTCCTATGTCTCACGGTAGGCAGCGTATTGGTTATACCCTTGGTCTATAGCCGTCGGTGAATAATTAACATCAGGTGGGCCGACTGTCCGTCTGCCTTGTAATGCGATTAAACAGCGAGTCTTGGTTCTTGTTTTTGATTGAAATAGAAGATAAAAGTTAACTCTACTTGGTCACAATAGTTCAGCAAAACTACATTTCAAATAAATATTAAAAAAGTATTCCACAGCAACGAACGCAGCGTCGCTCGTATGATGTGGTATGTGTATGTGGCAAATGCTCTATAAGAACGATTGATGTATGACGCCGCCTCGTTGCCATGGGTTACAATGTTTACATCCATTCCGACTGTAAATCGGGTGATCTATAATGAGCTAGAGAAGGTCCATGCTTTACGCCTAGCGTGGTAAAAATTTACTGATTATTTTTCTTTAACAACTGATTTACCACGACTTTAGGTGATAAATGTTAAAAACAATCAAGAGAATAAATTAAATACTATATAATTCTTGATATTTTGACGAATAACAAAACCGCATTTTGGCGCCGTGATAACATCTCCAACGCATTCATTGTTAAATTTCCCTTTTTCTTTGTTATGCATCAGTTCCAACGCGCGATCAAGACGCATTATCTTATTTCCCATAAATAACAATAATTCTCCGGCCTAGGTACAATTAAACAAAAATAAACTTATTATCTGTAATGAGTTCGCTTATCCCTTTGAAACACTGAGGCAAAATTAATGTTCGGATTATTATCTGATCGAAATAATATTCTACAATAACAGTCAATTAACAAGCCGACTCACACATACATACATATTTATGTATATTTGTATATATCGTTCACTCTTATAATAGACCTCTTTTTAATTGACTTACTAATATAATATAAACATGAAAACCGGTATGAATTTAACCTTATGAATTTTTGATGGTTCTATTTGCAAAGTATACTCAAAAATTATCACACAATATTATAAACGCAAAAGTGAGAATGCTTGTTACCTCATAACGCAAGACCGAATAAAAAAGTTAAATCTACAGAATTATATCCATCATAATCATCATGATAATCAGCCTTTACCCGCCCACCGCTGGACATAGGCCTTTTCCAATGAACGCCACGACGGCCGATCCCTTGCCACTCGCCGCCAACTTAAACCGGCTATTGCACCAGGTCGACCAACGCTTTCCGATTTATATCTATACTGTATACAAACAAATTTAACTGGAGTGTAGAATTGTATAGTTTGAACAACCGTTTATAAATTACTAGCAACCCCCAACCCCCCTTGTGGGTGGAATTTTGTAAAATCCGTTCTTAGCTGACCTGTACTCGGCGAAAGGAATATTCCTAACAGATTTCAAGTAGCTACGCCTTCCAGAGATGTCGTGATGAGTCAATATATAGGTGGAGATCTCTTTCATATATATAGATTACAATTTAAAACCGGTACATGGAACTAAGTAACATATTTTTTTATTCATTGGCTCTTCTAGATCTGCTGGTCCGATATTGAGAGACTTCTCGACTAGTAGATGCCTGATATGACATACTTACAATTAAGCTTCCCAAGTACCTTCTTTTCTAGATTTATTTTTTAATATTTACCACGCGGACGAAGACGCGAACGCCTGCTACTATAATATATAGTTTGTAGCGAATTTATGTAGTATGTTTTTAGACATTATCGGTGTCACTAGCATAAGCTAGATTTTATTGTAGGCACAAACCCGAACTTTATGTGACTCTGCAGAAATTATAAAACACAATAGTAGTTTTAAAGTTGTGTTAGAAATAGTACTTTGTATAATTTTATTTCCTTTTGATTTGTGTAAATCTTTTCTTTTTATTGTGCACATACCTTGTTATTCATGACTATACAAAGGTCGGTTTTTAGATAATGAGTAAGCCCGCCTGTGTGCATATGAATATCTGAAAAAGTTTCAATAAATTGATAGTATCTGAACAGCATAACATTTTATTAATAAAAAAAGTTGACTGTTCAACTATTAATAGTTTTGCTATCGTTAATTTGGTGTTTCAGTACTTGAGAACTTATAGCGTCGCGGTTGGTAAACAAATTAGTAATTCAATTACGCCATGTGGGTTATTTACGATTTAGAACCGGTCCCGTGGCCTCGGACCAGTAAAGTCAACATCTGACCAGATTTTTTAAATATAACGCCGAAAACAAATAGAAGTATACAAATGCGAAGATATACATAATTTATATCTAAATAAGAAGTGGATTTGATATGTAATTAAAGTAATAAAGTAAGTGTGCCATTTTTTTATTTTGATCTATCTATCTTTCCAATAAATCAAGTTGTGAGTTCCGGCCAAATTAAATTAATTTAAAGTCAAAAATATTAGTTAACTCAATTGAGAGTAAAACGAAAGCAGATTGAAAAGATAAGATTTCACTGCTTTCTTTTAACTTAATTTTTTTTTATATTTATTAATTGTTTCAAATTAAACAGGATTACAACTGAGCCGTGGAAAAGGCCAACTGTTAAAACCACGTCTAAAAAAACGCGCTAAATACCATCTCATGGGTGTCCTGGAAACGTGTGCCCACTATGATCATTAAAACTTTTAATCTTTACATCTCAAAAATGGTTGTTTCGTAAATAACATTATGACATACATTTTCTTCTTGACATATATTTTGTGGTAAGTATTTTTGCTGGATATCGCAAAAACTCATTTTTTGACCTTTGTTCTTCAATATCTTTTTCCATACAAAGTTAGAGATATTATATTTTAATCGATCTTATTGAGCTTTGTGGGAATTTAGTTTGTTTCGAATATCCAAATTGAAGGAACTAAATATGCCAGTGTATATATTCAAACCGGGGAAGGAATATGGGCCGGCGTAGGCTGAATCAGTTGTCAGTTGAAAGAGAGAAAAGTAAATTCTCTTCAGATGTGTATAAATAAGTTTTAAATTTCCATGCCATGATTATTGTTACGTTAAAATACGAATCTTTTTCAGTTCGGATATTATAGGAGAGGATACCTTAAAAAATGAGGACTAAAGGAGACTAGTATAGAGCGCATTAATTACAATTTTCAAGTTATTCAGATAAAACGTTGTTTTTGCTGCCATAGAGAATCATCATCAAATGATGTTTAGTGGTGATAGATTGACTATGGACGTTGTTTACGGGAATACTACATCAGTTTTATTCAGGAACCCATAGTACTGAGGATTTCGTTATAGATAAAGCTGAAATTGGTGATAAATTGAAGCGTTTATGAGTAAAAGATTAAGTAAATTCTTAGCTTTTGAATAAAATGTAAGCAATTGTAAAATTGCAAATGTTATATTTTTTCCGCATTCGAACAATTAGCCCTGAGTTTTATGATTTACTTATTAACACTACCGGTAAAAAAATGAATTTTGCAAGTTATAACGTTTTTATTTTTCAAACATTTAAAAATTATTACGCTATTTCACTTGAAAATTGAAAAAGTTTCGAGAAACGTCGCTTTTTAACCTTCTAATACGGTAAGTGTATGCTTCAAAACAAAAACGTGGAAATTTCCGTGAATTTATATATCGGGGCATGAAACATTAAAGAATTAATTACATATGTATGTAGCGCATTTTAATGCGAAAACAGGGAATGAATTTAAATGAGCAGTTTCCGTGATGACATAAACACTTATGCTTTTGAAATATGCTTTCTCATCGTAGAAGCTTCTTGAAGTTAAACACAATAAACAAAGCAGATAAATTGATAAGAAAATATAGAATTCATATGAAAACTGCTTATTATCTAACGCCATGAATTCCGCACATTTAACAACGAGAGCCGTATTGGGATGGAATCCTATAGGATGATCTATTCCCTGATATAACACGAAGGAACTGCGTCCGTAGACTAGTGGTAAGGGTTTGTACTTTGGAAACGAGAGGTCATGGGTTCGACAAATTTTAAATTGTTGTTTCCTAGTTGCTTAGGGCAATTTGGGCCGATCACCCGATTGTCTGAAAAGTAAGATTATCCTTGCGTGGGATGAGTATATAAAAAATCAGTCCACGTACCAACCCGCATTGGAAAAGCGTGGTGGGATACGGTCCAAAAAACAACTAATGGCGAAAGCGTGCATTACGGGAGGCCTATGTCCAGCAGTGGACTATCGCAGGCTGATGATGATATTATTTAGATACAGGGTGGCCCATAAGTCATTTGAAAAGTAAAATTTGTAAAAGTAAGATGATCCATGTGTCGGATGGGCATGTAAAAAGTCAGTCCACCCACCAACCCGCATTGGACCAGCGTGGTGGGGTACGGTCCAAAACCTAATAATGAAGAAGCAGTAATAAGTATGTATGTGGCCAACAAGGAGGCATATGTCCAGCAGTGGTCACACAGAGTGATGATGATGATAATGATGAATCTCGTTATTGACCAGCCCCTTTTCTTTCGGATAAGATACATCGGTTACTAATTTTCACCACAGGATTTCTAAAGTAAGACCCAATACAACTAGCAACTAATATCTATGTTACTTGTTTAAGTTACAGAGAGAGCAAAAGCAATATTTACTCTATTTACCTATTTATGCCATGACAATTGGAAGCTACGCTGTCTTATATTCGCGATACAGGTAATGGTAGGTAACAGTACAAAATGAAAAGCATTATTGAACCAATGAATACCCGTTTCAAATAAAATGTTAAGTAAAAATTATTGACAACACAAATTTGAAAAAAAAATGTCTTATAAGAACAAGTATTTGCCGATACACGCAAAATGTTCTTTATAGTACAGCTAAAATATTTATATTATTATATTTTTAAATCATTACATCTCTCTCTTACAATATGACGTTTATAATATAATGTACTTTAGTAAAGCCAAATATTCTAAAAAAAATGTATAAACGTTGTCAAAATTATTTTTCATCAAAGCTAAGAAAAAAAAATGTTCGCTGTGTATTTCTTAATATCGTTTTTATAGCTCAGTACTTTTTACGAGTATAGACATTAAAACCACCTGAAATGACAATGGTGCATTCTAGACGTGAACAACGTAATAAGAAATTAAGTATGGATCATAAACAATGCATATTATCGCTTCGAGTGGTATTTAAAATGCTTTGTATAACCACTAATACTTAGGCATTATAAAATATCATCAAACAATTAAAAACTGAAACATTTTTAAGGTACAAAACACTATCTATGGCCATTAATCAAATGTTAGGCTCAAGCTAGAAAACATAAAATTTATATCATCATCATCAGTCTGTGATAGTCCACCGCTGGGCACAGGCCCCCCCTAATACACTCCTATCCATTAGGGAGTTTTGGACCGTATCACACCACGATGGTCCAATGCGGGTTGGTAGGTGGATCTATTTTTTACATGCCCATCCGACGCATGGATCATCTTATTCTTCAGACAATTGGGTGATCCCCAAATTGCCGTAACCAACTAGGAAACAACAATGAAAATTTGTTGAGTCCCCGCAGGATTCTAACCCACGACCTCCAGTTTCAGCACACGCCCATACCACTAGGCCACGGAGGCAGGTAACATTCATATAATTGGTACTAAATCTAGAGCACAAAATGTAGGTGCGGTCGGAGGCATGCAACCTCCACGCGCCTTCCACCACACCTCAATAATAACAAACTGCTAGTAAAATTATTATTTTCAATTAATTAAAAACGGTAAATGAAGAATTACATAATAAACAACGTTCATGCGATTTCAAATGCATGGGTTAGTTTACTTTAGACACAACTTTCGTTAAGTAAAATAAAAAAAATTATAAAAACCATAAAAGGAAAAAAGACGACTTAAAAAATAACTTCATCCGTGCTGCGGTCGCATTGAACTTGGTGCATTAATTCAAATTATTTTTATTAATTTTTAAAATCCCTATGATTAACGAGTTGATTTTCAATACACTACAAACAACATGACCTTGATATTTTTAACATCCGACTGTTTGCAAGCAACGTAACCAATGGCAACGCAAAGGCGACATATTCTTAAAAAACAAACAATTACATACATACAGTCGTAAAAAGAACCATACACAATTAACACAATCAACAAGAGAACATCATCGAACACTACATCCACACAGAGCCTGCACTACTCCAGAAAAGTAATCCATTGCTGGCTACATATAATTCGATATGCACATACGCAAAGAAAACGCAACAAAATCAATCGTCATTGTCTCACACTCACACTCAAAAAGAGCAATGTGTTCACAGTGTTGTTGAAATTAGTTACACAAAGTCGTGTAAAACTCACAATGGATTCGATAAAAACCCATAATTGGCGAGTTCCCGTATCGTTGCCATTTCCATGACGATTACATAGATAGCGATAGCGGATTCGATAAGCCCTTGAACGAAGGAAACCCATAATCGGAATATTCCATGAAATTGACGGACTTTGACTCGCTCCGAAGATATTTTGCTTGGCAGGCCAATAGCGTCCGTGTCGCGTATTGATTTTGAATCAGCATAAACAGTCATGATATACCTATATGATATTTATAAACGATAATTCAGCATGAATCGACGTTAAAAACAACAGTAGATAATAGTAAGCGGCCGTATCGAATTTATTTCATAAGTGAGATCAAATGTCATGTAAAATAGCATTCGATTTAGGATATTATAAATTACTTTACTTGTAAAGTAAATATCAAAAAAGATATGTAGGCATAGGGGTCGCCATGTCCATAAATGTAACTTGGTATTTACTTACTATTCACTTTAAAAGACATAGTTATATAAAGGAATGAAAAGTTAACTTGTTTCAACGTTTAAAAACAGTGTAATATAATAATGTAGTGTAGTTAGTAGACAAAATGCAAAACAATACTGTTACAAAATACGTCAAAAGCAAATTATGACATTGATATAGTTTTTACTAGCTTTAGTTTTAAACATTATTAGCCACATAAAAGTTGTAAACAATATATCTCGATAACAGTCGCTTTTCAAAGCACTCGTATGTTAGAAGTACAAGCTTAGACATAAGAAAACCAATATATCCCATTCAATTTACTTACAAAGAACTTTACTGGACAAGAAGCCACAGTAGTTACACGATTAGTTGCACATCACCTAAGAAGCTTATAACGTGCCCATTTAGTCGAAACAATTGCTATTTAAAAAAACTAAATTATCACTAACAGATATATTACATTATAAACAAACCTATTTAGGTCTTAATTCAATGGGATAGGTATTGTTGTCTTCAATTCATTGAACATGCTTAGCAGGAGGATGTTTAAATGCAAATCGTTCAAGGAATTAAATACATATTGTACAATCGCATATCGTGGTTAACCTTTATGCTTAACAATACCATATAGATGTAGTGACAGATCCGCTTTCGGACCTTGATCAGAATACGATGACCGGAACTGTCAATGAAAGATCGTATAAATTGAGAAGTGGTGGCAAAATTAATAATTTCATCGTATAATATAGTGATGTAACGGCACTGAGTATAGTTAAGTTTTCGAAAATTATGAAGGAAAATTTTTCTCACTATGATCATAAGAAAACATTCATGATGTAAGGATATACTAAAATAGGAATACACCAAAATTAACGCAGACTTTTAATGATAGATTATGATTATGAAGAAGTAGTTGAATTGAAATTTTAACAAAGTATGAAATATTTTTAATGAAAATTCATAATAAGAAGTACGTCATATGAAATTACACATTGTAGCAAATTAGACTACACTATAACTAGCATGAAAAAATATTATACAACCCAGTTAGAATTAACAATGTAATAGTTGACTAAACATTACCATAGATTGTTAGATCTACATAAACAGAGACAATGTTTTTCTAAGGACGATCTATTATCTATATATAACATAAATTTATATATACGCCCGTTTAGTTATGGTTAGTTTCTTTGATAAAATCTTATCAATGGGAGGTCATTATAATGATAACATTAACAAGAATATAAATACTGGTTCAATGCTATTTAAATTTTACTTGCGACGTTTGGAAACCTTTACAGCGATTGTGATCACAGATCAGACTGAGGTGTTAGACGTCTTCATGACAATAATGAAGCTAGATTGTTAGATCTAGACTTTTGAAGTAAATTCTAGACCTAATTTTAATCTTTTCTCAGACTTTGACGTAAGATGAACTAATCAATCTAGGTGACCGGCTGTATTCGGTGTGTTAGTAGTCAAATAAAAAACAAAATGGCGGGGAAATCCGTAAAAATAGCTACATTAAATAACACGTGGCAATCGGGTAAATAACATCGTTAATAGGTCAACCTTTGAATTTTTCGGACAGACAATTTCCAATGAAGGCTGCTATAGTATTAATACCTCATTACGGCAAAAGCAGCTAAATAATATTGAACATTGAACAAAAACTATACATGAAGCAGTCGAAAAGGATCAGCTATATTGCTTATTCTGTATTTTGTTTTGATCGTTTACCGAGTTTTTACAGAGAAACTGTATTAAAAAATATACCAAAGGCTATTAATTATTAAGTAAAAAAAACCTATTTATTATTCTCCTTATTTTAACGTAAGACAATTAGATGCGTCATGAGTTACAAAACATGCAAACGTGTAGTGGTTGTTTTGATAATTTTTTTTACATAGTTTTATCCTTACAATTGGTTGCGGCGATTATCTTATAATTAGAATGCAAATAGACATTTTTGCCGAAATAAAGATATAGTATGAGATATTTAAATACGATTAACGACATTTAGGGCGAATTTTTTGACACCCCGTATTGACTTTAGTAAATATTTACCGCCTCCGTGGCCTAGTAGTATTAGCCCTTGATTTATAAACCGGAGGTCGTAGGTTTGAATCCCGCGGGGAAACAACTTGCGTTATCCTTGTTTTCTGGTCGGTTAGAACAATTTGGACCGATCACCCAATTGGTGCATTAGGGGATGCCTATATGTCCAGCAGTGGACTAACGCAGGCTATATTTAAGAATACATTATTAAGATTTGCATCTTTGATTGTAACGAAATTATATAAAGGATATGAACCTATCCTGTATGTCCTCCATTACAGCTTTAATGTGTCAGTAGACCCTAATTTACTTTCAAAACCATATTCTAACTCGTTTTAAATATCTGTATAATAGCTAAAAATATACGTTTAAAAGCTACTAAGCTTTATCAAATCTAGGTTAACTTATTCTCTAATTAATATGAATAAATTGCTCGATTTAAGATAAGCATTAACCAAGCCAAATCATACACCTACTTTGATATAATTATAGCATTACTTAAATGGTTAAAATTAGTATCGAGTCACGCTCTAGCGTTTTAATTGTGTTCTTAGACCAAAGTCTAGATTGTATATTAATAATTAGTAGTTAGTATTTATTTATGCGCGACAACATACCCGTACCTCAATTTTACTCATCAGCATCATCATCATCCGCCTGTGTTAGTCCACTACTGGACATAGGCCTCCCCTACTGCACGCCTTCTCCATTAGGGGGTTTTTGGACCGTATACCATTTACACCGACTTTTTACATGCCCATTCGACGCATGGATCATCTTACTTTTCATAAAATTGGCCGATCGGCCCACATTGCCCTAGCCAACTAGGAAACAACAAAGAAAATGTGTTGAGTCGTCGCAGGATTCGAACCCACGACCTCCGATTTCTAAATCACGGGCCCTTACCACTAGGCTACGGAAGAAATTTTACTGGTTGAGTCATACGTGTGTTTAGCATAGACATATTCACAGTACACATAGCAGTTTGATATAAGCTACTACAAGTGCTTAATAATATTTTATTCTATATTTTATATTTGTTCTTTATTTAATAAACTATTGACGACGGCAGCCCAAGTTTAACGCGCCTAAAGTCGGTCATACCGAATCGGTATCCATTCAAATGTAAATTTGATCGTGACAAAAAAACAATAATCGATTCGTAAAGAGTCCTTACGAGTCGAGCGAAATAAGGTGCGTCGATACTTACGTAATACAGCCGTAGAAATTTCCACAAACAACGTGAACGTAGAAAGAGTGGTCAGCTATTACGGGGTCAAGAGGGCGCTTATACGAGAAACCGTTGAAAAAAGGCAAAAGCGCACCAAATTCAGGAAAAACTATCCTTACTGCTCGACCTTTAAACCGAAATTCCTTTGTAGGATTAGCGCTTGTGTCTTTTCTTAGCTGAGAGAGGAATGAGGTCATTAGAATTTCGAACTTTGCGAAATGCAACCATCGACCGAGACTCAGTTTAATAGCACGTACGGATTTGGAGATAATCTTTTAGGACTAATGTAAACATATGCCTAATAAATTAATACAAATAACGCATCCAAATTAGATTTATACTTGTATAATATTAACTGTTTTCATAATTAGGCAATAGCGGTAACCTAACCAAAATCGTTTAATATCATCTGCGCATATGAAACTCATTGTTAATAAGATTTTTGACCATTGTATACATCATTATTTGCAGGTGGAAACAATTTGTGTTTAATAAAATTTAACATGCCATGAAACAACGAGGAAAGGGATTACCTACATTGGAATGAAGCCCGTTTCTAATTTTACTAAATATTTCTAATGAATATTTCGGGAAAATTGCCAAAAAGTAGGTGTCAATGGTTTTTTGCTTAGTAATATAGTACCTACTATAGATATTAAATCCCGACTTTTGGAAATTCAGGTTTTTTATTCAAATTTTAAATAAGAACCCTGACGCTTATTAGAAATACATTGAAGTACAGATATATCCCATCGTAGACTGCCCATGAATATTGACCCCGGAAAGAGTCCGCAACGTCCGGAATAAGAATAAATAATAAACACGAAAATTCCGTAAAAAGTGCATTTGAAATGTAGTTCTATAAGAGAAAAATATAACGAGTTTGTCCATAAAATATTAAGAAATAATGAACACACCATAGATACAATCACGAGTATACCATTAAAATTTTTCGACTGGTAATATCGTACAATACACAAATCTTGGGAATAACCGAACAGAAAGCTATAAATATACAAAACTGGTCGGCAACGACTTTCGAATTTAAACGCTTATCTGCTTTCCGTAACTGAAACTGCCTAGATAACCCACTAAATCGGAAGAGAACACTAATTCTAATATCATCAAAGTAATAAAAAGTCTCTAAACCTAGACAAAAGTAGCAGTAACAATGTTCTAGAACTTACTGCCATTTTATCCTGAACGCATGATGTTTTGTTATAAGAAATAGTGAGTTCAACGAGAGAGAAGGTAGTGCTGATAAAATGTGTAATGAATAAATAGTAGATATCACAGAATTATTAAACAGTTTCTTTAAAAATATTTAATAATAAAACCAAATGGATATTGCAATTTTAAATGACTCGCAATACCGGCATCAATGGAATAGTTATAAGTGTTATTTACTCTCACAACCTGCCTATTTTAAACCTTACATGGATACTATACACCTATTATCACATGAGATAGAAAAAACACGTAAAAATACCTTTGATTTTAAGTAATATATTAAATATGAATCTGGTTTGAGCTGGAATTATTTTGAGGTTGCTACTGAACAAGATGCTAGATAACAAAAAATACAACGACAAAACAGAAATAAACGCGCACGCTTATAAGGATTTCAAACTCATGTCTAGTAAAAACAGAGACGGGCCAAAATGTAATAATAAGAAATAACACCTAACATTGGCATATATTTTCCACATTGTGTCTTTTATGTTAGCACATTGTTGCGTTGTGACATTTTCCAAGTTAAGCCCGTAAACAGCACAATATAATCGTCTGCTCGCAAATGTCTCCCTTATTTATGTTCAGACAGCATATTATTTAAAAGGATATAAACATGGATCATGGATTATCAAAATGGTTAAACTTTTTTTGAAATATTACAACTTAATCCAAACAAAATCGATCTAATGAACGGCGCTTACAAGCACAAGGTTAGGAAACTTCACGTTCACCTTGTGACAGACGATTACGATTCGCTGACGTAAGCTATTAGGACATGAACGCGGGACCTTATTAGCATTTTGTTTTTATAATCCATTCCATTATAGTTTCTTGAAACTTCTAAATTCGATTGTTTAAAGATGGCAAACATAAACATTTAGCTGAGTATTAATAAAATCTAAAACATCAATATCATCTTAGCAATTGCACAAATTACGATTTATCATTTGTTTTTATAGTTTTTGAATCTTAGGTCTCACGTCAGCCGCGACTTACAAACTATTAATATTATAGACATATATTGACTTGGAAGGATATCCGGAAACCACAGAAGTTCAGCGTCAATATTTAGGTTCGTTCGTCTATAATATGTCCCTGGTATATGAGCTCTTTTTTGTGGTTTTGAGTCAGAAGTTGTGGATGAAGCTTGTTCTAAGTATATATGCTATTAGACAATAATGTTTTAGTTTCTTTAAATGTATATCCAAAAAGTAAATACCAGCTTATGATGGTAAATATCGCCTTGAGGCAAACAACGAACTGAACTTGAATTAATAGTAACAAGGAGGTTTTTTAACTTTACTAATTTGCTTGTTTAAATAGTAAACCAAGTTTTCCAATTTCCGACCAGAATACCAAAACGAGAGATAGAATATAGATTCTGGAGATAGGCCAGAATCCCGCCATTGTTTCGAGTTGCACCGAACTATAATTGATTCAAATCGAATACCCCTGACGGGACACAATGGATACTGTCGATATGTACGTCATTTTGGTAAAATTTATTCAGGATCCTGCTGTAAAAAAGCGATACCGTAAACGTCCAACAACCTTAGATAATTTTGTAGGTGACAGAATGCATAATGTAACACCGACGAGTACACAGCTGCTTACATAATGTTTCGTATTTTAATATTTTTACGCAGATGACGTTCACTCTTTAATAATAGTCATTCAATTCGTTATTAAAACATCGAATAGCAAACAAGGTTTACTTTTCTTCACTCATCATCACCATCACTATCAGCCCGTGTCAGCCCACTATTGGTCATATGCCTCCCTTAATGCACAAGGTATAACCCTAGTTTTCAATGAATCAAAAGCCATTAGCGGTTTTGTGGTAAAACTAAAACCTTAATCTTACTTAATTATATTTATAATCGATGATCCCTGGCACGAAGACAATATTGTGATACGATTGCCATAGCGATAAACGTACGCGTGACCTTTAATTTATTGTATGACCTAGACCGACGTTACTACCCTATAAACAGATAGAACTTCAGGCGATCTAACATCTAGAAACGAATCACAACCCGAAGGTCGAACGAAGGTCAATATCAAAAGGTCAACCTACCTTCAGGACTTCCTGTAAATTTCGCAACCGTAAACGACCTCCACATATTTATGAATAGCGACTATTACTTCGGATATCTCAGTATCGGAGTGTCAGATTATTTCGGTATCACGTGCTTCGATCACGTGAGGGGCCGGATATGCAACTTTGACCCTTGTGAGGTATTGAATACAGTGTATTATCGACTGGAGCTATGCCAAATGTGCGACGGTCGGACCTAAAGTCGGTCAAGTCTGAGGCGTACCAAAACAACGCGTTCCAATAGCGGACGAATAGATCTAACTAGACGATGACTATGCCAAAGTCATATAAGGTTTGTAATGTTTGTAGACAGACCAAGTATTAACATATTTTACATAATATTAATAATATTTCTGGACGAATAACACAACATCACCTAGTCGCAAACTAAGCAAAGCTTGGTACAAAGCAAGACACTGGGTAATAAGTCATCTAGTGACAGTCTAATAAGAACATGATGCCTTCGACGTCACTACGTTTCTATGGGTTACTGGGTTTATATTACACATGGTACTGTGTTTAATGTCATCGTGCATTGTTTAGCACAGCACTAAGGTCAACTCATTCAGAAATTCAGTTCACATACACTAGTAGTTCGAAATAAGCGCTTATAACTATTGTAGTAAAAATCGCGCAAAGATTTTGAAAAACACAGATCCTTTTAGCGTTAGTTCACAACTGTTAATACACGTGAGGTACATTAAAATATATATTTATTTATCTATTTTCGTTTATTTTAGTCAATGTTACATGTAAACATATATGTGACGTGCTAACAATAATAGACAAGGAGTGCCCAACATTATACCAAAAGGCAAATTATGATATACCAGTAGTACAGGTAAAGTGAACGTTAACAAAAGGGAAAGGGAAGTAAAGTAATATAACTCATAGTAATAATAATTTATACAAATTTCAGCTAAGATATCTTGTCATTGGTTGTTTTCAATAATATCTAATTCATGCAATTGACTATTATAACTATTTTTAAAACTCGTCATTAAGAAAAAATAAAAAAAACGCTTTATCTAATTTTTTTTTTTGCCCATAGTTTGTAAACAATTAATACATAACTACATATTGGATGTTTATAACTTTTTATCAGGTACATTTCAGTGATTCAGATTATGTAACTGGCGCCCTTTGAAAAGGCAGTGACGTCACCGATGTGTCTTGTACAGATAATAAAGTACACACAGCGCGGAAATAACTATAGACAACACCAAATACCAAGATAAAAGATAAAATATGTGCGTTTATCTTTGCCGCATATTTGATATGGCAATGTGGCGACTTGACAGATAACATAAAATTCATTGAATAAACTTCATCTCAACACACGTCATCAGCCTAGTTAGTCCACTGCTGGACATAGGCCTCCCCTAATACTCTCCTATCCATTAGAGGGTTTGGACCGTATCCCACCACGCTGGTCCAACGCAGGTTGGTGGGTGGACCGACTTTTTACATGCCCATCCGACGCATGATTCATCTTAATTTTCATACAATAGGGTGATCGGCCCAAATTTCCCTAACCAACTAGGAAACAACAATGAAAATTGTAAAGTCCCCGCAGGATTCGAGCCCACAACCTCCTGTTTCTAAAGCGCACGTCCTTAGGCTACGGAGGTGAAAAATCATCTTAATTTTTCTTTTCTAATCGCATCAACATAAAAATAAAAAAAAACGTAACAAGACAAAAGAAAAATCAGAATAGGCAATATACAGGTGTGGTAATATAATAATTTTTTCACAAAGCAAATATACACTATTTTAATATCTTAGTTACTTTGCCCTTTAAAAATGTTCAGTTCGCTTTCTCTGCGTCATATGCGTATTTATATTAATTATAATATATAAAAATAACAGTAACAATTAAAATAAAAATAGAACTGATCTTTCCTGCAGAAAAACTGGTAGTTATTTAGTCGGTAGGCTTATTGTACGTTTTTTTTGTATGCGAGAGATCATTTTAAAACTAAACAACGTGCCCGACGTCGCTCTTTAATTATTACTTTAATATATTTTTAATTAGGTTACACTATCAAAGCCTATAAAAAACGATATAAAGAAACATAAGTCAATTATATTAGCAAAGTTATTTGTATTGAAACAACCACCTAGTTTTCTTTTTCGATCTTCGATTATGGTCTTTACAAAATATTATTGTAATCATTTTCCACGATTGCAATAAAATGCGTAAACCATCTACTTTAATGGGATTTCTTTAAACGAAAACAAATAAAGACTTGACAATTAGTCCTTTAAATATATCACCGCCTTCAGAGTATACTTCCGCGTGGAAGACATAACAGCATGGCTTCTCTAATACATGTAGCATCATGCTTTTACTTCCTGTTAAATTAAAGCAGATGGTTTTGAAGAAGTGATATCTTATTTACCTGTTTACTATGCAATACCTTTCAAAATTAATATTACTATATATATTTCAATCTCTAAAAATAAATTTACTCAATATCTCTTCATCACCCAGTTTGGCGGGTAGACAATGCATTTGGCATTAAGTCCGCCTCTGCACAAATTTAAGCGGGAAGAATATGTAGTAAAAACGTGAACAAATATGATACTTTAACTGTATAAAAACAAACTTTTTCGTTAAAAAGCGCCATCTACTTCTTAATTTTACCACTGAAAACCAGCTTCATGAAGTTTCCCTAACTTTGTGACCTAGAGCTGAGTGGATACCACTTTGGTACATATAAAATTATAATTTACTAGCCACCCGCCCAGTCTCCTAAAATATATGAATTTATCAGCGTTTTTCTACAATATTACGCATTAATTATACATATACACCTTCCTCTTTAATAACTTTATCAATTAAAAAAAACAGCACCAAAATCCATTGCGTAGTTTTAAAGATTAAGGCATACCGTACATCTACACGCTATATACCTACAGCGACAGAGAAAGCGTCTTTGTTTTAAACTATTTAGTGATTGTTAAATTCTTGCTTTTATGTGCCAAATAAATGCTTTTCTTTCATGTTTCTAATAATAATATTTTCATAGCATATATATAACATACATATGCACTGACAGCAAGATTCAAGTATAGTACTAAGTGTCCTATTAATAAATCGAATGCATGAACTTGAATAGAATCCACTACGGTCTCGAAGGGCAACTAAATATATATTTAAACGGAACATACACGAGACAAAAATCTATAAATAGACCGTCTCATTGAATGGAGAACTACTTTTTGTGTACGAATATAGAATTGCTTAAAAGGAATTTTGTTTTTTCTTTACATTTTGACGAGATGGCGATGTTGTTCGTGAGGCAAAAATAAAGCGCTCATTTTTCTTGATTAAAGCAAAGGTATGAATATTATTATTTTTAAACTATAAGCTTATTTGAGCACGAAGGTTTTATTTTTTGAATAAATATTTTACAGCCACACACACAATTGATATGGAGCTGTGTTCTATACAACGAATTTTTACATAATCAGCTATCAAAGTTCTGACCCTAAAAGACTTTTTACGTAGCACGAATGAATATGACTAAGTACAGTAAATATATCGCATACGAGTTAAAGTTAACCGTTTTAATTTTACTGCAGTATTATAATAATAAGCTCATTTAATTGGACTAGTGGTAAATATATATCATACAAATCTAATATAGAAAAAAAAACAATCACATAAAAGTAAATGTGCACAAAATTTCTATAATAATAATGTGTTGCTAGACCACATCATCAGCCTTTGTTAGTCCACGACTGGACATAGGCCTCCCCTAATACACCCCTATTCATTAGGGGGTTTTGGACCGTATCCCACCACGCTGGTCCAATGCGGGTTGGTGGGTGGACCGACTTTTACATGCCCATCAGACGCATGGATCATCGGCCCAAATTGCCCTAACCAACTAAGAAACAACAATAAAAATTTGTTGCGTCCCTGCAGGATTCGAACCCACGACCTTCGGTTTCTAAAGCACACGGCCATACTACTAGGCTACGAAGGCATTTAGGCAGTTTCAGCTCAGCATAACGTTGGCTATGACCATCGCTGGTATTCTGTTGTTATCTTAACTAGACTTCCAATGCACAAAAAAACGTATATATCGTGATGCATAACCAGGTACCTACTTACTTACGTAGTATGAACTACTTTTAGTAAAAGCGTACAGCATTAAGCCTTTACTTTCGAGTACAGTACATTTATCACACTCGAGTTATGATAGATGATTTCACAAGACGCGCTTATGTACGAAAAACACTTTGAATCGATAAAATCTAACGCAATTGGCGTGGGTTAAAGGGAATTATAAACAAAGGATCATCACGGTCGACGGATCGCGGCAGGATATCCTAATTGGGGGTCCCTAACCAAAGGCGGCAGTTCATAGAATTGCACGTCCTATACGGAACGAAGCCAATGACATTGATATTATAAGTCACATAAACACGAGCGGAGTAGTGTGACAAACGTAGTCTAGTTAAGAGTTTAGTTAATTATTGCCTTACAGTTAAGTCTAGCGCATGATAACATTTTTGTTTAATTTAAAAAGATCGTAAAAATGTATGTTACAGATGATTTGGAGAATAGAAACAAATATATTCTTGAAAAACATTGATGCTGCGAAAATTTATTTATAAATGTGAATGTTTGTATGCCGATGATGACAGGATTATCGTTAACTTCATGAGTAAAACGGAAAAAAAATCCGAACTGATTTGAAAATTATGATAGCTTTGGAAGCCTAGAAATTTGGTCAAACTGTGACAATTTTTCGGTTTTTGTGGTTATTTTATGTAATTTTTGCTATTTAAACTTAGGAACCATTACTCTTAATAACATATCTGTATGGAAACATCCGTAATTTTTAGTTACTGTAGCTAAAGACGGTCTTTACAAGCAGAATCGACTTTTTTTATGACAATTTGACAAATGAGTCATACTTTAAATTCAACACTGAAATCACAGATTGATATCAGAACATATAAATCACAGTTTAAAATATCGCCGTTAGTAAGTAAACTATAAATAACAAAAATTCTTAAGCTTACTTTAAGGAAAAAGAAGCGAAAATTATGACTCCATGTATCAGTATAGATAATGCAAAAACGTAAGGTTCCATAAAAAATAATTGCGATAAACCTTATTATATATGTTATGGTCGATTAAATTTCGGTATAAACTCACCTTACGATAACTCTGTCAGGGATTGAATAAACACATCATATTGCAATTGTAAATTATAGTTAAATATTATATAAAAAATTAAATCAGTGTGTCTGTTCCTAACATCTAAATAGCCGTTTTTAAATGTTTTGTGTCACAATGTGATATATAACTTATATAGCGGTATTAGCCCTAGCTTTGTAAACCGTAGGTCGCAGGTTCGAATACCGCAGGGAAACAACTTAGTGTTTTCGTTGTTTTCTGGTTAATTTGGGTTAATCACCCAATTGTCCGAATATTGATTCATGCGTTGTATGGGCATTTAAAATGTCGGTACACCCACCAACCCGCATTAGACCAGCGTGGTAGAATGCGGTCTAAAAACACCGTAATGGAGAAGGCGTAGGGAAGACCTACGTCCAGTATTAGACTAACACAGGTTAATGATGATGATGATGATGATGATATAACTGAGGCAAATAAAAAAAAACAAGCAGAGTTTTTTTTATATTACCGCGCGGACGAAGTCGCAGTCACCAGCTGGTAATGAATATTAAAAAATATACATAAGTGTTGTGAACACAACTGGAGGAATACGCAC
Source organism: Lamproptera curius (assembly GCA_029286875.1). NCBI lineage: Eukaryota > Metazoa > Arthropoda > Insecta > Lepidoptera > Papilionidae > Lamproptera > Lamproptera curius. Next base: position 457,788 of record JAGSMT010000101.1, on the reverse strand, counting down.
TTTAGTATTATATATATACAAATAAGTTATTGTTTGTGTTTTTTTAAATATAGTCGCCAACTCTTGAGTCTCGGTTTTTAGTCAGACACTAAACTGTTTTAACCTTACTGTAATATCGTGATTAATAAATAATGGACTTACTTTTAGAAAACGCGTAAGGCATAAAGCCTTATTATTATATAAAAAAAATTAAATAACCTAAATAACAGGAACTGAAGATCATTATTAAGTAAATACAATACATCTATATCAGGTTTTTAATTGAGACAATATTTGTCATGTATTTACAGACAGTTTGCACCCTATCATGATATTCTTGTATATAAAGAATATAGAATTTAGGAAATGAACTTATAATCAAAATCTGTTGTATCAATCGACAATTAGACCCGCTTGGCGTCGTGGTTAGCGACCTTGACTGTTTCTCCGAAAGGTGTTTCTTTGATTCCCACCGCGGAAGAAATATTGTGTGATGAACATGCTTTCTCGTGTCTGGGTGTTTATATCAATAAAATTGGATATACTTACAGAAGCAAAATGAAGACTATGTATTAATCAGTGATCTAATTCCTATAAAAGAAGCTCTGCTTGGTTTTGGCCTAAGTGATATAGTTATAAGTCCAGTTTTAAAATAATCATATGCATAAACATTAACTCCTTGGACTAGAATCCGGGACGACGGTTAAGAGTCAAGAGTTATAAAAACATATCGGCTGTTTTTTGGACACTATCACCTAGTGCTTTGACCTGTCCATTCGTTAGAGAGATATGGCCTGGATAAACAGTGCTTGCTGCATCAACATGGCGTGATACGTGTTATCTAGGCACCTTTTAGTGTCATAAAAATTTGAGGCTGAAGGCTGTACGGACAGCGAATTGGTAAACGGAAAAAGTAATGTTTTTGGAATTTAAAATACCTAAAATGGACGAAGAAATTTGTTACTTTAGAAAAAAAAATTTATGTAACGAGAGTACAATAAATCAACATAAAATAATAATTTTTGGTGTCGATGCTTTTGTCTATATATGCTACTCTTTTTAACACAAGAATTATAGGACGAAAATTCTAAACATAGCGAGGGTCAGCAAACATTGGGATATCAAAGACACAGGATAGACCTCTTCATTAAAAGGTACTGCATGGTTTTTCCAGCGCATAACATGTTTTGGAAAAACCAAAGACGAACTAAAAACGTGCCGCAACGAATAACCCCTGAAGGATTATTTACCTCGTCAAATTCATATTTGAACTGCCTCCGTAGCCTAGTGGTAAAGGCGTGTGCTTCAGAAACCGGAGGTCGTGGGTTCGAATCCTGCGAGGACACAACAATTTTTCATTGTTGTTTCCTAGTTGGTTAGGGAAATTTGGGCCCGATCACCCAATTGTCTGAAACGATGATCCATGCGTCGGATGGGCATGTAAAAGTCGGTAAAGTCGGTCCACCCACCAACCCGCATTGGACCAGCGTGGTGGGATACGGTCGAAAACCCCCTAATGGATAGGGGTGTATTAGGGAGGCCTATTTCCAGCAGTGGAATGTCACAGGCTGATGATGATGATGTATGAAATTCATATTTTAATATAAGTATATTTACTATACGAATCACTTTGTTTACAAACATGTAATAGTTTAATAAAATTGAAATTTTAAATTAAAATTAAGCAGCACCGTAAAACAATTCTAGTCGTCCGCCTTTGAAAACCGTTGCGCAAGTAGTTTTTAAAATTTAAAAATAACTAAGTCAGATTTACCGTCAATATAAGATTGACGTTCTGACGGTCAATCTTATATTGACCGTCAGAACGTGATTGGTTAACCTATTAAAAACCACCAATGTTTATAGATATTTCACAACTTTAAACGGCTATTAATACCAACGGGCCTACTTTCTTTGTAATGTGCGGATATTTCTACTGTGGACTTTTAACTATCTAATCTATCCTCAACTGACCACTTTCTTGCCCTCGTGTAACAGTATTATTAGGCAACTTATCGGAAGTCGTGGGTTCGAACCCTGTGGGATACAAAGTGTCAGTTATTGTTGCTGTCTAGTTTATTACAATCACCTTAAAAGTGTCGCATAATCTTGTAACCTGTCGATATTAGTAATGATACCAGACCAAATAGAAGAAGCCGTGCCCCATTATACTTGATAAAATTATACTTTCTGTTGCTCTCACTAATACTCTATATGATAAATAATATAGTTTTTACGGATTCTATCGTATTTAATTACTGTACAATTAAATAAAATTTTATATTATAGAGGTGGAGACAAGACCTGAATGGTTACAATAAAAGTGGTAGACGTGGCACAGAGCAGAGTTTAATTGAATAACGAAGGGGAGACCTTTGTCTAGTTGTGAGACACAATAGGTAAAAAAACCCGGCGTTTCAAACCCTTTCCGGGGTCCATGGTTAAGGGACCGGCCGACCGCCGACAAAATAGCTTAAAAGGGAGTTGATTTTAAAATTATTCAATAGCTAGATATAATAAAGATAGATTACAGGAAGCGTTGGTTGTTTGTAGAAGATATCTTTTACCTAGCCATTTCCTGCCTCCTCCGTAGCCTAGTGGTAAAAACGTGTGCTTTATAAACAAGAGGTCGTGGGTTCGAATCCTGCGAAGACTTACAATTTTTTACTGTTGTTTCCTAGTTGGTAAGGGCAATTTGGGCCGATCACCCAATTGTCTGTAAAGTAAATTGATCCATGCGTCGGATGGGCATGTAAAGTCGGTCTACCCACCAACCGCATTGCACCAGCGTGGTGGGAAACGGTTTAAAACCCTATTGGAGAAGGCATGCATTAGAGGAGGCGTATGTCCAGCAGTGGACTAACACAGGCTGATGATGATAGCCATTTCCCCAAGTTCTCATGAAGTCGGCTTCTAACTCATCCAGATTTATCTGAATAACAGTTTTTACACAAAGGGACTGGCATCTCACCTCCGCAACCGGAAGTTTACCCTTTGGGTATTCCGAGGAAGAATTAGTTATCGGTAAATTTGTGAGCAAGTTTGCAGAAGCTTTCGCGCTCTTACACGACTTCCGGTTTATAAAGCAAAGGCAAATAGGCCACGGAGACGTTCGACATATATATATCTATATCAACCGCTCTAGGTAACCAAAATTATTGTTTGTAATTATACCTAATTAAAAATGACATACATAACGATAAAATCCAACTATCTGAAACGATAATACAATTCGAAAACAATCATTCTTCCAACGAATCAATCGTCAATAATAATGATAACGTTTTTCGTAACAAGTTTTAAATTTAATACCTAACGTCAGAGCATTCTGACCCGTGAGTTCAAGGTGTGCATTGCAATTAAGGAAAATGTGTATAAAGTAATGATTGTTAATTATCGGTTGAAACCAGTTCGCGTGATTGCGTTCGGAAGTTTTGTAACTTAGAGTTGTATTCATACATTATATGTAAGATAATATAAATTAACACAAGGACCATTACCATCTTAGTACCATTATATATTATATGTAACTCTTACTGAGAAGTATTTGCATTACAGTTATACTCTCCCTTGCCACACGGTGGTAGTTGAAAGTTTTAAATGCGTACCTAATTTATGATTGGGCTTAATTTTATTAGCATAATTCTTTTATTTTATACTAGCGACCCGCTACAGCTTCGTATGGGAGTTATGCTGGTAGAAAATATACCTACAATATTAAGCAGGTATAAATGTATAATACAATGTATTTTAAACTTCCTCTTCAATCACTCTATCTATTAAAAAAACCGCATCGCAATTCTTTGCCTAGTTCGAAAGATTTAAGCATACATAGGAATATAGAGTCACAGAGCGACTTTGTTTTATACTATGTAATCTACATTGGAATTTTTAGACAAAGTTTTCGGACGATAGCAATAAAGGCAAGAGCTTGCAGCTGAGGTTTTATATATTTGATAAACCCACCCGTCGTGATATGCGTAGAAATATTTGTACCACTTTTACAACAATATTTATTATAACATGGCTCCTAACAATCATACGCTTTCGTAAAACATGAACTAACCGAAAATGGAAGTTTTGAAAAATCAGAAGCAATTTCAGAAATAAAGCCCTTGCATCCAACAAATATTGTAAAAATCCACAATAAACGGGCCTCTTACCTGATTATATTGAAATCCTCAACTTAGTCCAACTACTTAAATTACATATCAAATCCACTAATTTACGTGGTGAGAATCACCATTTAAATATTTAAATGGTGATTCTCACCACCATCCCCAGTTAGCTACTGTTGGTAAATGTTTGCTTCAGAGAGCACAGCGGATCTGCGACAAGGAACATTTGACGGCTGAACTGGAGAATGTGAAGCAGGTGCTGCGAGAAAACAAACTCCAAGTTCCACGTCTACGTCGCAGTCACCGTGTGAAGCCAGCCACAGTCGAAAGAGTGCCTGCCGTCTTACCTACATCAGAGGAGTCACTGACAAAATCGAGTTATATTTTAAAGCGAGCTTCTATAAAACATATTATAACCGCCGAAGAAGATTAGCCAATTATTACCATCTTGAAATGTAAAATTCCTCTACAGGTACCAGGTGTGTACAAACTAGACTGTGATTGTGGTCTCTCCTACATTGGACAAACAAAAGACCAGTAAGAACCAGAGTAAAAGAACATATAGCTGATGTTAAGCACCGACGCTATAAGAAATCTGCAATTTGACCATGTTCTAGACAAGCCCAATCATTATATTAGATTTGATGAACCAAAATACTGGCTAATGAACATCGATTTATACCAAGGATGATTCGGAAGCAATCGAAATTAAAAAATATCCAAATTTTAATAGAGAGGATGGTTGGTCATTGCCACCTTCCTGGGATCAATCATTTCAAAATTAAACACAGAGTATAAAAACTTTTGTGAAACCAACATTAAAATTAATAAAACGAACGATATGTCAATTTTTAAATAATAACTCTGACGGTTATTCGAAACATTGAAATACAGACATAGTCCAACTTAGTCTGCCCGTGATCATGGATGCTGGAAAGAATCCGAAACGTCGGGAATAAATATATTTTTAAGTAACGCGAAAAATCCGTAAATTAGTGGATTTGATATGTATAATAATCGCGTAAATAAAAGAAATAATTATACTTAAATTACATTAAACATTAGCTAAATAACTTTAAAAACAAAGCCTGCCTAAAAATAGATAGATGGTATACATATAAAATTCAGAGTAGTATTGAATTAGCTAATATTAAAATAATATTACAAGAAGAAATACTCATTAATAAATACATACAATTAATGAATATCAACTATCTGAGTATAAGAACAAAGACTTAATAGATTTCTACCATGTTTAAGTTCTCCAATTTTACCCTATTTAAGCAATATTACCGGACCTAAATCAAATCACGGTTAAAAATAACTCACATCCTTAACTGAATAACTGCTTAATAATAAAACATACAAATAACATAAGAAAATAAAACGAAATTGTTAATTATCTAGCCATAAGTAAGATAAAAATAAATGGTCAGGCGAATATTTTTTTCTATAAATATGCAATTGTCGAAAACGACACAAAAATACACACGACATATTCGAAAATAAAAAAAAAGTATAATTATAGAACCTCCTTGATTTTATTGTCTAAAATAACCCACAAGGTCCTGTGCAGTAAAATTTTTAATTATTTTCGAAACCTATATTTGTAACCTACAAGTCGATAAATGACCAAAATATTTAATATCCTATATTTGTGTCAATGTTGCCCAAAAGTATATTACATTGCGTAAGGCAGGCACTTTCGAATTTTTTCGATTTCGCAAATTTCAAAAAAGCATTAAAGTGAATGCTGAAATGTCCTTTATAGAATTAATTGTATAAGAGTCGCCGAGGTCGTTTTTTCTTTCATTTTGATTCTTTTTCTTGTCGATATATCGGCTAAATACCTTATAGAATAATAATAATATAGAATACAGATAGAATTTATTAGTACGCTGTTATGAAACAGATTCCTATGTGTTTTTATTAATAGTGTTAGTTTTCTAGTATGTTGACTAAAAACTGACACTGTCAGACTTTTAGTAAACCTGTATACCCTAACTATTAATCTTACCTATTTGTCAAATGTTATTAATGGTATATTAAATTGGCTGACGATATAAATTACAATAATAATATTATTGATAATTGCGTCAAGTTTAATCAATTTCCATATTACTTATCTATTATATGAGACGCGTTCTTGAGTTATTGGATCACTTAATAGCATGAATGAAATACTGTGAACTTCACTAATACACTTTACAGTGATTCTAATATACATTATAACTTGAATTATTGATGTTACATAGAATACAAATATATTAGTTGACATAATGTATAACAAAAGCAAAATGTACTGCTCCTTGGTCTAGCGTATTGGCCCTTGCTTTATAAACGGAGGTCGTTGGTTCGAATACCGCGGGGAAACATCTTTGTTTTCTAGTTGGTTAGGACAATTTGGGCGGATCACCCAATCGTCTGAAAATTAAATGTGAGTCGGATGGGCATGTAAAAAAAGTCGGTCCACCAATAAACCCGCATTGGACCAGCGTACATACGGTCAAGAAACCCCCTAATGGAGAAGGGATGCATTAGCGGGTCCTACGTCCAGCAGTGGACTAAAACAGGCTGATGATGATGAAATGTGCAATTACAAACAAGAAAACATACGTTTCTTTAAACTTCCTACACATTCATGACATATTTGAAACATCGTCAAACAATAAATTGTTTATTGATAATAAATCCATTTTTCACTGATTTTTCCCGTTCATCCTCAATAATTATTCCCGACGTTACGGACTCTTTCCAGGATCCGTGCTCACGGACCGACTGATAGTACATAGTATATAGTATTGCAAAGGTAGCCCTTTTCTTTGTTAAAAAGAAATCACTCACGTCTCGATCAATAACGATTCTTTAAAGACGAACGCAGTATACTTCTGTATTTTACTGCAGCCAAAATAGACACGAAATTCACGCAAAGAATTCTCAAACCTTAATGGCGTGATGGCTACGTTTGACATTCCATCAAAAGTGACGTTTGGCGACGAAAACATAACAAGTGTTTACCGTTGACAGTTGACAGCTTATGAAATTGACACTCGATGTCGTTTAAATAATCTTTAGGTGCTATTTACCCCTACTACGGATCGATTGGAAGCAATATCGTATCTCATTGAAGAGATACTCTTCAAACAGATACGACACTGTTGATATTTCATTATAATGAACATAACGTTACACGCCTCATAAACACTTACAATATAACTTATAACCGTTAACGATTAGCGATACATGCGAAATCCTTGCAAAGGAGTATAAATATCTATTAAATGGTCAATTATAAAACACATAATTAGCCTCACGCAAGTAATTGTAATGCTAATTTCGGTCATACAAAAATAGCTTTTATTCCAACACGATACAGATCAAATCTGCGAGCGAACAACGCGCGAAACATTTGTTAACAGGCTTTGGGTTTGGGGAGAAACGACCGCAAATCGGTCAAGATTTAAATTAACCGGCTGCAGAGAAAAACGAAGTCTAAAATTACTAGCATAAGGTAGAAAATTGAGCGGCTATAGATCGAATTGAAATTGGTATTTTAATATGCCCAAGAATAATCAAACAAACCTAATTAAAATTCTAATGCACAGCAAACAGAATATCAAGGCTACAAAACACAGCTGTTTTTATATTAGCTTGAAGTATCATTATATATTCTGTGCAAAATGTGTGGAAAAACAAGTCTGTTAAAATTTTTTACAGCGACATGTTTGACTTTGACAGAAAAGAATTAAAAAACTGTATCCGTATGCTTTTTCACGCGGAAACAAAAAACCAATTTGAATTCGAAATGCAATTTTTCCATTACGCATTACAAAAGATTATTTATTTACCAATGGCTGTATATGAGAATCATATATTTTTAATAAGGGATGTTTTTTCAATGTCGCCACGGCCTAGTGGTATTAGCTATTGATTTGCAAACCAGAGCTCATAGGTTCAAGTCATGCGGGAAGAAAATTCGGCTCAACATCTAAGTACCGTTAAAGGACAATACGATTTATATCGATAATTAAATAGCTAAGACCTTACCTGGGAACGAAACTCTTTGTAATTGAGTATAGTAAGTAGGTATATTACATTGTAAACTAGTGTATAATTTTAAAACCCCAGTAAGGAAAAAGTGGAATTTTGTACATTGCTGGAATATAAAAAAAACCAATTGACTTTAGCCAGGGTTACATAGCTAATTAACCCGTTGTTTTATTACTTAATTAAAGCAAGAGATAACCTAGTTTCTGGTAGGTTTAGAATAATACAACACTTCCCACCGCGCATATCTTATCCAAAAGTGATAAGTTATCCATAATAATGTTCCGTTCTTAAGGCTAAACTGTAACATGGCATTTTGTCTTATTTCCAAAAAGTTTCTTTACAAAGTATAAGAAAATTACTAGAGATTAAAATACACGTTTAATGTATATCAATTATGTTTCATCAATCTCAATACTTGCGGGTAAGATATTTTAAATGAAGCTGTTATATTATTATATATTAAGGACAAAGTTCATCCAACTAAATCCATAATATAATACATATATATTTCTGGACGAATATCACAACACCTCTAGTCTCAAATTAAGCAAAGCTTCTATTCATGGCGATTGGATGGCCGATGAAGACTTAAACTAATTTTTGCTTTGAATAAGTACATATAATAGTAATGTAAACATCCAGAAACGAGAAAAACACAATGTTTATCACACAAAATTTTTCCCCGGACGGGAATCGAACCCACACCCTCTGGCGTAACAGCAAGCGAGTCGTCGAAATGAAAAACAAATACTTTAAAGTTTACACGCACTTAATAATCATACTGTTACGATGATGATCGCATAAAAAAGCAAATAAAAAAAGTCAAATTAATAACAGTTAAAAAACTTTTTTCATTACTAAAAAGAATCAGTATGAAAGGTTGAGTGATATATTTTTGAACTTATAACACAACATACTTTATCACCAAGTAGTTATGAGGTACAGGAAAGCGCAGAGCATAAGCTACTTCCACACGTTTTTGATTTATTAGCAGTAATAATGTGTTCTTAATCGCATTTCCCCGGCATTATAAAATCGCTTCAGTTATAAAATCTTATCCTATAAATATGATTGATATTTGAGCATAAAAACATCTTGATTATGAAAAACATTACATTTATAGGTATATCGCGTTTATTAAAAACTTTTATCGCCGACCTTTTAGACTTTTTGCGGCGTCTATGATAAACACAGATAGTTAACTCATCGATAAGACATAGTTAATTTAAGCTACCAACAGATTATAATAATATTTTAGAAAAAAAATTTTAGGCCTAAGGCATAATTAACTAACAGTGCTTACAATAAAATTGTTCAATGCAGACTAATTGTTTAAAAATAGGATGCCAAACAAGTACAACTATATTTCTAAACAGAGATATTGTTTGGTTGACTTAATTACGTTTTTGTTTGTTTAATGTTATGAATGTGAAAAATCTAGACGCAAAACTTAAATACTAAACGATCAATTCGTAAAAAGTAATTCTATTCAATACACATAGAACTCGGGTAATAACAAAACACATCTCTATGGTAGCCTTTGAATGAATGTAAACACAAGGTGGAGTCGTCGCGAGGCCTCGTTACACGCGAAGAGAAAGTGCCACAGTCACTCACATGACTCCCCGGTTGCGTCATGGACACGCGATGGCACAGTTGTTAGCACACCGTGTGTAGGAAGGGTCCAGGGTTCGATAGAAAAAAAAGCTACACATATCGAAAATGTCTGCGTAGCATGGTGGGAAGGGGTTGTGCTTCAGAAATCGGAGGTTTGAATCCTGCGGGGACTCTACAATTTTTTTCTTTATTGTTTCCTTGTTGGTTAGGGCACTTAGGGCCGATCACCCAATTGTCTGAAAAGTATGATGATCCATGCGTCGGATGGGCATGTAAAAAGTCGGTCCACCTACCAACCCGCATTGGATCAGGTGGTGGGATACGGTCCAGAAACCCCCTAATAGAAGTAGCAGGGAAGGCCTATTTCCAGCAGTGGACATTACCCCCCCTCCCCGCTAATCCGAGCTAACACAGGCTAATAACGTATGTGTGAAGTAAATATATCGATAGCGGTAAGGCCGCTTGCCCATATTGAAGTTATAAATTCACATCAAATTACATACTGTAATTTTACTTTTTAATGCCTAAAACAAATCGTTCATTTATCTATCTATATATCTATAAAAATAAGTGCAAGGATAATGAATCTTAAAATTGATCTAAAAAGTTTAAGGTCTTATGTTGTGTGATGTCAAGTACACGGCGACTAATCATTGTAGATCTTCTGGATTAGTACATTACAGTAGATCTAAATTTGCCGCTGTTTTCGGTACCCCGGCAACAGGAAGTCATTGTAATAACTAAAACAATAACCCATTTAAAAACAATACTTATTGAATGAAGTTTTGATTTACGGCATAGACAATTTAATTATTTCAAACAATGGTAGATTAGATTAGTACAACAATAGGGTAACTTGGCTAATGTGTTTTATAAAAATGCTAACGATTTATAAAGGAAAAGATTTCGTGTTTATTTCTTGCCTGTTTGTTTGTTTAAAAAATGCATTCTATTTGTGAGAATAAAATTAAAAGCCTTTGTCAATATTTTAATTAAAAAATAACACTTTACTTTTACCATTATAATTATAGTTTCCCAATAGGGAAACTATACCATATTTTTTTTATTATATGTTATATATTATATTATACAATAATATATATATTTTTAATTTAAATAGAAATAAAAAAAAACAAATCCCCTAAAGGTAGGTTTAGATACAGCTCGAATCATATCGAATTTTCAGAAAAACTAAGTTATTTTTGCATCGCAAATTTTTATAAAATAATAACCTGTGCTGCTAAAAATGTGTTTCTTATGGAAAAACCCAATATTAAATTATTGCAGTTAATGATAACTCAGATGCATATGTGCACGATAGATAATACAGGAAAATAAAAGAAACTCAAAAGAAGTTAACTCCAGAATACCATAGTTTAGTAGTCAGGACTTCAATGAAGGATATTCTTGACAGATCCTTCAGTAAATAAAGAATGATGACTAAGAAGATGGAGAGGAGCTTCAGTCAAATACATGTTGACATTTATTCACAATATCAAAGGTCGAGTAAAACGTTAAAATTAAAAGTATTCGGTTTTTTAAGGAAATTTCGTGAACTTTCAGCGTTTGACATGTCAAGAGTTTGGAGCTTAAAGTCAACTCAAATTCTCAATTTCTAAATTAAGCTTAAAGTCAACTCAAAGTCATAGAGAAACAAAACGTAACTTTAAATACACACGCGACTTTAATTAGTTGTATATAATGTATCACATTTAACGCTTCTTCCTAAGAAGGCTCATCAGACAAAGAAGGTTAAGGTATCAAAGAAGTAATCTGTAAATTACGAGCAACAAAGCCATAATTTCTTATTACTTTCGATTTATAAAGAGCTATTATCACATTGAATTATTTTATTAAATAGAAGGACTTTTAACGGGTTTTATCGTGTGACATTTACATTTTTAATTCCCGACGTTTCGAACACTTACCAACGGCCGTGGTCACGGGACAGACTCCGTAGTCCTTTTTATTAAATAATGAGTAGTATTCGCGCAAACAAAACAATAAATTACATTCAATAATAATTTCCATCCCAAACAAAAGTCTAATAAAAGACTGACTTTTGACTTTTTAAAATGCCTTTAAATAGAACTTAGACGCAAGAGCTCCTTTCACATTCCACAAAAAACACAATCTTTATAAAGATCGGTACAATACAGCGCTAGTTATGTCCTTTTTGTGCGAGCTATAAATAAATATCGAAAGCTATAAACAGGCTATTAATAAATGCGGATGATGACGGATGCGAATAGCGAGCGATGGTAAAACAACCGGCCTTTACAACCGGAAATTGTAAAGAATATGTATCGAATATAATAAGTATTACAATAAATATATCGCCCGCTTTAAAAACAATGCCGATAATATCATAAAACTTTTCTATATATACACAATAACCGAAGCAACATATCATTGACGCAAATCAAACAGGCTTACGATTGTTAACAACGAAATAACCTTTAAAAATCTGTCCTTTACTATTATATAACTTATATGCAAAAAGGGTTTTAGTGTGTACAAAAGGTTGGGCGATATTAGTAACTAACATTAGACTTTTCGCCAATTCTATTTATTATTTTGCTCTGAAAAAAAAAACTAATTACGGTCACGTCAATTGAATCTTATTCTTTTAATTAAGTCTTAGTAACTACCATTTGCCCATAAGATGTTTTAATTCACAGACAGACGCATAGTACAGAGGCAGTTACTGTTTTTGTATTCTCACATAGCCCAACCGCATAGATAGAAAACTTAGCCTAAAAGAGATAGTGTTTATAATCATTCAGCTTTTTTTAACAATGAGATGAAACTAATAACCAAGAACTTAAAGTTCTTATCAAAGTAACTTACTTTTCCACTTTCAGATAATTTATACAACAAATAACAACTACTAAACAGCAGTGATTAATATATATAGGAAACATTTAAAATAATTACCACTATATATATCAAATCCACTAATTTACGGATTTTGCATTACTTAAATATATTTATTCCGACGTTTCGGATTCTTTCCAGCATCGATGATCACGGGCACACTAAGTTGGTATATGTCTGTATCTCTATGTTTTCGAATAACCGTCAGAGTTTTATTTAAAAATTGACATATTTTCGTTTTCTTAGTTTTTAATGTCGGTTTGACAAAAGTATTTATGTTGTCCTTCGGTTTTGTAGTTTAATTTAATTTAATTTTTAATTACCACTGTCATTAAAAAGTGTGTTGTGACGAATGGCACATCACTTTTGGTTTTTCCTTGGTTATTTAACTGAAACCCTTTAAAAAGAAAAACATTTAAAACAAAAACTAGTTAACCTGCGGTCATGTGGACTCTGTACCTCGTGGTTGACGCCTTGATAATGTTGCTGTGAAATAAAATGCTTAAATTTGCAAACCGTTTGTCTGTTCTGTTGCTAGGTGTAAATCACGGCAAAGGACAATTCTGCGGCTAAATATTCCGTAAATAACGGTCGTAGCAACATGCCGATACTGAATGGCAAAGATATGATATAAGCCGTTTAAGATTAGGCGATTATTCAATCGTAACTTGTGCACGATTGAAAAAGACTTTTGTCAAAATCAAAAAGAAATGAGTACTTTAATATAAAAATAATAAACGTTTTATAATGTCCTTTGGTACATTTAATCCTAATTATATTTGTTGGTATACATAAAAATCACTCAAAAACTATTTGATTGATTTTAATAAAACTTGAAAATAACGTAGGTTACGTATCAGAATAACTCTTAGGCTATAATATATATAGTGTTATTTATTAAAAATCTATTAAAAGTGTCGTGTAATTGAAGAAATCTGCAATCGGCGAGCTATTCCGGTTCGAACCGCCTTTGGGCTTAAAAATGTATGATGTATAATGATTATTATCACAATTCACAATTATCAGGCGGGCGAAGGTGAATGATTTTGATATTACAATTATTTAATAATAAGCTGTCTTAATGTAATAAACAGCGTCCGCAACCTAGTAAAATGGGCGTGTGCTTTAGAAACCGGTGGTCGTGCGTTCGAGTCCCGCGGGGACTCAAACAAATTTTAATTATTGTTCTCTAGTTGATTAGGGCAATTGGGCTGATCACCCAATTGTCTGAAAAGTAAGATGCTCCATGCGTCGGATGGGCATGTAAAAAGTCGGTCCACCCACCAACTCGCATTGGACCAGCGTGGTGGGATAAGGTCCAAACGGGGTGTATGAAGGTGTAGCTGTTTTCTTCTTCTATACCATTTTACCGTATCATAGTGCCGTAATCGAATCTACCCAGTTTTACCTGAATAAAAATATGGAGGCAACCACTAGTTAATGAATGAATGACTCTGAATTAAGACTAATTCGCCAAATAAGAGACACCTTCACTCACGACGCATTTTATATGCATAGATGCAACCGTCCTGTCTGCCTTATCTATACTTATTTAAAGAGGAAATATGTGTATGTTTGTAATGAATAAACTAAAAAATGGGTGCGTGTACTTATGTCGTGAGAAGTTATACTTTTGGCATCATTAAAAATAGTTTTAATTGCATGCAAAATTAATTACATACATTAAATAATACATACGGATAGTTAACCTCAATTATATTGGGCACTTGAAAAAGTATATAAGCACAATTTTTTCACTAATATTCACAAATAGTAAGATATCAATCAAAAATATTAAGATATTTAAAGATGATGATTTACAAGAACTAATCATAAATAATTCGATTAAGAATTTATGGATTCACAAGACGTACTTTGATATATCATATAACTGATAGTTCATCGCCATCTGTTGCTTACAAATGTAGAATTCCTAAGAGATGTTGGCTTACTTGTACAGCGGTACTATAAATCAGAAGCTTTGATTATGTGTGACTAGATGGCGCTTATCTAAAACGTATTACATAGATAAATCACAATGTTGATATATTAAATGAATAAAAATATTACCATTATATCAAGTTGAATAAACATATTACAAATATTAATATATATTATAATATATTAATATATTTAATATAAATTTAAATAATATAAAATATATTATTAATATAATATATAAATATATACCAAAACGAACCTTAATCCTAACTCATAGAGCACATTATGCAACAACTATCGCAAATAAAAACGACAACTCCATTATCACTACACAAAATCAACCTTATCACTATGTAATATGGACCTTATTACATTTTCACCGTTTTCATTATAAACAGTTAATTTTGTGTGACGCATCGTTAAATTTCACTCTCATCATTTTTCATAACGCGCCTAAAGAGTATAACTTCAAAACTATTGATCTTCTATCACCATTGGAACGCTTCATTTAGCTTAAGTAATATAGACTACACCAGAAAAATCCATTAAAAAAATTAAAGAGAACGCGGGCAAAGCCGTGGCTGAACTGCTAGTGAATACATAATATATGTAACTTTTGTGTACATTCTCGAACGATCCATAAGTAGTGTTTTTCTAGCAATTTTGTATTTTCAAACTGTAGAGGGATGAACTATGGCTCGGAATTGGGATGAAATTCTATATGGAAATTCGTCATCGTCGAAGAAAAGCCATAAAACTTTGTGTGTAATGATACGCTCCTACAAAAAAAAACATTTATATTATACTATGCAGTATATTTCAATACATACCGCGGACATTTTTCCTACTCCACGCGGATGAAGTCGCGGGTAACAGCTAGTAAACAATAATTAATTTTATTACTTTCAATACATGGTCATTGGCATTAAAAATCTTCCCCAATCAGGAGAGTCAAAGGTGGCTATTTTCGTTAACCTACACTTGTGATTAGCGTACACTGCAAATGAGGTGACAATTATCTCGAGTTAGTATCGATAACGCATACAATTAATATTGTTTTTACGTCTAAGCTAAATCACTAAGTTGACATAACCCGTTGTGAACCCGGCTTGGTTTGAATAAGAAGAAAAAAATCAGTTCAACTAACGACCTATGTGCGTCAATTTTTTTTTATGGCATACGCAGGCAGACGAGCAGTAGGGCCACCTGATGGGAAGTGGTCACCGACGCCCACAGACATTGGCAACGTCAGTCGTATCGCCAACGCGCTACCTACCGTGAGACATAAGGTGTTAAGTCTCGTTTACCCAGTAAATACGCTGGCTATGGTGCCCTTCAAACCGGAACACAGCAGTGTACTCACACTACTGCTTCTCGGCAGAAATAGGCACCGCGGTGGTACCCACCCGGACGGTCTCCTGTAACAAGGGGACCTACCACCGGTAAATATTGTTGGTAAACTAACCTAGCTTGAGATCAAACCCACCAACCGTCATCGGACCAGCGTGGTGGCATACAGTCCTAAAACCCTCTAATGGAGGAGGCGTGCATTAAGGGAGACATATGCCCAGCAATGGACTGACACAGGCTGATGATGATGAGGTTTCAAAACCTCAAGTTTTCGGACTACAGCGGATAAGAAACGTCCAACGCTTTTGTTTTGGTGTGACGAGCAATAATTCAAGGATTAAAATTCCAAACAGGTTGATCGGAAATCCACGTGTGAGGCCGAGGTGAGCTAAAATAACTCGTAGGAAATAATGAGGTCACGGTAAGACCAAATAGTTTAATTCCAATTGTTGAATGACGAATAGGTCAAATATAATACCATATTGGATGATAGTATAATTCAATAGACTTTTCCCTATCAAACAAAAAGTTTATTTTTACTACTATATACACATATTACTTTCTGATTGATTATAAGGCTCGACTTGCTCTATTATTCTGACCAGAGAGGTATTGTAGTAAGAATCGGAGAGTGTCTTTTTTGCATCGTTTCTTTTTGAAAATTTAAATAAATTAACATTCAAGTTTGAATTAATATCGAATCAAACTTGCGTGAAAATGTGTGTTGATGATTGTGAATTTAATACAGGAATTATTTATAGTTAAGTTTTTTATTTATTTTTAAGTTTGACCTTGATATATTAAATTAAACAATAGAGGAATTTAATTAAACTTAAATTTCTTTAGGGTCTTACACGAAACCCTCCGAGAAAGCCTACTTCTCCATGGTTTGGTTCATTTATTCGCTTGCAAAAGTCCATACGTGACTACCACATAATGACGTATACAATTAAGAGGACAGTTGTTAATTAGAAAATAATTAATATTTCCTGCTAAACTAATTCACAGAAATGGAGTTACCCACATTAAATGTTTAATTTCGACGAAATTGGTAACACATAATCCATACTTTACAGTAACCCATAAGAAAACAAGATTACATCGTCATCGTTTCAGTCTCTCTGAGACCTAAAACGGCTGATTTGATAACGCCTAAAAAGTCTAAATGAAATGTGTACAAAAAACACAAATGACTTTAAAAATAAGACTGTAAAAATAGGTCGTATAAAAAGGGTGGGTTACTAAATTACTAATTACTTTGTTCAACGTCGTTGCTTACTTTTTAATTAAAACGGAACGAGGAAAGTGGATACCTGATATTAGTAAATTAATTAGTCCCGAACGTCCCAAAGAAGTGTCATCCACCATGAGTCAATGAATTATTGTATTGTATGAGTCAATGAATATTTGCATCTGAGCAAAATTTGTTTATAATAATTTAGGTATAACTTAATATTTTTTTGAATAATCTTATTATAACATATGAACATAATTAAGTATATAAAAAATACGTTTAAAAAATTATTTGACGTAAACCTTAAATTATAAATATATAAAGAAATAAGTAAAACCAGATGATAACATCCAGCCAAAAATTGTCTATTTTGTATTCTTACTTCTTTTGCAAATACAATTACAAGTACCGAATAATAAAAATAAAAGTTTGACGTCCGGCGTGGTGCTGTGACGACCCCACCGACCACTTGAAAGCGGATCTGCCTTACAGTGGGAGTAAGACAGATACGCAGTACAAGTGCAATTAATCAATTGCCAATCCGCCTGCTTAGCTTGGCAATTACGAGCAATTTTTTTTAATGTACGCCATCTTGGCGTTTATTAACAAAAGGGCTATGTCCAGCAGTGGACTGCTGAAGACTGTTTATGATAATGATGAAAGTTTGACAAACGTGAGGTACGCTATCTCCAGTATAATTTTTCGTATTCGAACCCACACTCCAAAACCAGTCGGGATTATTGACCCGTACAATCGGGTCGCCTTTAATTTTTGTGAAATACGGTGTCATTTCCGGGTCAAAAACTGCCCAAGGAATGAAGCCGTATAAACTGTTTTACACTTAGTATGGTTCCTGATACACCGGTATGGAGCAATCAAAAATTATAGAGCTTAGCGTAAGTCAAACTACATGTTAGCATGTTAGAAAATAATTAAAAGTATAGTTTTACGCTTTAATACCTTCCGCCATGACAAAAAATTTTCTAATTTTATAGTCAAGATCAAGTATCAAATATCTTCATTCAATATGAAGCATTACTTTTATGATACGTAACAGAACCACTCCAGGTTCGGAAATGGAAGCCTCTGACCTGAGAAGAATCGGCGTAAGAAACTCAGCGGGAAAATGTGATAATGTATAAACATAAATATATAATATTGCATGATTTAATGTGTAATACGTGTATTGAAAGTCATAAAATTTTCATTTATCAATAAAGTTACATACCTCTTGTTCTATTTATAACAATCGGTTTGATGAACGCCCCAAGGCCAATGAAGACCCTATTTTCAGACCATACAACCCGTGGTATAAAGTAAAATAAAAATATAACGCATGCACTGAAGCGTTTTAATACACCATTTTTTTGCATCCCTTGAAATAGACCATTCGAAAGGTTAAACGTCTCGCCATAATAAAACACACGCATCTCACACTTTTTATGCCCTTCAAGGTTTTAAGTTTACTGGAAACATATATACCTGGTTTATTATAGTTTAATCTTGCATGTTACAATGTTGCCCGTAGCCTATGTGGCTATTGAACTTCGGCGTAACAACACGTTATGGGGAAAATCTCATTAGGAAAAAGAGAAAGCGATACGTTTGTCTGTGCGCATATATAATGTTGTTTCAGGAAATCCATCTTTTATTTTCTAATTGAATAACGTCAAGATTCACGTCGTTATTCAGTCAATTTGATGTGAGACAGCATGCGCTCGTCTACATCCGTCACAATAATTCCATACATCACAATAACAAAAATTTCCATCCACAGTCAGATACAGGTTTATACTTTTCAGTAACTTAGTAATAGTACTGCTTCAAAGCTTAAAAGCATGGGATTAACATAAAGAAAACACGTCAATCTCTATAGGCACCAAAATGCATGATGCAACAATAAGATGTAGAAAACAAAAAAACGCAGACTGAAGAAAATACCAGTTACTTTTTAGTGTCATTTGTTACAGACTTAAAATCCTATAGCCTAAAACGGGAAGAAGAAAGTAGTGTTTGCGCACTAATCTCGTGGGAACCGCGACAATACTTCTTTTTATTGCCATGTCAATATTTTCAACCGAAAAGTTCAAATTGCCAACCAACCACAGCGCCTCCATACCTAATGACCAAGACTCTTACATACATTTTTGACAATAACTAGACTCACAATTACGTTAGAGGTACACAATAATATGTGCTGTTATCAAACATAACGTTAGCATAAACAAGCAGAGTCATAGAGAGTCACGTGAAAGGACAAATTGAATTTCATTCAAACGGCTTATCGAGTCACGCGTGTCTGTGCATATGAAACTATAGTTGGCCAGTTTAGATTAGGAACATATGACACATGGTAACCCATAGCAACGGAGCCGAGTTGTACGTATAGTGTTGTTATTTGCCGACTGTCAATCAGGGATTGACATCTCTGTGACAATGGTAGCCATGTTTGATGCTATCAATATTACAGCCGCCCAATGTTAAATGTATTATACCGTTGGAAAAACTATTTTAGACTTCAACAATTTTGTAAATCGTCTAAGGGAATGTAGATTTAATTCACGTCAACTATGTGGTTCAGTCATACGTTTTGTAAATGTGTTAAAAAGCACAGTTTTAATTACAGCACGCCATAAAACAATTCGTGGCGTGATTAAAACCGTCAACGACCACTATTAATACACGATCAAAAGTATTAATTGTGATAATTAATTCTTTAATTTACGCGAATACTATACATCACATTAAAACTAATATTTTAGCGAAAAGACCACTTTATGAATATACGTAAGCACTGATAAACAATTCAGCATGAAAAAACACTAAAATTGTGACACTTTTACTCGTGTAAATGGCTACTTTGTTTACTATAAAATTTAGCGTAAAATAAGTAAAAATAAAATGCATATTAACGTATATAATAGTTAACAATCTTCCTCATGTCATTTAAAACCGCATTAATATAACTACACTTCCTCAACGAATGACGTCAGTGGTATTTTTAATGATAATAAGAAAAGACACACAATACGTTGAAAGAAAAATAGCATCGGTTGCGTAAACGTCGCAAATAGGTCTTTTGTTCGTTGATAGACATATTTTATGTCCTAAACTATGTCCTAAAAGAAAATGTAAAAAAACGACCTAGTACGAATGTCTCTCACTGGAAAGAGATTTCGTAGTGATCGTCAATAAAACGGTACAAAAATTACGTTTACTATAAAAAAGCCAACATTTACATATAAAATACTTTACCATTTCTGTGCGGAACCCTTTTAACAAGCAACGAAGAAAAAAAACCCAGAGAACCTAAATAAGTGAACATTTATAAACAAGAATTACCAAGTAAAAAATTGTTTTACATATTGTCATAAAAAGATACTCTTATAGCGTTGTATAGTTCACTTAGTTCGTTGTAACCATAGCAACCAAGTTACGTCGTACGTAAGGCGTTATTATTAATAGTCGCTTAGTTATTGACATCTCAGTGATAATCTATACTAAACATTGTCATATATAACGATACATGTAACAAAACAACACATTCGTGGCTATTCTCTGAAAGGATCCGATTTTAACTTGACTTTCGATAAAAGATAGCTAATATAAATATAATATAACTACATGTTTTTTGCCTACTTTTTTTCGGAAAGTCATTTACATATTACCCACGAGGACAAAGTCGCGGGCAATAGCTCGTTCATGAACAAACTTTAGATGTATGTCGCCACTACGTTGCCGTAGGATATTTGTTTACATCTAATCGAAGCCTGCATTAGCTAAATATAGTCCACCTAATTATGTGGCATTAAACCCGTGCAACGACTTAAGAGCAAAATTTGCAAAAATTCGTTTTCAGATGACCGAAATCAACATAAGACAGATCTAAAATCTTGTAAATATATTGTATATAGATATACGGTTGTAACTTTATGGGGAACATTTAGAAAACACTTTTTCTATAGCACACTATAAATATGGTCTCTCAAGTCGATTCCACCCATGGCGGTCGATCTATATTAGAGATAAGGTAACTACGCAGGCGATATTATAGTGCGCAAGTGTACGCCCAAACACAAATGCACTCCCTATTATTGTATACACTTAAAGCCCGATAGGATATTATACTGTACAGTTGTTCGTGCAACAACATATGCACTCCCTCATCTTTTATACTTTCATAGTCTGATGGGACGGAAGACCGACACGACCGACGAGAGGTCAGGTGCAATACCGACTTTTTGCATGCCAACTCCAAACTCCAAGCTCCATGCAGCATAAGCTTCGTTATCACAGCGTACTTATACACTGAATCCTTCGAATGGTCAATAAAATTAACAAATAAAAAAATCAATAATAACGGCATACCGCAGCGACTAGACTTATAAATACAATTCCAATAGAATAATGCCTAGTATTATCATGAAACTAAGAGAAACCTTACTAAAGATGAGAAATATTTCAATAGAAATAAGTATATTAAGCATAATAATACTAATGTCTTAAATGATATTACTCTTATATGCGGCGGTTAACACCAGTTATGCGATTGCATAAACTGATTCCGGATCTTGAAGAAAAATAATGTATTCGTTTAATTATAAATCAATCTTGCTGTGCCTAAACCAAATGGTGACGAATTTTATCCGTCAAGGATCTAAAGTCACCGGCATAGTGCAAAGGTTTAGATCGTTAAAGTGGCAGTGGGCCGGTTTTATAGACATAGAAATGATGGTTCAGGCCGCGTTTGGGACGACAGAGCGTTGGTCGACCTCATCCAGGTAGAATGCCGATCTCCGTGCCAATCGGCTGATCAGCTCGCAACGCCTTAACCAACTAGGAAACTACAATGAAAAGTTGTTGAGACCCTTCAGGATTTAAACTCACGACCGTCGGTTTCGAAGTTGAAAAACCATATAACAAGGCTGCGGAGTTAGACGCCTCATATATAGTGAGTACTGATGTAATAAAACAAGCATTTTATTCGAAATTACCCTATAAGAAGTCGTACTCACTTGTTTTCCCTATGACCACATCACTTGAATTGACAAAAAAACACAATCTAATCTTTAAGATAATTCTTTTATTTCCGTGTACTCACGATTAGGCTGAAAAATAATAAGAAAGTCGTGGGAGTAACATAATTTTCATTAATATAAAAAGTAGCAACGGTGCATAAAGACCAAATACACCTAGAAATTTTTAGACAAACTTTAAGATAAAAATTTAACGAAAAATTCTAACTAAAACAACTAATCATTTAAGCTCCATTAAAATAATTACTACAGAAATCTTCACGTCAATTCCCGATCATTATGATGTTGGATAATATTCGGTTTTCATAATCATCAGCCGGTGTCAGTCCACAGCTGGACATAGACCTCCCCAAATACAAGCCTTTTCCGTTAGGGGGTGTTTGGACCGTATCACGCCACTCTGTTCCAATGCGGGTTTGTAGGTGGATCGTGGATTACATGCCCATCCGACGCCTGGACCATCTTACTTTTCAGACAATTGTGCCCAAATTGTCATAACCAACGAGATAACAACGATAACACAAAGTGGTTTACCCGCGGGATTCAAACCCACGTCTTCCGGTTTATAAAGCAAGGGCCAACAAGTGTTAATATAATATAATTCTTCAAATAACATTATTTCAAAACATGGTAAAGTCATTAAAAAGATTTAAACTTCATGGCTGAAGAATATCGAAGAGTGGACAGGAATTAAGTCTGTGGAAACACTATTCAGAATCTTTTTGGACAAAAATAAACATCGGATTTTGAAAAAAGAAATAAGATTTTGCTAAAAAACAAATTTTTCCCTATCATGTTTCGTCTTCATTCTTTCAGAATGCTATTTCTTGTTATTAAAAAAGTTTTAGAACTTTTAGTTTAAGCAATATTGCAAAACCGCCAATATTAAAAATAACCTTACCAGTAAACAACTAAGATTTGAAATGTATATGTCAAAGACCAATGTCGAACTCCGAAATATTAAAACTTGCGGCTCTCATGTCAGGGAACATCATGTGACATGTGATATTTAGCGACGGAAAACCAAACTTATAGTTATACAGGGAAAAGATTTTCTTTGTAATTTAATAGGAAAAGTTCGTATTTATTGTGCTCTCTCAAATAGCTTCAATACCTATACATTCTACATTATACAAAGATATTATTGATTTTAACATTTGCCTCTGAAAAATTAAGTAGGCTCAGGTCAACGTGGTCCGATAGAAGGTTTTGAGTGACAGCGACGATTCAAGTCGGCAGAGGAATAAGTAGAGAAGATCGGCCGTCTTATCGTTCTTTGAAAAAGGCCTATGGACTGATAGAGGCTGATTATGATGATGATGATGATGATGAATTAAGTTTCATATGAATGGATATGAAATATCATTAATTTAATACGATTATTCATGGACAGTTTGGGTGACGTCGGATAAAGATCCTAGTTTTCCCGAAGGAAATTAATTTCTCGAGAGTCATAATTGACAAGTTTTGACATAATTTTTTTTAATTTCGCCTACAAAACTGAATACATCTTTACACATACACATAAAATTAACATTGCTTAAATAATTAAAGAGTATTCTACTAGACGTAGACACAACATGAAATTTACAAGAAGGATTTGTCAAAGTAGGTTAATCATATAACCGTACATTAGCTTAAGTCTATTTTTACAACTTTCAAGATACAAATAAATCATATAATTTTTTTTTTGTTGAGGTCAGAGAACTATCAAAAATATCTACATTACTACGAATAGCATTAGTGGATGCCCACATACGATACATAGGAAAGTTCTTTCATGAACAGTTTTACACAAAGGAAGTTGGAATGTATTACGATTTTGAAGACGACTGCCAGAGCGTGGTATAATAAAGTCAAGATTCTGTAAAATTTCAGGTGCATCTATATGATTGTGAATAATTTTAAAAATAAACATTATATCACTAACTTTTCCGCGAACCTTTAAGGATTTCATCCCAAAATGTACTAATAGTTTGTGGTAAGATGTAAGATAATGGCATTTAT
This sequence comes from Lamproptera curius, assembly GCA_029286875.1. NCBI lineage: Eukaryota > Metazoa > Arthropoda > Insecta > Lepidoptera > Papilionidae > Lamproptera > Lamproptera curius. The sequence continues at coordinate 433,579 of JAGSMT010000101.1, read as the reverse complement.
TTTCTCTGTATGTTATGTTATAGAGTAAACGTTTTTGAATGCGTTCTATTCTATCAGAATGTATAGTATAGTAAGGATTCCAAACAACACAACAATATTCTAAAATACTACGCACTAAAGTATTAAAAATGTTTATGGTTAGTCCGCTGTTTTTAAAGGCTTTCATTTGACGATCTACAAACCCTGACAGCTGTGTTGCTTTTTTTAATAATAAAGTCAATGTGATGCCTAAATTAAAGTGATGTATCTATATAGACTCCTAAATCACGGACTTCATTGACTTCCGTTACCGAAGACCCATTGATATAGTATTTTTTGTTAAAGACTTTTTTTTTAGTGAGTTTTATATGGTAACATTTACTTACGTTTAATTTAATGTGATTTTTATCGCACCAAAAAACTAAGACGATTCAGATCTTGTTGTTGGATAGTACAATCATCATCACTTTTAATAATTTGATAATATATCAAATGATCAGCGTACATTGTGAATTTAGATTTTATTATTTTACCGTCGTTCACAAAATCCAAGAAGAATAAAGGGCCCAGATGAGATCCCTGGGGAACGCCAGATGGAATCGTTTTAGGAAACGATGTAAAACCTTCAATAGCTTCAAATTGAGAGCGGTTCCGCAAATAAGACTCACGCCATCGAAGTTATGTGCCATGTATACCGAATGACTTCAATTTTGTTAACAGTATGCTATGGTTAACTACGTCAAACGCCTTATAAAATCTCTTATCTGTATATATCGCATGAACCTCCTCACCATGGTCGAAAGCTTCTGATATATCTGATAAGTAACTAATGAGGTTAGAAGGGTGTAAAAAGCTACATTGGTTTGGAAGAATTTGAGGGTTTGTATAAGGAAGCATCACCTTGTATACGAGTGATTCTAAGACTTTTGCGCAAGTAGGTAAAAGTGAGATTGGTAAGGAGCTACGTTTTCAAAGTCACCATTTGTGAATATGGGTAATAAAGGCAATTTTCCATGATTGCGGAAATAAACCAGACGACAGGGACTTATTAAAAATCTTACATAGAGACTTGTGCAATGTATCCGCACATTTTTTAAAGAATATTGGAGGTAAAAAAGTGCGTTGCAGATGCCTTATTTATGTCAAGGGTGTGTACATGCTTCAATACTTCGTTTTCAGATACACTACACTCAGATAAAGTCAAGCTGTGTCATTCCCTTAAATAATCCTCCATGCACACTGTAATAAGAAGTTATTCGTTATCGTATTATTATTATAGATGGATTCAAAATATTTAGCAAATAAATTACTAACGTCTTGTTCTCCTGTGGCAGTTTTGTTGTTAAAGTTAACTTCATTAGGAATTGACGTAGAGCCTGACTTTCTGCTGTTAACAATTTTCCAGAAATATTTAGGGTTTTTGCGTAGATGGGCAGCCGCGTTAATTTTAAATTCACTTCGAAACGAGATCGGAGAACATTATAAGCTGCTTTATCCATTGCATTGCCACATTTTTAAAACGATTATGAGCCTTGGCTTTTTCTTTCATGGCTTTTATTAGCGAGCTAAACCAAGGTAGAGATTTATTGTTTCTTGCCTTTCTCATTGGCGTCTATTTACGAGCAATATTAATAACTGTGTTTTGGAAAATATTTACCATGTCATTCACATCTTTACTATTCTTCCAAAGAACGATCCAATCAACCTTTTGCAATTCATTATTTATATCCTTATAGTTAGTATAATAGAAATTAGGTGTAGACTCGACTTTTGTTTTAAATACGCTGTTTAGAGGTTTAGAAGTTACAATTTCAAGAGCAGGATGATGATCATCTGATAAAACTTATGGGGTGAGAGCCTCCGCAATATTTATATTTGATAACACTAAATCAAGAATTCTATTGATTTTATTACAAATTTTTTTATACTGGGTTAAATTATTGTAAGTAATTGCGTCAATAAATTTATTTTCAAGATTGCAATTAGTCGCTGACATTTGCATAATAATATCGTTAATATTGACTCTAGTATATATAAAATATATATAGACTGACTCCGTAGCCTAGTGGTATGGGCGTGTGCTTTAGAAACCGGGGGTCGTGGGTTCGAATCCTACAACTCGAAGACTCAACAAATTTTCATTGTTGTTTCCTACGATTCGAAACGGTCCAAACCCCCTCATGGATAGGGGTGTATTGGGGGAGGCCTATGTCCAGCAGAGGACTATCACAGGCTGATGATGATGATGATGATGATGATGATGATGATGATGATGATGATATATAAAATCATCTGCGTTACACAAAACGAATCATACCCCATCAGAGAATCATTACCATTGATATTTCGATTGAAGCGTATATCTCTCAGTCTTAGTAGATAAGCGGTGAACTATAAACATATGTGTAAAAGAGTGCATACATTTTTCAATGTTTATTTCAAAGAAACAACTCTTAATCTAAAAGATTTCATAAGTTTTCATTGGTTGATGACAAACGGCATTCAAGATTTAAAATTAAAAACGACGAAGACTATTAAAAACGGTGATTTTTTAAATGATTATCAACTAAATTAATGTATAAACGTCAAACAAAATACTTTGACACTGACATTTGCACACATTATATAAGTCGCAGATAAAAAATTCCGATAACGTTTGGACAAATAATTATTGTTTGCAATAATGGTTTATTATTAATAAGTTTCGAATCGGATTTTGCTGCTTTATCAGAGTTAATTGCAATATAAAGTTACCTTTGATAGCCTGCTATTTTAAAAAATGTTTATAAACATTTATCTAAAGTTGTTCTCTTCTACGATAATTGCGAAAAACTATTTATCACGATTTGATTCATACGATACGAAAAATTACGATTCATCATCATCATCATCATCATCATCGTTAGTCCACTGCTGGACATAGGCCTCCCCTAATGCACGCCACCGCTTCCGATCTACGGCTATTCTCATCCAGCCCACACCGGCCACTTTGCGAATGTCGTAATTAATTAATTTATTGAAATCAATTACGATTATGCCAATCTAAATTGAGAATAAATTACATTGAAGGAAACACCAAATTTTTTCATTTCATTAATTATTATGGCTTATAATAAAATTTAAAATATGTAAAGTAAATCAAATATATTCTACGCCATCATATTGCTTAAAGAAAGTAAAGACTTCAGAAATAAAGAGAAAAAGTTTTTCCATTGTAATTTTAGGAAAAGTTCCTATTAATCGTGCTCTCTCATATAGCTTCAGTATCCATATTATACAATGACATTATTCATTTTGACATTTGACACTAAAGAATAAAGTTTCATTCGATGCGATCATTCATTGACAGTTCGGATGTCATCGTATTCCGATAAAGATACGAGTTTTTCTGAAGAAAAATAATTTCTCTCTACATCATTATGTATGTAGGGCCATTACAGGTTGTACCCTACCCTACCCCTTTTTGCAGGGGACCATCTGGGTTGGTGCCGACATGCCTATTGTTGCCGTAAAGCAAACTATACTGTGTTCCGGTTTGAAGAACACCGTAGCGTATTTGCTGGGTAAACGAGACTTAACATCCTATGTCTTACGGTAGGCAGCGCATTGGGGATACCACTAGTATTGCCAATGTCTATGGGCGCCGGTGATTACTTTCCATCAGGTGGCCAGACTGCTCGCCTGCTTACGAAGTCAATAAAAAGAATCCATACCAAGTACATGTACTGTGACAAATTGAAGAACATTCAAAAAGGTAAATGCAAATAAAATCTTAAAATTTATTAGCAATACTAGCCATTGCCTACGTCTTCGTCATATTCGTAATAACCTTAGTGACTTTCAGTTAACTCAGCTACATTCCAGTAAAAGTGCCGTCAAAATGTGACCAGTCATTTCAGGGATTCGCCGAAACAGACAGACAAATATTAAAAAAGTTCCTTCGTTATAGGTATATAGTATCTGCAATATATCACAATGTAATCATTTATAAGCGGTTATTTTGACGTTACAAACATACACTTCAATTTTATTTACCTGTATAGATATAAATGTCGGAATCATTAATGTAAGTACACGTGATTGAGTTATTAATAAAGGTAAATTAATAATAACGGGTGAGGGAATTGATGTAAAAAAATGTAATATACTCAACAAAGAGGTTTCATACGTATGAGATTGTACTCGCGTGTCGCTTAGTGATTGACATCTTGGATCGAAATCAATATAACACAAGACACATGACACCCTTCGTTAATATGGATTGGATCATAGTGAAGCAAAGAATATTAATTCGCATTTTTTTTACCGATTCACAATATCCTCTGGTATATAATAATGTCTTCGTAGTCCTCCTAATTTAATCTGTACCACCTGACGGTTGATAATGCCTTGTTGGCATTGTTATTGCAACAAATTGTTTATAAAATATTTGTACATAAATAAAATTAATTAATTAAATTAACTACGAGAGAGGTAATAGTAATAACCAAATAAATTCATTTGACTAGAAGAGTGATAGTACAAGTTGAAACATTGTCCACCTCATGTTGAACGAGAAGTAAGTTGTGTATGCATATCCTGACTGGTAAAGTTTGCGTATTTTAATATTGTCATTTGTAAAAAAGTAGATTAGAAAGGATAGTGAAACGCTATAGTGGTCATAGAAATAGTTTAAGTAAAACTAGTTAGATATTGCCCACCTCATGTCCGCCGAAAACCACTATTTCGTTGACTGATACAGTACCTTTTATCGTTAGTTTAACTTATTTATCGTGTTTTGATATCTATTGCAGCATATTATTAAAATAGTTTTAAACGCTAAATAGATGAATGCAACAGACTGCGAGAAGATAGTAGAAATATGTAGTATTGCCCATCTCATGTCCGACGGGAAGCCGATCGAGCAGACGTACCCTGATTGGATAGATAATGCGTTTTTGTACTGAATTGTGCCTAAAGTATTATTAAATCAATAAAACGGACTAAATAAGAGAAAGTACAAAGTGGGACATAAGTTGAATTCTGGGTTATTGTTTAATTCATGTCCCGCAAGTTTTGTAAGTATCACGAATGTACATATCGTTATAGGTGAATAATAGTGATGGCGTTTTATCTTGTTACTATTATATTTGTTATTACTATTCAACCAAAGTGTTCATTAACTTCTTATAGCTAAACAAGTAAAATAAATTGACTGTGAAGATAATAGAACAAAGTTACGAGTTTCCACCTGTAGAGCGAGCAGGCAAATCCTGACTGGTAAATACGCCTATTTGGCATCGCCGTGGTGAAAAATTTTTGATAAAATCTCAATAAATAAATAAAAACTGACTAGAAGAGAGAAAGTATGAGGTAGAAGTGGCGTACCTAATGCCCGGCGAGGATTCAATCTCACATGCGTATACTAATAGGTACAGATTGTCTATTCGGAATCGCTATCGTACTAAATCAGCCATAAGGTGTTCATAAATGAAAAAAAATCAACTAGAAGAGCGTTTAGTATCGATTTTACGGAGTCCTTAAAAGTTTTAATAAACAGATATTAGCCTACCTCATGTCGGGCGAAAAGTGAGTCTCGCGTACGTATCCTAATCGGTACAGATCGTCTATTCGGCGTCGCAAAGTTTGAAGAAACGAATGAAACGTCGGAGAATACCTCATGTCGGGCGAGAAGTCTAGGGCGCAGGCGTAGCCGGCCACCATGTGCCCGCTGAAGCTCTTCTTGCGGTTCATCTTGAAGCGGTTGAGGGCGCTGAACACGATCACCTTGTTGTCCATGGACTGGCAGGCGAGCCACTTGCCGTTGGGCGCCGCCGTCACCGCGGGCAGCGAGTGCATCGACGGGTCCGCGATGTACTTCATGTCCACGGGGATGTCCCTGCAGGCGGAGGATATTAAGCATTTGCTATCACCGGAACGACAAGTTTACCCGGGATGTCGCTGGGGACAGGGGATATTAATCCTGATAGTCGAAGTTCAACCATTTGGCATCACTGGATCAACAGGTTGAAATACAGTTTCACCCGGGATGTCCCTGGAGACGGAGGACATCGATCCTCATAGCCCAGGCAACAGACAAACACAGGTTTACCCGTTTACGTAACTCCAAGACTGACATATCGTTGTAATGTCACCTTATTTATTTTAAGTGTTTCCGTGTAATACTCGTGTAGTATCATTTAAATTAAATGATTGGTTATTTTCTTCCCCGAGTGCTCACTTTGCTCATTACAAGTTATATTTGTGGACAATTATACAGAATAAAATTATGACTTACCAACCTAAAGCCCGTCAGGGCGAGGAACATATTCGCTCTACCAACATTCAATCCACCCGTCAAATTTGAAGACACTAACGTTTGTTATTAAACGCCAGAGAATCCAATATTCATATAATATCATCAATATCAATCCAATAAGATACGCTCCTATAATACCACCAGCTAAAGTGCACATACATTGTGTTCCGGTTTGAAGGACACCAATACAGCTATAAAAAGAGCAGTGGCAATACCATTCCCAGACGCGCAGACTCTTGTCGTCCGAGGTGGTGACGAAGCGCCGGTTGTCGTCCACGAAGGTGATGGTGTTCACCGCACCCAAGTGCCGGTCGTACTCCTGCACCACTTCGCCACTGCGCACGTCCCACTGTGGACGGAACGACCTTTACTCATTATCAGAAGCACAAGTATCCGTCTGTAGTGGTACAACCGCGGTGCCTATTTCTGCCGCAAATCAGTAGTGTCTAAGCACTGCTGTCTTCCGGCTAATAGGCACCGTAGCCTGCGTTGGAATTACTAATTGGAATTTTGTGTCTTGCCCTGTTCGCCTTATAAGTAGGACGTATATAAGTATCATTATGAGATATTTAATGGAAAACATTTAATGTGTAGAAAATATTGTCAATAGTAAAACGAGATTATCATTCAGTATGTTTTCCGAAACAAGTAATAAAAAATAAAAATAAAAGAGAATAGCAGACACTCATGCGCCTATTTTAAAATAATAAATGGTGTCATTCAAATTACGATCCTATGACTACACCAATAAGACACAACATTAAGCTTAATAAAAAAATCCACTGCAAAATAAACTCTATAATTATAGATATAAGGTTCAATGTCACTTACGCAAACAATCTTCTTATCCGACGTCCCCGCTACAAAGAGGTGCTGCTTATCGTTATCCGGATGGAATTTGGCGCAATAAGGCACTTTGCGGGAAGTGAAACGGGAAACGCATTCACCGGTCTCCGTATCCCACAGCTTTATGTAGCGATCGTAGGCTGGGACGAGAGGAAAAGCAATTAATAGCTAACAATTAATTAATTATAACCATTAATAACAGCCTCCGTTGCCTAGTGGAATGGGCGTGTGCTTTAGAAACCGGCGGTCGTGGGATCGAATCCTGCGGGGACTCAACAATTTTCATTGTTGTTTCCTGGTTGGTTAGGGCAATTTGGGCCGATCATCCAATTGTCTGAAAAGTAAGATGATCCATGCGTCGAATTGGCATGTAAAAGAGAAAAGTTCCCCACCAACCCGCATTGGACCAGCGTGGAGAGATACGGTCCAAAACCACCTAATGTCTAGGGGTGTATTATAGGAGGCCTATTTCCAGCAGTGGACTATCGCAGGCTGATGATGATGATATGAATTAATAAGAAGCTTTACATTTTTTTTATTATGTCACGTCTTGCTCCTATGTATATATCCTATTATGCTATTGACACCAAGACGTTCGCATAATGTAAGCGATACGCCCTCCCATCGGCGTCCCGGTCCGTAAACAGATCGTCGACGCTCCTTAGGAGACATAAACTAATGCCTAACTCACGTACCTTCTGTACGTGTGGCCTTTATTTTTAGCAAAAGATGTGGGCCACCTAGTTCGCGGGGACGGGAGCTTCTCGCGAACTCTGTGTTAGATGAAGCTTACTAAAGACATGAGTCTGGAAGCATAACTTCAAGGATAACAAAAAAAACGCCCTCCCAATGTAAATAGCAGCGTAAGAGTATGAGTAATAAAGTACCCTTTATACCGAAAAGAAATCCTGTGATATGACGAAATTATATAATTAAAGATTTTGCGTGGCGGGATACGGTCTAAAACCCCCTAATGGGGAAAGCGTGCAGTAATGGAGGCCTATGTCCGGCAATGGACTAACACAGACTGATGGTGATGAATGATTTTTTATATCATAGACGCTTATTATCCGAGACAATTTTTTATGGATACAAAGAAAGTGTAATGCAAAATTTATAACCTATGTAGTTTTACCTGCTGAGAGGAACTTGTCACCGGCATTATTGAAGTTCACATCTCTCACCGCCTGCCTGTGTCCGAAGTAAGTTCGGACGCAACGTCGATCACCGTACACCTCCCATATCTGAAGAAAAAAACATAATACACATAATTATTAATTGTTATAATTAATTAACAGCTATTGGTTGCGACTTCGTCCATTTTTTACGCCCCTTTTTTAATTTGGCGGTGGAATTTCGTAAAGCCCGTTCTCATCTTATATCCACTTGGCAAAATAAATTGATACCAAGTTTTAAGTCAATCAGCCTTATATCTATAGAGATATTGTGATCTATCTAGTTCGAAAACGGGATCCGATATATAAGAAATATTGCATTGGTATATGACCAGAAAATAACTTAAAATGGGGGAAAAATATCAGCAGAAGTCTAAATGTTTACTCTCACCTTTACCCTGCAGTCCATGCCAGCAGAGAGCATAAGATGCGCCGTAGAGGGAAACCAACGAACAGCGGCAACTCCCTTTGTGTGCCCCTTCCAGGTATGCACATGAGCCTGATAATCATCAATTTATACTTATTTATTATCATAATAAACACTTCACTTCATAGTATAAAACAAAGTAGCTTTCTCTGCCCCTATATGCCTATGTATGCTTAACTCTTTTAAACTATGTAACGGATTTTGATGCTTTTTTTTGAGAGACAGATTAATTAAAGAGGATTGTTTTAACATAGATTTTATAAATATCAGTATTGCACCCGTGTGGAGCCAGAGTGGGTCGCTAGTGTTATAATAACTAAGTAATGTGTCATCTACCACATAGAGAACTTAATTTTATAATACACATTTCCTGTTATCATTTTTACATCAGCAAGAACTGACCTAAAGTATTTTTAATTAAAGCAACTTCAGATAGTAAGACTTTACTATAATGTTATAACATACCTATATGTTATGAATCCAATAAATTTTGCATATTGCATACTGCCATATCACACACATTATACTACATTTCTTATGATTACAATATACTACTTATAAATGCATTCTATCCGGTAACTTCCTCCGTAGCCTAGTGGTATTGGCGTTTGCTTTAGAAACGGAGGGGTGGGTTCGAATCCTGCGGGACTCAACAAATTTTCGTTGTTGTTTCCTAGTTGGTTAGGACAGTTTGGGCCGATCACCCAATTGTCTGAAAATTAAGATGATCCATGCGTCGGATGGGCATGTAAAAGCGGTCCACCCCCAACCCGCATTGGACCAGCGTGGTGGGATACGGTCCAAAACCCCTAATGGATAGGGTGTATTAGGGAGGCCTATGTCCAGCAGTGGACTATCAAAGCTGATGATGATGATGATGATGAAATGCATTCTTTATGTTATAAACATTGTTTGTAATCTGTATACAAATAATTTCTAAACGGGAGAGAATCCTTTTTTTATTTTAAATTTTTATATTTTTTTTAAATACTTAAAAATATTAATATTCAACAGCAGCATTTGAATGATAATCATTTTTTACTATAAGTCAAGATTCATATTTTTACCTTTGGCAGGAAACATTTATCCGGAGGAGTGTCACTTCGCAATTGTGTTTCACTCCGTGGCACCTCAAGCCATGAGCGGCCTTGGTAATCCGTCGCCTGGTCCACTGCAATAATCAATATCCACACATGAATAAATAGGAAATGCTAAAAGAAAAATATCAAAATAGATTTAATATGAATCAATTGTAATATATAACTGTTGCTAAGTGTAATGTTTGTGTAACTTTACAACATCTATTTACGACTCCACTTGTGTATAATGAGTTGGAAGGATATTATTTTATTGGTTAATATACGATATCAGATCTATTTTAAATACTAGTATATGATAGCTATAAGCCTCATATTATTTATGGTTAAAATAAAAAGCTTCTCATCATCATCATCAGCCTGTGCTAGTCCACTGTTGGACATAGGCCTCCCCTAATACACCTCTATTTTTTGGACCATATCCCACCACGCTGTTCCAATGTGGGTTGGTAGGTGAAAAAGCTTTTAAATTATTAAAATATAAAACCAGCAAAATTCTCAACTCATATTTTTAAAATTATGCCTTAATTTAATTCTTTTATATTTCTAGTTGAAAATGTTAGTAAACTTAATTTAAAATAAATTATTCAATTTTGTTTTCAGACATATCATTTGATTTTCAACTATTATTATTGACCTGTATTATACTTCTAAAATTTGTTAAAAAAGTAAACATAGATAAAACAAAAATACTTACAATGGAATATAGATTTCTCCTCCAAAGGTTTGTCATCATCCACTTTACCCTTTTTCTGTCTTTTAGCCAATATTTCTTGTAGCTCCTTGGCTTCATCACCTTCTGGCTTCATTACCCTATTATAAAATAATAGAGTAGATTTGAGTGTAAAACAATTGGTGACCCCACTTTGCTGCCATTATTATAAATTTTATGTTAAAGTATTCAATTAAATAATATTTGAACCCCAGATATATATATAATTCTGTTCCATTAGAGCCCAGTTTAAAAAAACTGTTTAAAAAATCTTTAATATCTAATTAAAAGCCTTAGAATAAACATAAAAATGAAGTAAAATCACTGTTAAATAGAGTTAATCAAAATTTGACCCAATAGTAACTAATAAGTACCTCTGTTCTCCAACATAACCACCCCAAGGTCCAAGAAACCCGTCAATGTCCCCAGGATCATCATTTTTGCTTCTTTTCCGATTGTCCAATGGCCTCTTTTTGATATTTTCAAACACTGTTTTACCATCTGTCTCAGCAGGCGGAGCCACCATTGCTGAAACTAAAAATATTCTAGTTATATAAAAATTTACATTGATTTTGGACTTTTTTTAGGCAAAGCCAGGAAGAAGAACGGTAACTTTATTGTTGTAAATAAACAGCTCTTTATTATTTTATTCTTATACTAAGAAAAACGAGAATAAACAGACAATTTCTTGATGTTGTGTAATCAAGCCAAATTGTTCTTGAATATACATATAATTTCAAGATCGATTTTAATATTATTTATACCCTCCTAGTGAAATGTAAAGGGGTATATTGTTACTATTAGTTTTAATATACTATAGTATATTTAAAGTATACTAATATTAGCTAAATATATATTTAAACTTTATTATGTATATATACTGTTCTATATGTATACATACACTTAACATATTTTATATACATGTTATTTACTCAGATTGTTATATAATTATTGAGGAACACTTACCAACAATGGCATCGCCATTACCAATCTCACCATTTGTTGATGGATCAATAGCATAACCGTAACTTGTGAATGTACGCCTTTGATTTTCAAACTGAAATTCACTGATGTGCGCTTTCTCTACGTATCCTGACAACATATTCCTATTAGCTTTCATCTGTTGGGTTTGAAACGGATTCTCCGGGCCAAATTCTGGTGCAAACAACTCTTCATATTTCGGATTATGCATGAGTTCTTGATTACTTTTTACTAAAACTCTAGTATCATCATTGTTCTGGAAAAATAAGTTAGGTATGAAACATGTGACCTTAAATAATATACATGAATTACAATATCCAATATATGTCATATATTGCCTCCGTAGCCTAGTGGCTTGTGCTTCAGAAACTTGAGGTTGTGGTATAGAATCCTGTGGGTACTCAACTACTATCTAAGTTGTTTCCTAGTTGGTTAGGCCAATTTAGGCTGATCATCCAATTGTCTGAAAAGTAAGATGGTACACCCACCCACCCGCATTGGACTAGAGTAGTGGGATACAGTCATGTGTGCATTAGGGGAGGCCTATGTCCAGCAGTGGACTAACACAGGCTGATAATGATGATACATCATATATATAAAACACTTTCTTTACACAATAATATTCTTTTTGTGTGTATTGTAATTCATTAGCTACATCTATCATCAGCAATTAAATAAATAAAAAATATTTTTAGAGCATGATTAGCCACATGGTATAAAAGTAGAACCAATCTAGACCTGAATCTAGACATGAAATGTAACAAAAAGTATAATGTCAAAAAAGTATAATCCTAATAACCATGTTGATTGCCATGAAATGTTCCAACATTAAAAACACCACTACTATTCACTGCCATTTTATTTATCATCAATGTTAACATTTTCAAATTCTTTATACAGCTTATATCTTATGATTAAGATAGTATTCACTTGCCTCAGAGAGCAAAGAATGAATCAAGAAATATCTTACCCTTTTCTGTTTTAAAAATTAAAACATTTACCTGTATAATGAAATATGTGTTATTAATAACAATTATCACAATTTCTTATCAAATAGTGATCCAGTAAACAATTTTGAAGCACTTCAGAGCAAAGCAAAACAAAGTTATATTGTGAAAATTTTTAAATATTAAAAAAAACAAAAATGTAGATTTATTTATTTACCGTGGGAGTTACAACAGGAGCAGCACAAATTTCCATCTTTTTGGCGAGGGATAAATTGGGATCAACAGGTTTTAAATGCGTTAACAATGCTTCATTACTGTATTTTTTGCTATTTTCTGTATTATCTTCGGCGTCGTCTTCCGAACTGCTGCCGTAGTTTTGTATATTTAGCATTTTGTCGTAAATAGTCACGAAAGATATAACAAAATCTATTTGTAATATGACAACTATAAATACTTTAACTCAAATCAAAACATTTTAATACACCAAACATTTCGTAAACGTCAAATTATGACTGAATGAACAATTGTGAATTGACATTTGACGTTTAATTTTTGAAGGCAATAATACTTACATTGAAGTCACACATCCTTTTATATATTAATTAATATATGCTACTTCTACGCTTAAATATTTTTTCAGAGGTCTCAAAATGTACATTTAGTTGTCTTAATCAAAAATAAAATACGTTATGATTAATGAAACTTGTATGAAGATATTAGGTACAACAAATCCATTAATTTACGGATTTAGTAGTTAGGCAGACTAAGTTGGTTGACCGTGATCTTGGATGTTGGAAAATTCCGAAACGTCGGGAAAAAATACATATAACTAACGCGAAAAATCTGTAAATTAGTAGATTTGATATGTATAATAATCGCGTAATTAAAAGAGATATAAGATTTATCACCCCATTATAAATTGATTTCGTATTAATAATACACTTTTCAAATTTATTTAACTCGTTGTTAAATGAGCTATCATTTTCATTCTTCTGAAAATAACAGGAACATAATTTATTAATCGAACCCCCATAGACAATGTACAATCAATGCGAACAACATTTTGGAAATAAATTGCAGTCAGGTGATGAGTGCTTGTGACAGTTCTTGTTAATAAAGAAAATAATATCAAAAAACTTTTAAAATGGCTTTGCAGGCAGCAGTTAAGGGTAAACTAATCAGCGTTATTGGAGATGAGGTAATATATTCGTTCTTCATGCTTTAAGATTTACAAAATTTGATAATGAGGAAATTAAACATATTATATCTAATCGATAGCCCCTTTTACATGTAAGTTTAAACCACCTTTACGTTAAACACTGGACAAATAATTGTTTCACTAATATTAGTTTAACTCATATTACAGGATACCTGCGTTGGATTTCTCTTGGGCGGTATTGGCGAAATCAACAAAAATCGGCACCCTAACTTCATGGTTGTGGACAAAAGTAAGATTTATTTTTAGTACGAAAACGCTCGATAGATGTATTCCATTGGTCATAAAATGCATCATTTTATTACTTTGTTCATTGTTAGATGTACTATAATGTAATAAATCTATGAAACAATATGCATAGTTGAACATGCCTTCTACATATGACCACTGAATTCCTCTAAAATTAAATAAAGTAGTTCCTATTATCAATTTTTTGTTGAAATGAATCCAAGAATTTTAGTCATAATTATGTAATATGAAAATAATTGGTTTAATTGAATTTTCCCATAACAAGATGAGGTAAATACTACTTCACTAAAACACTGTTATTCTTCCAGTACTTTTTCCAATAATTGCAACAATTGTTTAAAAATCAATTATTCAACCAGAAATCTTGAGCTTTCTAATTAATTTCTTTATACACAAGTTTTATTATTTATCCAATTGTTTATAATAAGAATAAATCAAAATATGAACGGACCAAAATGTTATTAAATCTCAAGAAAATGTATTTAGATTATTGGAACTGATTTTTTAAAATAGAACTGTTATATTTGCATTTCATATTGATAATGGCTTCTGCTTATTAACTATATCCATGGAAGAATACAGAATTGTCATATCAAAAAATAATATGTTTACCGGAACTGAAAGCTTTTCAAAATTCATTTATGATTACAATAGAATATATTAAAAGTTGTTTCCTTCATTATATTCTTTTAACTACAATGAAATTTAATAAAATTACGTTCTGACAAGAATAATTTTTTTGAATTGTTTAATGGCTCTGGTGATCAATTTATTTTTTATCAGTTATCCATTTCTGTTTCATTCCGTCAATCTAAGTAGGCTGTAGAGTCTAGCCCCTAGGCTTATGCAGTCATGACAATTAGACAGTTAACTGATGTTCAAACAGCCCATTTCATTTATTTTAGTTATTTTCATGGTGTAAACCAATGTAATGGCAGTTTCTTCTCAATGAATACTTAAAAATATTATGTCATTTTTCATCATCAGCCTGTGATAGTCCACTGCTGGACATAGGCCTCCCTAATACACCCTATCCATTAGGGTGGCTGTACTGACGTATCCCACCATGCTGGTCCAATGCGGGTTGGTGGGTGGACCGACTTTTACATGCCCATCCGATGCATGGATCATCTTACTTTTCAGGCAATTGGGTGATCGGCCCAAATGCCCTAACCAACTAGGAAACAACAATGAAAATTTGTTGAGTCCCGAGGATTCAAACCCATGACCTCCAGTTTCTAAAGCACACACCTCATACCACTAGGCTAAGGAGGCAGTTGAAAATATTATGTATGTCTACATAAATAATAATGAATGTATAAAACATTGCAATATGCATGTTCATATTAAACACTAGGAATAATAGCATAAACTGTATCTTCCAACACTTGTTCTTGCCAAAATCCCAAAGAACAAATTAATCTTTTATGTGACAGTGTGTTTACTTGAACATAAAAATCCTGAAAAGATTCAACTATTACTTGCTAATAATCTAGAAAAGCTGTAAAGGAATGATTGTGTGTAAAAAAATATTATTGCTGTCATGACAAACTAAATGATAACAGACTCTGAAGGAAACAACTTTGTGTTGTTATTATTTATTGGTTTTAGAGCAACATGGCCCAATTGTCATAAAAGGAAAGATGGTCCATGCATAAGATGAGCATGTAAAATGTCTGTACCAGGGTCAAGACCCTCTTTGACCGTTATAGGATGTCAGTGCCTTAAAATCTTCCAAAATTAAATTGCCACACTGAGTTGTGAAGATCAGATGCCCATTGCATTGCATGCAATGCATATACGAGCATTTCTAGATAATAAAAAAGAGGTATTCTACCAATAACACCCCTACCCCTTATGGTTTGAAGCCAGTCATTGATCTTAATTCATTCTTTACAAAGATTTTGTTTTCATCAGCTACAGCTGGATAACCTAAGTACAAACTTATCTAAACGGAGAATTAATTGACTCTACCATCAACTTAAAAAAAAACTGTCTATAATTTGTGAATAACTAGGAAATTTATCAATCTTTTTCCAGACACACCGGTGAGCGAAATCGAGGACTGCTTCAAGAGATTCGTGAAGCGCGACGACATCGACATCATCTTGATCAACCAGAACATTGCCGAGTTGATCCGTCACGTGATCGACGCGCACACCTCTCCAGTGCCGTCCATCCTGGAGATACCCTCAAAGGACCACCCCTATGATGCCAGCAAGGACTCTATCTTACGTCGTGCTAAGGTACATAATGTTGAATGTAATAATATAGTAAGTTGCCCCCAGATGGCAATGGGTTAACTGCATAGGAGACAAACTAGGGAAGTGACATACATTAAAATAATCGATTAAATTAAAAATCCATTTTTATATCGACAACAATATTAATTGATTGTCCAAGAATCGGTTTATCAATACGATTAATCGATTTATGCGAAAATTCATTTATCTTTATATAATTTTGTTAACGCTTTTTATATTTCAAGAATAAACCTAGATTTCCATTAACAATGTGCTAGATTAAAACTACAACCAATTAAATTTTCTCTGGCTTTCTCATAACATAAGTTGATTTTTGGCGCCGTTTTGTTTCCTATCACCTGCCACTCTAATCCAATGAGCTCCTATAGTGAGTGTCATGCC
The DNA here is from genome assembly GCA_029286875.1 of Lamproptera curius. NCBI lineage: Eukaryota > Metazoa > Arthropoda > Insecta > Lepidoptera > Papilionidae > Lamproptera > Lamproptera curius. The sequence continues at coordinate 417,007 of JAGSMT010000101.1, read as the reverse complement.
ATCCTCTTATCGTCTTACTTGCCGTTCTCTACTCCTGATACGGCCCTTGGGTACCAGATTATAACCTGTTTGCTCCATTTCTCCTTTTTGCATTGAAACATATGCCCTGTCCACCTCCACTTGAGTTGATTGATGAATGCTAGTATGTCCGTTAATTTGGTTTTATTCCTTATTTCGAAATTTCTTATTAAAAATCTTTCCTTTGTTTTGTTATAAATCTGCGCACCTACCGAATTTTTCTCTGTACCACCCAAAGGTTGTCTGGCAGATAATCCGTTTTGGCATTAAGTTCGCCTTTGTACTTACTTGTGCCTTGAGGTTTAGTAAATAAAAATTTCTAACTCTATCTTTTAATTTTAAGCGTTGCTTCTTTCCGTACCTTTCGAATATCTTACTAGTTTGTCCTTGTGATGTTACGTCAGGGCCCAGGTTTCCCAGCCATAAGTGACGCAGGGTAGAATACATGTATCGAAAGTCTTCTTTTGGTCTTAATGATCATTTCCTTGCGCTTCATCACTTCCTTCAGAGCCCAGTACTTTTTCCACCAGGTCGCATTTCTTTTGTCCAATTCTTTTGACATTTGATCATGCGGCGATATTATCTGTTCTAGACATACATATTCCTCTACATACTCAAATTTTGTATAGAATGATTTTGTCATAATTTTGGTCTTAATAATGTTAAATTCTAAACCAACCTCCCTACTTCTGCTTATTAAGGTTTTTATTATGTACTCCATTTTTTTGTTTTTCTCCAAAAGTACAAGGGCATCTGCAAATCTTAGATGATCAGTAGTGCTCCGTTTATATTCAGGCCTAATTGTTCCCATTCCAATTTTCTAAACATTTGTTTCAAGCACTGCTGTAAACAGCTTTGGTGATAATGGATCACCTTGCCACCTCTTTCGGTAGGAAAAACTTCCCCTGTGGATTCTAATCTGATTCTTGCCTTGCTTTCTTTTTAGATGTTATTTATTATATTTATATAGGTCTTTTCTATCCCCTGCTCTCTTAGACTTTGCTATACATATTTATGTATGAGGCTTTCGAAAGCCTTAAAATAATCGGGCTAGTTGTATTCATTGTATTTCGTCGATTGTGCTGAAGACCCTTCTAAATCCCGCTCTCTCCATTGGTTGGTTTTCATCAAGTCTGTTTGTTATTCTGTTCAGAATTACTTTAAGAATTTAAGTTTGAGAATTACTTACAAAACGTCGGGAATTTATAATGTAAAATAAACGCGATGAAATCCGTAAAAAGTCCTTATGTTTAATGTACAAATTTCAAAAATTCCAATGAGGCATATTCAAAGCGCATGATTGCAAAGACTAAGTGTGATTTGTTTTTACAAGATTTCTAATTCTGTCTTTTTACGTTTCAGGGCATGTTCAATCCAGAGGATCTGGTACGCTAAATAATATTTATTGCATGGTTCTTTACCTGTACCTTTTGCAACAGATTGATCCGTGTAAATATGCCCCAGCATATAGGAAGAAACTAACTAACACCTAATATGCCATACATAATCTGTTCCTGGATTTGTAAGTTTTCTGTGTGCAATTTTTCAAACTAAATTGATTGGATTTTAAGCATAACACATTCCACATTAAATTAATCATTGTTTCCGTCTGTTGTTATATGCATTTGCAATACTATTACTGAGCCGTTTATTTAGTTGATAATTTATTGAAATATGTAATTGAGTATTATGAATACTTATTTAAATCTTGTATAGAGTCGTTGAAACTGTATTATAGAATATATCACATCGTTTTGTGTTTTATTTCATACCTGACTTAACATTTGATGGTTTGCATGCGTCTGTGAAAATGAGAAATGTGTGATAATTTGTGTGAGTTTGAAGTGTTGTGAAACAAAGTTCATTTTGTGTAAAACCTAACAAGGTAAGTGCGTTGTTGGTATTATTACAAGTAGAGTAAAGCTATTAACATGTTGTATTTTTATTTTTCAGTCAATGTTTGGAGCCGATAACTACAGCACATGATTAACTTGTAACATCTTAATAGTGCCTAAGTTACTATTTATCACTTGTAGATTATATTGTAATATCTATTGTGTATTTAGTTTTAATAAATCTACCAAATAATTTTTATTTACTTTATTTACAAATGTCATTAACAACTTATCATAATAATACTATTTGCACAAACATGTAGTGTTAATATTCGTACACGTATGCACACTGATTTATTGTAGATTACAAACAATAACATTCCCCAGTTTTTGGCTTTTAAAGTACCCGTAAAAAGTTTATATATAAAACGACACACTGCATTTTCAAATTTTATAACTGGTAACACAATGTAAACGTTAAAATATTCATATTGTAGGGAAAATTGTAACATCATTTTCATCGCCCTTTTTTCAATATAGATTATCGACTACCGTTATTTTTTAGGTTATTTAGTCGTCGAATTCAGCGACATCATTTTCCGCCTTTTTGTGACCAACCCAATCCCATTTCGAATAATGCAGCTTCGTTTTCTTGAATTTTGGATTCTTAGATGTGATTCGGACGAATACCCTCCGACCGAAGAGCGGTTGTAACTGCCTGAAGTTGTCAACGAGCGGTAGATTGAGGTTGGATAGAAGTCCACGGAAGTTGTCCATCTTAAATAGAATATTTTTTTTCATTAATGTGTGGGAAAGTCGTTATTTAATATCACATTATACACAGGCGAAAAAAGAAGATTAGTTCAACGTCTAATGTCAAAGTTAGTTGGCGCTAAATCGATGTGCGCTCTTATTGATTTAATGTTGCGTGGGTTTTAAATATGGCCGCGGTCCACCAATAGGAAAACGTTTGTTTTTGGCGCCATTAATGCTTGACATTAGACTTTATTTACGTTATTTACTGGTCTTTATTGGTTGAGTACAGTTTTAATATGGATTTTAGGGTGATGATAGCATTGCATACAACTAAAACGTCAGTTAATATATAAAAGCGTTTAGTTGACACGCACTGCTATCTGAAATTATTATTTGGTAAACCTATTTCTAAAGGAAGATTTAAGTAATAGTAAAATGTTGGAAAAATCGTGGCAAACCATTTTAATTTGATGTGATGTAATAGGTAAGGCCATATGTAAGTTGTCATTAAATAAAATGAGCCTATTCGAGGAAAACTTAGAATTTTTGATAGTAAAATATATTTTTTTAAATTTAAAATGCCAGATATCATGCGTAAGTTTCAGGTATCGATGATCTGTATATTTTAATAGTCATCAACATAGATAAAAAGGTAATGTATGTTTGTACTCCCATAATAAATTGAAAGAAAATATAAATATAGATCTTCTCATAATTTTGACCTACATGTAGACATTTAAGTTTAGTATATTTTTTATAATATGTATATATAACCTGCTATGAATGATTGTCAGGCATTTATTTCTGCCCATCTTCTATTTTAGAAATTAATGAAGAACTTGCCGTAATATTAAGTTTCATTGTACGTCAAAGTACAATAGCAATTATAAATAATTTCAGCAAATGCTTATAGAAATTGGTGCATTTATATTATATCACTAATATTTTACATACAATCTTGCATATTCGAGATGCGCATGTCAGCGATTAGCCACCGGTGTATAGTCTTAAAATGTTTAGTTAGTTTTCCCTCACAATACAAAGTACACTTTTCACGATGTAAGCATAATAGGCGTATTGAAATCAAAACTAACATGCCTAATGTATATATTCGTATGATATATAAATATTTGTAAATTTAATAAATAGACAATATTTTTTAGGCTAGTGGAAGTAAAATTTTCTAAACGAGACAGTTTTATAGATAGTTTATAAGATCAGTTGATTGCTATTTCTACTGTCTTCCGGTTTGAAGGGCACCGTGGCCAGCTTAATTACTGGGTAAACTAGACGTAAAATCCCATGTGTCAGGTGAGCGAATTTGTGGTCGCTTATGCTGTGTTTCTTATAAGTAGAGCTTATCACTCACTATCAGGTGAATTTTTGTTCGTCTCTAAAACGTACGATTAAAACTATCTAGTTATAAAGAAAGAATACTAATATATCTTACCTGAAAAACGGAGATCGGTAGGTAGTCAGAGAAAATGACCCACGTGACTGCTTCGGCGCAAGGGGGCGTGGTGAGCGAGCCTTTGTATGTATAGAACCGTTCAGTGTCCAAACCAGAGAGAATAGACGAGAGGGAGAAGGTATGCGGGAGCTGCATGCTAGTGTTGTAGTTCTCGATGGCGGATAGGTTTTTGACAATTGGTGTCAGCAATTTAGCGTCGAATTCGACGACCTGTAAAGAAATACAAAAGCTGGTAAAATGTAAGTCAGCAAGTCAATCATCAATTTTTTCTTTGAAATTTATTTTTATTTATTATTTCATCCCCAATTTTTATCTCTGCATCACCCCAAGGTTGAATGCCATCGGCACCTCCCTCTGTACAATTTGTGCATTAAGTTTTAATAAATAAATTAACGGAGCGTCGGAAATGCTGTTATAAGGACTATACTACCACTATTATCCCACCCACCAACCCGCATTGGACCAGCTTGGTGGGGTAAGGTCCAAAATATCCCCAATGGAGAAGACGTGCCAGAAGACAGCAGTGGACTAACACAGGCTGATGATGATGATAAAGGACTATGCATTACATTAATTACAACCTAACCAAACCACATAAGAGATCGCGTGTAAGTAAGCAATACTAATGTCATAATCAAATACTAATGGCGCTAGTAACGAATGCGTTCTAATTGGTGGATCCTCGCGTTCAATCCTCAGGTCATGTTCAACCAATAAGAAGATCGGAAGTTTTGGCGCCAATTGAGTATAAAACTAAACTTTGTTAACTTAAATTCCATCTCTTATGTGGTTGGGGTATTATTTTAATTTAGTCGAACTAAAATTCATGCAAGGGAAGATTAAAATACATGATATTAGCTTCATAACTTTGTCTTGTTTTTTAATGAAGCTGTAGCCATAGCCTATCAGAATAAACATTGCTATTTTAAAACATAAGTATACCAGAACATCGTTAACTTAACTTAACTAACAAAGAGAACTTATAATTATACATGACTAGCGACCCGCCCCTGCTTCGCACGGGTGCTATGGTGATAGAAAATATACCTACAATATTAAGCATGTGTTACACATATAAACCTTCCTCTTCAATCACTCTATCTATTAAAAAAAACGCATCGAAATCCGTTGCGTAGTTTAAAAGATTTAAGCACACATAGGGATATAGGGACAGAGAAAGCGACTTTGTTTTATACTATGTAGTGAAGTAAATCAATTACCTGGTAGAAGAAAGCGAGTACGCAAAGACCGTCAGGGTGTTGGAGAGCTTCGGCCAAGTTCCTATACTTCTTGTTTCTGTGGATGATGTGCATCTCCAAAGGCAGGCGCATGTCGTTCAAGGTGTGCTCGGAGCCACGGTTGTTCTTGTCTCCCCAGTGGAAGTGGAAGCTCTCGATTTCGTACTCGTTGTCCAAGGGGCCGCCGAAGATGTACGGGAGACGGAAACCTTTCTTTTCCTCCTCGGACGAGTATTTAGGTATTGTCAGGGCCACTGGAAAAAGGTGGTGACGGTGTTGTGGTTATTTGATAATAGTTAAGGTAAAATCAAAGAACGTCTGTATGCAGTGACATCGTGTTAATAAGTTTTAACATGTTAAAACTTCTTAATAGAATGCTCATTGCAGGTTTTTTTAAGTTAGGTGACGATTGTATGCCTAAAATTATTTTTAATAGACGCTGTGTTGTTTTTTTTATTTTCTTGCTAAAGATGACAACATAAATGTTCCCGCTGATTTTCTTTCGCCGGTTCTTCTCACGTTATAGTCGATAGATTCCACTTTTAGTGGCGTTATTATTATATATATATTATTTTGTTTGGTTTGTCGTCATATCTAGGTAAAATATTAATCATCAGTTACTTAGAATATCTCTTAGAAAATGACAAGACGATTGCTTTAGCTTTGTAATGATTACCAAACGATTAATGCTTACTAATAAACAAATCAACGAAAAAATATTTCGACATTTTAAAAATGTAATAATACGTAATATGGTACGTATGTGCAGGATATCATAATAGCTTAATCGCAAGCACATGCGTGCACCAGCCAAATTAAGGATGTCGATTATGACCCCCATCTATGTAATACTGACGGTCACTAATTTTTTTAACTGTTTTATGGATAACAGGGTCAGTACTAAAACAATATGGTTTTATTATTACATGCAAGTATATAATCAAAATCTTAAGTTAAATTTGAAACTTTTAAACATATTGATCAAGAGTGAATGGTGAGTATAATATATGATTATGATCCATATTTCATAAAACAATTAGTGTCACAGTATAAATTTAGTTGGTCCACTCATTGCCTTTGATGATTTATCAGAAATCATATATTGCCTGTCACTATTGTCATGTAAATTTAACATTATACTCGCCGTCAAATAATTTATCAACCATCAAATTAACACTGTTCAGCGTTCATGTTCTTTCCTGATTTCTGTACATTTTAAACGTATTTAAAAACGCTTTATCGCGTATATTAAAAACGAGTGAATTATTAAATTTATAATGAACGGTATTAAATTGATAAAACTTCTTATAAAAATTATATTGATAACATAAAACTAAAAATCGTTATATTCTAAAGGCTTCTTACCCGAGTGTCCGTTGTTGCTTATGGTCAGTGGGCCTGGCAGTGGGTTCTGGTAACCGACCAGCTCCATTGCTGGTATTGAGATCGGTATAGCCTGGCGGGCGGCGATCGCAATGGGGGACTGCTGACGGCCGCCGCACGCCGGATGGAGTACCGCCCATCGCCTCTGATCAGATGCACGGTATCCCCAACCGTAGATTAAGGGAACTGGGGAAAATCATTAATAATACAATCTAAATTTGTTACAAAATATTGTGGAGATAGTTATTGGCACAAAGCATATAAGATGGCAAGAATATATACGTTCGAGAATATAAGTGCGAGTCGGAATTCCTTGTTACCGTTTTCGAATCGTCATATGTTAAAACAATTTTCTAGCATGAATCACAAGATTTCTTAGATATATACTTTACTCTAGATATTCATTTAATCATTTAAATACATACATTTCCACGGAAACTAATAAGTTCAAAATTTATACAAATTTTGTGAAAGAGATAAAAGTAACGATGTCAGTTATAACAATTTAAGAAGAATAAGTGAATCGTTTCCAACCATCTTATGTTTTGTTAAAAAAATTGTATTGGTAATAACTTGCTCTCTAGATCTTAGGACATTAGACGTCAACACGCGAATATAAAGTCTTACACTAACATTCTCTACCTACTAATTTAAGCGCAAATAATTAGAATTTGTATTCATTACAGATGTATTAAAGGCCGCACACTAGCGGAAAGTCAATACCCAAACATCAGCCTTAGACATTATTCTTTCTTAAATTTAAATGTACACGTTTTTTTTTAACAGGTGTAAAAGCAAAAAAAGGAACGTCAAATGTCTAACGGTAAATCGAATTACGTTATACCGCTCTCAGCTTTTTATGTACAACTAAATAATAAAAATCTCTTCCGTGAAAATAGTAATTTATTACCCATGCAGAAAACAAACAAAGACTCTTTGATAAAGACACATTTGACATACTGAAGTAGGTAAAATATACATAGATAGTGTATCTATAAAATTTTAAATATGCAAATGTGTAGCTGCCTCCGTAGCCTAGTGGTATGGCCTTGTGCTTTTAAAACCGAAGGTCGTGGGTTCGAATCCTGCGGGGACTCAACTACTTTTCTAAATTGTTTCCTAGTTGGTTAGGACAATTTGGGCCGATCAACCAATTGTCTGAAAAGTAAGATGACCCATGTGTGGATGGGCATGTAAAAGTCGTTCCACCCCCCAATTCGCATTGGACCAGCGTGGTTGCCACGGTTCAAAATCCCCATAATGTAGAAGGCGTGCATTAGGGAAGGCCTATGTCCAGTAGTAGACTAACATAAGCTGATGATGATAATCATAAAATTTTAAATATTCAAATATATGTAATAATTACATTGTTAATTGTTAACCGCATGTTATTAGGTTTAATCAGCCATTCGATCGGCTCGATAAAGACACCGAATTATTTAGCCGTAATTTGTACCCCAGTAGAGGACAATGACAACGTGTCACGATTTTAAACATTCTCATTAGTGTGCCAATAAGCCTGCAATTGTCGCTGATTTATAATTCTCTTTTGTAGTCTAGGATCCTATTAATCAAGGTGCCGCATAGCTGGAAACGTCGAATTATTCAAATGTATGCAGAGACATCTATTATGTCCAGATTCTTTATTCTGACAGCTGTCATATTCATGAATGCAATTCAGCTGTCAACGAAATTTAAAGCGTTGTTTATTACATGCCAGTTACAAACTGTTGCTAGCAGATGACAGTAATCGAGCAATGTAAGTATCAATAAACCGCTTATCTCATTGACAATAATACCTATTTCTCTCGCGTCTTGCCGGAGAATGCGTTTACGTGGTTGTTAGCTGTCGATGATACGTATTTGTAAACAAGCAACAGCCAATTTGCGCGGCATCGGTAAATATGTACGCATTTTAATTTGGACCAATGTTACACTCTAATGCACGTCGACCATAACCTATATTAGTCTGCTTGTAGTGAATATAATTAAGTTTTTATTCATAGATGTTGTAATAATGCGCTTTATGAATTCGTTAAAAAAAATTCAGAATTGAAAATTAAAAATTGTGAATTGTTGCCTTCAGATTTGATACTAGCATTTAAAATTAAAAAGGTCCGATATAAATATCAGAGAGACGACTTAGTCTTTAATAAACTTAGCCAGAGAACTCGGAGAGCTGGAAAAGACCCTTTGCCGTAATGGTGTGGCTCAGTGCCTTGGGCCTGGTGCATCCACAGAGAAGCTAAATGGAACCTGGATGGCCTAAGGAATAAGGCCGGCCGTGAAGGAACTGGAGGCACTGAGGGTGTGGAGTTTAGGTAGAAGGCGTGCTTCCATCACTGTCCTCTGCCGTCAAAGTGAAGTCGCGGGAATGAGGAGTGTCGGTAGTTCGTAAGCCGCTCACCTTATCCATCGCGGCTCAGCAGGGCCAGGAATTGCGCGTTTGTTCTGGCGCTCCTAAAGTAGGAGTAAGGAGTCGGCCCGGGTCAGAGAAAACTACGAAAAAGTTCGTGTGACGGTACCACATTTTAGGCGCCAGGAAGAAACAACGCTACTGTTTTAGTTGGTGCGAGTCCGATACGGCACAGACTTTTGGCGCAACGTGAAATTTACATATAAACTTCCACGACTGAGCAAAAATACTTAATATAACGCCATATTTTTTTTTTTATTATAGTATACATATTATAGAAACATTATGATAATTTAAGTATCTAGGAGGGCACAAGAACTAAGCTATTCCTTTAAGTTAGCCATATGTTAGGTAACTTGTGCAAGTTTTTGCTTTTACACGCCTTGGTCTCACTAGAAAAACCAGATTGCAATTTTCTGTGCTAGTTAATCGTGCGTTTGGAGCCATGATTAAATTTTCTAGAGCTAGAAAACAATGAAACAATTCTATTATTGTTGTACAAATATACCCTATTCCTTAAGTTCTCTTACATTTAAAGTGCAAGTTAAAAGTCCGTTCCGGTTGTCAGGACCATCTTTGGCAGGTATTATCAGATGTCAGTGCCTTAAAATTTTCTGACTACTAATTCATCCATACTCCACTGCCTCCATAGCCTAGTGGTAAGTGTGTGTGTTAGAAATCGGAGGTCGTGGATTCGAATGCTGCAGGGACTCAACAAATTTTTATTTTTGTTTCCTAGTTGGTTAGGGCATCTTGGGCCGATCACCCACTTGTCTGAAAAGTAAGATCATCAATGCGTCGGAGGGGTACGTAAAAAGTCGGTCCACCCACCAACCCGCATTGGACCAGCGTGGTAGGATACGGTTCAAAAAACCCCTAATAGAACGGGTGTTTTAGGGGAGACCTATGTCCAGCAGTGGACTATCACTGGCTAATGATGATGATGATGAATTCATCCATACAATGCAATTTCGGAGGTCAGATGCAAGTCGCTCTGCTAAAAGCTCTGGATGGATTAGAAGTCAACTCCGTAATAACTTGTGATTATGGCTAGGTGACAGAAAGGTTAAAAGTAGGAGTATTCACCCAAAGGCTTATAGATTGACCGTAAATTATTACTAATTTATGCTATAAATAGATAAAACGTCCAATAACGGCCCAATCTTGTACAAGAAAATCTCGCTTACGTGTGTATATTTAATAATCTATTATAGATAAGTTCGTGACAATTTGCTTGTACTCCTGATCTTCTGCATCAATTATCGCATGTGATAAATGAATTAACCGAAATGGAAATCTCAAACGCGACCGGCCTTTGCGTGAATCAATGGACCTACATTTTAAGGTTAGATTTGCGAATTCGTGATACGCTATTATTATATAGTATTACAAAGTAAACGTAGCGCACTCGGTATGTTAAGTGTGCGCTAATACATCGTTTCGATGAATTATAGTATGAATAAATTTAATGCACACTTAATTTTTTTTGACACAATTTGACGTAAGATTGCTTTCGTTTCCGCATATTTATTCACGATGTCAGTGACAGTTCTTTTTTTTTTTTCTTTCTTTTTTTTATTTTACTTTGCTCGTTGAATACAATAGAAAGTATTTGTTTGTGACAAAATTTTTTTGACTAATATTTTTTTTCTTTCTAGCTCTTAAGAATATGCCGCCAAAATATGGCCATAATGCTTTGATCATTGTTTAAATGTTCGATTGTTTGATCGGATGTTTACGCGATGCACCGACTGGATGGAGATAGTTACCACGGCTTTTTATAGACTTTATAATATTGCTACTTCATTAAACGATAAGGTTATTTAAGGATATTATATGTGGCTGTTCTCATTTTTTTATCGAGTTTCTGAACAGATGTAACTGTAGTTGGTCTTAAAGCATAAAAATATTAATATTTAACTTTAATAGAATGGAACTAAAATGCGCTTATAATTTGGATGAAATAAAAAATTGTACTAAAAAGAGGTAAGCATAGTTTTTGGAGCGATTTAAAAATATTTTAAAGGCCTTACTTGTCAGAAAACAAGTAACCTACATACTTAATTAATAATACGAATTCATTCATTCGGTATTGATTTATAACGCTTCAACGACGAATAAAGGCATTTGATTAGATTTGACATGCAATGTAACAGAAGCGGCTTTAGTAAATTAGAATTAAGACGCGATTATAAATTTTGAATTACATTTACACGCTAATCATAAGAATAGAAAAATATTTTAGGTATAATGTACAAAATTGCACAAAAAAAACATTTTATAAATATTCTTTTTTTTTACAAAGTTTCGATATTTTAGGAATTTTAAAGTTTTAAAATTTAATGATAATATATACAAACATAATAAAAAAATCTATTTGTAAAAATAGACCCATTGTCTCAAAATTAAAATGCAAAAAAGAAAAAAAATTAAAAACTCACCGTTTACCGCCAAAATTACTATGACAGATGATATAATGTTCTTCATTGTTGTATTTTATTGAGATATTTTTTTTAATTGAAATGTGAGAGAACGCTTGTGCTTCCTGCCTCAGCGCCCGCGGTTTATATACTACACATCGTCTTGTTGCACGTCGCGATTTCAATGGCCCAGCGCGTCATTCACGTGAGAACTAACCCTAAAATGTCGCTGATTCCGTTTACTTGACAAATTAAAATTATCAGAAACTAAAATCCCAGTAAATAATTAATAATTGTAGTGTGTTATGCATGGATTTATAAGTAATTAAGTTCCATATACTACTGTTTGACGATATATTATATTGCTTTAGGCAAATATTTTGTAATAAAATATGTTTATGGTTTCAATAGATCAGAGAAAAAGGCTGAATTGTTTGTATAAGGATATAAATTCTTGTAAAATCTCTCTTAATAAATAATAATTGTAATATTATACAAATACTTATATATATTTTTAAATTTTCTATAATGTAAAAAAGAATTGCTGAAAGTCTTGTGCTGAATCGGAAATCTGGAGAACAGCTGAATCCATGTCGTTAATACCTTTTTTGTTATATTTGTCTTTACCGGGAGAAGAATGTATAAATATATATAAAAATAAAAAGAAAGAGACATACAAAGTTATAAAATTTAACAATTTGTAATATGAGCGGGTAATACTGCTTAGGCGCAAATGGTATATAATAAAATTGACTAAATGGAGAATTCATATGCAAGGTAACATAATCATGTTTATCCAAGTTTAGCTATATTAATAAGGTTATTTACAGAATGTATTTTTGTTAGTAATACTCAAATACTTAGAAGAATTTTCTTAAGTCAAACAAGTCGTATTTTATTTATATGCTAGCGTATTCAAAAGTTTATTTAAGAGAATTCAGTTGCATTATATTTAGGTAAAAATAAGAGTAATTAGCTTAAAAAGTAATTACTTCCTGACTATTTAATTGACAAATTAAATGAAAAACTGTAAAGAAACTGGTTGAAACGAAAACAACGTTTGGAGTGACCAACGTTTGCCTATTTATTTATATTTTGTTCTTATTAAAATGCTACAAGCATTATCGTTACGGCAAAAGAATCCGTAAATATGCGGTATTTCTGGTACAATATTAGGTCAGTGTTTTATTTGCCATTCATACAACTTTGCATTAAAAAACTGTGTCTGTGCCCGAAACATATAATATACTTTATCATTGAAAACCTTAAGTATTTTGTTTTAATTTAAATTAGCTTAAGGCTACTTGTAAAATTATTAAGTACACTGAAAGTTTTCTTCGTATACTATCATATATATTAGAAACAGTGTAACTTTGAAGTTATGGTATGTTTATTTTGCTTGAGACATGGTTTCGATTCAGTTTATATTCATACTACTTACAGCTAAGCACCTATTAATAGCATATACAGGTGCTATTTACTGTATATAACATAAATGTTGCGTTGTATGCTCGTCATATATTCCAAATTGACATGGCAGATCTAAGTGAACCTAGTTTTATAAAACGAACCGTCATTAAAAAAGAAAAATTTCAAAATGGCCGACAGCTGTCATTTTTAAATCCATCAAGCGGCAGTTTAGTGTTGAGGGATGATCGCCCAACGGGCCGAACGTAAGAGACAATAGATGATAACAAGACGGACAACCCGGTGGAGATGATATAACTTATAGGGCGATCGTCCAAACACTCCATTGATTAGAATCATAATAAATAATAAGATACATTTAAAACAATCGACGCTGTGTGCATATCGATATAATCTTTGCAAATCTTTCATGTGATACAAATGAAATTCTTTTAATTGCGACTTATTTGTATAAGAATGTATTCGAAACTGGAATACTTTACATTCTTCTAATATACAGCGTGTTGTTATTTATTTGTGTTGTTTTTTTTTAAAACTATTTTTTACTTTTTTAGTATTGGCTTTTACTATTACTTTTTTTCTACCCAGGGAATTCAATTTTGTCATAATCTTTTGATGGTTCATTAAAAAAATATCGGTCGATTATCCATTGCTTAAAAAGTAAAAAGATCCATGCGACAGATATGAAATGGGGGCTGGTTAACAAGACCATTCTTTTTATCTAAATCTCACGATTGAATCCAGTTTACTGCATAACGGATGACATAGACGTTTTCAATAGGGTTCTCATTTTGTTTGACAACTTTTACTGCATCAGAGCATAAATCTTCTTTTCTTTTGTGGAAACCCAAAGCCTACAGCGGTCGATCTGTCAAATTTTAAAAAACCTTATGCTTCAAATAATATCTAGCTGAAATACTAGCATAAATATTAAAAACTCCTAATTTATATTTCCTACTCTAAAAATTATTTTTCCTTAACGGTGCAAAAACAGGTCGAAAGATTATAACGTCAATCTATGCCATCTATTCAATGTAGTTAGTTAGTTCTGTTAAAATGATGGCGTGTTGTAGTTTTGTTATGTATAGTCTGTAACTGAAGTTATTCTTGCTATATTGAGTTTGTCAAAATTGAACTTGTTTTAATAGATTCTCAACTTCACAGTAAACAATATGCTCTTCCAAATAAAATAAAATCAAATTGTTAATCTCAGACGTTTGTTATGTTACGTCCCGATTGTTTAATAATTAAAGAAGTAACAGTGCATTTTATTTAGGAACACAGTAGTGTTTGCACGTAAAACTAATAAAGTCCGCCTAGTTGAGATCTTATCCTCCTCCGAGATCAGCCAACTGCGCAGGAGATATTATAGTGCACAAGTGTACAGACAAACACAGTTGCACTCCCTCCTCTTTTACTTTTATAGTCCGATGGGACGGATGACCGACACGACCGAAGAGAGATGAGGCGCAGCACCAACGTTTACATGCCCATCCGACGCATGGGTCATCTTACTCTACAGACAATCGGGTGATCAGCTCGCTTTGCCCTAAATAAGTAGGAAACAACAATAAAAAATTGTTGAATCCCCGCAGGATTTGAATCCACGACCTCAGGTTTCGAAAGTACACGCCCTTACTACTAAGCTACGGAGCCAGTTGTGTTTGTACATAAATGCTTAGTGGCTGCGATGTTACCACGGTGGGATTTACCCCATCAAACCTATATAAAAATTTAAAAACCTTATTCATTTATTATTTTATTTTTTAACTTAGATTTTTTTGTCTGTCATCCAATAATAAAATTGGGTAAGGAATGCCAATACTCGTCGAGGTTGGGTGTGAAGAAAGATTAATTTACATTCCATGTAACGATATAAAAATAAGAATTCGTCACCCATTGTATTTTTTTATAACTATTGTGATAACGAGTGTTACTTCAAAACGAATTTTATACGAACTACAGTTCAACAAATATTTGCTATTTTCTAGCTCCGAGTGAAAATCCTTTAAACTATTACAGTTTTTATAATCAATTCGTCCTTTACAATAACAACATTTTTAGCCCCTGAAATCTAGCCAAAACTATGAGTGTTCCTCTAACTATGAGTTTCATATCCCATAAGGAATAATTTTGCTGGTGGTTTACCTATACGAAAAGGTTAATTTCTATTTTTATTTGAGGTTAACAAAAAAAATCTGTTACAGTAAATTTCAAGACTTTTATACTTTGGTTATAGAGAAAAACCTTTCATAAATAAAAACGATTACGTTAAATGTAATTGGTTCAAATATAGTCCATAGAAGTTTTATTATAAAGACTATCAGTTGGAACTTTTGACTGAAAGCACTAAAATATTTTCTTTTATAGTAATATTTAAGCCAATCAACAATCTTTCAAACCCGAAGAACTAGCAGGACTTCGAGCGCTCGATACACGAACCTTCTAACATAACAGTTATATTCTTATATTATAACTTTTCCTCCGTTTTATAGAATGAACACTTACTTCACATTTCTTCACATACAACAATTCTTAAACCATCAATCTATACGGCTATCAGTAGGTCAAGTTTATATAATGTAAAGCAGTAATTTGTAAACCCTAAGCAAATAATGCTTACCTACATACCTTTCTTGTGAAGCACTGCCTCACTCCGAAACGTTATAGTAAGAATAGTGTAAGGGCGCTTGTTATCGCCAGGTATTGCGATAACCACTTAAATTTGTCAGCTGCGCCTATCTTTGACTTAGTTCAGACTAAAACAGGACTACAAAGGTAATTCCCCGATTAAGAACTCTAGTTTGCTGATCACTCGCGAAAGGGTTATGTCTCTTTGTGCAAATTACTGAGCCGTAACACCAGCTAGTAGAAATATTGGTTCGCTTTCGCAAGGAGTTGGCGGGTACATAATTACAATCTTTCTCGGGCCTGATAGGACCCAACCTTCGAGGGATGATCTCTCCCTAGATGTGTTAGGCAACCTGGATGGTCAAAATAAGATATCGCGCCGGAGCAAACCACGGTTCTGTGCCATTGATTGTGTATATAGGCACAACCTTCCCCTTGTGTGACTCTTCTGAACCCCGTTCCTGCCTGCTGTCAGTCAAGGGTACATCATCAGCCTGTGTTAGTCCACTGCCGGACATCGGCCTCCCCTAATGCACGCCTTCTTTATTTGGGGGGTTCTTGGACCGTATCCCAACACATGGGTCCAATGCGCGGTGCATATTTCCAAGAAGTGAAGTAGGTACAGATATGCGTCAGTAAACGTGTTGCTATAATACATAACTTTTGCCTAGTTTGATTCTAAAGTTTTGTGTATATTTTGCCAGAACTTGGAACCGAACCCACGTATGTACCTTTAAATTATGCCATATGCCTTTAATTATTGCTGTATTATTGAAACCAGGATCTACCTCCAGAATTGATTGCCACATTATAATTTTCTAAAACCTCGATGCCCATCATTCTTAAGCTAGTAACTACCTTTACATACGATTATACCATAAGATTTATAGACATTTCGCAGGAATATACACGTATATATTTTCTTCTATAATTTAAGAACACGTATGCTTGAGCACTTTAAATTTGTGCAACTGAATTTTCTGGCAATTTTAATTCATCTAGAATAACTCATAATTATATTATAGTTTGTACACAGAAGGACTGGCACCGTATTACCTCTCTTCCATCAAGTCCCATTACCAAAGATGGTCTTGATAACCAGAACCGATAATCACACGCCTATCCGATGCATAGATTATGTCACAATTCTGACAACTGGGTGATCTGCCCGGATAGCCAAAACATAACCTTATATATTGTAACTACAACTTGATCATTAGAGATTGAATTTAAATATTGCATGATATGTTTATTTTCATCATCATCATTATCAGCCTGTGAAAGTACACTGATGGACATATTTTAAATGAACTATTGTCGCTTAAAATAATTCCAAAAGCATAAAAGGAAGGCAACCGCTTCCTCAGGCCATCCATTAACTTTACCGATTGTAATACAACCTTAGAGCAGCTAATTATTCGGATTAACGACGCAGATTTATTTCGTGAATACGCTATTAAATACTAAACAGTAGCGGCATACGCAAATCGCGTGGACATCTTCATACAATGCGTTATTTCTAAGCGCCTAGTTAAATTTAACGTGTGGTACAAGGTGAATAGAGCCTGACGGTATTATTATATCAATTGTAATCAAAATATTCAGTTAAAAAAATCCTTCGTCTATTAATTTCTTACTAAACCTGTGGACTAAACTAGTAATTGGACATTAAGACATAAGATATTTAATTCTTTTTAATTGATTCTATCCACTAGACGAGCGGGAAAGATCTTCACCAACTTAAATGCTACGATGCCCATAAGAAACACATCAAGACTCTACAAATCCACTTGTCACCTAGAGACTTTAGTGGATGTTACGTTTCGATTTCGGTTACTGTGGCGCCCTTTAAACCGGAAGACAGTATTGTTTAAATACTACTGATATGCGGCAGGAGCAGGCACAGCAGTGGCACTCCTCAAACGGTCTCAATTCATCATTATGCCAAACTTTTCATTTAAAAACGGATCATTTTCATATAATTTTAAGTAAGTCAATGTTTATCTTTTAACGATGACGATAGATGTTTCATTACTAATACGTTCGTACTCCGACATTTTGAGAAATAAAAAACACAATTTAATAACGTCATTGCTACTCCCAAAGGCGATAGGGAATATTTGTGTGTCACAAAATTTACCAACCATTGAACATAGATAGATAATGTCAATTTGTCTATATTCTCTTGAAAACATGACGAGCCGTATTAGGAAGTAAACAATTAACCGCTCAGCAGGTATTAATGAATCACAGGTTACGATTAACGTCATTATTTATCACTTCGTTATTTCCTTTGGGATTACATTGATGGGTATCCCCAAATATATATAAGAATAAAAATGTTTTCTAACCTATTATTGTGTCTTTTGGTCATTAAAAGTATTTTTGAGATTTATTTTGCTAATGACTATGAAATTCGACGTGCTTGCTCTACTCATGATTGACAGAATTGCAGTTGAAGTGTTCCAATTAGACTCGGAATAATCGTATACAAAAAATATATTTTTAAGAACGGTAAAGCTATGATTTAATAAGGTTTTTGAAAAAATGTAGAAGACGCTTTCGTTTGTGTTTTAAAACGTTAATATAATTTTAAATTCGGCACCCATCTGTCTCGTATAACATCCATCACAGTAGACAGGCGGGGTTTCGGCGTCGTCAATCATGCATTCAGCTCCTAACCTAATTGTTAATTTGCTTTATCGACGTGTACACCATTGTTTATTCATTATTGGTGACGATTTTATGTTCCGACCTTATCGTTTATAGCCATGGGCGGAGACTGGTCGCTTTGATTAATTTTTTGTTACGTACCTACCTGTTATTTGTGGATTTAACGGATCTATGGTCTTATAGAAATAATTATTATATATTTTTGTTAGTTGAGGTATAGGCCTTGTAACTTTCATTGTATATAACATTTATATACAATGTTAGTTTTATTTTCAACTTCATTAGCGCTTAATCCTACATCCCTTACTGATTGATAATGGCTGCGGTTTAGAATTAGAATGATTTAATGCATAAATGATTTAATATTTACCGGTGTGGTCCCCTTTATGGAGACCGTCTGGGTGGAACCACCGTGGTGCCTATATCTGCCAGCGAAGCAGAAGTGTGAAAGCACTGCTGTGTTCCGGTTCGAAAGGTACATGTAGCCAGCATATTTACTGGAAACGAGACTTTACACGCTAGTTCTCACGGTAGGCAGCGCGTTGGCGATACCACTGGTATTACTCAGATGTCTATGGGCGTCGGTGACCACTTCCCATCAGGTGGCCTGACTGCTCGTCTGCGTGGTATGCCATAAAAAATATAGGTATTTGCGTTTTAGTGGTAGTTGATGATGTTTATAGTTTGTTTATATATATTTTAGATCTTTTTGGCTTTGGTTTGTAATACAAGCTGAACTCAATGTTTGAGAATGCTGTTTCAATGATTGCTCACAATATTTTTTTTGTCATTGTATCAGGTTTTTTATTACATTAACTAATAATATAATATAACTGTTTCTTTTAAATTACAATGGTCAGTCAACACTTAATTTGATAGAAATATATTTTATTAAAGTTCGTTACATTGTGGTAATTGTTAAAAGGACTTGTCTTTAACAATTATATATATACCAATATCTATAGCAAATATATATATATACGGTAGGCATGACACGTTGGTGATACTTCTGGTATAGTCAATGTAATGGGCGTCGCTGTAACATATATAGGACGTTACGTCTCGTTCACCCAGTAATTACGCTAGCTACGGTGCCCTTCAAACCGGAACACAGTAGAGTTTTCACGTTACTGCTTTGCGGCAACTTGATCATTAGAGATTGAATTTAAATATTGCATGATATGTTTATTTTCATCATCATCATTATCAGCCTGTGAAAGTACACTGATGGACATATTTTAAATGAACTATTGTCGCTTAAAATAATTCCAAAAGCATAAAAGGAAGGCAACCGCTTCCTCAGGCCATCCATTAACTTTACCGATTGTAATACAACCTTAGAGCAGCTAATTATTCGGATAAACGACGCAGATTTATTTCGTGAATACGCTATTAAATACTAAACAGTAGCGGCATACGCAAATCGCGTGGACATCTTCATACAATGCGTTATTTCTAAGCGCCTAGTTAAATTTAACGTGTGGTACAAGTGAATAGAGCCAGACGGTATTGTTATATCAATTGTAATCAAAATATTCGGTTAAAAAATCCTTAGTCTATTAATTCCTTACTTAACCTGTGGACTAAAGGTGTGGACATTAAGACATAAGTTGTTTTATTATTTTTAATTGATTTTATCGACTAGACGAGCAGGAAAGATCTGTACCAAAATAAACGCTGCCCATAAGAAACACTTCAAAAGACTCTACAAATGCACTTGTCACCTAGGGGCGTTAGTGGATGTTACGTTTCGATTTCATTACTGCGGCCCATTAAACCGGAAGACAGTATTGTTTAATTACTACTGATATGCGGCAGAAGCAGGCACAGTAGTGGCACTCCTCAAACGGTCCCAATTCATCATTTATGTGCCAAACTTTTGTTTAGCTACATACTATTTTTTCATTAAAAAACGGATCATTTTCATGTAACTTTAAGTAAGTCAATGTTTATCTTTTAACGATGACGATAGATGTTTCGTTACTAATACGTTCATACTCCGACATTTTGAGAAATAAAAAACACAATTTAATAACGTCATTGCTACTCCCAAAGGCGATAGGGAATATTTGTGTGTCACAAAATTTACCAACCATTGAACATAGATAGATAATGTCAATTTGTCTATATTCTCTTGAAAACATGACGAGCCGTATTAGGAAGTAAACAATTAACCGCTCAGCAGGTATTAATGAATCACAGGTTACGATTAACGTCATTATTTATCACTTCGTTATTTCCTTTGGGATTACATTGATGGGTATCCCCAAATATATATAAGAATAAAAATGTTTTCTAACCTATTATTGTGTCTTTTGGTCATTAAAAGTATTTTTGAGATTTATTTTGCTAATGACTATGAAATTCTGACGTGCTTGCTCTACTCATGATTGACAGAATTGCAGTTGAAGTATTGCCAATTAGACTCGGAATAATCGTATACAAAAAAAATAATATTTTTTAAGAACGGTAAAGCTATGATTTAATAAGGTTTTAAAAAAAAATGTGTAGAAGACGCTTTCGTTTGTGTTTTAAAACGTTAATATAATTTTAAATTCGGCACCCGTACTGTCTCGTATAACATCCATCACAGTAGACAGGCGGGGTTTCGGCGTCGTCAATCATGCATTCAGCTCCTAACCTAATTGTTAATTTGCTTTATCGACGTGTACACCATTGTTTATTCATTATTGGTGACGATTTTATGTTCCGACCTTATCGTTTATAGCCATGGGCGGAGACTGGTCGCTTTGATTAATTTTTTGTTACGTACCTACCTGTTATTTGTGGATTTAACGGATCTATGGTCTTATAGAAATAATTATTATATATTTTTGTTAGTTGAGGTATAGGCCTTGTAACTTTCATTGTATATAACATTTATATACAATGTTAGTTTTATTTTCAACTTCATTAGCGCTTAATCCTACATCCCTTACTGATTGATAATGGCTGCGGATTAGCAATTAGAATGATTTAATGCATAAATGATTTAATATTTACCGGTGGTAGGTCCCCTTTTACAGGAGACCGTCTGGGAGGGTACCACTGTGGTGCCTATTTCTGCCGCGAAGCAGAAGTGTGAAAGCACTGCTGTGTTCCGGTTCGAAGGGTACGGTAGGCAGCGTATTTACTGGGTAAACGAGACTTAACACCCTATGTCTCACGGTAGGCAGCGCGTTGGCGATACCACTGGTATTACCAATGTCTATGGGCGTCGGTGACCACTTCCCATCAGGTGGCCCGACTGCTCGTCTGCGTGGGTATGCCATAAAAAATATAGGTATTTGCGTTTTAGTGGTAGTTAGATGATGTTTATAGTTTGTTTATATATATTTTAGATCTTTTTTGGCTTTTGTTTGTAATAACAAGCTGAACTCAATGTTTGAGAATGCTCGTTTCAATGATGTGCTCACAATATTTTTTTGTCATTGTATACAGGTTTTTTTATTACATTAACTAATAATATAACATAACTGTTTCTTTAAATTACAATGGTCAGTCAACACTTAATTTGATAGAAATATATTTTATTAAAGTTTCGTTACATTGTGGTAATTGTTAAAAGGACTTGTCTTTTAACAATTATATATATACCAATATCTATGGCCAATATATATATATACGGTAGGCAGCACGTTGGTGATACTTCTGGTATAGTCAATGTTAATGGGCGTCGCTGTAACATATATAGGACGTTACGTCTCGTTCACCCAGTAATTACGCTAGCTACGGTGCCCTTCAAGCCGGAACACAGTAGTGTTTTCACGCTACTGCTTTGCGGCAGAAATAGGCACCGCGGTGGTACCGCCCCAGTCGTGTATAAAAGTGACCTACCACCTAGCGCAACGTATTCAAATATAATTCGGCTTCCATTTCTTCCATTTATCATTGATAAAATTTATATATATTTCAAACGCTCAGTATCAAAACATATATTCAAGTAAATGTTTTTAACAAACTGAAGCTGACACTTCACCTTCACCTATGTACTAAACAGATCAGATCAGACAAGTAACTGTTTTCCGGTTCGTAGGGCACCCTAGCTGAGCGTATTTACGGAGTAAACGAGACATCTCGTACATCGTGTCTAACTATAGACAGTGCGTCGATGGTACCCCTGGCATTGCCGATGTCTTAGGGCGTCGGTGGTCACTTTCCATCAGGTTGCTTCAAGAAAAAAGAAGCAGGCAGGACTATCATTTCGCAACTGTCATCGATTTTCTAACAACAGTCTAATCAACATATCGTCTTTACAGATAGGAACATTAACATTCAGCTTCGTATTGTAACTTCACGGCGAAGTTAAATTGTGAATAGATTTAGACCACCTTGGCATATTTATCTGCGCTGCTATATTATAGTGACAATTGTACGCTCAAACACAGGTGCGCTTTCTTCATTTACATAATCCTTTAGGACTAATAGAACTGATATTGGACGTTACGTCAGTGGCGGACCTAACAGGGGGCGGAAAAGTGGCGCCCGCCGGGGCCCTCAGGTCATGGGGGCCTCCAAATGTTTCGGGTTTTTCATAATACTTTAAAAATATGCTTAGTAACTTCATGATTTCATTAAGATTAGCCCACTACAGCCATCGAAAGTGTTTACGTGGTACTAATAAACTTTTACGCTGAACGCGTCAGATACTTTGGGGATTCCTGTCTGTGTATCTGTACTTCCTCTGAATGAAGGAAGCGTAAATAATTCAGTTTTGTACGCCTACGCTAACATTGTACTTAAGTCAAAAATATACATTGGCCTCATACACTTGCTGGATCTTTATCCAAACACCTTTTAAACTTTGGTAAGAAGAAAGGTTGCGTTGCCAAAGAAATTAGTCAAACTGAGTGAATCGGATGCAATGTACAAATCATTGATATTGAGACAGCAAACAGAGCACATCAGAATTTCCATTATCAAGAAGGGTAGTAAGTATTTCAAAATAAAAGGTTTGAATCTGTGGAATGACCAGGTGAAAGTACTAAGGAACACATCGTTGTTTAACTTTGCAGTGGTTTTACTCACATTTAAACTGAGACTAAATAATCAAGGGAATGGATGCTATACTCACCATCAACAAAGAAATTATATTAGCTACTGCTGCCGAGTTATTTGCATGTGAGGTTGATAATAAATAAATAAATTCGATCTCTGGTCTTTGTCAGTGGTGAAATTAAATCCAAGAGGGCAAAAGAAATAACGATGAAACTAGAAATGGAGAAACATTTTACATCGCCTTTTTAGATGTCATGTTAGTCTTAGGCCACAAAATCTTGCTTTTAGAGGCCACCGTGAAGATATTTCTTCGAAACCAGGGGAATTTTTAAGAATTAGTACAGTTGTTAGCTGAAATATGATCCGGTTCTGAAAGAGCATTGCTTAAACCTAGAAGAGGCCGCTGGTGGGTCGAAGAGAGTACCATCTTATTTGTCAAAAGGCGTACAAAATGAATTTATTCTATGTTTGGGTTAGAAGTAAGGCAAAAATTATTGCAGATATTAAGAAGTCTAAATATTACGAGTAATTTTGACAGCACTCTAACGAAAGTAAAACAGACCAAATGAGTCAAATCATTAGATTCGTTCTTTTTTATGTGCATACGCGAGCAGACGAGCAGTCAGGCCACCTGATGGAAAATGGTCACCGACGCCGCAGACATCGGCAATACCAGTGGTAACCAACGCGCTGCCTACCGTGATACATAGGGTGCTAAGTCTCGTTTGCAGTAAATACACTGGCTACGGTGCCCTTCAAACCTGAACACAGCAGTGTTTTACACTACTGCTTCGCGGCAGAAATAGGCACCGTGGTGGTACCCACCCAGACGGTCTCCTGTAAAAGGGGACCTACCACCGGTGAATTAGAAAATGACATTGACTATCATATAGAAAATGACATTGTGGCCGTACAGGAAACTTTCTTAGGTTTTTTTTTGATATCTGGAAAAACTGCTGAGGATATGTCAAAAGACATTCAGCAACAGCTGAAAAAAGATGGACTAGATATTGCGATGTGCAGGGCTCAAGGTTAGACTATGTCTCGTCAATTTCCGTGTCCATGGAGGGTGCAACAAAATCCGAGAAATAAATCCAAAAGCACTATTCAGTCCCTGTTCTAATCATTCCTTGAATCTTTGTGGAGTTCATGCGTTTGCATGCGTTCCTTCCAGCGTCACGTGTTTTGGAACAGTAGATAAATTGTACTCGTTTTTTTCATCATCTACACATAGATGGCAATTACTGAAAGAGAAGACTGGAATAAATTTAAAACGTTTATGACGCCCTCCAGCAAGTATCAGCTTGCTGGGGGGCTCATTACGAGTCAGTAAAAGTCATAAAAGAAAACATAGAGAAAATTATAAGTAAGCAAGTTTGCTCCTGCCGGCTGTTTGTGATGTATATAGATTATAAAGGTAAAACCTTTATAATCTATATACAATTTTGGCTTTATTTACTGGAGAAAGTAAATTTAGTTCACTATTATTTGCAGTCTCCCATAATGACTCTTGATATAGGAATCATTAAATTAAAAGCCTTGAATGAGTATTTAGTGACCGAACGAAACACGATTGTAGATAATGCTTTTGGCACAAAAAATGCAATGATATGGACATCGACATAGAGTAACAAGGAAGAGGGAAGGTAAAAAGAACGATACCAGGTGAATTAGCTCATGGTGTTGAATTAATGATTCAAAAAGAAATAAGACGGACAATGTTTGAATGCATAGATCGATTTATACCAGAATTGTCGACACGATACGAGGCCATGAAGCAAATCAATAATATTTTCCAAATTATTGAATGAAAGTTTATGCTAGAAGCATCAGATGACGCTTTAGCTGTAGCAGTTAAAAATTTATTAAATTTTTATAGTGAATTTGACAATGAGCAAGTTTTGAAAAATTTAAGAAATTAAAAGGTACCGCAGACATGTATAAGCCACCGATACGACTATGGGTGTTGTTGCTCAAATAGACAACCAAGAAATCTAAAACTTATAATAAAATGGGATTTCAGTGAATAATTACCCATTACATCGCTTACCTTTAATAGCTTCTTGACCATTTGCATCTCGGTTGCATCATGCGAGAGAAGTTTATCGAAACTAAACTACTTAAAATTATGTTCGATCTACAATGGGTCATGAGCGACTGGTTAATATAAGCCGTACTTTTGTTTGAATGAAAAATTCCAAAAGAAATTGATTTCAGAAGTTATTTAAGAGTTCTGTAAATTAAAGTGCACGAAACACATATAATAATTAACTTCATATCTACTGAAAATAAAACTACCTTTGATTTACCTTTTTGTCGTTTTATTGTATTTTATTTTCCTATAACCATATTCAGTCCATTTGTAGGTCCAACTGCCTCCGTAGCCTAGTGGTATAGGCGTGTGCTTTGAAACCGGAGGTCGTGAGTTCGAACCTGAGGACTCACAAATTTTCATTGTTTCCTAGGTGGTCAGGGCAATTTGGGCTGATCACCCAATTTCTAAAAGTAAGATAATCCATGCGTCGGATGGGCATTGTAAAAGTCGTCACCCACAACTCATTGGACCAGCCTGATGATGATGATGATGATGATAATTGTAGCTTAAATAATTTAAGCCGAATGTAAAATTTAACTGACAGGATTTTAACAAATAATCATAAATACTTATACATACAAATTAACTGAATAAAAATTATAGAAATACATATTGCTTAAGCTTGGGCTCATTCAGTTATAGCGCCTTAGGGCCTCCTGACGGACTTAGTCCGCCGCTGGTACGTCTCGTTCACCCAGTAATTAAGCTAGCTACGGTGCCCTTCAAGCCGGAACACAGTAGTGTTTTCACGCTACTGCTTTGCGGCAGAAATAGGCACCGCGGTGGTACCGCCCCAGTCGTGTATAAAAGTGACCTACCACCTAGCGCAACGTATTCAAATATAATTCGGCTTCCATTTCTTCCATTTATCATTGATAAAATTTATATATATTTCAAACGCTCAGTATCAAAACATATATTCAAGTAAATGTTTTTTAACAAACTGAAGCTGACTTCACCTTTGACTTTGCCTATGTACTAAACAGATCAGATCAGACAAGTAACTGTTTTCCGGTTCGTAGGGCACCGTAGCTAGCGTATTTACGGAGTAAACGAGACATCTCGTACATCGTGTCTAACTATAGACAGTGCGTCGATGGTACCCCTGGCATTGCCGATGTCTTACGGCGTCGGTGGTCACTTTCCATCAGGTTGCTTCAAGAAAAAAGAAGCAGGCAGGACTATCATTTCGCAACTGTCATCGATTTTCTAACAACAGTCTAATCAACATATCGTCTTTACAGATAGGAACATTAACATTCAGCTTCGTATTGTAACTTCACGGCGAAGTTAAATTGTGAATAGATTTAGACCACCTTGGCATATTTATCTGCGCCGGCTATATTATAGTGCACAAGTGTACGCTCAAACACAGGTGCGCTTTCTCTTCACTTACATAATCCTTTCGGACTAATAGAACTGATACGACTGGAGAGAGATCAGGTGCACAACCCCTTATACATGCCCATTGGAATTATCTATTTACTTTACATCCATTTGGTTGACCATTGCTCGAACAACAATGAAAAGATGTTAAATTCTCGTTGAAATTGAACCGTTGTCGGCTACTGAGGCCGAAAAAAAGAAAAGAGTTTTTTTTTTCTTATAAGAGAAGAAGTTTATTAACAGAATGCCTCTTTGCCTGTCCTCAATAACAAATGGTAGCCGAACCGAATGGACTTTCTAATTTCCATGATTTCAGTTAAGCATTTCTTTTACATTGCAAATGAGGAGCATTCGGACCACACAACATAGTCACTGACACCCAATGCCCACGTGTCCCTGCTACAAGTCTAAGGTAATGACGATGTGGTCTTTTTAATCGTTACGAGACTTTAGTTACAATAAAAAATTAGTTTCCTGCACTATATTAAAATTACCTGCCTCCGTAGCCTAGTGTGTGCTTTAGAAACCGGAGGTCGTGGATTCGAAACCCGCGGAGATTAAACAAATTTTCTCGTATTATATTTACGTCTTATATTTACATTGCCCTTCTGGCAATCCGCGGGCAAAGCATCGCCTGGAGTGACACGATAACTTACTTCCGGTGCAAAATAAACCGTACGCTAAGCATGGTCCCTCATCTTGACCATTTGGTCAACAGCGCCAGAGCTGCGCGCGCGGTTTTACGGCCTGTTTTGGCATCACACCTGCCACTCCGGACTAAGTTATCTGTGTACAAGATAAATGTGCGCTCGCGATTGACCTACGCGGCCCCGGCTTGGTACGCGTTAGCATCGGCCAATCAGCGGAAACGACTATAAATCCAACAAAATCTTTCCCTTCGAGTCATCGTTGGCGCCGGGCGCTACGACAGGAACGACGTGATTGCGAGGGACTTAAGAATCGAATCGGTCGAGGCGTTTGTTGTCCGTTTGGCGCGCAGATAACGGACCACATACGGACCTACACGGCTTTGCGCCCTTGCACGCACGCCCTCATGGCGGGCGCCCGTATCCACGGGAATTACTGCTGTTGGGTGATCGGCCGAATTGCGGGGGGGATCAGGCTGGACACCCAAGAACTGACGGCCAATAAGTCTTAGTACAACATCAGCCCGCGAATATTGATTGCTTCGTATAGTGTGTGCGCCTCGTTGCGCAGCAACACACTATGCGGAGCAAGTCCAAGCATGCGACCTCGTTGTCTGAGAAAAGCCAGGGTCGATAAGCGACGCTTGCATGCCTCGCATACTGACCCTGGTGAGGCTCCCGGGGGTGTCCGTGTAAAACCGGATGGCCCCGAGCGCCCTCTTGTTGACAACGATGCTGTTTGTTGCGTTGTCATTTATATGACGACGTAAACAAGTTAGCCACCAGAGAGCCGCAAGTACGGACAGTGCCCGGGGGGACTGTGTGCCCCCTGCGTTGCAACTCGGGTCATGGGAATAACCCCCGATACCCGCACCTGCATCTGCCCTGTCACCAAGGCAGCGTGCAGACGACCCTCACGCGTACATTGCCCTTCAAACTGGAAGACATCAGTATTTATACACTACTGCTTGAAGGCAGAAATAAATAGTGAGCTATAACTTCCCCTAACGGTCCGTGTAAAATGAAGACCTACCTTTTTAAAAAAATGTTCTTGTAATGGAATTCGGGAATCGGGTCTATTCTTCATCATCATCATCATTAGCAGCCCCTATCCATCCACTGCTGGAAATAGGCCTTTCGCAATGAACGCCAAGACGGCCGATTCCTCGCTACTCGCTGCCAACTTGAGCTGGCTACTACACGGAGATCAGCATCCCACCTGGTCGGGGGTCGACCAACGCTGAACCTTTTAGGCCCATTGACAATCGGTTCTTCTGACCACGTGACTGGCCCACTGCCACTTCTATCTATCTATCTATCTGATCTATTCTTACGACATTGAAAATATATTCTTACTAGATTCTTCTAGCCTTCCTTACACATAAACGCGGCTGCGAGTGCTTAGCCCCATATGACAATCAGTAAAATAGCAAAACTCTATGCTATAGTGTTTTATTGGTCGCAGTTGATATTATCGAATACATAATATAAAAACAATTAAAATAGAAGATGACACTATGCCTTAAAATGTACAACTTATTGTAAGTATACGATAATAGTCACTAAATTAAGTTGGATAAGGCTGAACGCTTTGTCATTTGTTAACCATAGACATGTTCGCCATAAATCTATGCACGATTTTACGTTTGCCGATCACGGAGTGGCGCTAGACAAATATCGCATAAAAAGTTCGAGACGCGCATTCCTAACCGGAATGTTAAAGGTAAGCTAGCGGGCTGTTTTAATAGTGTTTTATTTAAAAAAAACAATTACATTATATCATTAAGAATTTTAATCAAAACATTTTATTCTATTCCTATGCTACTAGCCGTAGAAGGTAAATTCAGACTCGAATTGAATGTAAACAAAACTTATGTCAAGCACTAATGGCGTTAGAATCATAAGTGTTCGTATTGGTAAAACGCGGCCATTTTCAATCCCAACGCGATGTTTAACCTATAAAATTTAACTTAATTTTTTGGTGCCATTCGTACCACATTCTAAACACATTGACATCAATTATCTTTATTTACCTAAATTCTATCTCGAAATTGGAAAAAATAAATATAAAAATGTTAAATTTTTAAATATGGCTTCCTTAGCTTTAAAGTTGAATAAATAATTTCCTTAACTCGAAAAATATATAAACATAAATAGCTCAGAATCAAAAGAAACTTAATTATTTTATATCAAATAGACTTCTACAAGTGTCTGATCTTCTGGAAAATTACAACTGCAGTGCCTATTTCTGCTGCAAAGCGTATTTGTTAATAAATACTGGGTTCCAGTTCGAAGCCAACCGTCGACAGCGGAATTACTAAGTAAATGGGGAAACTTACTATGTCTCAGAGTGGCATCAGACACTCCACATCCTATAGACTTAGCCTGTCATTTTACGCCCGTTTCTTTACTTAATTCATTCATAAAGAACTAGGTACGTGCAGTCTCGGCAAAAGATAACTGCGTTTCAAACACTTTAAAGTTTAGCGCGCCGTCTCGTATAGTTATTGTGTCCTAAACTTAAGCAGAAATACTAAATTAAAACGGTTATAGAACTCATACTTATGCGGTTATGGAATTGGACACTGGCTCCGAAAGAAAAAACGTGAATAATAATCTTAATAGCCTTAAGGAACTTCGCTGAAATCGTAATTTCGGATTATTAAGCAACCTGATAGATTCTGAGGAATACTAAGACCGTCGTAAATTTGCTACTGATTGCTGAACTGAACTTTAATGCCACCGTGAAGCAGTGTGTCAACGACAAACTGGCAAACTCATAATGTAGGCAAAAACATTTATTCTATATTTGTTAAGTCAAAGTTGCTTTGCCGATCTTATGAGCTACTTTTATTTGTATAAAAAAATGGTTACATCTGAACTACAAGTTAAGCTATTATAATGAATTATCTGATTTAATATGACTATTACAAGATATTGAAACAACCTATAACACACACCTACAGCTACACTTACACCTTAAGCTATTAAAATTCAGGATGAATCTCTTACATTGTTATCAGATCTAGACGTAGCATTTGTTGTCATTCTATAATATTTTGGGTGTTTGATACTATATTATTATACAGGTACATCAAGTTTACAGAATATATAACTCGTATCTGTAAATTCCTTTTTCAGACATAGGCTGGAATTGAATAGCGGTACATAAACATTTTTCATTCATAATGAACTGAATTGCAATATTATCGC
Source organism: Lamproptera curius (assembly GCA_029286875.1). Classification (NCBI taxonomy): domain Eukaryota; kingdom Metazoa; phylum Arthropoda; class Insecta; order Lepidoptera; family Papilionidae; genus Lamproptera; species Lamproptera curius. The sequence continues at coordinate 386,399 of JAGSMT010000101.1, read as the reverse complement.
TTCATTGAATATACTATAATATTTTCCTTTTTTCAGTCGATTATTAAATTAATGGAGAAGAAACAGAAACAATGTCGTGTCAATAAAAACGATAGTATAGTTGAGGTTTAAATCATGCAATCAATTTCGTGTAACTTTTTTTCAGGTAACAATGCTAAATTCCTTTAGATTTTGGCCTCTTGCGATTTATGGTACTGCCTCCGTAGCCTAGTGGTATGGGCGTGTGCTTTAGATACCTGAGGTCGTGGATTTGAATCTGCGAGGACTCAACAAATTTCATTGTTGTTTCCTAGTTGGTTAGGGCAATTTGGGCCGATCACCCAATTGTCTGAAAAGTAAAATGGTCCATGCGTCGGATGGCCATGTAAAAAATCGGTCCACCCACCAATGCGCATTGGACCAGCGTGGTGGGATACGGTCCAAAACCCCCTAATGGATAGGGGTGTATTAGGGGAGGCCTATGTCCAGCAGTGGACTATCACAGGCTGATGTATGTATGTATTCAGGTACAACGAAATATATAACCCGTATCTGTAAATTCCATTTCCAGGCAAAGGCTGGAATATGAAATAATTTTTCTTTCATAATGAACAAATTGTAATATTATCGCTTCATTGAATATAATATCATATTTTCCTTTTGTCAGTGAATTATTAAATGAATGGAGAAGAAACAGAAACAACGTCGTATCAGTAAAAACGATAATAATGTTGTAGGTTCAAATCATGCAGAAATCAATTTTGTGTGAAGGTTTTAAGATTAATGCCAGATTCCTTTAGATTTTCACCTCATCCGATTTAAGGGAGTCCATGTGTCATGAAACCATGAAAAGAATTATTAGTATTCCGGTTGAAAAGACCTTTTCGGCGATCGTCATATCATTTCAGTTATTATGTGTTTCGGTAAAGTTATTTATATGTAATGTATACAACGATTACATTTTTCTCCCTGGATTTGTGGAGATCGGATGTTAGTTGCAGTGAGTACCTAATCCTAATTTTCCGGAAGTATTCAGGACATTAATAAAATGGTCAAAGGTAATTGTTTGTGTCAACGGACTTTGAGAGTGAAGGATAAAGGAGTGCACTTATGTTTACGCATACACCTGTGCACTTCATACTTGGCCGATCTCTGATATAGACCGTCGTGGTCGAAATCTCGGAGACTGTTATTATTTATAACAATACATTTTGGCACTTTTAGATTCTTTGCTTACCGGGACCTTTATGGTACATACAGCCATGGCCATAAGTATTGAGTACCTTGAAATCTTCAAGTTCCGGAAAGGTATCAAATAGAATGTAATGAAACTTTTATATAAGTATAAATAGCTATTCATTTATATAAAAATCCATATTTAGTCCCCCCCCTTGCGTTAATCACGGCAAATTTTTTTTTGAATAGAGCTCACTAGACTATTCCATTCTTCATTCCAAGCGTAGGTAGCGTTTAAGGTCTTCTTTGCTGTTTGTTGTGTGGCTCCTAAATTTGCGCTTCAATTCACCCCATAAATGTTCTATTACATGTCTCCTACTCCTGAGTCAGTCATACGGCCCCAGACCATTACGCTAACGCCGCCGTGTTTTGCAGTTGGCACAACACATTCTGGCTTAAATTGTTCACCACCCGGTTTTATTACTTTTTTGAGGTACCAAAAACCTGTAATAAAAAGAAAATGTAGCGTTTCAATACATTTAAATAACTTTATCACACAATATTATTTTCAAATAATCTTGTTAAATATTGCCAGGACAATTAATTGATTAACTCACCTCAAAGTTTGATTCATCCGACCACTCAACATTTGACCAATCTTCTACGGTGAGATGTTGGTGTTTTATCGTTTTTTTCTAGATTATTGTCGGAGAGTCACGGCTTTTTTCCGGCTTTACAACCTTTTAAACCAGCTTCCTGAAGTCTTCGATAAGTTGTTCGTGCAGATATTTGTTGATTAATATTAATAGACAAGTCAGCAGCGAGCTCTGAAGACGTTTTCTTCCTATTTTTTAGTGACTCTCTCAGCAATAGACGGTTCTGGCAACTGTGTTGATGCGTTTGCGCCTAGTTCTGGACCTTTTTAAGTGTGATCAGGTAGTGGCGAATCGTGCGATTGCATATTGCACAGATCGACGTGAACATTTCACTGTTTTTGGAATCTCCATTTGGGTTTGCTTCGCTTATGCAGGAGCGGTATCCGCACACGTTGGTCCACCGAAAGTTCTAGTTTTTGGGCATAGTAAAACGATAAAAGTTTGGACTGACAGAATAAAATACGAAACGCGCTCTAGATACTTGGATGTGTCCACATCAAAAAAATCATAAATTTCACATTATATTGCATCCAGGTGTGTCATTGCCGCATGTGTTGTTGGTCATTGTTTTAAAGCTTCTTAGATGCCGACCAAAATATCCTCAAAAATAAGTTTATATCATGCTGTGTATGATTCATAAAATAACTGCTGCAATTTTCAATGCATAAAGCACTGATATTAAGTTTTGTCAGTTGTTTTGTTTTGTGTTATGTTACCTGTTGCAAACCAGTTGGACACATTATTCATTACAGTAGAAAAGTTAAGAGCAATAGTAAAAAATATTGTACTATCACTGGCATGATATTATTTTAAACAGAAAGTGACGTAGTATCGGCTCTTGAGGGGGTCTCGACAAATATCACGCAATTTATTTTCTGAAAAAAAAAATTATACTATTTTGGCCTATTTAACCCAGATTGTACATGCTTAAGATTTAATCTTAAGAGTGCATGGACTGAAATAGAGTAGGTATTCTTTTTTCAATCAAAATAGTTACGATTTAAGTATTCAATTGTTAAATTTTTATTACCTCTATAGTTTAACTCTCAGCAATATTGATTACTAGTCTTAACTAGTCTAAATAAAACACGAAGCTATTTTTCTTTCTTTTTGAATAGCAATCAAACGTGTTATCAATAAACTACAATTTTGAAAAATCTCACATGAATTATAGGAATAGGAGGGTTATAAAACCTCACGACTTCTCGCCAGGGGGGGAGGGAGGGGCAGAGAATTTAAAAAACACCTCACGTAATTTATGGACGCTCCCTAAGATGGAAACCTGTATAATAGAAAATATATTTTTATTCTACAATTTTTTTGGGTAAGATAAAAAGTAATTTGACATACTTTTACTGTTTTAAGTCCACGCTTCTGATTGCTCAAATAAAAAAAAACTATAAAAATATCTATCACACATCATACAACTTATCAATATTCTCTATGATGATTTTATAATATTCAAACGTTCCTGATGCTTTGAACGGGCATGTCAACGTCAAGCTTTCAATTTAACTAAATTAATTAATTTGTTGATGAATCCTACGGTGAAAAACAGTTACTTAGGAAAAATGTGCGGACTTGGAGCAACTTCCTCTCCCCTTCACCACTCTATGACAACAATAACAACAACGTAGAAAAATTTTTAGAAGAAAGAAAAAAAAATTGCTCTATCGTCAATCATTCTACTCAAAAATTGATTAACTCAAACTACTTAACTGTTTCTGTCTCATCTGTGTGATTTACTTAGTTATATTTAAATCAGTTGGATAATTAGAATCACCCTTACACTACGCAATAAAGTTTGAAACGCTTTTGTTAAAAGAAAATAATAAAACATGAACTCGACATTCATTGAAAGCACCTACAGTAAATAGCCGGCAGATATACTCTTAAGTAGGTTGCTATTTAATTTTAACAGGCGCTTATGTTCTCGACAAATCTTTGTTACTTTTAGGACTATATACTAAGACGCTATTTTAAGAAGCACAGTTAGCAGAAAGCAAAGGTAAACATACGTAAAAATGTAGAGCTAAACATATTAACATATCAAAATAACTTCTTTAGTTTAGACTTTGTATTTTCTGTAGCTTCAATTGGCAAAATGATGGCTTTCTTTCTTTCGCTAGGCCTAAATAAAACAGTCGCCAGTCGTCAATTTATGAACACTACGTCCTGCTTGGTACGCGGCTTTGAATAACTCTTCATCGAAAATAAAGCTAAGACTCCTTAAAACCTTCAATTATAAGACAAAGAAAGACGGCATTTTTAAATGCGGCGATAACATAGGAAAGATGCACACTGAACATGGGAGTCAAACAGATGGTAAGTAATATCCAAAAGAAACGCAACAATTACGTTTGCTACATAAAATATCACGCCTCGTTACCCAGTAATTTCGCTGTCTATGGTGCTCTCAAAGAATAGAACGAAGCGGTGATTTAACAATACAACTTTGCTACAGATAAAAAATAGACAGGTTACTTTTCCGGCCACATACACTGTTACGCTGTAATACATAATTACTTTTCTCTGATCTAGCAAATAGCTCAACACATACAAATTGAGGTTATGGATTAATGTTATTTATGGAATCATTAAGTTAATACAGTGTGGCCAAATGAAATCCGAACGTAACAAACGTCTATCAAGTAGCATCATGCAATAAACATTCTTATTGTTATTAGTCTTTACTACTAAAGCTTTAACATCTTGCAGATTTAGACAAACTTTAATGTACACACACAGCTTACATGACCATAGCATGAGGCATGAAATATCATATCATCAACATTATAAAAAAATTTGAATGGAACTGTGTTATATATGAATATATAGAAGCTGCAAATTATATGGCTCTGTAAAAGAATTTTGTAATTGGTATCTTAATGATATTGGTAAATATCAAAGCATCATGTATATGACATTATTATTGAAAATAAAATACTAAACATAGATTAATCATATTTATTAATCTTTTATTTGGAGTCTATAACATAACTAGAATAAAGTTAAAAATTCTTAATTTTAAAAATGTTACCTAAAAACCAGTAAAATTAGCTTCAGAAACATAATATTTTGTTTAGAGATGGCACATTAAATTAAAGGTGGAAATGAATCAGAACAAAAATAAAACTTTCATAATAATGTTACCTTTGACATAAAATATTAATGGCAAGTATGAAAAGGTCATCTTTGTAAATAGGTCAAAAATTTAATGAAAAACCGAAAACTTAGTTGTTAATACAATCAGGAAATACCTGCAAACAGCTATTATAAAAGGTCTCCGCTGCAGAGCCTTGTTAATTGTGATTTCTCATTAATATAGTTTTTAGTTTGCACTTTTTTTTATCAAATATTAAAAGTTAATTACATCAATTAGCCAATAAAAAACTACAAAACAACAGTATTAAGTACTATTTTCTCAAAAGACATGATTGATATAAAATATTTTGATAAATGTTTTATTATAAATTTATGCATCACAAATATACAAGACAGCATAACTGTTGGGAATCCACTCTTTTTGTACAAAACCTTAAGGACAACTACATAACATATAATGCCCAGAAGTTTATAAATAGTTAACCCAATTTCAAACTATGAAAGCAACAATATAAAGGGAATTAACTGACAGTCATTGTCTATTAACATCATCCATGTGTATAAATACGCAATTTCCTTTTAATGTTAGCATTGTTAGATAAACTGCAGTGTTTGTCTGTTTCGTATTTAATAAGTAAATATTATGCAGTTACTTAAGAATTGGAAGAAACTAGAATGAAATTACAGTTAAATAAAACTGCGCCTTATGAATTAACATTTATCTCTCTTTCCCTCTCTAATATAAGATAAAGTTCTATTATATTGTTAGATATTAATTTACTTTGACATATGGTCAATAATTATTATAATCAAGTTTGGCTTGCATAAATTTAAAGAATTTAAATTTAATCTATTAGTAAACATTGAGATATTGGTACTTATAATTAAATTTAAGTGCTATATTTTCAATATTTTAAGCACAAGTCATTAAAAATACATTGTTATTTTTAGTCAGAATCTTGCAGTTGTTGTTCTAAGAGTCTTTTCATTTTTTCAGGCAAAGGGACACCAGAATGCGCTGGCTTTGGTCTTCTTTTCCATAAGGCTTTTTTTGCACTTTTCGTCACACTACCACTGGCAAGTACTGCTGGCTTATTCTCTTTTGATTTAGGAGTGGTTACCTTAGGAGCACTGTTCGTTCTTAGTTTCGGTTCAATTAACTTGTTGTTACTGGTCGCTGGAAATATAAGGCAATTAGCCAATATATAAGTCATCATTTATTTTAAACCTTACAAATACTCTTACTTACATTTTAAACTACTTTTATCCGTAACGCCTCTAGTCGAGATCACTTTTTTGATCGTATGAACCGGAGACTGCTTTGCCTTTACCACCGTTGTTTTTGTAATAGAAACATTACGCTGTATTTTTGGTGTAGGTTTAGGAGTTTCGCGAGGAGCCATTGCATGTCACGATATCTACAATTTGGAATTAATGGAATTGATAATAATAAGAACAAATCAAATTCTCCGAGTGTTTCAAAAACATCAACAAGTTTAATTTTTAACGTTTAAAACTTTTATGGATTATAGAGTTGATCAGAAACAATATATTTTTAAGACTGGTAATACTTATCACGTGTCAACGTGTATTACCTTTTATTTCACCAGTGTCTTGGGGGCTAGGTCTGTAAGACCCGTTAATTTTCTCTATAGATGCAGCTGTTTAGCAGAAACAAATACAAATGAGATCATTTTTATTTTTCATTAAATATTATTATATTTACTAAAATTCATTATCCATGACCCCAACACCTGGGTAAAACTTTTCCACTCCCATGACAGCTGGTTAAAATTACTCAATTCTTTTTATGTTTATATTAATAATAATATAAAACTCAACATCCGAAAGTACTTTATGATAATAACAACTTACGTGCTATAGCAATAAAAAGATAGCAAAGGTTCTGGTTGAATGAGTAAATACGTTTTTGATTATATTTTCATGGCTATGTAATCTGTTTTTTCATGTATTTTTAAAATCCAGTTCATGCTTATGCCAATATATTATAAATTTAAACATATTTTTTTAATAAAATGACTAAGTTTAAAAAATAATTTTTTGCCTTAGATCGCTATTTTAATATTTTCTTAAAGATTTAGTTATAAATTTCTCATTTTCAAATTTTAATTCAGCAACCAATTAAAGAACAATATCTTTAACACTTTCGCGATACAAGGGCAACATTGTTATCTATTTTGCGCGACGTCCATCTTTAATCTTTGATGTGTTGTGTTGTTAACAAAATTGGTGTAAAAATATTTTTACCAACTATTTTAACAGAAAATTATGAGACATTTTACGTTTGGATGTAACCTATTATTATTTTGGCAAATGTTTATTTGATACGAACTTAATGTGTTTAACTTTATAAAGTGTCACAGTTTCATTATCGTTTGTTCCACTAAAAAATTTCTCTGCAAATCGTTGCTATTGACCTAAGTGCTAATTGATCAACCTTCAAATGTTTTCATTACTTTTAGTATAATAGATACGGCGCAGGCTTTCTGCATTATTTGAATAGATTTACAGTCGGTCGTTTGTTGTCAAAACAGATGATTTGTGAAAATGGATAGATTGAATCAGTTGAGGAATGAGGCGGGTGGTTCTGGAGACTCTACTTTGGACACGTCGTCTCCCCCGAGCGAGGCGTATTTAACTGCGAATGACAGTTCAAAATATTTCTCGCTGTTAGAGGACGAAACTAACTTTGATATACCTAAAGAGTCTGATGCTGCCGAGGCAGGACCTTCGACCGTCGATGACAGCCGCCTAATATCGAATTTATCACCGATACCCAAAAAGTCCGATTTGGACAGTTTTAAGATTGGCACACAGATTGAAGCGGCCAATATATTGTCTGGGGGTGTTGATATATTTGATGATAACGACAACTCTTACGACGGCGACGAATTAGTTATCGATGATAATGTAACAGAAGTGGAACCCGAGAATGATGAAGAATCGGAACCTGCAGTAGTGGAGGAAACTGCAGTTCCTGTGGAAACAGTTGAGGATAATGCAACAACAACGACAGCTGAAGCTGTACCAGCTACACCAAGCAAAAATGTTGAGGTTGTACTGTATCTGGATGGGAACAATGTTAATGCAATAGATATTGGAAACGGGCTATACTTGTATAGAAGAGACGGTGAAGAGGAGTTAGCCGCTGTGCAAATTATGAATAATACTCCTGGCACCAGGTCACAACTAAAATTTTTAAAAGTGCGGTGAGATAATTTTTTACAATACTTACATTCTTTATATTGCATTTTATCTGAAAAGCATAATTAATTAACTAAAACCAATCTATGGTTTTGATTTATATATTATGATTTAACTCCATCTTGATAAAATTAATTTGCTTTAATCTATTATGACTTGAATTTAAAGTACAGACCTATACTTTATCTTTTTTTAACCCTTAACCACCTACCAGCGGTCTCAGAGACCGTAACAATTTTTCTAATTTAAAAATTTCCGTGTGAGTGGCATGTGTCAAAGCGCATTCATGTACCCTTTCTGTTCATCAATCAGTATTGCACTAGCGCTCAGCGGGTGTGTACGTGCGCGTGTTTGGCCAGAAATTTGCTGCCATTCTCCGTGACCACATGTAGGCGGTTAAGGACAGAAATAGTTGCTAGGAGGTGGTTAAGGGTTTACCGAGATATTCTTTTCTTAACTTAATTAAAATTTTAATTTGCTATTGTTGTATGCACATATTATAATTTCCTGTAAAAATCCTGTATGTCATGACCATTATATAAATCATACATGTACAATATAATTTAAAAGTATATATTAAGTAAATACACTCAATTAGCAGATGTGCACGCTTCCTTAGCCTACAACCTTTTAAATAGCATACTCAGTACATTATTATACTCAGTACATCTTTGCTTCATCATCATCAGCCTGTGTTAGTCCACTGCTGGACATCTAAAGCATGCCTCCAACTTTAGGGGTTTTTAGACCATATCCCACCACGCTGGGCCAATGTGGGTTGGTAGGAGGAGTGACTTCTAACATGCTTATCCGATGCATCTTTGCTTACAATATATTATTTTATATGTATAGAATATTTATCGCCCAGCCACACCGTTGGTAGAGTAATAAATTTACTTGCTATCTTAAGGTTAACACAGTGAAAACATTTATCATTTGGCCAGTCTGCATATTGACATATTGCAATTGTGTTCTTATTAATTGGCCGCTATGGGTTAAATAACAATTATTATTAGCTAAATCTTTTTCTATTTTGTAAATTGAATACAATATGCTAAATTGTAAGCTTTAGCAATGAGATAAGACATAATTCATTATTTTCAAGAGCTATATTTTTTCCATGATTTTTGACAAAAATAAATTATATCATGGGTTGAAATTTGATATTTAATCCTCATATATTAACATACAACATTGATTGTATATCTACTATAGTGAAATAAAGATAAGACTTATTTCAAATCAGTGTAAACAAACTGTCTTGGATTGTCATGCTTTTATCTTAAAGGGTAATAATAAATATAGCTTTTTGCAATACATTCCATTGCACAAAGCTATAAAAATCAATCAACATAATAATATTGATAACAATGATGATCTAATATCTATTTTCATTAATTGGAGATGTTACCAAATTTTTTATGTCCCATTAAAATCATCAACATTAATGCAATTATACTCCTGTTGATAATTTTTTAAGAAGGTAATTTACATACTGAAAACATCCAGAAAAGGTTATATATCGACCATGAGCTTTCATAGGCATTATTTTGAATAATATTATTTAGTATTTATCTCAGTCAGTCAGTCAATTGTCAGTCAATAATTGATTATAATACATTAAACGATCCACAATCCTTATTTATGTCTCATTAAAATTATAAAGCCCATACTTTAGTAGTTGTGGCTAGTTTATCAAAGTGAAAAGTGTGGAAATCGGTATGTATTGATAAGACCAATTTCCATTATTCAGACAATATTATATAGGCAAAAGAGTGTTTGTTGCAATACTTTAAGGCTTGATTATGTTGAACTTAAAAGGCAACACCTCATATTGGTTTACTTTGCAAAAATATAGTGCAAGAGAAATATATTATTATGCAGTTGTTTAAAGCACCTGGCTGATATAAATACAAATTAATATTATTTCTCAATAAGTTAAGTTTAAAATCTACACTTAACAGTTGCATGTATTTTCTTTATTTTACTTTAAATTAAAATAAACAGCAAACCATATTTATTACAATGAATAATACCAGAGCAAAATAGCTATTTTTGCCTTTCAGTTTCAAATGTTTTTGCATCGTGTCGATATGAACAAAGCCTCATATGAAATCTTTTCTACTATCACCACTAACACTAGTACAACCACAGTACCAATTTTCACCTCACTAGTCTTAATATATCATTTAATATCTGCTTTAAAAATTAAGTTAATAAATAATAACAAATTCCTTGTCATAATTTCAGAGAGAATGCTGAGGGTAATTTAGAAGTTTATGAAGAAATAGAAGTAGCAGTACCTAGAGACGCAGTAAGTCAAAATGATTTACTTATTTTATATATAAAAAAGAAATTAACAATAAGGCTGACATTTATGTTAACATTATTTGTTAAATTTCAGCCATCAGGGAGTGAATCTACAGAGAGTGCAGCAGAAGTCAATACAAATGAGACGGCAGCAGTTGTGACCGAGTCTAGCAGTGAAACACAAGAGAGTGACACTGTAGTGAGCGAAGTAAGTGTTGAGACAAACAGAGAGACTCCATCAGAACAAAGAGCAGAAACAAATCCCAATGGAAGGATGAAGGTTTTTGAATCTCGGCAATCACCTGTCGTTGGCAGTTTTACGCCCATGACATTTCATTCTACTCCCAATAAAGAGGGTATCCCATTGACAAAAACAATGGTCGATCAACAACTACATCCTAGCCGGCACTCTGACAATGTGAAAAAGACGATAGAAGTGCACACGGATCATTCTACGCAACGAATTATCGAGACGACAGTAAAAATGAATAAGGACCTTCATGATGCAAGTATAGCGGGTCCCAGTGGCATCAGGAAAGAGAACAATATTGTGTGTGACAAAAGGTCGGAAAGTTCTGATGTTACCGAATCAGAAATAGCATCAGACAATAGTGTTAGCATTAAAAACAAGGAACAGGAAGTGGTTAATGAAACCAGACTGACAGTAGAAAACATACAATCAGTCTCATACGGAAGCAACCCCGGCACGGTTTCCGTCACAGATGAAAATAAAATCGAGTTACCATCAAATGAAATTAACAGCGAAGTTTCAATCGAAAATTCGGAGCCTGATTTAAAAGCAGGTGATTTGATTATTAACAGCACACCCAATGTATCTTCAGAAATTGTTGCTTCAAACGAACAGCTAGCCAAAGAAAGCAATGATAATGATGTGTTGGGTAGTGTTGATTCATCGGCAATAAATTCTCTTAGTGCAGCGGACCCAGCTGGTTTAAAATCCAACTTCTCCGAGAGGAATTCTGAAGAAAAATCCGAAATGGATGTTGTGGATTCGAAATCGGATGCAATAAATATAGTTTCTGAAAATGATCAGAAAAATGAAATTGGTGCCAAAGTTGATATGCCTATGTGCAGTCCTACAAATGTTATTAAGACCACAGAAATCGATCTGGAAAGTGCTTCCACATCTAGTGAATGTAAAAATCAATCATTGCAGCCAAAAAATAATTTAGAAGTAGTCGCAAAACCTTCCGTGAATTCAATGGACTCGTGTAAAAGTCCTGACTATATTTCTGCAAAAACAATCTCAAATGATTCGGTTTCAATATGCAATATAAATATGACCAATTCTAAGGAAAAAACAACAGAGCAGAAAACTGATTTGATTATCGCACCCACTGCCAGCAAATCGATTGATACCGTTAAAAATACGCAGCATAATTCCTCTATTAAAAACCCCGTGGATATAAACGAGAAAGATGTTAAAAATACGAACCATGACATTAAACAAAGTGATTCCACGAAAGAAGTTAATAAAGACCAAGTAGATGCAAAATCGGACTCTGTTGAAACAAATTCTTTAGAAGGAAAGGAAGAAGATGATTTGAAATCTATACGAAATAGCGCTAAAAATGATATTATTGCAACAAAAGAGAAAGATGCAGTAGACTCGGGTTATGTTTTAACTCGCAACATTGATGAGGAAAAAAGCGACCAAGAGGATAAAAAGTGCGTTATTATTGATAATAAAATAGAAAAAGTCGACAATGTACCACTTGATCCAAAGCATATATCTACGGATAGCGATTCTGTAGAAATTACGGAAAATGCATCAGAGGTGAAGAATTGCGAGAAAAATCAAGACGATACAAAATGTAACACCACTGATATTACTGCTGTGGAAAAAGCACAATCGGCTCCGGACTCCGAGGCAATGGATAGTAATTGCGTCAAAAGTATTGCAAAAGATTTAATTGGGTCACCTTGTGACATTACCCATAATAAACTTGTGGATGAACCTACCTACACTATAGATTCACAATCTAATTTTAACACTGTTCTAAATAATAAACATATCGATTCAACTGATCTTAAAAACGTTGCAAACACAAAAGACACCCGTAGCACTAGTACTGTAGTGCATAATGTTACAGTCTCTGACAATGTGACAGATTCAGGAGGTAAGAATTGCAATGAAATTGCTAAAAGTGATCCCAGCATAGACACTCAAAAACCTAAAAGTTCAATTCATACGGATTTAAAAATAGATCCTTCAAATGGTATGAAACCTGTTCAAAGTAAGACAAATTTACAACTCACAAGCCTTAAGTCCCCATCAGAATGTGGAAAGGTAAATGCATTTAAAATTGTTGACACGATTGAAGAAGTTAAACATGTTTCCAATACTAATTTGAATGATAAAGATGTAACAGTCAGTAATGTTAATACAAAAGCAATACATAGAGATCTACCTCCAGCTCTATCATTAAAAACTCAGACGAAACAAATCGAAATAAAAAAAAATAACGTCTACTATCCGGTTAAAAAAGGCGGTAGCGATAATTTAATACCACAAAAATCTGTACCGACGGGCTCTCAACTTTCTACTAGCAAAAAGGAAATAATCCTTAATAGTAAACTGCCAAAAACAATCCAAATAGTAAACAAAGATAAAAACGTAGCGGGTCAAGTGATTAACAAAATGGCATCGAGTATAAAAATTGAAGCTAAAAAGGATACAACTAAATCGAGCAAAGGGCCAGATTTTAAACCTGTCAGCAATAATAATGCGGCAGTGCCGTTTGGCAAATGGACGGAGGCTAATAGACAAGAATTTTTGAATAAAATTAGGGAGACAAAAGTTCCAATCAATATTTCTAATACGAAGCAAATAAAACAAGCTAATGATCTAAATAGGCGGGATATTCTACAGAAAATTGATAGTCAAAGGCAACAACAAACTAACAACGCCTTGGCTAAGGTCCAAGAACAACAGAAATTAAATAATAAGAATGAGTCTATCGCTTTCGCGAAATCAACGATGAAGCAGGATACCAAAATACCAATTAAAGAGCGTCCGACATCCAAACCGAAGACTGAGGATACGAAGAAGAACACAAAAGATGAACCTTCCGTAAGTCAACCCTCGGAACCTGCTGTTGTTGTTTCAAATTTAAATGTTTCGAAGAAGGAATCCACTCAAAGAAGAGAAATTAATAATCAAGACTTAATTGACAAAACGGTCGAAGATTTAATTACTAGAACTTTGATTTCTACAAAACCTCAAAACGAGGAATCAAAGCAATGTGTCCAGAACACCGAAGGTATTGAGAAGCAAAAAGGCATGACTCTATTTGGGCCTTCATATCATGCCAAAAATGAACAAGCTGTCACTTTAGATGATATTGAAATGAAGATGAATGAGTTACACGGCATTCCATTCGTCGAGAGACCAGCACATGAACTACCTCAAAAATATCTCGCGGATAACAAACAGTCACAACCGCAAACCAATGATAGTTCCAAGAATAGGGCTCCAAGCATACTGTCTTTTACTAAACAGTCTAATCAGCAAACTAGTGTCGAAGAAGTGTTAAATATAGATTCAGACGATGAAGTAATAGAGCATGAGCCTATAACGGGTGATATAAATACTAAAAGGAAAACTCCGGAAGTTACCGAAAAGGCCATTGAATACGAAATCAACCCAGGTCAAAAGACGGAATGTGATGATGGCGCAAAGAAAGACGTCATAATAACTGAAAGAGAATTCGATAAATTTTTCAGAAGGAATTCGGTTACCTATGAAAACCGCCTAACTGTTAACTTTGACAGTAAAGAACCACATAATGTCGTACAAACTGTTATAGAAAAGGATGTTGCGCCCAAAAAGTTGACCAGAAATGAAGTTTTACTGGCCGAGTCTAAAGCGAAATCAACGCAAAAACAACAAATGTTACAAGCTAGACACAACAATCATCCAATTAAACAAGCAGCTTCTTTAAAATATAATAATTCAGAACAAGATTCCTATGACAAAAACTATCAGTCAAAGTTGCAAATTGCATACCATTCAGCACTAACCGCCAAACGCCAAAAAGAAAGTCCTATTACAATAATAGAAGATAAACCAGTTAAGGTTGTGTTTATGGAGTCTAGTGTAGACTTTCAACCCGGCCAATTAAACATTCAAGGCGACAAGCTATCTCCAAATAAAAAATCAGCTTCTGACGTGGAAACGTTTACGCACAGTACGATTGATTCTTTAGATTCGGATTTAGCGGATAACTTTGATACGAAATCACAAGATGATAGTAAAATTAAGAGAAGTCATCAAAGGAAACAAGTGTTGACTCCAGTTGAAACACCTGAAATGGAGCTAATTGAACCGAGTGATCTTGGCATTGAAATTTCACCTAAGAAAAAAAGAAAGATTGAAGAGAGAAGCGAACAAAGCCCTAAAAACCACGTACCAAAGAAATCGTATCTCTTGGGTCGTACTGGGACAGATGATAAGATTAATAATCGTGAAATAAGTAATATTGCTTACAAAGAAATGACAAATCATTTAAATTCTTTTGGTGGTCAACTAAATTCTATATCTGCTATCGACAATTTAGTTATGGCTGCAGAGTTATTGGACAATCAAGCTGAAAGTAATAGCAGTTCAGTTCAAACGCCCGATTCGGACTCGCAACAAAACACTCCCGCTAAGCGTGGTCGCGGCCGTCCTAGGAAATATCCTCTTCCGGATAGCGCTGATAAAAACAAAGTGCCAAGCCCACAAAAGAAACCCCGCTTGATTGATGCTAAAGTTAAGAAACGCGTGGAAACTGATGAAGAAGATACTAGTGATGACGAAATGATTAAAGAAAATTGGACAATGGGTACAATAAATGAAAATATTGTGTGTCCTATTTGCGGTAAACTATTCCGCTCTGAAAATGTCGTATTTAAACATGTTAAACATTGTACAGGTCCATCACCGAACCGCTTAGAATCTGACAAGAGAAGATTCAGTGAGTCACAAGAGTCAGAAACTAGATCGCAAACAAGTAAGTCCGATGTCATGGAGATAGAAGACTATGAACCGAGAACTCCAAAGAAAAGGAAATCTAAGGAAAGGGTTTCTAAGGTTATTCGTTCAGATGAAGTTATTGTTATTGAAGATACTCCGCTCAAGGAGAAACCTGAGAAATTACATGAATCGCAAAAGTCGACTGTTAAAGATAAAGTCATACCCAAACCTACTAGCAATTTGGTGTGTGAAATATGCGGAAAAACATTCAGACAAGCTTCGTATTTGGCTCATCACAAACTGAGCCACAAAAACGAACAGCTGAAGAAGCAAGAAAGTGAGACAGCTTCGGGAAAATCAGTGTTCAGTTGCGAAGTATGCAAGAAGGAGTTTAGGAAGTTGCATCATTTAGTGCAACATCGAATCATACACAATACTAACGCTCCTACAAGACCCATAAGGAAAAGTTCGTCCGAGCAACGTGATACTAAAACCATTAAGGAGCAAAATGGTCCAAAACCTTCTGAAGATCAAAGCGCTGGTTTCCGCTGTGAACCGTGTGACAAGTCGTTTAGAAAGTTACACCATCTCGTTGAACACAGAGAGACTCATGATGGTATTAACCGACAAAAGGCCGATACTGATGCCGTAAAGCCGACGCCAACTCACCAGTGTGACATGTGCGATAAATCATTCAAAAAACTTCAACTGCTTAATGAGCATAAAGATCAACACTTAGAAACTTGCTCTGAAAAGTCTGACGATAAAAGTGTCAAAAGTTCATTGTCTACAAAAGACATTATACACGAATGTTCTCTGTGCTATATGGTCTTTCCAAATGAGCATTCTTTAAACAAACACACTGTGATTTGTCTTAGGAAGAAGAAGCAATCCGCTGCGAAAGCAAAACAAGCCGCGGAGAAAAAAGAATTAGAAAAAGAAAATGCAGACTCTGATAGTAAAAAAAGTGAAGAGTTAGATTCAAACGAAAATGACGATTCTCTAATAATTATTGAAGACTGCTCAAACCCTGAGATTATTAATAGCGATGACCTGAAATCAGAGGATAAAAAACCAGTGTGATTCAAAATCAGAATCTTACTTGCAAAGTCCCGAAAACATAGCAAAGGAAATTAAAGAAGAGCGTTCACCTTCACCTGTTAAA
The DNA here is from genome assembly GCA_029286875.1 of Lamproptera curius. Lineage (NCBI taxonomy): Eukaryota > Metazoa > Arthropoda > Insecta > Lepidoptera > Papilionidae > Lamproptera > Lamproptera curius. The sequence continues at coordinate 369,805 of JAGSMT010000101.1, read as the reverse complement.
CTTGAGCCTGTGAAAAAATCAAGCGAACTCAAAGTAAAAGAGCTTGTTAAAACTGCATCTGTATCGGCCACTAGCAAAGATTCTAATCCAGCATCTCAAATACAAACGAAAACTAAACAAACTGACAGTGTTGTAACAAAAGTACAACATACACCAGCAGTCAAGAAAAAGATTCCAGTTAAAGAGAAAGTAGGAGCGACAGTGGCGAAGCGACAGAAAACAGTCAATGTGCCACTGCCTGTTTTAGATGATGTAAAACCTTCCATAGAATCAAGTGACGAGGACGAAGTTAGATACATGCTGAACCCCGATTTCAAAGAGGAGGAAACGTCAGAAAGCAAAAGTTTCATGAAGGTGAAGGCTAAAAAGCGGAACTCTCTACAGATCGAGCGACCTAGTTCCAGAGACTTGATAAAAAGACGAATCTCACTTCAGCATCCGCCGAAGATTTCACGTTTGAAGGCAAAGTCGGAGCAGAAATCAAACGTAGCTACAACTTCCGTTGCAAAAACTACGGTAGTCAAAGCCGAGACAGAAACGGTATGTGACGATCCGGCACCCTCCACTGATTCAGATGACAGCGACGTTAAATATTCATTCCCCGTAACTGTAAAAGAAGATTGCAATGAGCCAAATGAAACCGTAACGACACCGCGACAGAGAAAATCGCTAGGAACAAAAAGGAAATCCCTTACCGGAGTTGCGAAGAGGAAGTCGTTGGGAAAAGTCATTAACTTCAAGCACAAAGCGATGGCGCCGCCCGTCAAAGCAATTAAAAAACGTAAGTGTTCTTTTATTCTGTCTCTCACTTCTAAACATTTTTTATTAATTTTTAAGTCATATTCAGTAAGCTTATAGAATGATATAATTGGAGGTTTATCTTTGCTGAAGAAAATAATGTTTTTTTATGAAAATTATAACTTTAAAAATAATAGCAACTTAAGGGTTTCTTTTCTATGTAAACGCCAAACGGGCTTACCAAAGTTAACATTACTAAGTAAACATTATTGTATCTCTCATTTATCCAGTAATTGGCTCCAGAATTACTATTTTAATTTAACAGTTATAAAAGTGAGAAAATATTCCTATATTTTAAATGGGAAAAAGGGACTACATTCTGTGTCTTAGGGAGGCAAGTGGACATGAGGCGTTTTATGATAAGCAGAACGTTTACTCAAACGTGACCTGCTTGTCTCTTATGAAATATGATGTTGTAATACGAGATAATGAGTTGACATGGATTTATAACGTTGGTCAGGCACAAGCGAAGCGGAGCATAGGTGCGACTGCGGCAAACTGTTTAGCAGCGCTGCTTTACTGTCGCGCCACACCACGCTGGACCACACGCCGCCGAGGATCAGGAGACGGCGGTCCCCCGAGCCGGTTAAGCCCAAGGCCGATAAACCCCGACCCTCGCAGGTCTCGGAGGCCAAGGCCGGCGTTGCGACGCGCAAGTCGAGCAACGACGCCAAACCCGCGCCCAAGGGACGCCGCTCCACCCAAAAGGCCCCCGTGCCCGAAAAGATTCGGAAACTCGACAAATCCAGGCACTGAGCTAGGTTATGTTAGATTAGTGGTAGCCGAATCGCTAGTTGTCTAGGGAAACACGCACGCACCGACGGACCATTGTACCAAATTTTTATACGGACGCGGCGAACTTACGCGTTCCGCGCACGGTCATGTCTATCTATATATGTAAATTTGCGAAGAGAAGTTATACATAATTATATTTTGTCAATTTGTTTTTAGATTGTAAGCTAACGATGTATGAGAGTTGATATTTATATTGTTGTTTTTTAAGGTTTTTTTTATTTCGCGTCGGTTCAAATACATAGGTGCAGTGCAATCAAACAGTAAAACTGCTCATTTACGTTTGGGGCTGTCCACATTGAGAAATTATGTATACTCGTTCCGCGTTTCGATTCGAAGAGCTTTAAAAAATCGTTAAACGAGACCCGTTTCAATCAAATTGATAACCGTCTCAGACATCCATTTGATCTTTGTGAAATTGTTGATCCCTTTATTGTGGAAGTGAACGGTCGAAATATTTAATGTGTTTAGCGTTTAAGTATTAAAATAATGCAACTATAATTAAGTGGTGAAAACGGGGGTTTTTTGATGGAGAATATATAGTTTTGATACTTGAATTGTAACTTGGAATGTGATAAATAAATGAATTCACATAAGTTTACACAATTAAAGTTTAGAGACAAATGTATCGGAATTAAAGTGAAATATTTGGACAGCTCATAGACAATGCCGGCATGCGACTAGTTTTTTCATGTCGGCGCGAACAAGCCAAAACGTTAAGTTGTAGTTATAAATAGTCAGAAACGGTTCACAGATTATAAAAACAAGTTACATATCTTTGACTCTTTTTGAGATGTAAAATGTTATATTACACGATAAGATATAAAATTCATGAGCTTATAGAGGACATTACTTCAATTATCGATCGTTTGTTCGTGAATTGTAATTTGCCGTAGATGACTAGAGCTTCCGTTTTTATTGGTTTATGATTTAATTTTATGCTTATTTAGTGTACGATCGACCATTATGAGTAAACGTTAGAGTAAACTTTTAATAATCGGTTTTTTTTTTCCGATCAATGTATTGTTTAGCATAATAAGCGTGGTCGTTGCCCCCTCCCGCAGATTTAGATGGATTTTATTATATTCGAAGGTATCGATGAACCAAACGTAACCTTACAATTTCGGCGGACGAATTTCGTGTTTTGCAGTTTGCAATACCAAGTACTGTAATCTCATATAGTATCAAATAGCAATGGTGCATTAGCTCGACCAATATAATTTTTCAATTTTTAGATGAACTAGGACCAAAATGTATCTAATTCTGTTTCTAATGGTAATTAATATAAAGTTGTTTTTAATTTTAATTAATGTTTATTCTGCTCTCGTGACTAACATCAATGTTATGTAATGAAATTTATGAAGAGTAGTATATTGGTCTCGTGAGATTTATGTTCTAGGAGCATTTAACATAAAAAATTTTATATATGTAGATGATATCATTATTTTTCATATGATGATGCAATTTTGATTAATGGGTTATAAATAAATTGTCTAAAAAAAAATTATGAAGTTTTCTTAAAACATTCACGATGTGCGCACAACAGACGGGCTTCAGCTGTGGCCTTGCGGCTTGTCATATCGCAATAAATCACCATTTAAAACGATCTGCGTATCCAGAATTGTCGGGGAAGGACGCAGTAACGAGTGAATTATGCATTTATATTGATACGATCGACGTATCTGACCTTCCTGCTATTTGCGTATCAACAGGCATATTTTGTTCTGCAAAACAAGAATATTACTCCTCCCGTGGCATCAATAATGTGTTATCAGTTGCGATTTGTCAGACTCGGTAAAGGACATTTTATTGTTTATTATTAAAATTTCACTAACTTGCATGCACAAAAGCTGTTTAAAGCCTCAGGTATTATTTAATAGAACACTTTAAGGTTGGTACGAAATGATAAAGACACAAGGGAAATAACAAGTCAGTCAGGGGACACACAAAAATCTTGCTTTAACATATTTTTAACACATTACTATATTGTATAATGTTACATATAATTTATATTTGCGTAAATGTATTTAATTCTGCAAATATTATATTGATCTGCGGACGCCTTTTTTAAAGATGTTTTCGAAGCTTCTACAAATGTTTAACTCTCGCTCCGGACTTCCAATTTTAGCTCGTTGTAAAACGAACAAAAGTTGTACACAAAGGTAAAAATTTTAAATTGGAGGAGGTAGGTCCCCTTTACTAAGGCCGTCTGGGGTGGTACCTATTTCTACCGCAAAGCAGTCGTGTATAAATGACAACAGTGTTCTGGTTTAAAGGGCACGAAGCCAGCGTATTGACTGAGTAAACGAGACGTAACATCCTAAGTCTCGCGGCAGGCAGCACGTAGACGATACCCCTATTATTGCCGGTGTCAATGGGCGTTGATGACCACTTTTCTATCAATTGGCTCGACTACCCTCGTCTGCCTTCGTATGCAAAAAAAAGTTAAGAGTCCTTAACAATTGGCGTTCATAAACAGGAAACCGTCGAAGTTGAAACCGAAATATTTAAAAATGAAACTAATTCAGTTTTTAAAAGTTAAATACGTTATTTTGCATTCATATCAAAGTTACGTCACTATAGTTTATAGGAAGAAAATTAAGGTCTCTACAAGCTTAATATTTGCTTGAAGATATTAATGATGAAGAGGAAAAGTGTTTATTGTAACGATATAAATCTTAGGACACTTGTGTTTTCTAGCTATCGCTGTTGAACTGGTTTCACAACTTGGCGTCTAATCTAAAATTAACGTTAAATTATTTGTATCCATTCAAATATAAATCAACACCATCACCCTGTTTGTCCACTGCTGGGCATAGGTCTACCCTAATACACGCCTTCTTTATAAGGAACTTTTAGGACCGTTCCCACCACGCTGGTCCAATACGGGTTGGTGGGTGGACCGACTTTTTACATGCCCATCTGACGCATGAATCTTCTTACTTTACCGACAATTGGGTGATTGACCCAAACTGTCCTAACTAACTAGAAAACAAAAATAACACAAAGTTTTTTTCCCGCGAGACTCGAGCTTCGACCTCCGGTTTATACAAAGCAAGGTCCAATACCGCTAGACCACGGCGGAGTCGGGTAATGTAAATACAAATGTCAATACTTTTTAAATATGTTTGCACTTGCCAAGAAGATAAAACTGTTTAAACATATGTTTATTGAAGCCTATATTAGGAACACTAATACAGCATAAAAGCAGAGGTGTAACTACAAAAAGACATGAATGTAACTCTTGAATCGTGAAACACAAAAATGAAAAATAAATGGAACTTCACAAATTGAGGGTAGCAATTGAATAAATTGGTAAATTGTTAATATAAACAGCACTTGCACTTGTACTTCCCGCCGAATCGCGTTGTAACCAATTTAATCGCCTTTTCGCGACTCGTAGTTTATCGAAATTTAGTGCGTGATTTATTATCTACTCTGAGAATATAAAAATTGCCAAATCGACACTAAAAAGCCAATGACCCGCCGTAGATCCGTTGACCTTCCAAAAAACGTGATGTTTCGACCGATTACTGTAATCTAGCGATGTCATGATAAAAAATGATTATGTGTTTTCGATTTACCCCCCTTTTTGTATCTTTAAATGATTCTAGCAAAACCAGTTGTTTAGAAAATGTATTAGTACTTTTAGGTTCGTCCAACCTCTTTATATTGTTAATAAAAAACAGGTTTGTTATTGATTAAATTTTTAAGTTATGATGTCGACACAAACTAATACTATATCTCTTTACAACAAAGCATTAGTGAAAAATAATATAGTTATGATTCTTGCCGTATTTGCTACGAAATTCATGTTAACATAATTGTCGCAGAGTTGATTATTTATTAATGTATTTCTTCTGGTCAATTTCGACTACGGCGGTGAACAATATAAGAGATCAGCGATCTGAGCAGGAGATATTATTGTGCTAGTACAGTTACTCAAACAAGCACAAAGGCGCAGCTATTCCTTTACTCTTAAGCCTAATAGTATGGGCTTCCCCTTTGGGGACCGGCTGGTCATGGGTTCGAATCCAGCGGGGACTCAACAATTTTTCAATATTTTTCCTAATCGGTAAGATTAATGTGGGCTGATCAGCCTACATTGCCCTAACCAACTAATTTAGCCACTAAGGCGAAAGCGTTTGTTAAATAAGATAATCCATGCATCGGATGGGAATTTAAAAAGCGTCCTGCGCTCTCTCTCACCGGTATTGTGATAAATCATAGGTAAGTAGCATGAATCAAATTACCTATCGCCGTAGCATATAGTATGCTCGTCCTTACATTGTGTATACCTTATTAAAATCCAGTAATCATCAGAATACTTTTAAACAGAGCGTCCGCTACCTAATTTCCACAACCCATAATTATTTTAAATAAAGAAAATTATGGATATTTAAATATTATTCTGTCACAATTCTTTAGGTACTAAAATCAATTTTAGTACTAAAATCCTAAAGACGATTATATGTACATAATCACTGTAGATTTAAGTCAGACAAAGCATTAAGAACCTATGAGTTGGAGAAGTAGATAGCGTGCATCGTACATATCGTCTGTGTTTCAATACCTATGTGATGTCAGCAACAAAAATCTTCGCTCCACGCATAATCGTCTCCTTTAATGCCCTATTCATCGTTCTGACTTCACTTACTCCATTTTTATACAATTTTACAGAACGCGAGCTCTCGAAATTAGGATGGCTAAAAATAAAGTAATATTATGTACATAAATATATCTATTTATACATATACTTGTTTATAAAATATTTATGTACGTATTTCAGTAAGATTATATATATATTTATATAAATCTATTTTGTTACTGTATATTTGCTAAATATATTAAGTTCTATGTTTTTTTTTATCCTACTTATCAGTGCATCTCTCAACTTTTATCTCCTGCACTCCTCAAGGTTGACTGGTAGAGAATGCCCTTGGGATTAAGTCCGCCTTTGTACTATTTGTGCAAGAAGTTTAAATAAATAATAAATAAATAGTGGACGTAATTAAGCACTTATGTTAATGGTATTATAGCCTTTCAATTTGGTATTAAAAAGCATCAGATCTCTTACAACAACCACATTTTTATGATTATATTTACTAAAATTTCTATAACCTAGGAAGGTTTAATCGGTTTAAAAATCCATACACATAGATTAAATAGTTCAGTGTATTAACCACAGTATGCAGTAAGTATTACACACAAATCCTTAAAAAAGTAACACAAAACATATACATGTATCCTATCTAGCTTATTCAAATAAGTTACATATAGTCCTTAAATTAAACAGGAAGAAAATTACATTAGCACAAAATTAAATAAATATAACATTACATTTATAGTCTCTGCAATAGTTACTTTTAAAATTTAACCTCTTTCACATATGATGTCCACAATGCTGGGCTCCATAAGTTGTGGGTCTACGCATCTTAACTGTGCTGAAGATAGGGCATCTTCCAATAAAGCATTCAGAAGCCTCTCATCGTTGCCCATGCATGATAGCCTTTGCTGCAAAAAGTGGACATCAACTTGTAATTGCTGCAGACCATGCCTGCTGAATGTGCGTAGCCTGACACACTCTACTAGAGCTTTGAGTGCCACTTTCAAGGCTCCATTGGACAGTGCACCTCTGTCTGCTCCAGCTGGACTGAACACTTCAATCCGTTCAGAAAATATTCTGTTTATAGGCGAGAATGAAGACGGTGCCCTTGACCAAATCGTGCGTCTACTTGAGTCGCTAGATGGCTTGAGGCTACTTGGGAACAATTGGGATGCTGCACTGTCAGCGCTTGCTAAAGTTTCAACAACTCTCCGGCATACTGCTCTTGGGCCTCTAGGCTCAGGGGCTCTCAGCCAATCCCTTGCGAGAACTGACACCCTTAACATCTGTGCAGCCGTCTGCCCGATGAAGACCACCTCCGAATCCAAAGCTGTTTGCGCTGCAGTGGATAAATTTACCATCACATTATTGGAATCCTTATTCTCAATTGATAAACCAGGGGCAGCTTCCTCAAGAAGTTTTAGCAGGTGATTGTGGAGTGTACTAACACCATTTTCTTGAAGCTCCAAACATAACTTAGCTAATATCAGAAGTAACTCAAATGGAATGTTGTTGGATGTCTTTAAACATGCCAATTTCTTAACCATATCTGAGAGATTAATCAGTGTCTCCGATATAACTGTCCAGCAACTATCAGCCACAGCCTTTGCACACCAAGGCTTGAGGCCAAATGAAAGATTGTTTTGTAAGAAGGCCATAAGATCTAAAAGAGATGCTTGAATTTTTTGCATTAAATAGACTTGTAAAGAGTTCAGAATATCCTTGAGATCTACTGTCTCTGTGCCCTTACTGGCTAGATTTTGTCTTACCCTCATTAAGCTGTCTTTAAACTGACTCTGAATATATTGATACTGAATAGTAGCCTTATGGTTAATACATTGTATTACTACATCCAAAGCTTTCTGTGATACTGTATCACTTGAAATTATCTCTGACATTGCCTGTAGCTTGCGGAAGAACTTATCAAGGCCTCTTACCAATATTTCTGTCCCAATATTCTCGGGCCTCTTCACCACCTCTTCAAATAGATGAAATACTTGTGACATTATCTTTTCAGCAAACTCTGGGAGATTTGCACTCTCTTTTTCTTGGAACATTTCATGATAGCAAGAAATACAATGCCTAAATCAGCTAACAAGGTATCATTACATTTTTCGACCCATTCAAGTATATCGGTTCTGTCTACTATAGCACTTAAAGCTTGAAGATGCTGGTCCAATCTACTTTCAGCACAGCTCAGAAATATGTCTTGTAAAGAAGAATCAGTTTCCTGCAACTGTCTTAGAAGGCCAACACTCTCAACTAGCTCTACCGCAGTTGTTTCTGGATCGAGTAGTCTATCTTGCAAAGTTTTCTTTAAGCTGAAAATGATTTCTGAACATTCAGATTGAATGCTCTGAAAAGATGGCTGGTTACCATATTTCTGTAACACCCGTTGAGCATGTGCATAATCGTGTACTGCATCAGCATATCTGTTCTCCACTATAGCTTTGTTTAGCTGAGTTGGCAACAAAAACAGAAACTGTAGTTTATCAAGCAGTTGCCGTGTAGAGCACAGCCGATTAACGTTAGTTCCACTTTCTTTTAAAGAATCTGATATCTGCGAACTGAACGTGGTGATCTTATTGATATTTTCACTGAGCTTATTCATTTCTTCTTGCATTATTTGAAAATCAGATCGCATTTTCCTCACTGTCTCTGTGGCCGATATGAACTTATTATAGTTTTCATAAACTAATGTCTGCATTTCCGATTGTAGAAATTGACTTTGTTTTACAATTTCAGCTTCTTTATCCATCACTTGCTTCAGCGTAGCAAGTTTTAATATACATTCTAGATACATTTCCGAATTGAAGTTACTACCATCTATGTCAAGCGGATTTTCTCCATTTTCCTTATTTGCTTCTGCCATTTTATTAATTAACATATATAAATATATGTATTTTTAATATAATTCTTATATTAATAGTGAATATTTATATGTTACAATCCAATTTAATTATTTGTGTGAGTTTTGTGTAATAATGACATCTTGACATTGACAGTTAGACAGATGTTTAGAAACAAGATTATCATGCCTTTAATTTTTTCAAGTTATTATAATTTTCTAGACACAATATTATGAAGTAATATACGTATGTTCCATAAACATTTTAATTTAAAAGCTCTTTTTATAACTCTACAGTATTAAATTTATTTTATCCAATGTCATCGTACCCTTCCTGTAGAATGATTTAAAGGAATACCTATAATATTTTTTCGAAATTTTTTACCTCCGTTTTTATACACCTATGATTAGGACATATATGCTCCTCAATGTTTTTAGCTAAACTGCACATTTTGTATGCTAGAGTAGCTTAGATGGTTTATATTTTGCTTGTACAAATCTTATAATCCCCTTCATGATATTATCCAATAATAAAATTCTCAGACCTATCAAAATTCCTTTCCTTTTATCAATTAATGAGCCATACTTTATTAAAATTCTGTATAAATCTATAGATGCAATTAATATAAAAGTTTAAATTCCTGTGCTTATAAATTGTATCAATGTTTGCTCTGTCTTAATTGTTTAATAAGTTGTATTAGTTATAACTTATTGTTTCGAGTTGGACCCAGGTATCTCAACCAATTAAGTGTTAATTTTATCGTATAGTACCCTTTACTGATCAGTTTCAACCAAATACTTTGTGTGTCTCTCAACCATGTCATTGGCAGAACCACTGAGTCACTCTTGGTGGAGCCATAATAAGTAAATGAAGAATAGAACCTTTTTTCTAAATACATAGTATGTAGAATGGTTTAAAAGTGACTGCTTATCCTTTTTTACTATTTGTTACCCAGTCTGCCTAGATGATCCACCAAATGAGCCCTTTAATTAGTATTTTGATAGTTTAATGAATAATGAAGAACCCAATCATCAAGTCATCAAATTCCTATTTTTTTAAAGAAATAGCAAAAACTCATACATAAACTAATTAAAGTTAATTAGTAAATGAGTCGAAGGCACTTAGCACTATGTATTTTACAAATATAAAAAAAAAAACAAATGAGCTTGGCAAAAATTTATATTTATATATTTTTTTGTTCATAACATTTATCACATATACATTATGCAGCTCAAATAAAAAGCAGAAAATATATTATATGGGTACTATTAAAAAAAGAATAAAGATTTGTACATTCTCAAAAATATCAACATATTCACTTAAACATAATATATAATCTATATGTGCTGTATTGGTTTACGTTAGCTATAGGAAGTAAGAAAAAATCGGTACCAAAAATAATCACTAACATCGCTATATAATACATATCATATGCAACCTAAATGAGAGAGCGAGCATACGTATTTTATGCTTAAAGAAAATACACTATATATTAGCCAATTTAGAGATGGAATTTTCGTAAACAAATTCTAATGTGAAGCCCAATTGGCGCTAAAAAACGAGCCTGTCAATGACAGGCTGTCATTGGTTAAACATCGCGTGAGATTAAACATGGCCGCGGTTCACCAATGAGCACGCGTTTTCTCCCACCAATAGTATTTGACATTAAATTTCATCATCATCAGCCTGTTTGTACACTGCTGGACATAAGCCTCCTCTAATGCACGCCTCCTCCATTAAGGGGTTTATGGACCGTATCCCACCACGCTGGTCCAATGCTAGTTGGTAGATGGACCGACTTTTTCCATGCCCATCCGACGCATGGATCATCTTACTTTTCAGACAATTGGGTGATCGGCCCAAATTACCCTAACCAACTAGGAAACAACAATGAAAATTTGTTGAGTCCCCGCAAGATTCAGAAGCACATGCCCTTACCACTAGGCTACTAAGGCAGTCAGCAGACATTTAATTTGTTTACAAAATTATTCCTTCTAAATTGGCAATTGAAAACTTAACATGCATTCCAATGTTACATCACCATTTCCAATATACAAGCACTACAATACATCTGTTAAGTTCACAGCACTCAATGGTAATAACTGAACAGCATCAGTTTCCTCCGCAGTCACTCTGTCCTGAGCCTAAGTGGGTCCAGGAATGGGAGGTCGGTCGGGTTCTGGACCTCCACCTGGTGGAAGACCTTGAGGGGCACCTCCTTGGCCTTCTGCCTGATCTGCCTCATCTGCCTCGGCCTGCTCTGGATTCGAACCGGCACTATCTGGTGCTGCCCGAGACCCACTTCGGGCGCTTGGTTTTCAGCCGCCTCCAGCGCTGTTTCCACGTCGATCAGCGCGTGGTTACGGCATTGGAGTAACGCTGCTAGCTGTTCAATACATTTTATATTATTTAATACATTCCTAACATGGCAATTACTTTTTTATGATCTATATGGATGGTGCATAGTCTATGGTCACTCAAGATTAAACAATTACAACGTTGATATTTTTTATCATGTCGTATAACGATAAAAACGTTTTCGAATCAGAATTAGCATATTGAAAGAGTCTTACACAGATTAGAAGTTGGAAACAGCTAAACTGAACGAACAATTTCCGAATATGAACTAGTCTGCCTGGAGTTGTATTAGCAGTATCTGCCTGACAAGGAATAGGAATATACATCTGAAGGTATACTATCTGATTGAAAAGGAATAAATTAATCAGACTTGATACCTCTAAATTTGTACCTGCAGTATCTGTCTGACAAAGGATTGCTGAATCTATATAAGTATCTGAAGATGTAAGATCTGTTTGACATGGAATAGTTACGTCTTATGTAAGTAACTGTAGGTGTACTTGTAATATCTGCCTGCAAAAGGGATCGCTTTATCTCTATAACTGTCTAAAGACGTAATGTCTAATTGACAAGGGATCTCTGAATGTTTTTAAGTATCTAAAAGCAAAAGTATAGTTAATAAGGAATTGTAATCTATAGATGTATTTTGAGTTAACACAGACCGTGAATAACAGCCAACTGGCCATTAAAAATAAGAAAAAAAAGGTCCACGTTGCCGTCATCCTGGACAGTCGACGCGGCGCCGTCGAAGGGTGCAGACGTGCGCGGTCAAGCGGTCGCCGCAGGTAAAGCTAGAAAAAGAGAAGATTAATCATAATAGATATATCCAGAATAATACCTGCAGTATCTGCCTTAACGGTTGATGTGCGGCGGGCGGCGCGTGCGGCAGCGCGGCGGCGAGCGCGGCGGCGGCGGCCGGCAGCCTCTGGCGCACGAGCGCCAGCGCGGCCAAGGAGCGCGCCACGTCGCCGCCCTCCGCCACGCCCTCCGAGCCCTCCGAGCCGGAGCCGCCGGAGCCCCGTTGCTCCAGCTGCTCGCGATCCCACGTCGCTCTGGACATACCATCATCATCAGCCTATGTCAGTCCACAGCTGGACATCGGATGGTTTTTGGACCGTATCCAACCACGCTGATCCAATACGGGATGGTGGGTGGACCGATTTTTGACATGCCCATCATACTTTTCGGAGAATTGGGTGATCGGCCCGAAATATCCTAACCAACCAGAAAACGATGCTAACACAAAGTTGTTTACCCGCAAGATTCAAACTTGCAACCTCCGGTTTATAAAGCAAGGGCCAATACCTCTAGACTACGGAGGCGGTGTCTGGACATATAGTGATGTCTTATTCAACTGATAGATACGTCTTTCGATTCACCATCGCTCAGTGTTCCCTTTTTTTGGTAATAAAACGACCCTAAACGGATATAGGAACGCTTTGTCCTGTCTCTGTTAATAACAAATATAATGCTCTGTGTTCTAACAACAAATTCATCCTTAAGCCTTTATAGGAATGCTGCGAAGATACTGTGTGGATACAGTGCTCCGGTCGGCTAGTGAATCGTTACTTCATCTCGGAAAACACGTCGTTTGTTAATAGATAATATCTATTTCAGTCAAACTTACTGGCGATGACTATTGAATAAAAAAAAGAGAAGGCATTGAATAAAAAAAAAAGGCAAGTTAAACAGACTATTCGAGTACGCGTCGTCGCATATTTATTTAAATAAATTACTACCTATCTTCATTATTATTATCTGCGCGTTATACGTTATCCATCCATGTATAGACAAGACAACCATAGTCTTAGATTTGTCAACCGGGGTAGCAGTAACATTACTGATGGCAATGATTAAACGAGTAGAAAAGATAACTTGATGACTCGGGCGCGGGCAACTAACTTTTGTGACTAGTAATTTTACATTTTTGTTATCAAATTTAATAATGATTAAATAGCCAATATGTCCTTTGGTACTTTCTTCATCTAATTTAATAAGCTTCTGATCATTAACAATTGTGTATAAATGGATGGACAACCCACCCATTCCCGTGGTTATGTATGGGCTGAAAGGCCACGTAACTCCACGCGCACCTCTCTTGACTACATTCGACAAATTCTTTATTCTACGTCCTTGTCCCGATGGTGGATGGACAGTAATTGTTACAGTCCTTCATTCCTCACTCTCTTGTTCCGATTAGACGGATATCAAACTCAACGACGAGTTCTATACGCATGTTTTTAACTGCTCATGCCGTCGAACTACTTAAAATTAAATTATTAGTTGTGGCTTAGTTGGTGGTTGTGGGTCAGTGGATTCATCGTCATCATCATCAGCTTATGTTAGTCTATTGCTGGATATGGCCTCCCCAAATGCATGCCTTCTCCATTAGGGGGTTTTCATACCGTATCCCACCACGCTGATCCAATGCGGTTTGGTGGGTGGACCGACTTTTTACATGCCCACTAAACGCATGGATCATCGTCCGGTACATAACCGGGTAACCGGCCCAAATTGACGTAATCAACCAAAACACAACGATAATACAAAGTTGCTTCTCCGGGGGTTTAGGACCCACGACCTCCGGTTTATAAAGCAAGGGCCAATACCGCTAGACCATGGAGGCGGCCATTAAATAAGTTCGTATCTTCAACAAAAAAAACACAGGCAACATACAACAGCCACGACAATCAATAAGAAAAGTAAAAAGACTCACATCGGCGTGGTCGCCTCCGGCGTGGAGGGTCGCCGCGGCGCCGGCGGCGGAGGCGGACGCGCGCAGTCCAGCGGCCGCCGCAGGTGCAGGGCGAGCGCGCACACGTAGCCCACGGGCACCGGCGACGGACGCATCAAGGCCGACAGGGCCGCGCCGCAATCCGCTTCCACCACTGAATATTGAGCCATTGCATAACTTTTATCGCGGCTTTTAAACGCGGCGACGGAATCAAAAAATTCCGTAACGAAACCTAACATTCGGATTTTGTCGGAATACGATGACGCCTGAACTGTCAATGAATGACCAATCCATTAAAATAACGGTTTTAAATACCAATAACACCTGATATTAAGTTCCAGGAGGAAAACATACAGCAAACTACTGTCATCAGATTTTGTAGTTGAAGTTTTGAGCTGTTGCATAGCTTTTATAGCGGGCGTTGAGCACGGCTAAAGCTATTTGTGAGAACACGATTAATATTTTCCCAAAAATTACAAAGGACACTCTCGCACGTATCAAGACAAGCTATTTGTAAATCGGACCAATACGTAAGTAATATATAATTATATAATAGTATATTATATTATTACACAATGCTTACATATAGTATTTGATTAAGACGATATCAAGTCTCAAACTTTTGTATGTTTCTTGTTTCAGTTATAGTTTTAATGATAAAAATTCCTGAATACGTTAAAAGTAGAGTGAATACCTAGTGCATCTTGGGATTAAAATGTGCTATTCAATAGGTCACCGAGTGCAACACGTTTTTTTTATTATTATTGTGAATTATACTTTTAATACAAGGCGTGAAAAAAGATCTTAATCGAGACTATTAAAATATTTCTTGGTTTTTTCATAAAGTGTGGATACTTTATGAAAAACCAAAGTATACGTACTGTTTTATTTCTAAATTTCTTAATAACACTTGAAGTGTATCCTATTTTATTTGTACTACTACAAATCGTACCAAGTACCAAGTAAAAACCGACCGTTAAGCTTGAATCGACTAACATAGACTAAATTTATTTAAAAAACATGAAACGTTTCTATTATTGATATCGTATGACCAGAACCATCCATCTTCGCTTGATAAAATAATAACAGATCGTCTTACGCAAGCCCTTCATCGCGATCAGCATCGCCACGACAATATAGTGGAGGTTTGGCATCATGGGTCCATCGGCGAATATAAAACCCCATAGCTTGGGTATCTCAGGCCGCGGGAACTCCCTTCCGAACAACAATCGGAGCCAACGACTGGAACAAAAACAAAAAAAGAGTTTCGTTTATGAAATTTAAGTTACTAAAGAATTCTTATTAGAATAAGATATATTTTATTACGGTGTAAAGGCGGTAGAATTCTTTTTTACAATGGGTACTACCACCACCGCGGTGCCTATTTCAGCCGCAAATAGGTGGTGTGTAAACACTACTGTTTTCCGGTTTAAAGGGCACAATTAACATCGTAATATCTGCGTAAAAGAGCCTGAACATCTCATACCTCAGTGCATTGAGCGGATTAGTGGTCTCCTATATTGCTTTTCTTGTGGTCATTAAGTATCACTCATCATCAGGTAAAAAATCTGCTCATTACTCTTACTAATTAACATTAAATTTCACTGATAAAGACATACGATTTTTTATTTTATAGCATATTTATCATTAAGTTACTAATCACTAATTCTGCAGGAGAATATACTATACCCTTGCGAAAATAACAAGGAATTAAGGTAAACAAAAGTCTAAATATAAACTCTATCGATGCTCAATAGTAGGGCGATGTGATTGGTCGAACATCACGTGGTGACTAAATATTACGGCAGTCCACCAATGGGGAAGCGTTCACTGTCAATACTAATGGTGTTGGAATTGTGACTATGTGGAGATTTAATTCTAGATGAGCCTAAATATACTAAACTATAGAGTTTGACGTTCGTTCACATATATATCCTAGCTTGATAGTCATAAAGGCGTGAATAGTTTTTCTGATACAACCAATTCCAAACATAAGCTCCATGGATATGCTTAGATCGACCAAATGGCTGCACTTAGCTCGTATGTCCATAATGTTGACCAGCAAATCTTGCTACCGTTTCCATTACAAATCCTGTCCAACCACCACTCATTCTGGCTCTGCAATCCG
Source organism: Lamproptera curius (assembly GCA_029286875.1). Lineage (NCBI taxonomy): Eukaryota > Metazoa > Arthropoda > Insecta > Lepidoptera > Papilionidae > Lamproptera > Lamproptera curius. The sequence goes on along the minus strand of JAGSMT010000101.1, from coordinate 353,540 downwards.
ACACTGGCGGTTTCATTGTTACAAACATACGGAGACATATTCCGTTTTAATCAACACAAAGAGAGCGATCATTCCAATTCCATAATTGGATTCCAAATGAAACTAACACGCAGTTTAAATTAACCAAATAACCAACATATGATTTTACACGTAGAGCGAATGTAGATATACAATTGTGATTGTTATTTATGATGTCTTAGTAACCTTAGTAGCGATTAACCGAAACGGAACTTAAAATATTTAAAGAGTTTAAGTGTTTTTGAGAAAATAAAACTTTGCCAATAAACTTCAATCTCCTCGGCCAGTAGTAAGTCGGAAGAAACCGTAGTATGTGTTGAATCCTTGGACTACAAATTTTCATTTTTATCAGTTGGTTGCAATTTGTGTGACATCCGTTGTCTGGCAAGATGAACCACACTCCGGATGAGCATGAAATCGTCCACCACGTCCCATTGACCAGCGTGGTGATCGGTCCAAAATCTAATGAGAAGGCAGGGGAGGCCTATGTCCAGTAGTGGACAAACACAGGCTAATGATGATGATTGCCCAAAAGTGCGCCGTCAACAATGCAATGTACTCACGTGCAGTGTCCTCGAGGTGGGCAATCGGCCGGAAGAAGTGGGAACGACATCTCCTGTCGAGTAAAATTTCTCCAAGCCTTTCATGACAGCACTAAACAACATGCTGAAAATAAGCGTCAGTTTTGCAATTTGCAATTTTTTTTCTAAATTTCATCATTACTAATAAACGGGTGAGAAATGTATTTTATGTGTATGTTTGTAGTGAATAGAGTCTACGAAGTCGATTAACAAAATTTTTTGCCCATTTAAAAGCTACATTTGCCTTTTTAACACACGAAAATCCATTAAGAAAATTTAAAATTTACACGATCATAGCCGTGGAGGGACGGCTTGTTAGCTATGTTATAACTGCCTTCGTAGTCTAACGGTAAGGGCGTGCGCTTTAGAAATCGGAGATCATGGGTTCCAATCCTGCGGGGACCACACGACATTTCATTGTTATTACCTGATGCTGGACTGATCACCCGGTTGTAAAGTAACATGATCCATGCGTAGGATAGGCAAGAAAATAGCCGGTCCTGCGCCTGATCTCTTTCCGGTCGTGACGGTTATCCGTCCTATCGGGCTATCAGAGTGAAGGAAGAGCTAACACGGGTGCGCTCCCCTGTGTTAGCGCGTACACTTGTGCACTATAACATCTCCTGCGCAATTGACTGATCTATAATATATATAGGCTGCCGTAGTCGGCATAGGAGGAGGATATGGTTACTCAGTACCAACAATTAAATAGTGGTTTCATATACAAAACAAGATCTCGCTATGTTCAGACGGCCTTAATTGTTGAAACTGAATTTTGTTTTGGGTCAAGCCAATCCTTAACCTAATGGTTAGCAATCTTGTTATTAAGACATATTTGCACGACACCACAAGTCTGCTATCCTGAGACATGGAACTAATACTAACTGTGGTGCCCTTAAAACCGAAACACTGTACGTACTGTGTATGATGCAGAAATAGTTACTACGGCAAAATTGCGCAAGGCAGTTTATATAACTTTTTATAGAGAAAAAAATCTGTTTAAAAATACGTATATTGTTGGAATAATTAGCTTAAGTATGGACAAATAAATTAATAAAGCAAAAAAATATATACTCACTGGCTGTCGTGTTCTAAGTATTCCCTATCTAAATAATATTTGAGCGTATCACTGGAAAAAGAACAACACCATTAGTACAAATAATCAACGGTGATATTAACAATCAATAAAAATTAGTTCTGAAATCGTATCACTGGACAAAGTTAACGTAACAACGTCTTATGGTAAATGATTAATTAATATTCATGAAGAGTATAGAAGATCAACTATAATTGTCTCTGTCTCTTCATAAGCAGCCCAAATGCGATCGGGAAAGAACGTGCACTCATTTGTCTGTAGAGTTGCTCAATGAAATCATCGTTAGTAGGGCAGACAAGGATCACGACTCCTTTTATCATCTACCCACTTACGCAAATGCGCACGTCAGTAAAGAGTTAACTGCTCCTCAAATTTAATCTGTACTGATTCTCCGGGGAAAGTCGTCACTGAGGCAATTCAAAGAGTATTGGCAGATGTGCATCCCTTGCTATCATCATCGAACAGATCTGCTCAAAGAAAACCACGCGCATCTGATAAAGATTGGATTAATCAATACCTAACATACTGTCTAATTAGGATGACGCTGACTTCGTCGGCGGGCGCTACAGAGTAGACGATCCGCTAGTGCAATTCAGAACGAGTATCGCCTGCTCGGCTAGAATCTTGCATCCTTGTTCTAAAGACCATCAGAAGTGCAGATCTTGGGGTCCCAAAGCAATTCGCAGCACTGACTTTAAAAGTGTATTATGTTAAATAACTATGACCTAGTTAGAATACCATTCTGGCTGTGGAAGTGATGTCACGAGCTGTTGTTAGGACAGATTGCAAACAGCTGGAGAAATCTTAGATCCGTTCTAGAAAAGTTGTATACAGACAATCTGACAATATCTGCTTGTTCTCAACAATAAAATAGTAACTAGAACTTAAGGACGCAACAAGCGCTCTTGGTTCATTAAAGCATGTCAGTACTACTAAAAGTTATTATGATATACTCTGTAAGATGTGTGAAGGTCATTATAAGTGTGATAGACAGAATAATCCTAGCCTGAGATCGTTAGAATGTTCTAGAAACGAGGTGGTTGATCTCGGACTCAACAATTCTATAATTGTTCTTGACAATTGTGCCGTCAATCACCAATGGTCGAAAAGTAAGATGATCCATGCGTCGGATGGGCATGTAAAAAGTCGGTCCACTCATCAACCTGCATTGGACTAGCGTGGTGGGATACGGTCCAAAAACCCTAATGGATAAGTGTGAATTAATGGAGGCCTATGTCCAGCAGTGGACTATCACAGGCTGATGATGTTGATAGAATAGAAGCGGAGGACACTTCAGGAAAATATGAAAATGTATTTCGTATAAGACAATATAGAAATAAAGAAAGTTCATGCTATAATAGCGAAAGATGACAGAATCAAATAGAATGCGATGTTGCACTCATTCCATACATGAGAACCAACATTTACCAAGCCCAACCGACGCATGATTCATCTTACTAAACAGGCAATCCAGTGACATTAATCGCAGTAACACAAACACTATAACTGGCCAATGAAGATAAATCCAATTTTTATTGTTGATGATAATAATATAAGGTTGAACGAGATTTTTATAACGAAACTTCTAGAGTTCTACATATACTAATAATAAAAAACTCACCATCATATCCTGCACGTCCTGCTCACGGAAGTATGTCTCGTCAGGGAAAGTCCTAACAACGTCTTGAAGGATAAGTGCTTTGAGCTCATTATCACAGAAGTGCTGCTTCCAGGCGCTCTGAATATTATACAAAACATGAGTTCAATTTTAAATAAACTAGATTTTAAGGCGGAGAAGAACGACCTGAAGAAGGTCGTAACAACCTTTCCTATATACAAATAAATATAATTGGAGTGTCTGTTTCTAACATCAAAAACACCATTTTTAAACTATTACATTGTGATGTATAACCGATACATATATCAAAACAATTATTGTTAAATATTTGTCTGTTTGCTCTGGCTGACTGGAATTGATCTCTGGGATGGCTAATTCGATTTCGAGGGACGTTCACTAAAAGATAGTTTATATAACGAAGAGTAAATTAGGCTACCTTTTTAAAAGAAAAACAAAAGAAAATAACATATACGCATACGAAGTCGCGGGCACCAGCTAGTTCGGGAATAAAATAAAAAGTTTGAAGGTTCTTTTTACAAGAAACGGATTGTGATGATTACCACCAGCATTTGCAGCAAACCCGTAAGAATACTCATGTTCCGATTTGAAGAGCGTCGTCAGCCAGAGTAATTAGTAGCAAAACGGAAAGACCGCCCAAGTATATAGGCGGTAAGCAGACTTATGGCGGTATTCCACTGCGTTTCTTATATACAGGGCGTTTCACTTCCCATCAGGTTAACGACCTGCTTGACTCATCGTTTTATTAATAAAACATCATCAACATCATCTTCATCATCATCAGCCTGTATTAGTCGACTGCTAGACATAGGCCTCCTCTATTGCACGTTTTCTCCATAAGGCGTTCTAAAAAATGCTACGTTTTATAATTTTATTTGGAATAAATTCTTAAGGCAGCGAAAGAAAAAAAGACAAGGTATCGCGTAGGCTTTGATTTTGTAATGTAAATACCAAACGACTAATCTTTAATTTATACTATGGTAAAATAATGTTAGTGTGGCCTGACTGAAGCCTTTATATGCTGTAAATCCAACCTCACATTTTTGCGTTAACCGATAATAAAATTCATGTGAACACACAGTTGTGTAATGCACTCAATTACTTTGTTTTATAATAGAATTCTTTGAATCAATTCGCCAAGCTAGCAATGGTAAAAAAATATAAGAAATAAAAAAGTAAATAGTAAGCACGCGTGCCCCGTGCGCGTATCAAATATTGAGCAACAATCGTAAAGAAAAAAAATAGTTCTTAAAGTTTATTATCATCATCAGCCTGGGTCAGTCCACTGCTGGGAAAGGCCTCCCGAAATGCACTCCATTAGTGGGTTTTTGGACCGTATCCCACCACGCGGATCCAATGCGGGTTGGTGGGTGGACCGACTTTTTACATGCCCACTGACGCAAGGATCATCTTACTTTCAGACAATTGGATGGTCGGCGAAAGTCGTTTCCCTGCGGGATTCGAACCCACGACCTCCGGTTTATAAAGCAAGGGCCGCGGTAAAGCGGTATTATGCTTATATAATAAAATTATTTCCTTCAAGAGAAATTAGGGTTGCTTGTAAGACTTGCGTCTGGATAGCAAGGTTGAGTTTAAAAATATAAAATGTAAGGTTTCAGTTACACAGTTAGGTAAACAAGTTATTATGTTCCTAGCATGTTTTAGTTGGAAAATAATATGAAGGTGGCCATGGCCTCCTTTTAACCTGTTACGTTTTTCGCCACAAGTAAACGATATCACAATAGTGTTTTGTCCCGGTAATGTTGACTGTTTCTCCTGTTTTCATAATTCTATATCAATACTTTACAATGTTCTAAAACTGATTAAATCTAAATGCATTTTTCTACATGTCTTGTGCAAGGATGAATAATAGCTTTGCATTTAATATTGAGTCAGTCAAAAGATTGAAATTAAGTCCTTTTCGAGTTTCATTATCTAATTGTATTTGTATCAAATATTTTTAATTACTTATGGCGTTAATGATTATCGCAAGAAACACTAATATCAATTCTGGTGTCCCATAGGGCAATATTCTCTTTCAGATTATATAAATTTGTTATTTTGCGGTTAAATATTTTTTTAAGCTGTTCATTAATCGTTACTGATTATAAAGTCAACGAATATGTAGTGCTCATTTAACCTTGATCTGACAGTTATTAATGACAATAACACAATTATTTAGGACATATCTATCTATCTATCTATATATATATATATATATATAAATCAATTGCTGTTCGTGAGTCTCGCTAAAATTCGAGAACGGCAGAACCGATTTGGCTAATTTTGTTATTGAATTATTAGTAGAAGTCCAGCGAAGGTTTAAAAGGTAAATAAACATAAAAATTATCGGAATTAAAGTATATATATCTTTCTACCTTATTTATGTATAGGTTCGTTTTCAAGACGTGAAAAATAGACTAAATTTCACTTAACTACAGTTAGTATATTTACTACAGCTGTTATCTATTGGATTTTTGATATGTAGATTGATAAATTTAAAACAAAAGTATAGATATTTTATTTTTCGATTGAGGTACACAGGACAAAGTCTGCCGGGTTAACAAGTGACAATAAAGACCATTGTAGATGAATCCTATCTTCCGCAAATTTCTCTAACAGCTATCAGCGAAAAGCTATATGATTATGTTAAGAATATAATTTATTGTATTTTTTATAATATTGTACGCCTATCTGAAATTCATTCATTGACATTCACCGCTTTAGAACTTTTTTGTTGTTTACGAAAAATGTATGCATATGGCAATAGTAATAATAATCAAATATTTTGCCTGTGAGTTTGCGTAAATACATAATTACTAACCTCGTCATTCTGAGATAGGGGATCGTCATCAATAACGGCGCGTGGATCCATAGATAATTTTTCTTTAAGATCTTCATAGAAATTTCTGTGTGCCTTAATACTGAAAATAACGTTAAAATTAATTTGTAACTTCATCATCATCAGCCCGTGTTAGTACACTGCTGGACATAGGCTTCGTTCATTCCGGTCCAATGCGGGTTGGTGGGTGGACCGACTTGTTACATATCCATCAGACGCATGATCATCTTACTTTTCAGACAATTGGGTGATCGGCCCAAATTGTCCAAACCAACCAGAAAACAACGATAACACAAAGTTGTTTTACCGCGGGATTCAAACCCACGACCTTCGGTTGATAAAGCAAGTGTCAATACCGCTAGACCATGGAGACAGTTGTATTAATAATAATTTTAATCAACAGTGTATATTTACAGCCACTGGCCAAACAAAGATATGTTTAATAAGAGTGTCATTGATTTTGTCAAAAATATTTTAATTGATATTATAACATAGAAGTAACTGGTTTGTTTGAAATGTTTAATAAGTAAGTTTTCAATTGGTTTCCTTATTTAGAATAAAGTAAAAAAAGGTAAATAAAACCTCATAAATTTCGCATTGTGGTTATGTTTTTTTCATAAACATTTACCATACATATTAAATCCACTTTCTATTTCAATATTTAAATACGAAAAATCTGGAAAAAGTTGTTTTCCTTTGTTGGTATACATTGCCTCTGTTTTAATAAGCCTGCAAAGAGCAAAAGATCACATTCTTTTCTTACCTATACCTTGCGTTATGCAAGCTACACCAAAACACATTTCATTATTGTTCTAGCTAATTGTATTTTTTTACCTCAATTTTTCCTTAATAGATCTTGCCTTATTTCAGTAAGGTACAATAAAATGGCTAATTAAAGATATCTGATCTATCTATATGATATAGCTTTCATGATCTAGTTTTGTTATTATTAATCTTGTATTAATGGCGTATTTTTGTTCTAGTTCTATATAGCAATATGTTTATGGAGCTCTTTTACCAAGGTTCTAAACTCAAAGATGAAAAGTTAATAAAGATCCGTGAAGGTAACAAGTTAAACTGATTGATGTCCTAGATAATTTTTAATATATATCGGAATTCAAAAATTGTTCAAGGTCTTTTTTCTATTTTACTGATACATATGAAGATATAGTAAGTACTGCACAAACTTTATAAATACATTAGCATAAGTGCCCTTTGGACATTATCGATGTCATTTTTTGTTAGAGCACAGACAACAAGGACATGATTGCAATCTGCATAATATAACTCTTTCATTGAAGGCTTAGAAAATTTTTTGATACCATCAAAAACAATTACTAATATTTTTACAGTCAAGTAAAATTTTAATTACAATTTTATGTGCTAACAAAATGGCTGTAGTTGGGAGGTTAATTGGGTAATATTTCATTTACATTCGCCGCTTTAGAACTTTTTTGTTGTTCACGAAAAATGTATGCAGATGGCAAAAGTAATAATAAAAAAATAGTTTGCCAGTAAGTGTGAGTAAATATTACTAACCTCGTCATTCTGAGACAGGCCTTCATTATTATTAACATGTTGAAAAGAAACACATCTGTACTGTAGACAACAAAGAAAATCAAAGCTTGATAAAAATCAAGCTTAGAGCTAAGCAAATGCTTAGCTCAGTAAACTAGGTAGAAGCAACAGTAAATATTTTGTCTAGAACAACTAGAGCAAGCATTTACCTTGAGTCATAATATTAAATATCAGAAGAAAGTAGAATGAGGGTATACACATCATCAAAATTATTACTAACCTGGTTATAATATCACTTGATGGTGATGGCAAGGCATTTAGCATAACAGCCCAAGCTAAACTTCTTGGTCTAACCAGCCTGAGATGAATTGCAGCTGTTTTTAAATATTCTAAACTCCATGTTGCAAAATGTAAACTATAAAAAATAATTATAATTTTGTTAAAACAATCGAATATAAACAATTAGTGAAAATTAGATATGATTCATAGCAATAATATATTTATAAGTAAAATAATATAAAATAAATAGATAAAGCTTAAAAGTCTAAATAATGATATCTAAGAATATTTTGCAATTCTATATTGTTATTATTATTACAGGCAACCAGGATATCCATTAGAAACGAAATGAACAAAGAAAGTCAATATTTATGATTTGATAACATTGTTAATACTCACTCGTAGTCCGTGGTTTCAATTCGATTATTCGGTAGCAGATTAGACGAAAATTCTGAATAGTTCTCCTCCTAAACAATGTAATATATTTAATAGAAAGCTTGAACAGCTGATATGTATAAATATTAAACAATTCTCTTACCATATTATATTAAACTGACATGTTGTAAAAAAGAAACTGATAAAAAATATCAATAGAAGTTTGCTGTTTATAAACTTTTTGCTTGTTAAAATTCCTTATTGAATTTCATTAAAAATATTGTTTTAATAATACTCTGATAGGTATAAGTTAGATGATATTGACATTGACAGGATACAGTGTTACGTACTACGCCTTTGTGACAGGCATCAGATTTTGTACATCCATAATAGTCTTGTGATTTAAGATGCTTAAATTATAATATATATATAATAACGCTTGCTATTTATAAGTTGGCGTGCATAAATTTGGGCTTAATCGCCGAGTATAATAATCGAGATAATGCCCTTGAAATAGTTAAAATAACCGTTTAAATTCAAATATACATTAATATAAAATCCAATTCTAAATCTTAAATAACTTATTAAAACTTAAATAACTTATTTAAAAATAACCCCATATTTAGTTCTTTATAACTATTTAACATAACTAATTAATTTAAGATCAGATATAAAATAATATTTCTATAGCGTATTCATACTTCCTTAAAATAATCGTAGCTATTAACATGATAACTTGTTCTGGCGTATGCAAACTTTATTATGATATACACATAAAATTAATATCTTAAAATGCGTAGAAAATCCTTTTTTTAACACATGCATTTTTCAATAATCTATGCAACATTAGCCGTCACAAAGATCTATGAGTTTTTACTCTGTGGATCTATGGATCTCTCTCTTTTTTAGTTAACGAACGCGCTAGCTAGCTAGATTTTTGGAAAATTTGCTTCCAAACAAACTTTAGTTTCGCCGTGGTTTCAGTTTGTTTTCGTCACAAGCCATATGTTTTGCCGATATAATGTTGACGGAAACTATTCTCATAATTAAGAGTAATGTGTCAACCGTTAGTGCGATATTGAGTGGAGCGAGATCGCAAGCGCTGACCCCTGAGCGATGACTCTACGCCGCTTCAGCCATGATCGCCAATTTGCCGTTGCTCTTTGCGAACGGCAATCCCACGGCGTTGTCAAACATATCGGCGGCTCAGTTAGAAAAATTCATAACATTCATGGTGACATGCTCCTGGGGCCACGACACCGCGAAAGACATTCGTCAACCACCATGGTGGCCGCAAGATGTGGAGTTTTCGCATCCCTTTTTGAAGCCCGCTCAAGTGCCACAGGACTGGGAGGCGCGCTTGAAGAACCTTGTGCGACGATGCTACGATCACCACAAAAGTGCTTTCCTGTTAGTGTTTTCGGCGCAGCTTGCTCGGTATCCCCGGAAGCGGCTGAGATATGTTGACAACCGTGACCACACGACGTCGCTGTATTATAGGCCAAGTGGACGGCTTTTGGTGACGTTCAGAAACGAAAATCTCTTTTATGATAAAGAAGGACCTGTTGAGAAAGAGGAGCCGGTAGTAAAAGCCACCGATATATACCTTTGTGATAATTGTGACAGTCATTTCGACAACCTAGCCACATTACAGGCCCACGAAAGACTATGCAATAGTGAGAATGTGCCCAACAGTTCCTGCAGTGGTGGTTTTTTAGAATTTCTCTCGGCATTGAAGCTACAATCAAGTGATGGAAGCTTACAGGAGTTAGGTATTAAAACCATAGACACAGATGCTAAGCCAAAAACTTCAAGAACTGCCGCTAACATAGACAGGGGCCCACCATATCCATTTTCTTCACTGGCTTATATGAGGAATGCAAAAACAAATGTAATTAGAGACAGCACATATTCAAGGGAAAGAATCGAGAGGTATTGTTGCACTTCCAGCACATTCTATAAACCTGTAGCTAGTAAAAGTAGAAATAATCAATTCCCAATAAGGTACAGAAGGCCAATAGATTATTGGCATCGGACACATAAATTTCCAAATCAAAGGAACAAAAAAATACTTGACTTGAAGGGTCAGCTTCTATTGTTAAAATGTAGGCCGGTATCTGTAAATATAGAGAGAATGACTTTAAAGAGCATTCAGGACTACATTGATAACTTGAGTAAGGAAGCCACTAGTAAAATTTGTGTTGACGAGAAGGACATTGTGTACGTTGACGGATTTGACTCTGATCAGCTGATGGATATTGATGCCAAGATTTCAGATCCACTCAAGAGATTAGACAATGACTGTGAAGTGATTGACTTGTGTTCAGATGACGAGGGCCAAAGTGGAAATGAGAATTGTGATCCAAGGGCTGGTATAGCGTGTGTGATGCGTGGTGGTGCTATACTGCGTCGAACTGCTGCCACTCCCCATGCCCTACCCTCGGAGCCCTGTGGCGCTCGACAAAGACCCCTACCCACCATACTCCCATCGGCAATTCTCCAACCCCATCCTGTGATTTTAATTGCGCATACATTGAACAATCTGCAGACTATATCATTGGATTAAATTTATGTATTATATTAACTAAAGCATGTTCAATTATTTATTACAACCTACTTTATTAAAAAGAAAGTTTATCTCCTATCACTATGTTTTATTTCACTCTGTATTGACAGTTGGTTGAATAATTAACCATTTTCTGCTAAACAAGTTGTAATGAAAACTAAATGTATTCATTGATTTGTTAAATATTTTTCTGATTAATTTTACATTTAATAACAATCAAGTTTTTTTAAGTATTTAGTAGAAGTTACTGCTGTATTTACATTATTTATGATTTATATTTTTACTTTAATTTCTCGTTACTCAGTAGTTTAAGTATGTTTTTTTATAATATTTCTAATTAACCAATTTTAGAAATCTGGTTTAATTTTTAAATTGGTTAGCTAACAAAAGAGACTTTTTAGAAATGTATGTTTTACTTGCATATCTTATTGATTAGTATTTAGATAATTTCTGTAATGATTAGCTCACTGCCTGTTATGTTGGTCCAGAAAAGCTGTGATTGAAAGTGAGTTTACATGTATTGGTAATTATTTTCGTAATTATTTAGCCAACATGTAATAGGTAAGCAATAAAAACTTAATAAGATGCCTTTGTGTATGTTTTAATATTCTATGCATCCAGCACAGTATTAATATTCCAAATTACAATTTTTTTAATATTTTTAAAATTTACTTTTCTGGTTTCTTAAATGTATTCAAATTAAAAAAAAAACTTATTTCAAATATTTTTTCTCAATTGCTATATTATGTGATGAAAAATGTACATATGTACATTCATATAGAATATTAGCTGGTATTTTGTAATAAAATCTTAACATTTGCATGTTTAGTTGTTTTATTCTACTTAATTTAACCTATACATATAATTAATTCTTTTATTAACGCGAATACTACGTTTACCCCGTGACTACGGCCGCTAGAAAGTGTTCGAAACGTCGTGAATTTTAAATATAAAATTAACGCGATAGAATCCGTAAGAGGTCCTTTAAATTTCTTTATATTAACAAAATATTTCAAAACTGAAAGTAGACAAGCTATATATACCAACATATATCAACTTAGTCTGCCCGTGATCATGGATGCTGAAAAGAATCCGAAACGTCGGGAATAAATATATTTAAGTAACGCGAAAAATCCGTAAATAAGTGGATTTGATATGTATAATCGCGTAAATAAAAGAAATAATTATAAACAAGCTGTTTGTTACTTTTGTCATATACAGTCATTGCATGTTTCTTTTTTCTCATAACGGCTGTAATCATATTTTAGATCTTAAAATTTAATATGTAATTAATTCAATCTATTAAATATGTGCCTTTTGTAAAAGTTTTACTGTAAAATATGTATCCATAACTGTATATAGAACAGAAAGTCGGATCAAATATCGCTGCGTAGAGGCGCGGGAGTAACGACAAGATGGCGACAGTTGTCGGTCCTTTTTTTAACCTTTTTCAAGGAAGCGTATAAAGATACTTATTTTAATACAAGCTACAGTTTCCGTTATGAAAATAAGGAAGAAGAAAATAAGAAGAATTTCTTTTAGTTTTATACATCGCAGAAAAACGTAAAATGTTTAACTATCGTTTTGATTATGTGTATTCGTAAACAAATAATTTTAATGGTATTTAACGTAGGTAGTAACAATAGCTAATGATTTTTATCAAATCCGTAATGAAGCGTTTGTTACCAAAAATTTAATCGTAAAAGATATTTCTTTTAAGGTCAGAAAGTCATTTATGCATCTATGCGACCGAATGAATAAAATTTAAAGTAAATTACATATGACATTAACAAACATTTTTGTAAACAAAGCCAAAATGGCAGCTAAACGCAGCGTTTTTATTGGTTGAAAATCACGTAGAGGTTGACGTTTAGTGGGATTCCTCAAATTATTGTCGTTTAGAGTCTTTACATCTTGTTAATTTTAAGCAATTTTAAATTTTGGCTGAGTTTTAAAGGACATTTTCCTTAAAAATTTAAAAGCGAAAAACATTGAATCTGTTTGTTGAATGCAACAAAGAGCAATAGGTATTTCCATCCGAGATTTCGAAAAAAACGTATTTAATAAGCTATTAGCAATGTAAGATTGGAACATACAACTAATTTTGTAATAAAAAAATGGACTTAATTAACGTAGAAATAAAATCATAAATATGAATTCGTGCCGCATGAAAGAGTGAAAGCGTTCTCAATGATTCTCAGCTAATTCCTGTAATGTTTGATTCTTTTTTCAAATACTATGCCAAAGAATCTCAATAAAAAATTATCTTTGCGGTAATGCTGGATCGGAGGCGTACGGTGTGAGGTGAGTCGCTCGCGATGCGCGAGTGTATAAGTCTGCGATAGAGCTGCCATCACGCGGTACTAACTCTTAATAAATATACTAGTCTAACACCCACCAATTGTACAACTCAAATTTTATATATTAAAACACAACTACGCCTTACATTTTTCTATGATTTAACTACAACCGAAGTTTTATTAACATCCCTCAAGCCTCATGTAAGCTGCTAAAAACGCAACGCGGTCCTGGAAGTTGTTCGGTAATAGGGTTCAGAATCGAACATATGTCAGTAGGCGTGAGGCGGAAACTGGTATAGCGGCTTGTAGCCCCTGAACGGTCTACGCGCCGATGCCTACTCATTTTGCGTTACATCGATAGCGTGGAGTGGAGAATAGTACAATGACCTTTTGTAGTAAATCATTCCGCCGAGTTTAATTTCGCGGTTAGCGTAAAGTGGCGTTCAATACCAGTGTTGTAATTTTATGATTGACCTAGGATGCCTCTATACATGTATACCCTAATAAGGATTGTTTAGCCCCTGCAGGTACTTAAGGTTTGTGGTTTTTTTTTCAAAGTTTAACTAAGCCGTCTTAGAATTAAATCCTATTCTCTTGATTTTTTTTGTATTTGTTTGTATTTTAGCATCTTGTGTCGAATTTAGTATAGTGGCAAATCGCAGCTTGATTATGTCTGAGGTATGGGCTTAGAAATAAAGTACACAAAGTGTAGCTTCAATTAGTGGCAAAACGTTTGGCCGTCTTATTGGTTAAACATCACGAGGAGATTGAACATGGCGGCGGTTCAATAACGTTAGGACACGTTTGCTTCTGACGTAATTGTTGCTTGAGGTTAGGTTTCGTTACGATTTTAACATTATTTCTGGTCCTTTAAAACTCTCATTGAAGTCGAAAGTATTGGCAATACTTGATAGTGAATTGCTATGATATATATTTTTTATTTTTTTAATAGAGTAACAACGTATGATCAAATAAGTTATCTTACATCTCTAATATGCCAAAAATAGAAACAATCAGTATAAAAACATGATTACAATACATCTAACGTGTTAAAACTAGTGTCCTACAAATGAGCGTGCTGTCCATTTTATTATTTGCTTTTTGCGTCAACTCGGATTGGTATTACTTTAGAGCCTTAAGGTTTCAAGAGGGAAGGGGCAGGCAGCGTTTTCATTGCAGCGAGTGGTCTGTGTGGCCACAGAGGAAATCACTTCAGCTTTATAAAAAAAAACACTTGATTCCACTTATATTATAGAAAAGTTTCTGCGTTTCAGAAGCCTTAATGTCTCTCCTGCAACCGTTTAAAGTCTAAGGGGGTATTTGTGCTCTAAAAATTTTAAGCGGGTAACTTGATTTGAAGCGTTAACTTAGAAAATGTGAAGCGAATTCATTTAATTTTTCTTAGTTATTAACAGGAAATCAGTTTGATATCTCATTTATTACTGGGAGTTAAGTATAGTTACTGGGAGGATTAACACAGGTCCTCTTTTTTTCACCTTGAACATCAGAGAAGTGTCGTCAGCAAATGGAACTATTTCGGAGAAATTGTCTACAATTGAAGGTAAGTTATTTTACACTAGAAACAGAAATATACCGAGTATCGACCCTTGAGAGACTCCCATTCGCAATGTGGATCCAGACGACCTATTGCCATTAATTACTACGTCTTGTTCCCGAATATTCAATTACGAGACAATTAAATCAAGTGCAGGCCCGCGTACTCCATAGAAATCCAATTAACTAATTCATATCTCTTGATCCACACAATCAAAAGCCTTAGAAAGGTCACATAAGAAGCCAATGGTGCCTTTGTGCTCTTCCCACGCCCGTAGAACATGGCACATCAACTGCACACCAGCATTTATTGTCCACCTACCTTTATTAAAACCGAATTTGCAGCTAATATGATGGCGTAATAATGGGACCAGAGTTGAGCCGGTAATATAGAAAAAGGCGGCAGTTGCCGACGTCATCGGTTCATTCTGATTTATTAACGGGCACAACTTTACTAGCTTTCATGAATACTGGAAATTTAGAGTAACCTATACGTAAATTAGATTTTATGGCCAGTATATGCGAAACATCCCACCCCACAAATCTTTACACTTTTTTATCCTAATAAAATAATAGAATGAATTAAAATATACTGAGGGCTAACATGTAAAAGTAGTGGAACTGAATAAAATTATTAATATTTAAATATGAAACAGCGCTCATGGAACTTACTTCAAGGTGTTATGTTGTTTCAAAGCATATTTTTCTAAAACCCTTTGAAACTCTTTTGCCAGCTTTAACTGTTTGCTATTAAATATGCTACAATTAATGCGTTGGATCTTAAATATAACAAAATCATGTTATCAAGATCTTAAATATAACGCAATATTTAGATGTTTACCAGGTAGTTGAGATCACTGGGTTAAGCTTTAAAATCTGCGTTTCCCTTCGTAGCATAATTAGTGAAAATAGGATATGGAAACGTTGTCTGTGTCATATTATCAACTATAACTTCGGCCAAAAATTTAACCTTAGGCAAATTACATTTAGGTCTTAAATAATCTACTCTGTAGGTTCTTAAGAATTATAAGACACAATACGTAATTAAAACAATTAACAATAACATGCAAGGATGTAAAAAGACCGAATAGTTGTTTCCCATAATATATCCGAATATATAAAATATTTGTTTATCGTAACAAAATGTTATTGTTGTTTAAAGTAGATCCCTCATGAATGCATCGTTAGTTATCCGAGACAGCCAGTTCTAAGAAAGACGATAGGCAAGTACCTTCTACGTGTTTAAACCAGTTTGATGCATATGCCCTTTTTGTTCAGTGGACATTCTCTAAATGTCTATCAAGTACTAGTTCTTTAATGGTTAAAATTATTAATTATAATTAAAAAGAAGAATCATGTAGCATTTACTTTATATATTGGTCGTGATAAATAAAACAGTTTTAAGCATTTTATCGCATTTAATTACTTTACAATTAGTAAGCAGTGCGAAAAACAAGCTTTAAATTCTCCTGCGTCACAGCGACCAAGTTAAGCCGGCTAAAGTCGAGTGAGTTCTTCTCATCCTGTCCTACTTGAGACGAGTCACAGACTATTGGCTCCACTGCTGGCGATGATGTGTCAATCAAATTGATACATCACCGCACGTGTGCTTTTTTATTCCCCGCTTCCGTTTGAAGTCTTCGCACTGCAACATATGCGTTTTGCGTGCATCTGCGGTCATAAAATGCCATTGTCGCACCGCTGACGTCATCGCGTTCGCGTTCATGCACTACCTTAACCGGTGGACTAACGCACAGCTGTATTGTGTA
This sequence comes from Lamproptera curius, assembly GCA_029286875.1. Classification (NCBI taxonomy): domain Eukaryota; kingdom Metazoa; phylum Arthropoda; class Insecta; order Lepidoptera; family Papilionidae; genus Lamproptera; species Lamproptera curius. The sequence goes on along the minus strand of JAGSMT010000101.1, from coordinate 337,006 downwards.
ACACATTTGTGTCACACAGCCGTTTGACTTAGCGAAATTATTGTTACTTAGTTTTTTGTTTTTTGGCTGAAGTGATGCGGTGTGGAGGGACCATGGGAGAAGAGGACATTCAGCATGGTGTCGTCGATCTCTCCTCCTTCTGCAAAAGAAACGGTGTTCGTGGCTGAGCCCAACATCGAGGCCGACGCTGGGGGCTGGGAGTCTTATCCTGGCATGGGCTAGGATCGCCTGGCTCCCATGACCCCTAAGCAACAGACTCGGGGGAGTCTGTTACCTATGTATAGGGGCCGTGACAATCGGCGCGTTAGTTCCGACGTGTCCAGAGGCAGACACATGGCCGTAGGGCTGAGACGGGCCTGCTTTGGCGGCTAGCGCTGGTGAGGTCGCAGAAGACACCAAAAGGGTGACGAAACTTATTGTTTGGTTAAGGCGCGACCTAAAATCATAAAGATACTGGACCGGGTTTTGAAAGAACTCTTTGCTATTGACCAAAAAGTGTTCACGGAGAGCCAGCTTTCATGAAGCTGACTGACGGGATCCATGTACTCGTCGTGGTGAACAGTACTCCAGCCCCTACGCCGCCTGCACGCCCGGACCAGCAATGGACGACGACGGCAACAGCTATGCCGACATCAGCGCCCGTACGAAATCGGAGATGGAGCTAATCAAATCAAATCTGCTTTTTGACTCCGATGACGGCTACAAAATAGACAAATCTAAAACCAAAAAGAATCAGTATGTAAGGCTAAATAGGTTTGCGAAACCCACTCATTAGTCACACGCCCAGCTCTTAGTAGTGTAAGACAACACATACATGCATCAGCCTCACCAGTGAGGTCGAACATGCACACCCTTTGCTACATCACAACGCCAGCTAGGAGCATTGCTGGAGTTTCTTGCGTCACTTTTGCAAAGAGGGCCAACGCTTCAAGTGGTAGTAAAGAAAGATTTCTTGAAGGCTATGAAATATATTCCTAAGGAAGCGTCTGACTAGATCACCCCAGGTTCACCCCTCGATTCGGCACGCTAACGGGTACTACAAAGTGACGTCCCAAGTCAAGGCTCTTCTGGGAGTCCTTGGTGCTTCAAATCGCTCCGTGCGAAAACGTGCCTGTGGCAACGAGCTCCTCTACATCCGAGAAAATTCTAATAGGTTTATTCCACAGACCAGCACATCCAGTAAAAAAAAAGATTGGATTATCCTAAAGGAGACTTGCATAAAAACATATTTCAAGCCATCCAAACAGATAAGTCAGTTTTCACCATATTATAATCCTCTGCATTAGTCAAGAGTTTACAAGACCGGTGAATGTGGTCTTTCTTATATAGGCCAAACAAAAAGATCAAAGATTACATAGCTGATGTTAAGCACCGAGGATTGAAGAAATCTGCAGTGTGGGGTCATATTTTGGCCGGTCGGTCTAGTGACTGAATGTGTCCATTGCCTTATTGTTAGAATACAAAGTAAATAAATAACAAAATATTGAGTTTTATCTTCCTAAAGTACTTAAAAATAACTATTTTTACTACAAGCATTGCTTGGTCCCATTATGGATGGATGCAAAACCGGTTTACACCAATTCTTTGTCAACGATGCGCTCGCATCTATAATTTAGTATCAAAATTAGATGAAGGCTATTTCAATTTTATAATCAAAGTTTAGCCAATTTAGGCAACAATGTAATCCTTGGTAAAAATGTCACGTTTATAGTTGTCATTAAAGAATCTTTATCGTGATGTCGTTCAATGAGTAAGTCAACTAATGCGTATTTATAACCACTTTTTGCTATGGTTTATCTATTCCAAGTCTATTTAGCGAAACTGCCTCCGTAGCCTAGTGGTATGGGCGTGGGCTTTAGAAACCGGAGGTCGTGGGTTCGAATCCTGCGGGACTCAACAAATTTTCAATGTTGTTTCATAGTTGGTTAGAGCAATTTGGGCCGATCACCCAACTGTCTGAAAAGTAAGATGATCCATGCATCGGATGGGCATGTAAAAAGTCGGTCCACCCACCTACCCGCATTGGACCAGCGTGGTGGGATGCGGTCCAAACCCTCTAATGGATAGGGTGTATTAAGGAGGCCTATGTCCAGCAGTGAACTAACAAAGGCTGATGATGTGTGTGTGTGATGATGTGATAGTTTTAGTATATCATTTCAGACTAAAAATATCTAGTAGTAGTTAGTAACTTAGAGAAAGACAACAAAGTAACTCGAACAAAAAGCACATAAGCATCGAACTGGTTTATTAACGTGGTACCTCCCTATCGTCTTTCTAAGAACTGGCTGATTCTTGGATAACTTACAATACATTCATACGTGCACAAATTCCAGGAATGGTTAAGTTTAAATAAAACCTGGTGATAAACAATACCTACTTCTTACGTATTATATATAGTATTTTGCACTTTACTATGGAATCTTTTAGTCATTTGTCTTGTGGCATAGTCCTTTTGAATCTTGTTTTTTATATTTCAAGTCGGTGCAGTAAGCATGCAACTTGTAGGAGTTAAAGTCAAACACGTAGAGACACCTAAAGGGAAGCCGGTTGTAACTTTGGTTAAATAAAGTATAGTTATTTATGTAAGATGACACATGCGTGGGTCGGCCCGGCCCTTTTATAACGCTTTCATAGCAGTTTGACGACGGGGCTTACATATATCTACTGATAAACATTTAATCCCATTAGACACCCAAAAGGAAGACATTAATATAAAAAAAACGGAAAAAAGATGTCACTTTTCGTAAAAGTTCATGTAAAATTAGATTATGTCATAAAAAGGAAGGAAAAATTATGAAAACCAATTGTTAATTTGCATTTTGAATTTTTTTAACCTTAATGTAAGTTAGGTGAGCAAATGAAACTATTTGGTTTTTTTATGATATTGTTTATTTTTTATAACAAGAAAAATACAGTTACATAAAATAAGAAAATTCTCTATGAAATCATATATCCTCCGTGTTTACTCTGTGGTGCGAGTTGAGCGGCCTGCGGCTCTCCTCGTCCGAACCATAGATCACCTCCTCGTCGGAGTCGTTGATCATCGAGAAGGCGGGATTGTCTTTAGTTATGGCGGTTTCTGGTAATATGGCAAAAATATTAAATACATAAAATTACCAAAGGTAATAATTAATGCAATAATAATTAAGGCAATAATTTTATATAAGATCTACTGCTTATTTAAGAAAAATATTTTTCCTATTGAAACAATGGCTTACACTTTAATGGTAATAGTTGTTATAATAACTAACAGTGAGGATTAATAAGGCTTCGCTCAACAACTTATATAGACGTTGGTCTTGTTAAAAGCATTTTTGAGGCTTGAATAATATCGTAGAATGCCTTATGGCTTTTCTAATTTTACAAACGCTTTTGATTGATTACAGCATTGGATTTTGATTAGGATATTATTGTCATGTAAGTATAAAAAAATTGTCAATCCATCTTCTGTTTTTATACTTAAGCTATCAAGCTCGGAGAGTTGACGTGAATGGTAAAATCTCCCGGAGCCCCTGTAAACATGGGTGTCCCACAAGGATCTATGCTTGAGTCTTTCGTTTATTTCTTTAACTCTTTTTGTACAAGTTTCGTACAATGGCGGGCACAATGTTGTTGAAGGTCTTCACCATTTATGTAAACAATTTGCAAATAATAAAACCCGCTTACTTTTACACGTTAACTGTCAATAATAAGTAAATCGTTCGCAGGACAATGTACACATTTTCACATCAAAACTATTATTGTCTTGCCTACATTCGAAATGATTTTGCAAGACTCTGAAGTTCTTCTTGATGTTTGTTGCTTCGTGAATAATTAATGTTATGTTAAATAATTTTACGGTCATACTGTTTTGTATAACTTAATATTTAGGCCTTTCTTAATGCAAGCCTACACCATTAAGGGGGGATTTTGGACCATATCCCATCACGCTGGACCAATGGGGGTTGGTGTTGGCTGATATTAGGGGAGGACCGACTATTTACATGCCTATCCGACGCATGGATTATCTTACTTTTTGGACAAGGGAGTTTTCGAAAACAAAGATAACGCAAAGTTGTTTTTCCGCGTGATTCGAACCCACGATCTCCGGTTTATAAAGCAAGGGCCAACACCGCTAGGCGAGGGCGGTTAAAATTACGAACGAATTATTTGTAATCTGAAATAAACCAGATCATTCAAACTTCCATTTAATTTTAAATGTTAAAAGTCCAGCTACACGTAGCCAAACAACCAATATCATTAACGTTTTGTGTCGTAATATTCGAGGAAAAAACTATTTAAAGATTATGACTACAGCCACAATATTAAACAGTGCTGTTCCTAACGGATTGTATTTGAGCGAGACGGGAATATATTTATGGGGTAGTTGGAAAAGGACAGCAAGTCACCAGCACTGGATTGTTTCTCATTAGACATCTACGCAATTACTTGGGGCATTGGATGACTAAACAGATATGACGAACACAACTCGAAGCGACTTTCTTTCTGATCACAATGAATTAAAACTAGTGTAGTAATTTGTATTAAGGCTGCTAATTTTTTAATGAATGTTAATACAGGCTGTAATTATATGATTACTATTATTCTAAAAGTACAGAGTGGTAATAGAGACCTATCAGTATAGATTTTTTTTTACCTCTATTGAGGTGATTGCATGATTTATGTGTGATTCTAACTAATTTCATCATTTACAGCGGCATATTAAATTAAAATTGAACGGTTCTCGGAATAAGTTAAACTGATCAGATAACAAATGGTTTACCCTTTTTTGTCACACATGCGTCATCTGGGTTTTTTTTCTTTTATTGCATAAAATAAACTACGAGCCATGATGGTAAGTGACACTACATAGCCTATTAGAACACCCACTTCGCACCGCCTTGAGGCGGCGTCCACTCCTTGTCAACGGGTGGTCCACGAGTAAACGCGTCGACGCTGGTAGACCTCTCCTGGTCCCAAAATTTTCAAGTAGTCTACTTACAAATAGTACGTGGTATGGTGGTATTGTCAAATTTGGACAAACCACAAATTTGTTCGGCCAAGAAGAAGATTAAAATTATACACGTTGCTTGTGCTTTGCAACGAGTGGTCTCGGAGTGATCCGCGCTTCGATCCCTTAATGGTGAAGCGATCTGGTGACGCTACTTGATGTAGTGATGTATTCACATATGTTACCCGGGCGGCATTTTTTCTCCTCCGTTATGGTAAAAATCACCATATTTTCTATGTGCCATATTTGAGATACAGTTTTCCTCTAAGCTAAAATTCACTTTTTTCTTAAAGCAGAAAAAGAGCGTTGACTAGCTTGGAGTTTGCAGAGAAAACGCCAAGATATAACACTTTGGCTAGAATAAATTCCCGTAAATGCAATTTACAATGAAATGCCATATCAGAATGGGTTGATCATTTAAACAACGTTAAAGTTCTGAAGGGTCTGAATATTTGCATCTTTTCAATGCCAAACAAAGTCTGATGACCTCACGTGACTTTTCACGGTTAACTGCCTACAATAATATACTTATCCTCCATCAGATTAAAAAGCGAAGATTCATGACTCTGCAAGTATTGCCTCGATGGCTTTCACTTAGTTGTAGTGACGGCTTTAAGTCCAGGCCCAGCTGGCTGAATTAGGCAAGTTCAGCATCAGAGGCACTCCAAGAGCCTTTGGACGCCTTCGAGGTAATGCGAAGAGAAGGCAAAAGGCAAGATTAGAACTCTTTAAGCGAATGCCAGGAATTAGGTTAATATGAGTGTCATTTTGTAAGTCATTACTTGACATGAAACCGTACCCAGTCTAGTAATGTTAGGGCAGAGAACCTGGAGGACAATTGGCATGGTATCATCTTATCATTATCTTCTTCTTGTCATTTATCTCTAAGGTAGGAGGCACAGTGTTTCAAAAGTGTAAACTCTGCAGCAGGAAATTCGTGTCAGTGGTCTAGTTACTGTAATAGCGAAAGCTCTCCACAGCACACTGGTCACGGACTGGAGGAAATTGAGATCAGGTATAGGCATTACAAAGGCTCTTGTATTTATCTTCAGAAGACAAGGTTGTAGGTCTAGCTTTAGGTTCTAAAGAAGGTGAAGGGTCTGTTCTTGTGGCTAAGTCTTAAGGCACGAATAATCTTGCCCTGACAAGTTATGGCTTAACAAGGGCTGCAGCCAGTGCTAGGAAGAAGGATGTTCCGAGCCTTGGGCGCTGCTCGACGATATGACAATATTTTTCCCCGAACAGGTTCTCGCTTTGTCGTACCGGTGGGTTTAGGTACCTGCGGCATGCTCAGAGAAGCTAAGAGAATGCTGGCCGACCTGTAGAAAAACCGGCCGTAGAGGAGACTGCTCTAAGCTGGCTGAACAAGCCTGCTTTGGATACGCCTTGAAGGGTGCGGAAGACGTGCTGCCACGACTGTGCTCTGCAACCTAGGAAGAAAAGCAGGGGAAGAGGGCTGTTGGTATTCCGTAGGCTACTCGCCTTCTGTGCCGAAAGTAGCCAGCGGCGGAGACCAACATAGAGGCCGCCACTGGGGGCAAGAAGAATGGTCCCTGCGAGGGCTAAGATCTCCTCGCTTCATGGCCCTTCTTTTTAGGCCAAGATGGGGTTCCTTGATGCGTCGGATGGGCATGTAAAAACCTGGTCCACCCACCAACCCGCATTGGACCAGCGTGGTGGGATACGGTCCAAAACTCCCTAACGGATAGGGGCGTATTAGGGGAGGCCTATGTCCAGCAGTGGACTGTCACAGGCTGATAATGATGATGATGGGGTTCCTTCGGCGGCTAGCGATGTTAAGGTCGCAGAATACTGCCAAAGAGTTTCTGTGACCCATTTCTAATTATTTATTATGAAGAAAATCATTTACTATTAAAAAAAACTAGATACATTATGGATTCATGGTGTAGTTAAATGTTAATTTAAATAACAAGTGAAAATTTAACAAAAAAATATGACCGACTTCAAACAGGGTATAAATATTAAGCAATAAAGACGTGGTCTACGTACGAAATTGCGTTGCGGTTTCTACCACCGCGTTTTAAGTCTCTGATAACTTTTAAGGTATTCACTTCATCAAAATGTCGTCTATTTTACGTTTTATGGGCATAGAATGAGGATTTTTTTAATGCAATAACTTGTGTGGATACTTAAACTTTATTATCTTAAATGAGCTTTAAATATGAGTAAACAAAATCGGAGCACTAGGAGCGGAGCAATGAGGTAACATAAATAAAAAGAAGCATACGCTTCGAATTGAGTACCACCCTCTTTTAGGAAGTCGGTCAAAAAGAGTGTGACCAAAATTGTTGGCAAGAAAACTAAAAATGTATGTGTCATGTAATTTATCAGTAATACAGAGTAAAAACATGTTTATTTCATTGTTTTTCCTTAAGCGCTTGTATTTTTTAATTAGGTCGTCATTTACGCTCAATTATTTAAAAATGAATTAGTTTTGAAAATATGTGTTATGTTTTATTGTTTGTTTTGCCTCATCAATCTTTCCTACAGGAAACACGATTATTTAATATATTTGGACGTCCTTGCTTATGATATTTAGTAACATGAAACATATAAGGGCAAAAATCTTCTGTAATCTCCAAAAACGTCTCCGATGGTCATCCTCACATCGTAATTATATTGAAAACAAAGCTGAACCCAATAATTCATGTTTCACAATTTTTTCTATTCACCATAGTGATTCAAAGTAAAGTATCGCAAGTAAAATACGTTCCTACATCCATAACTAGCTAGTAACAATTAAATAGGGAGCGGTTATGGCATTTCTCTTTATAGCAATTATTAAAATGAGGGTACTTATTCAATTTGAAAATGGTAACATACATAATCTCACCGTGTATAGATCCAACGCCGGGCGAGAACAAGTAAGCGCGTAAGTACCTACTTTTTAAAGTTGAACAGCCCGTCTAAACCCATGAAGGATGCGGATATGACATTTCTCTCTACATTATAATGTTCTCCAGTCGATTACGACTTCGGCGGCCGAACTATATTGGCGATCAGCCAACTTTACCGGTAGTAGGTCCATTGTTTACAGGAGATCGTCTGGGTGGGTACCACCGCGGTGCCTATTTCTTCCGCAAAGCAGTAGTGTGAAAACACAGCTTATTTACTGGGTAAACGGGACTTAACATCCTGTCTCACGGTAGGCAGGGCGTTGGTGATACCAGTATTGCCAATGTATATGGGCATCGGTGACCACTTTCCCTTAGGTGGCCCCGATTGCTCGTCTGCCTGCGTATGCAATAAAAACAAAGGCAGTTAAATTTCTTTAAATTAATTAAAAAAACTCTACATTAATATACAGCTAAGAAACATTAAAAATGAGGGTACTTCCATTTCTTAATCTTAACAAAGATTAACGCTAGTTCTTCTTTTGTGTAAAGTTTCCATTACCGAATCGCTGGTAGTTTATTTGACATTCAATAAGAGAGTGTAATGCTTCTATATTGAATAAAAATACTTGACTTTGATGATCTCACCGTGTAAAGATCCACCGCCGGGCGAGAACAGGTAAGCGAGTAAGTACATCTTGAAGTTGAACAGGCCGTATAGAGCCATGAAGGGCGCGGAGGTGTCGTACGTCACCCGCGGCTGGGAGGCCCAGTGGTCCTGTAACGCGGCCGGACCCCACGACTGTATCGCCAATAGCGTGGTTATCACGGTGACTGTCGCCACCACAATGGACAGGCATCGGAGTCTTATATCTGGAAGAGAGGAAAATCTTTTAGCACTTCATCATCATCATCAGCCTGTGAGGGTCCACTGCTGGATATAGGCCTCCACTAATACACCCCTATCCATAAGGAGGTTACGGACCGTATTCCACCACGCTGGTCCAATCCGGGTTGGTGGGTGGACCGATTTTTTACATGCCCATCCGACGCATGGATCATCTTACTTTTCAGACAATTGGGTGATCGGCCCAAATTGCCCTAACCAACTAGGAAACAACAATGAAAATTAGCACTAACTAAAGCACACGCCCATACCACTAGGGTACGGAGGCAATTTTTCGCACCTACCCCTGTAAATTGAGTGTACAGAAGAGCGGAAATTTTCAACATGTTTGTAATTTTTTCGTGATTTTTTTATGTAACGTATTATAAATATATTACGTTACATTACTGGTATAAGGTCTCGAATCACAATTAAAAATTTTGGGTTCATCAGCGTTTGTCATTAATTCTAAAAACTTAAGTGTGAATGACAAAAAAATATATTTATAGAATTACCGTCAACAAAGTATAATGAAAAACTCATTTGATGCCAAAAAATGGGGTACTCTTATAGATTAAATGTAGCGAGGGAATTCAAAATGGCCGCGCCTGTTGTGTTTGACAATTGTTTACACGTAATTAAAGTTTAAATTAGCTAAACTATAGGTAATAATTATTATATTTATTTACAACAGAAAAATCGGCCCTGTTTGACTTACAACTCTGTAGGCAGGTAAATAGAGGATTATACTTTTTAATCGTTATCATTGTTAAGAACTAGAGGATGTGTAGTTATAACACACACACACACAAACACGCGCACACACAATAACATTTAAATACCGACTTTGAAGGGAATTATTATTTAGAGTTGCTCGTTACGTACTCTGTATAAAACAAAGGTTTCTTAATATTGCATAAAATAGCTAAAAAAAACATTTAAATATAATATATGATATTTTGATAAATTATTCGTAACATAAAACGGTGTTCCTAACGCCCAAGGTTGCTTTTCGTCCAATCGCGTTTTATGCATTCATAAGCACGGATTCATCGCATCGCCTGCTCTTTCGATGGAATTTGAATCAGCATTGCAGATTATGCATCGCAATATGACAACGCATACTAATCTTGTTTCGATGTTGCTTGTAAATAATATAACTGGCGTTTTCTGATGAATAGTAGTACGGTTAGAGAATTCGTTTTTGTTTTGTCTCTGATATACACGACAAATTCAAGTATTTAATATATTTCATATCATACAGTAAGGTAGGTTAGCTAGTGTTGCCCGCAGCTGCAAGAGTAATGGTGTCTTATAAGATTTAATAGCCGCAATATGCTAAATGATCGTCAATACCATCTGCGGCAGTCGTTGTAGGAAGTCAGTGCCTTTAAATTTACTGAAAACTAACTTATCCTTTGGGTTGCGGAGGTCAGATGCCAGTCGATTTGCGTAAAAACTGTTGATCGGGTAAAATCTGGATGGATGGATCATAACAACTTGGGACAATGGCTAGGTGATAGATGCCGACTGATAATGCATTAGGATTCGTTAATAATTTGGCAAGTTTTCTTTTCCACATGCTTGATGCGTGGCATTTTGAGCAGGAGATGTGAACTGCACATTTATTTTACTTTTTTAATAGATAGTCTGTTTAGGTTTACACAAATAACAGCCTAACTTTATCAATAAATATCATCTATTATCCTAATTAGTAGTTGCAAAGATTTATAAAAAATATCAAAGACTACGGTTAATTTTTCTCTTTTAAAGCCAGTTATTGAATTTAATAGAAAAGGTTCCAAAACGGGGCCTTGTGAATCCCTTTAAAGTAATTATATAGTTTACAAAGCCTTTAGGTAAAGTGTAACATTGGTAATATTGAGAGGCAGTTTTTTAATAGGTTTACTAATAAAAACTCAGGTATAAGGTTAATATATCTCTTTTAAAGTCAGTTATTTACTTTTATAAGAAAGGCTCCAAAACGGAGCCTTGGGAACACATTTTAAAGTTTAAAACCTCCTTTTGGTGGTTTTGGTTGATAAAAACTCAGGTATAAACAAGCGTAAGTCATAAAACATTAATTTAGTAATCTTATTTTATGACCGACGTCGTTAAAGGTTTTTGAAAGAGCAGATAAGACAAAAATTGATTAAGCGACCTTGCTATTTAAGATATAATTATAAATGCAATTAAATATTTTAATTAATCTCGGTAAATACCGGTATAATAATTTAAATATTTTAGTTTAATTCTTTTGAACCGATTCGTTACTGTTATTTTAATATTTGTATTTTGTTTATAAATAATTATGACGTCTGTATCATGGTCATTCTTTTAATTTTGGTTTTTAATTCTGATTTAAGCCTAATTGGATTTGTACTATGTGATACGTCATCATCCTCAGCCTGTGTTAGTCCACTGCTGGACATAGACTCCCTACTCCACGCCTTCTCTATTAGGGGGCGTTATGACCGTATCCCACCACGCTGGTCCAATGCGGGTTGGTGGGTGGACCGACTTTTTACATGCCCTTCCGACGCATGGACGATCTTACTTTTCAGACAATTGGGTGATTAGCCCAAATTGACCTAATTTGTGATTATTATTGTGATTACTAGATTGTCTGTAAAGTAAGATGATCCATGCGCCGGATGGGCATATAAAAGTTAGTGCTGCGCCAAATCTCTCTCCGGTCGTGTCGGTGTCGATTATCCGTCCCATGGGACTAAGATTATGAAGAAAGTGGAAGTGCACCTGTGTGTGCGCGTACACTTTTGCGCTATAACATCTACTGCGCAGTTGGCTGATCTCTATATTAGATCGGCCGCCGTAGTTGGAATCGACTAGGATAACATTACTATTATTATTGAAGTTATACTTTTAGGCGCGTTATGAAAAATGATGAGAGTGAAATTTTAACATGCGCGCACCTGTGACAAAATTTACAGTTTATAATGAAAACGGTGAAAATGTAATAAGGTCCATATTACATAGTGATAAGGTTGATTTTTGTGTAGTGATAATGGAGTTGTCGTTTTTTATTTGCGATAGTTGTTGCATAATGTGCTCTATGAGTTAGGATTAAGGTTCGTTTTTGGTATATATATATATATTATTATTAATAATATATTTTATATTATTTAAATTTATATTAAATATATATATTAAATATATTATTATATAAATATATTAATATTTGTAATGATGTTTATTCAACTTGATATAATGGTAATATTTTTATTCATTTAATATATCAACATTGTGATTTATCTATGTAATACGCATAATCAAAGCTTCTGATTTATAGTACCGCTGTACAAGTAAGCCAACATCTCTTAGGAATTCTACATTTGTAAGCAACAGATGGCGCTGAACTACCAGCGAATTATTTATGATTAGTTCTTGTAAATCTATCATCTTTAATTATCTTAATTATTTTTGATTGATATTACTTACTATTTGTGAATATTAGTGAAAAAAATTGTGCTTATATACTTTTTCAAGTGCTCCAATATAATTGAGGTTATCTATCCGTATGTATTATTTATTGATATAAATTAAAATACTTTTATTTAATATAATTAACACTAAATATGATTAAATTATTAATGTTGAATACTTATTATTGGTTATTTAATATTCACAAAATAAAGAAATAAATTTAATAAACACTTAATACAAAATTTTGTGATAAAATTAAAATTGAACATCAAATTATAATATTAATTTTTAATATTTGCTATTAAATTGAATAAATAAAAAATATTTATAAAAATAACTAAATAAATTTAATGAAAACTTTTTGATAAAAATGAAAAGTGAATATTAAATTAAGAAATCAATAAAAATATTTAAAAAATGACCAACCTTAAATTCGATTTTTGAATTTATTATTAATCAATAATAAATATTTAAAATTAAGAATCTTATAATATTTAGTACAAATTTTGTCTTATAAATTTATTATTCTCTAAATTTTGTTTTTAATAATTATATATATATATATATATATTTATTAATAATATATTATTAAATGTATATTAAATATATTATTATATTAATTTTTAATGATGCGAAAGAAGTATAACTACATAAGTACACGCACCATTTTTATTTTGAATACACCAAACGCAAAAGAATGATCCTTAATCATTAAACATAAGTGTAAAAAGAAAATTAAGTCTTTCGTTTCGTAAAACACCTTACGTCTAATCTTAGTGTTAAAAGAATTATTATAATATCGAAACTACCATCTCATAGCAATTTAAATTATTTTCTTTATATTGCGAAAGAGATATAATGTAACATATTATGTACAAAAACTATTTTCAAATGATAAGGTAAACATTATCCTTGTTATTTCTGTCTGCGTTATCTGATCCGCATGACGTGTTTGAAACGTTAATATGTTTAGAGGGAAACCATTAGCGTTTTGAAATATATATGATCTACTAGTATGTCATATAGTATAATACATATACAATTAATATTACCATATTATTTATTACTAAGTCTCGTTTGTTAACTCGAATTAAATTTTTTAATTGTTCTTAGTCATTCAGGATTTATTTAAACTATAGCAGACGCGGGTTTTGAGATTCCACAGCTGTTTTTACCATATCCTTGTTGTAATATAGACAAGTGTAAATCTGGCCATCTGAAGAGGAAAATAAAGTGAGTATACTTGCGCATACACGTATGTGGTCTATAGAATTGTAAAGGCAAACATTTCAACGTTTATTTTATTGTGATTTCTAGAATATTATGCCGGACAGATCGAAATATTGTAACCGTGGCGTACGTTCTCGAACCAAAAATGTGAGGGTCTCGGTTTCCAGGTTCTATGTTATGAAGTCGGCCAGTGGGCACAGCGCATCCAATATGGTCCGAATTGCTATCACTCTTTGGGTAATCAAAACTTATTCACTATTCCGAATCACGCACTGTTTAGGGTCGCTAAGTTGACGACTCCGGCGTACAGATGCCGCGAGGAGCTCGTTGATCCACTCACATTAGGGAGCAGAGTTACTGCTGGTCTCACTTCCCAAGGCAGGTGGCATTCAAAATGCGCTATAAAATTTTGTCTATGATCGGACCCCGAGTGGCACCTCGAACTGGACCTAAAGAAGGCGACAATATTTCAGTCCTGGGTTTCGGCATCTCTGGTCAAATGCAACAGAAGCACGCAGGCGCTGGCTCAAGTAGGAATAGCCAAGGCAATCACTACGAGGAAATTTATGTAAAAGAGCTGCCTATGGGGACAGCCCTTCAAACAGGTAATGAAAAGACAGAAGACGGATTCTGCATTATCAAAGATGCAACCTACCTTTGTTTTTCCACGGAAGTGACTTATCGCTGGTTGCGTTTGCTGCAGTGTGTCAAACGCACGCTCGAGGAGGTCTCTTAAATCTCTTTAAATGTTTGGAAACCCTGTGAAGTTTGCGTCCGAGGGGACGAGTATGTGGTAGTACACTGATCCCTTACATTAACTAGTATCACTCAGCCGCATTTGATGTAAACTTTTCCAGAAAGGATACGGTTTTCTCTCCTAAAATCCTGAACAACCCAAGTGGCTACGAGTCGGTCGGATATCAAGGGTGAGAGCTGCCATAGTTGGTCACGCGTTACAAGGTACTGCGACTCTACTTCTATCAAGGTTCCACACTCGCGACGGGCCGCATGCAAACCAGCTTTTTTCCCATATAGACCTTAGAAAGTCTTCGCCCTAGCGGTCTCTACTCTAACATTACATCGTTAGTAACGAGCGTTATTGTTTATATCTTATTATAGCATTTTTATGCTATTAGCAACCCCCCACCCGCTTGTGGGTGGAATTTCGTAAAATCCGTTCTTAGCTGACCTCTACTCAGCGAAATTAATATTCCAACTAAGGTCCAAGTCGCTACGCCTTATAGTTCCAGAGATATCGTGATGAGTTAATAGTTTTTATTTTAATTGCAATAGAGCGAAATTGTATATAACAGTGATTCATACTGACAAATCTGTAGTTTATACAATTTAAAGATTTCAATATAGAATTTGTGCAAAAATAGTCACATATCAAACTCAATGAGAATCAAAAAATGGGTAATTCAAAATGGCCGAAGTGGACCAAAAAGAACACATTTCCTTCTGGCGCTATTAGTGTCCGATATTAGATTTGTCTATTTCAAGTTTGTTATTACGACAAAAAAGACTTGGAAACTGTTTAAATTTAAAGGCGAAAGAAAGCACTTTTAAGAGATATATCATTTTTCATCATCAGCCTGTGATAGTCCACAGCTGGACATAGGCCTCCCCTAATACACCGCCACCCGTTAGGGGGTTTTTGGACGGTATCCCACCACGCTGGTCCAATGCGAGTTGGTGGGTGGACCGCCTTTTTACATGCCCATCCGACGCATGGATCATGTAAATAGTCGTGACATGATGACATATCATATTTCAGACGGAAAGGTAGGACGCGCCTCTCTTTCCTTGTGAAATGTGAATATTTTTTGTTTTTTTTTAGATTAAGCAAAATTTTTTGCTTTAGACCAGCGATTATCAAATAAGTTATCTTCTTTGCCAATCAACAAGATTAACCGAATAGTACTAAAACACGCATTTGCACTGAAAATTCTAACTGATTATAACAATTATATAGAAAAAGTCTTACCGAAGAACGGCATGTTCCGTAGATCGCTGTACGCCTTAATTATGAGGACGAGTAGATATAGGAAATATATTACGATAGCAGTGAAGAACATTATCTTGACGAACTGAAAATAAAAAAGTGTATTGTTAATAAACTGTCTCCGTAGCCTACTGATATAGGAGTGTGCTTTAGAAACCGGAGGTGGAGGGTTCGAATCCTGCGGGGACCCGACAAATTTTCAATGTTGTTTTCTAGTTGGTTAGGGCAATTTGGGCTGGTCACCTAATTGTCTGTAAGATGATCCATGCATCGAATGAGCTTGTAAGAAAGTCAGTCCACCCACCTACCCACCGCCCACCGAAGATTATATGGAAATAAACAATGAATATTTAGAACTTTATTGATAATTTAAAGCGAAAGAAACAAAATGTGTAGTCTTATAGAACATGCGTTAAAGCTATACTCTTTTGGCGTAATGAAAGATATTTTTAAAATTATATTTTTCGCCTTATTGTATGTTGTAGAAATAAATATCGTGAATACACTAGTCAGTCGACAATAGCTAACTGCAGGGTGTCGGTCTTTCGTGACGGTGAGCGCACGCGTCGTAACAAAAAAACTTACTTGAAAAATTACATTTTATACATAGAACAAAAACACACAAATACCATACATGAATCAAATTGTTTCGTCTTACAATATTAATTCAATGGGAATCGAAGTTGAACACCGTAAAAGACTTTACTGCCAATTTTAATACTGTAACTGAACAACATATTTTTTAACTGATCAAATATTATTTTAACTGATACAATTTTTTTAACTGATACAAATATTATTTTTTAGCTGATACAAATATTATTTTCTTACCGGATAGTTGGGATTCATCATGTAGTTGAATGTGGGATCGTAGTACGCGTAATACTTCTGCCAAATGGCTAGCACCATGGCCGGAGACCATACAAGACCCACCACTATCGTCTTCAGCAGGTAGAACGAGAGGAAGCCGCGTTCGTTCTGTAAATGGTAACAACAGAAATATTATATGATATATACCTCTGAATTCATTCCTACATAACATACAGGAATGATTATTTCTTCAGGCATATAATATAATATATTATAAATTATATATTTCTTCTCAATAATCAGTCCTACATAATATGTATTTACGCGAATATTATACATATCAAATGCAATTTTTTACGGGTCCTACGCTTGTACGCGGGACTCGACAAATTTTATTATTTTCTAGTTGGTTAGGGCAATTTGGGCTGATCACCCAATTGGCTGAAAAGTAAGATGATCCATGCGTCGGATGGGCATGGAAAAAGTCGTCCATCCACCAACCGGCATTCGACCAGCGTGGTGATATACGGTCCATACACCCCCTAATGGAGAAGGGGAGGCCTATGTCCGGCAGTGGACTAACACAGGCTGTACTATTGTGTTTTTGCTCCTATATTACAAAAGTGTGAAACTTATGCAATTAATGATCTTATTTACTGGAATATTACACATTGTCTTTTTATATGTGTTAAATGTCCTATTTGAGTGAATGAAGTCTTAAAGGATTTTATCGCGTTTATTTACATTTTTATTTAAATACAAAGTACATTATAATACTAAAATACGGATAGTATATAAAGGTTGCAGTTACATTAATAATTTATATATATCTATTGCAAAATTTCAAATGGGGCAGCTGAGGCATGTTTGTATAAGACCAACATTTATTTACTTTGAATTGTTCACTTTCGAAATTCGCGTAAGCAGCAAAAAGTATTATCATTACATGGTATAAAACAAAGTCACTTTCTGTCCCTAAATCACTATGTATGCCTAAATCTTCAAACTACGTAATGCATTTCGAGACGGTCTCTTTTAAAAGATAGAGTGATTGTTCCGGTTTGAAGGGCACCGTAGCCAGCGTATTTACTGGTAAACGAGACCTTACACCCCATGTCACAGCGCAGCACGTTGGTAATACCACTAATATTGCCATTGTCCATGGGCGTCGGTGGCCACTTGCCATCCGGTGGCCCGACTGCTCGTCTGCCCGCGTAGGCCATAAATAAATAAATGGACTTTGAATCAATCATTTCATCATCAGCCTGTGACAGTCCACTGCTGGACATAGGCCTCCCTAATACACCCTATTCATTAGAGGGTTTTGGACCGTAACCCACCACGCTGGTCCAATGCGGGTGGTGAGGACCGACTTTTACATGTACATTCGACGCATGGATCATCTTACTTTTCAGACAATTGGGTGATCGGCCCCAACTGCCCTAACCAACTAGGTAACAACAATGAAAATTTGTTGAGTCCCGCAGGATTCGAAGCCACGACCTCCGGTTTCACACACGCCTATACCACTAGGCTAGGAGGCAGTTACCTTAATCAATAAGACCCACCTGCCTCAGGCCGTGGTAGAGGGCCAGCCAGGAGAGGAGCACGCAGGAGAGGAACGTCGTCTGGAACAGCGTGTCCACGAGCGGGGCGAAGCACCCGCTCGACACGAGGCGCAGAGGGAATATTGGATCTGTCCATTAATATGATATCAACGATAGATGAACCGAACAGGTCGTTTTGACTGGTTTCACTAGGAAATTAACGTTTGAAAATAAAAGGTGGTATATCTAGTAATATTTGAGACTGATAACTTTCGAGAGAAAAGAGAAACTGATCTGTGTATATGTATTACTTTAGATACTTCCGATGCCGTCTTTGAGACTAGCAACTTTCGAAAGAAAAGAAAAGAGCATCCGATCTGTGTACAAAAACTATGACCCGAGCCTGTCTTTTAAAACTAATAACTTTCGAAAGAAAAGAAAAGAGCATCTGATCTGTGTGTTAATTTATTTTTAATACATCCAAGTCCGTCTTTGAGGCTAACAACTTTCGAAGGAAAGAAAAGGAAGCTGACAAGTGTATAAGTATAACATTTTCAATATCTTGAAAGAAAAGCAAAAGATATACCGATCTGTTTATATATATACCGTTTTCAATAAGTTGAGTATCATGACTTCTTAAAGAAATGTAAAAGAGAAGCTGATATGTTTTGTCATGATGATAAATATATTATTTTCTCTTATGATTACTTACGTACTTTAAATCAATCAACATTGCATTAAATGAAATGATGTTTTTAATATCACTTTATAAGAATATGTACTGCCTCCGTAACCTAGTGGTAAGGGCGTGTGCTTTGGAAACCGGAGGTCGTGGGTTCAAATACCGCGGGGAATCAACAAATTTTCATTGTTGTTTCTTAGTTGGTTAGGGCAATTTTGACCGATCACCCAATGGTCTGAAAAGAAAGATGATCCATGCGTCGTCATCTAAAAAGTCGGTCCACCCACCACCAACCCGCATTGGACCAGCGTGGTGGGATATGGTCCAAAAACCCCTTAATAGAGAAGACGTGCATTAGGGGAGGCCGATGTCCAACTGTGGACTAACACAGACTGATGATGACGATGTTAAAGATTATGTACGTTCCTATTTAACTACGAATAAGTAGTGGCCAGTTGAATTACTAAAATTATCATCAATGATTTTAATTTTAAACTTTTTTTTAATTTTATTTATCATTGTTGAAGTAAAAACGTGAATTATATTGACAGCTTAACGACGTCCAATGAGGGTTATACTATTTAAATATTGAATATCTCAAATGATTTGGACGTTTAACTATCTAAAATTTAACAAGACGTAACATATATAAATATTATTTCTCATACCATTATATAGAAGTAGAAGCGGCAGTAAGATCGACAGCCATTTCTGTTCTATCGCCCAATCCTGTGTGGAATATTTGCGTAGCGAGTGTGCGAACCAACACTGCAAAGGAAATTAAATAAACAATAAAGTCAACAACAATACAATATACTACCTTATTAATAGGATTGCCTACATAACAAAAATATCCTTTTTGTTACTTAAATTATATAATGGAATTACTGGTTTATAGAGATATGTATATATTAAAATAGTGGAATTTACTTTAAAAAGTTCGATATCAAATTTAATTGGCGCCAAAAAAGTTTAACTTTGCGATGATATTAAAGATGGCGACGGTCGGACTTTTGATATTAATTTTTTTATTTATTAAAATTTTAATCATTCATATATAGATACAATTATAAACATTAAGCAAAAAATCTACTATTTTTAGATATAGTGAGAAATTATTTTCTTTTAGGAAAACTCGTATCTTCATCGGAATACGATGACACCCGAACTGTAAATTAATGATCGTATTAAATGAGTGACATTTTCATATCCATTAATATGAAACTTTATCGTTTAGTGTGCAATGTCAAAATTAATAATGTCATTGTATAATTTAAAAAGTATTGAAGATTTTTTAAAGAGAGCTCGATAAGCTCGAAAGAAAATATTTTTTTAATCTGTCTAAAGTCAACTTACGGCGACGGTGAATGTCGTCAGTAGGAATATAAACCTGAACCACGTCTCCATCTGCGTGAAGGCCGGATTGTACGTTTTGAACTGGAAACGAATAAAATACCATTCATTCATCATCAGCCTTTGATAGTCCACTGCTGGACATAGGCCTACCCTAATACACCCCTATCCATTAGGGGTTTTGGACCGTATCCCACCACGCTGGTCCAATGCGGGTTGGTGGGTGGACCGCCTTTTTACATGCCCATCCGACGCATGGATCGTCTTACTTTTCAGACAATTGGGTGATCGGCCCAAACTGTCCTAGCCAACTAGGAAACAACAACGAAAATTTGTTGAGTCCCCGCAGGATTCGAACCCACGACCTCCGGTTTCTAAAGCAAACGCCAATACCACTAGGCTACGGAGGCAGTAAGTGGTATGTCAATCTATATTACTGTTTTGAAGAGATATGTTATTGTTTGCATTGAAAATATTTAAGAAATAGTGTCCGCAAAATTCTCAGTGTGTGGACATTGTATTAGATAGAAATAAGTTATATTATTTACACGTAAAATAGCAAAATCAATAGATTGTGATTTCACCAAAAATAAAATTATTGCGTTGATTACAAAAATATAGTTTACCGAGTTACCTATGTTTCGCACCGAAAAACATAGTAAGTATGATTCAAATGTGTGCTATTTATTACGTTTTGTACACTCTTTTAATGTTAGAAGCTTAATTCGTCTCATAGATAAATATAGGGAGGCAATGTCACCCCAAGTTATTTTGATATTTGGGGTGACGCGTATAAGAGGTCATTGAAAGCTTAATATAATATAGAATCAGTTTCTTATCTTCGAAATAGATAGTACGTAAGCGTGCTTTTGAGATGGTTTTAAATTGGTAAACTACATTTAAGCCATATAGAATGTCAATAGCCATATAGTCTTATGTTAACGAAGTTAATTAAACTCAAAGCGTGGTGGCTGTCTGTGGTAGAAGTCGACAAATAAACTCTACCGGATTTTTTACCATAAGTGTTTCTCAAACTTTATTTCAATAAAGTATTAACTCTAATATTTAGAGTTTTTACAAATAGTGATTTCTGCTGAGCACCGAATGCTGAATGTTCGGTGAAGCTGTCAGCCGAATCGCCGAATATTCGGAACAAAATACACGCTTGTCAATCGCATAAACATTATAACATCATCATCATCATCGTCAGTCTGTGTAAATCCACTGCTGGACATAGGCCTCCCCCAATACACCCCTATCCATTAGGGGGTTTTGGACCGTATCCGTATTAATACCTAATAGTAGCGAATATTCATGACATCTTTAATAAATATCATATCCTATTAGGCACACGTTTCGATGATGTTGTGTTACAGCCCGAAAAATTTATAGAATCATACTATATACTAGCTGTGGCCCTCGACTTTGTTCATCATTCATCATCAGCCTTTGATAGTCCACTGCTGGATATAGGCCTCCCCTAACACCCCCCTATTTATTAGGGGACTTTGGACCGTACCCCACCACGCTGGTCCAATGCGGGTTGGTGGGTGGACTGACTTTTTACATGCCCATCCGACGCATGGATGATGGACGACTTCTTTCGGGTGGTGATATTTAAAAACAATTATACTATTATGGGTCGCAAGATTGGATTTTCTACATGCCCTCCGACGCATGTATCGTCTTACTTCACCGGCAATCGGGTGATCAGCCCGCATTGCTCTAACCAACTACGAAAAACTAAGAAAATTGTCGAGTCCAAGCAGGAAAAACGTCTAACTCCTCCTCCTCGTCACGACATCTCTTGAACCATAAGGCGTAGCGACTTGAAATTTGGTAAGAATATTCCTTTCGCCGAGTAGAGGTCAGCTATGAACGGATTTTACGAAATTCCACCCACGGTTGGGGGGTTGCTATATATATATATATATATATATATAATTATTTTTAATACTTACGTAAAAAACTATCTCTCTTATATAATATCGCTTGTGGAACTCCCTCAACCCGTAGAATCGTATATTGAATATGTAATGCGTGAACTCCAACGAGCCTAAATGTAGAAACATCACCTCTTCACACGTCTGCTTCTTACATTTCAAATGCTGCGTTCTGAAAGAGAATAATAAATGTTATAAGTTAAAATATATATATATATATAGTAAAGTTAAATACCACGTATTTGGTACGGTACGTCAAAAATCGAAAAACTATTTCATGTTTTAAAAAAAAAGCTTTTAAAAATTTTACTATAGATTAATAGTATTGTACAAAATTCCTTGAATAAATTCCAGGTACTCTGTATTTTATTTATTTCATAATTAATCAATGATAATAAAACAGTTTATCTTTAAAAAGGAATTAGGAGCATTTAGATTGTACACTTAATAAAGGATTCTAAGGCATATTATTATAAAAAAGAAATATTTTATGTGAAATATACATAAATAAAGAATAAATAGATTAATGTCCTTCTATTACCTATTAGTACTTTCCGATTCAGGTACTAAATTTGTAGTCGTATGGTCGCTTAGTACACCGTCGATTGATATACTTATCTGGAAACTTTTGTCGAATATTTCCTCTGAAATGTTTAATATATTAATCAATATTTATTTCGTTTTATTTTATTTACGCGATCATTATGCATATCAAATCCGCTCTTTATGGATTTGTATGCTTGTATCAGCATCTATGGTCCGCGCCCGAGATCCTGGATTTTGGAAAGAGTCCGAAACGTCGAAAATATAATATATTATAATTAATTCTTTTGTTTACAAGAATAAAGAAATACATTATTGAATAAAAGGACTTTTTACGGATTTTATCGCGTTTATTTTACATATTTAAATTCCCGACGTTTCGAACACTTTCCAGCGGCCGTCGTCACGGGGTGGACTAATGTCCTTACTTACTAAGTCTATTAATATTAAATAATGTCTGTGTAAAATGCGGATTTAATCAATATTTACTTAAGTACAAGCATACAAAAATCATTAAACATCTCGTAACACCTACTAATACCCCTGTAAATATGAATACCTAGTTCGTACAAAACACTATTTAACATCCAATGAATGTTGAATATTGTTTGTAATCTCATTATATAGAGGCCGTTTAGGCAAGTACCATCGGAGCCTATTTTTGCCGTCAATTAGTACTGCGTTCCGGCTTAAAGGATGCCGTAGTCAGCGTATTTACTTTGTTAGTGAGATTTGACATATGTCCTAGGGCGGCGAGCAAATTTGTGGACTGACTGACACTACATTTCTTATGTGCAAGGCGTAACATTTACGTCCTAATTAGGTTCTCTACTTAGTTCACTTATTAAGGTGTATATAATCACAAAACCATCAAGTTCTTCATTAATTCTCAGAAAAGTAATGTTCTCAATAAAATTAACAATCACTGTATTTATGACTGAATTAATAATTTAACTCTGTGATTACATAGATAGGATCTAATCTATTTCTGTCCATCCGTCGATTGGTTAAAAGCGAGTAATGACGTCATAATAGATTAACCAATCATTAGTCGAATCTAAGCATAGGAAATTACAAAAAAAGTGTGTAAGTAACATCGTCACTTGAAGGTTAATAAAAAAATATGCATATATAAGGTTAGCCAATTCAGAAAAAGAATTAAGGTAAACAAACTCTTAAATCGAAACCCCCTAATGGAGAAGGCGTGCATCAGGGGAGGCCAATGTCCAGCAGTGGACTAACACAGGCTGATGATGATGATGATATTTGAATCTAATGATTGAACATGTGAATGTTATAAAAAGTTTTTTCATGTATAAAGCCCAATTTCGAAATAGATTTAGGTGGACAAAGTCTTATGTCAGACCTGATTGGCGTAATTAATTTAGAAAATGGCCGTTGTTAACCAATAGGAAATCGTTTCCCTTTGGCATCATAAGTATTCGACAGTGGGTTTGGTTACATTTATTATTAGTCTGAATCGGTATTACTATAATTAAATTGAACGTTTGTCATGTTATGGAAAAAGAAAGAGATGAAGTCATAATACATTTACCTAGAGAAATTTAAACAAAAAAATTTCCAACGGTACACAACCATTTAAATGGATAACAAGTGCACAATGTAATTGCTCTGGGATTTTTGCCGTCGTATTTTAAAGCTTTCATATCTTTTGAGGTGTCCATTTTGTCAAAATATCTTCTATGACACGTTTCATGTAAACGTAATGTAGAACTTATTAAATGTTTTTAATTTTTTCAATACAATTGTTAGTTATTGTGGGTTATTATTAAAATATAAATACATGCGCTCGCAAACTTTGTTGTAGTCCGTTTAAATAAGTACAATAAAGTATAACATAGTTTAATCTATCATCTATCTTATGCGGTTTCGCCAGCGTTTGCAATTTAACCGCACAAGAATGTGATTTTTAGAATCGTAATTCTTTAAATTAACAAAAACGAGGCATCAACCTATCATTTAAAACAAAATCGGAGCAATGAGGTAACATATATAAAAACAAATAACATACGCTCCGAATCGAGTACCTCCTTCTTTCGGGACTTTGGTAAAAACGGTTATAAGTACCATGAAAATGAAAATAATTTCGAGTTCATTTAATTGGACGTTTTCAGTTATATCAATCATTACTCACCGTCGTTATTATTGGTCAGTATTTCAGCTAGCAACCAGAGTTGTTGGACCCTAGTGCCCAACGCAGGGCTCCTCAAGCGAAAGGGCCCGCGGTACATATCGCTGACATTGGTTATCACGGTAGTCGCGGCGACCGACGTCGTCATGGTCGGGGACGGCCCTGGCATCGTCAAAACATTATTGTTGAAAAGCAATCATCTATGTGATGTATTGATAATCGACAGTTAGCGGGTAACACGATAATTAAAGTGTTGTTTTATTCTATACTAGCTGTCGGGCTCGACTTCGCTCGCGTAGAAAAAAATGTAAGTCACCAGTTACATCAGCTAACTTCTAATTAAAGGCCAGTCAAAATGGGACCAGCTATTCCAGCTAGCAGAGATTAGTCGGAACAAGCAGACAGACCGAGAAATTTTCAAAAAATATCTTTTCTCATATGTATAAGTTATAAAACACAATGTAAAAAATTAAAAATGGTTACTTTTATGATCCAATTTTATTTATTTGTACAGATTATAGAGAAATGAACGATACATCCTGCTCACAAAACCCTCGTGGTGAAATGTGGCACATTAGAAGTGGAAATGTTGTCTTGGTTACCCAGTAATTACATTATCTATGGCATCCTTCAAATGGGAATAGTGCTTAATAATGCTTTGCGGCAAGAAAAGTATCGCGTCGTGATTTCACTAGTCAGTTCCGTAAAAAAACGTCATCAAAAATTATGATTAATATTTCATGTTCTTAATTAGTATATAACAATGATCATATTGATGGGTAAAAAAGATATTTCAGTGGGCTTAATTTTCATACAAGCAGCGCGTGAACATCTGATTACTATAATGCTGGATATTATCAGCAAGATACCGACTACAGTTAAGGTTACATATTATTTTTATATGCGAATAAGTTACGTAAGAGTTAAGGCTATATTTTAAAAATAATTGTCGTATAAAGTTAAATGTATTGTTGAACCAGCCAACCAAAATGTATATTTGTTGGAAAGCAACACTTTTTTGAGTTACGGCTCTATGAAAGTTTTACGAAAATATCACAAGGTTTGTCTAAAATTTTACTTTATGAAAATTTTTAATTACAAAAATAATTTTAATATTTTTTTATTGTCCTGCAATATAATGTCATGAAAAATAATTAATAACAGCATACAACCTGCCAGTCCGATAAAGACGCCCAAGCCGAAACAAGCAAAAAATGCTATAAAAACCATCACAAATTCTCCTTTGTGCATAGAGTATATCCTCATTTGAACGGACCTGCAACCAGATTAATTTTGTTTTATGTAATATTTCATAAACAACAGAAAATAAATACTATAAACATTACAAATAAAAATATAAAAGCGCGGTTCAAGCGTATGTATAACGGAGTTTATTACATCATTTATTACAAAGAGAATATGTTATACAAAACATTTAGCCGCAGAGAAAATTTATAAACAATAAAATGAATTATTTACCTTTCGCATCGGTCATGATGGTATGCGGGTGCGATATATTTATTAAATTCACTGAACAAATCGCTAAACTGCGACAGAGTGTTCCGTAATCTAAAGTTCCAACCACCGGACGGCAGGTGATACGAATATCCAACATTGGCCGTATCCATTATTACCTTAGCTTATTCTAACGAGACAATAATAAAATTGCAATAATAGCAGCGCGATAAAAACAAAACAAGTAAAATTTGCTTCGTTAAAAAAAGTGTTACGACAAAGCTGATATTGTTGCCCTCGTATGTTGTTTACAAGCGCGTTATTGATTTTCGCGCGTATTGCCATGTCGCCCGGCGAAGGGTGATATGACGTGGCACGTTTGGAAACTTTAACTGCGTTAATATAATTATATAACATTGTTTTATTTTATGTTATTAATTTAAATTGTTTTATAGAAATATCTGTTTTTTCTGAATTATAGATATTGAGTAATTAAAATTTTACCTCTTAAAATGCTTGACTGAGCGTTCATATTGATTTTTCTGTGCCGCGAATTTTGAATGTTCATTTCTAGGAATTCCTTACGTTTATTGGAGAGTTTTTATTTTTAGTATTGTGAATTTTAATACAAGACATTAGACAATATTAAAACTTACTGCCTATCACGATATTTAAACCAAATACATTAGTCTTTAAACATCGTATTATTCCAGCAAAGATTTCTAAATGATGATATCACTTTTAACACATATCGTCCTTATTTTTTTTGTATTACCTAAAACAGTTTTATACCTTTTGGAACACAATAAATTTTTGACTCAAAAATGCAAACTGGCTGGCGTTGCTCTTTACTGAGAGGCAATAGACGTTTCGTTCATTTTATGATTTCACTTTACTTAGACCCAATAAATTTTCGAATATACTAGATGAGTAGGATTTCCCGTTGATAAGAATAACGCGCTGTCTATTATAAGTGCATTATTTATAGTCACAAATTCACTGATCACCCTAAAGGGATTTATACGCCCGGTGTACCCATTAATCACGCTACCTATATAACCCTTTAAACCAGAACATGCCTAGTGTTTCTGCACCACGTCTTTGCCCGAAAAATAAGCATGGCCGTAGTATTCCTCTAACGGGGGTTTGGACCGTATCCCACCACGCTGGTCTAATCTGAGTTGGTGGGTGGACCGACTTTTTACATGCCCATCCGACGCATGGATCATCTTACTTTTCAGACAATTTGGGCAAACCTACAACAATGAAAATTTGGTTGAGTCCCCGCAGAATATATGTTGCTTTTTTCATATATGTATACGGTACATGGTTTTTTTTTAAATCTATAGGAATATAAGGAAAAATATGCTCCAACACTCTCCTTAACTCCATAGCCAACTTAAAGGACCAACCCGCATTGTCCAGCGGGCTGGGGTACGGTCCAGAAACCTCCTAATGGAGAAGGCGTGCATTAGGGGAAACCTTTGTCCAGCGGTGGACTAACTCACGCTAACGATGATTACTCAAATGCCACGAGGTGTATGACGTATAGCGATGAAAACCAATCAGGGTGCTTTGTTTTTTACCGCAATTACTTTGACATTAGCTTTTTCTACACAAAAATTATAAAAGGCTTATGTCAAACTCAGGCCCAGAACTTGTACTTTATGTTATTACATTTATTTCAATTAAAGAAAAAAGACACTTAAATTTCACAAGTATTTAATTTGAACACAAGTCTATCAATGTATTTGCATAAATAAATCACAATCAAAATATAAGTGGCCTGGCTTTTTAAAACGGACAAAGTGAATAGATGAATTGTTTTATATAAATTTACTCGGTTTTTCTAAAATGTTATTTAATATGGTGGATAGTTTTTATGTAAATTATAAGTACATTAAATTTCCAAATGGTTACAATAACTTCACACAACATATACAATTCCTAAAAAATATTATTTAACAGCTCACAACCAAAATGAAATGTGATGTAAAACAAAATTTCACTTAAAAGTAAAACTATTGCACTTTTCATTAGAATAAAATAATTATTACTTACAATAACTAGTCGCAATAAAATATAGTATTAAAATTGTTTGTAATTCTTATATGAACAATTTTTATTTACAAAATTACTTCATAACAATCAACATTAAGTTTAATAAAGGGGTAAGTAACTTTTGAATAAATATTGGTTTGTTATAATAATATGAATATAAATAATTTGTTATAAAATATATTTGTGTGACAATTAAGTACAACAACAATGTTTACATTTTAATTAATTTTAAAATTGTACAAATCAAGTTGAAGACATTTTAATTAAGACTTATTTCAGTTTTTAGTGACACTTGACATGTAATACAGAACTAAATCATGTGTTTCCCATAATTATAATACTAAAACAGAAAATATAAAGTAACAATTCAGATCTTAAGCACACTGTCTCTTACAACTCAATGCAATAACCGAACAGTATGTAGATCTAAACAAAAAAAATTAAAATCACTAATAAAAAATGAAAACACAATTTATTTATCTTAAATATTATAAAATAGATTCATTTGGCAGCAAAAATTAACAACGCATGTAACATTTAATACAGTTAATTAAACCTAGTTTTATATTAAAAAGAAATCCAATATTCACTGAGCTGTTTAACTAATAAAATTACTAGATTATATTGCAAAGTATTTTGATGAAAGAAATAACTAGTGTACTATAAAATATAATTGAATAAATACTGTAAGAGAAGGAACTATCAGCTTAATAGATTAACAATCATAGACTAGGAGCAGTGGTAACTGGTTCGTCCATTTTTAATGTTGCAGTCGAGTTCTCACTTTGTGTACTCGCAGGGATGTTGAATGTGATGTTTTGTGTTAGCAATGATTCCGTGCTGTTGCTTGACATTTGACTCTTCTGTGGTGTTGCCTGCACAGGAAAAAGGTCATCATTTCACAAGTATTAAAACATTGTTAGTAACTTTTAATTATACTGAGCATACTAACTGTTGCCCACGACTTAGTCTGCATGGTGATGTAATGAAAAAATAATTGAGTTTTTTTTTAATGTTGCCTAACTCATTCCCAGTATTTCTTACATTTCAGTACAAGTCCTGTCAAAATCGGACTAACCAGAGCCAACAGACACACAATATTTAAAAATCTCTTGTCAAAATAATATGAAAATATCTTTTTAATTTACTGATTATATATATCACTGTTGTGCTTTAATATTGCAAACATACAGTACAATTTTGTTTATTTTTAAAAGATAATGCTAGAAGATATTAAAAAACGAATTTTATTTGTTGAATATTATTAATTTAAAATTAAATGTAAAAAAGTTGTTATACAATGCATTTTTTGTGTTACCGTCAACATTTTCCTTGAACCACTGGTTTATATCCTTTGCATGTTTCTCTATCCAGTTTATTCTTAGCGTTGCTGTTTCGATAAGCTTCTGGATCGTTTGAGACATCGGCATGAGGTCTTCCTTGTGCTCCCTCACGAACTTCTTAAGCTAAATTATAAATGGTAAGAGTATTATTATACTAGCATTATATTAAATAAACGTAACTAAAACAGCCCACCGCATTGGACCAGCGTGGTATGATACGGTCCAAAAACCCCCTAATGGGAGGGTGTATTAGGGGAGGCCTATGTCCAGCAGTGGACTATCACAGGCTGGTGATGATGATGATTCTCGACGTTTCCGACTCTGCAGCATCCATGATCACGGGCAGACTAAGATTGATAATGTTACTAATCATAGGAAATAATCTGTGAATAAGTGAATTGTGGATTTTACTCAACAGTAGTCTGAAAGTTATTTTGTTGATTGTGATTTAGTGATTGATATTTTTGTGACATTTTATTATTGCACACCAAATGTCGTAAGCATGTATTCAGATTATTTACGTTAAATGAAGTGTTCTATTCTTTGATGTAGTTGCATAAACTAGTACAATATTTTGATGCAGTTTATTGTCAATAAAGTTTCGATTCTTTAGGTAGATTTATAATTTGCTTACATGCTATACAAGAGCCGTTAATCGGTCTTTCACCTTTACTAATGAAATCTTTCAATCTTTAAATTTGCGCTCAGTAATACGAATCAATTAATGAGATTAAAAGATAGGATGCTTAGCAAAAAGTTTAAAATACTAATGTTTTCAGTAATAACAAATGAAACAGTGGCCCACCTCCTCCAGTTCCCTAGGGTCGGTGACGAAGCCGTAAGCGCCAGCCAGCACTGAGGGAAGCGCGAAGGCATCCAAGCCCGCGAAGGCGGCCTTAACCCGGGGGAACTGGTCGTTGAGGAACCTCTGCGCCAGGCGGGTGCCGGAGCTGGGGGTCACGCTCCAGGCCGCCACGGCGTACTGCTTCGGCAGCTCGCCCAGACTACGCTCTAGCAGTCTGCAAAGGAGGATTTCTTAGTCCACTGCTGGACCTACTCGAACCCAATACCTCCGTTCTATAAAGCAAGGGCCAATACCGCTAGGCCACGGAGGCGGCAATCAAGTATTTGTTGATTTATATTGTTGGGACGGTCCCTACTTGAATAACGAAAGGTTATTCGTCACAAGTAACGCACTATCAAATAAAAATATAACATCTTTCATAAAATGTCTGGAATAAACTATTAGCAAGATTTTGTCGCAGTTGTTGGATGTTGGGTACTATTTGTTTGCGAATCTATTATTGAAGGATGTGTTAAATAGTTTGAGCCAGTGATGGAATTGATGATATCATTTTAATCGTAATAAACCCTTTCATTCGATGAAAAAAACTCTATTATTGCACTGTGCAGGTTAAAATGCAAGTCAAATCAATATTTTTTAATTAGGCAATACCGAGGACATCACAAACGCGCTTTCTACCGTAAGACATAGGACGTTACGTATCGTTCACGCAATAATCGCTGGACCCTTCAAACCAGTCAACAGTAGTGTTTTTGTACTATAATTTTGCAACAAGAATAGGCACCGTAATGGTACCACCCCAGGCGGACCCCGTAAAAATACCACCACTAAAATGATAATATCCTTTACACCATAATATTATATTACATTGCATTTGTTCACAACATTATTCCTATTTAAACTGGACAACTAATAACAAGCAATCAGTAGGTCATTAAAAATATCTTAGTCAAAAATGTACTTTAACACCAAGAACATACAGTCCATTATCGGTATTGAACAAGGCCACACTCACAAGGACACGAGGGCTTCGTCCCTCGTGCTGGGCAGCACCGAGATGGCGAGGCTCTTGATGGCCGGGTCGGTGGAGTTGAGGAAGAGGCGCCAGAAGAAGTCGAACTCCTCGCGGCCCCCGTGCTGCACCGCCATCGTGTACACGAGGGGACGCAGGTAGCTCGGGATGCTGTGGGTGTGCGGACGACGGGTGATATCCGATGCTTTGGCCTTTAACTGTTCTAGTTTTGAGACAGTAGAGTCATTATATTTTATCACGACTTTTTGCTCACTAGCGGGCAGAGGTTGAAACGCTGTGCAATCGACGACAGATCGATCATCATTAGCCTGTGTTAGCCCACGGCTGGGCATAGGCTTTCCCTAATGCACGCTTTTTCCATTAGGGTTTTGGACCGTATCCTAACACGCTGGTTCAATGCGGGTAGTTCGACTTTTTACATGCCCATCCGACGCATGGATCAATTTACTTTTCAGACAATTGGGTGATCGGCTAAACTGGAAAATGAATTTGTTAAGTCCCCGAGGAAAGCACACGCCTTTACCACGAGGCTACGAAGGCAATAAATCTATGAATTTTTCGCTTCAGTCAACAGAGACAGACTTTATATGGCCGTACTTTTAATCGACCACCAGCTTGGCGTAATAGTGAGTGACCCTGAAAGTTATTCCGGAGCTTATGGATTCGATTCCCACCACGGGAAGAATATTGTCTAAGAATTTGTATGTATCATCTAAGATTATCATGATTTACAGTGTCAGCTTTCATAGTAATTAATTGCACTAGATGATGTTATTCGTCTCCTATGACGTCATTATTTCTTCGTTAGGACATTGTATTATTACTCTAATCACCCGATTGTTAGAGTCCCTATATTTATTCATACTTTTCAGACAGTCAGACATCAGAATGAGTCAACCATATGTTATTTGGATAAGGACTAAGGAAGGGACAAAATCATAAATAATAATCGTCATACGGATTATTGGTGAGGTCCTTCTGCTGGGACCACTGGTTGAACATGTTCTTGGCCCATTTGAGGCATCTCGGCGCCTCCACGAGGCACTCCCACATCACAAGGTTCTCAATCAGGAAGGCCTCGTTGTCGTCCTTCGGCGGGTCCAGGCCGTAGTTCAACTTTTGCAGCTGCTTGCTCAGAAG
This sequence comes from Lamproptera curius, assembly GCA_029286875.1. NCBI lineage: Eukaryota > Metazoa > Arthropoda > Insecta > Lepidoptera > Papilionidae > Lamproptera > Lamproptera curius. The sequence continues at coordinate 304,729 of JAGSMT010000101.1, read as the reverse complement.
TTTCTTCATATAGTCCTGCAAAGATAATAGGGATGGTTTAGATAAAAACGATAGAAGAACTTAAGCGTTTTAATATGTTTTATTTTTGTGAAAACAATAAATATACTAAGTTAATTGTTTAATTTAACTGTTATAATTTACGACAACTATCGTATACAAAATACGTTTAAGTGTACGCGTTAGTCAAGTTAACCTTAGCTGTGGTGTATTAAATGCCCCTTTAATAGTTGTTATAGGACATCATTACATTAAATGACATCTTATCTAGTGAGATCGAGATATAAATCCCGTTGATTCTTGTGATTTTCGACGAAGTTATAATATATTTCGTAGAGGATGTTACAAAGAACTATAAAATATATGTGCAATCAACAAAAACTTATTAAAACGATCAACAAATGACATTTTTATGTATATAATTAAAAGATTTTAAATATCCATATAGTACACGTCATTGTTTTTGTCATTACCATTATTCAAACAACCATATCTTAATATATATAAATCTCGTATCCACGATGTTTGTTCGCGATAGTCTCCTAAACTACATAACCGATTCTAAAATGTTTTGCCCACCATGTGCAGTTTAATCCAACTTAAAAAAAAGAATAGCTTACATCTTTATTCACAGTCGCAATATTGTTTTATTGCGATTTATTTTTCTATTATTATTTGATGCAAAATGTCAGCTACAAAACGATCGTGACAGTTGGCGTTGGCGGCAATATCTATTGATTGCGCCGTTTAATGGTATAAACTTTTCGTTGATAAAAGAAGAATTGGGATACTAAAAATTAATTAATTTTGGTCAGTTAATTTTATAATATTTTTTATCTATTATTAAAAACAAAATGTAATTTTATAACGCCGTTATTTTATACCAGGCCATCAAATAAAAAAAAGTAATGAATAAAATGCGCCAACAACATAAAATGTAGAAATTAGAAATGAATTTTTACGGAGCAAATTGAATAAAAGTGATGTTGTATCCGAAATAAAGGTGTATCCTAAATAATAATATTTTTATGACATTTTCAACGGCGGATACGATTAAATTTATTGTATATTCGCTATTTATTATTTCATACGAAAGTTGTTTCCTTACGCTTGCGACAAATGTAATCGACTTCTGTTCTTCGTTTTTTAATAACAATGCAACTAAAACATTAAAATTATATTTTTGGTGGTAGTACTCCATATCCATTCAAATTATAAAATTTTTAATAGATAAGTAAGAATTGAAAAAACAATAATAATTTTTAAAGGGAACTCCTTTCTACGGACTTTGCACGATATCAACAGAAGGAACATTTTGATTAATCGTCTTCAGTCAATTTTTATACCAATGGTATTTTTAATTGTATTCAAGTGTTTGCAATTTTTTTTTACAAAAGACATTTATGTAACAAAAAATGGTGGTCATCATGACTGATATTCTCTTTCCGTTTATCTTAAGCCCTTATTTGTTTATTGCAATGTAAGTTAAGTAAACCCTAGCAGCAGCAACGCGTGGCAGGGTCTGCTAGTATATTTATATAATCGTCGATTGACTCTCCCACTCTTTCTCCCTCCCTCCCTCCCTCTCCCTCCCTCCTCTCCCTCCCTCCCTCTGTCGTCACCTGGAAGTGCACGTAGCCGGGCGTCGCGCGCAGGTTGTGCTTGAGGAAGGCGGCGTTGGCCAGCAGGATGTCCCACACGAGCCGCGAGTCCTCGCCCCCGGCGGCGCAGCGCGTGAGGCCGAGCGCCAGCTCGTAGCGCAGCCGGCCCGCCTTGGCCAGGTTGAAGGCGTCGTCCAGCAGCTGCGCGCGCGCCGTGGCCGACGCCACGCGCCCGAGCCCAGCGCCCGCGCCAGCAGCTCCCAGTTGCGCCGGTCGTAGTTCACGCGGTAGTAGCCTGAGAGATCCACGTACTGGTCACGGTGCCCTTTGGACCGAAATGCGGCATACTGCTTCGCGGCAGAAATAGGCACCGCGGTGATACCAACCCAGACGGTCCCCTGTAGAAAGGGGACCTACCACCATTAGCCTGATGGTATTAGCGTGTATTCGGGGGACTAACGAATTTTAAAGCTGGTTAGGGCACTGCCTCCGTAGCCTAGTGGTATGGACGTGTGCTTTAGATACCGGAGGTCGTGGATTCGAATCCTGCGGGGACACAACAAATTTTCATTGTTGTTTCCTAGTTGGTTAGGGCAATTTGGGCCGATCACCCAGTTGTCTGAAAAGTAAGATGATCCATGCGTCGGATGAGCATGTAAAAAGTCGGTCCACCCACCAACCCGCATTGGACCAACGTGGTGGGATACGGTCCCAAACCCCCCAATAGAAAGAGGTGTATTAGGGGCAGGCCAATGTTCAGCAGTGGACTATCAAAGGATGATGATGATGCAGAGCAATGAGGGCCGATCGAGACAATTAGGCACTGTTTGTAAAGTAAGAGGATTCATGCGTCGGACAGACATGTTGAGAGTCGGTCCTGCGCCTTATGTCCCTCAGATCGTGTTGGTTATCCATCCTATCGGACTATGAGAGTCAGCAATGAGAAAGCATGTACGTGATTGCGCTTACACTAGTGCACTATATTATCTCTTGCGCTGTAGGCTGATATCTAATATCGATCAGCTGCCATAAACAAAATCGACTCAAAAGACATTATTTTACAACGTAATCGACGGTTTTAGAGTAAAGTTCTTAGCTGCGGATGGCATTTTTATGTAACGTAAAGCCATAAGGGTGTAAATCATCGATATGCTCATGTCTGGCATATGCACAGCAAGCGTGTACTGTATGTTAGTGTGTCATCTTGGACATTCGCATCACTGATATGCTTTTGGCAGTATATTTGTAGCTACACGGCTGGAGTATTGTGGCAATATATATCTTATAAGTGAAACTGTTCAATTTAGTGAAAAGTTTTCGTGTATGCGCTGGGCATTATTTAAATATGAACCCAACGCGTTTCATGGATATAAAATATAAAACAATTGAAAAGTAAATAAACACTATAAGAACCAAATGACCGAAACGTACCTACGGCGTCCACGTTGACGTAGAGCGCCTGCGAGGCGTCGAGGCCCGAGGGCGCGGAGGCCTCTCTCGCGTGGAGCCACAGGCGGGGCCTCGTGTCCCTCCGCGGGCCCTCGGCCGCCGCCCAGCTCAGCGGCACCCGCCACAGCCGCCCGAGGGAGCCCGGCGGGGGCTCGGCGCCGCTGCTGAACGGCCTCTGAAGCAAATAGGTGTACTTAACTAACCGACAACACCGACCCGAATTGGACCAGCGTGGTGGGATACGGTCCAAAACCCCCTAATGGAGAGAGCGTGAATTAGATGAGGCCTTTGTCTATGTGAGATATGGATTCAATTAGCTGATTGAGGATCATCATTAGCCTTTAGTAGAGTGATCATTCAGGTTGCCTCTGAGGAATGTATTTTTTATTTAATTAAACTAAACAAGCAGGACGTACATCGTACATATTCAAATTCAAATATCTTTATTCAATATAGATGTTTAACACTCGCTTATTGATTGTCAAGGACGCTACCACTGGTTAGGAATAGGACGCCTCAGAGGAACTGCGAAAGAAACTCAGCGGGCCCATTTCGTCATCTTTTAAAATAATAAAATATACATAAAAATTTTCTTATGAGCTACATACAGTACTATCATACTGTATATTATACTTGAAAAAGCCTGGAGCGAGCATTCCATTACCAGGCTGTGTTATCATTTATAAATTCATTTATATCATAATAACCTTTAAACATAAACGTTCCTTTACTACTTTTTAAATTTATTAACAGTTAAATTCTGAACGTTTACTGGGATTTTGTTGTAAAAGCGTATACATTGTCCCATAAAGATTTACTTATTCTTCGCAGTCTAGTTGCTGGAAGAATTAAATTATGTTTGATTCTAGTATTTATGTTATGTGCATCACAATGTCTAAGAAAATCATTTCTATTTTTTGTACATACATTAGGTTTTCTAAAATGTATTGAGATAACGATTAGTATTTTAATCTCTGGGAACAATTTTCTCAGGATTCATATATAATCCATATTAAATAGATGCAAACAGTAAGACTCGACGAAAAAACTACGTTCATCACACAAAACTTTTCACGTGTTAGGAATCAAACTTACACCCTCTGGCACAACATTGAAAGACCCCAACCATTACGCGTCGTCGTCTTTAGCCTTTAAACGAATGTTATTGCTTTTGAGGACGTTATTTTTGCTGATTAAAGCGATGAGACGAGAAAGACGGTTATCTGATACTATGTGATACGAGCTACTCATAATAAATGTAGCCTGAGATGAACTGATGATGATGAACTTCTCCGCTATGAGAGACGAGATTTTACGCCTCGTTTACTGTTTTAATAACGCTAGCTTATTATATCAGATATAGCCACCGAAATTGCACTCCGCCAGTCGATCCCCAGTAAAAAGCTGATCCATTATAGGCTTTCGTTTTGAGTCTCTATTAAATAATTATGTCTTCCTAGTCGAATCCGACTACAGCGGCCGAACTTTATTAACTGCGCAGTAGATATTATCTTGCACAAGTGTACACGCAGATGCACTCGCTAGTGATTTACCTCATAATCCAATGTGACAAATAACCAACACGACTAGAAAGAGATCAAGCGCAGGAACGAATTTTTACACTCTTATCCGAAGCATGAATAATCGTACAGGCAATTGGGTGATCACTCCGCTTTCATCTAACGTATTGGGAAACAACCACGTAAAGTTATTGAGTCCCTGCAAGATTCGAACCAACGACCTCCAGTTTCTAAAGCGAACCCATTCCACTAGGCTACAAAGGCATTTCTATTAAAAAAATAGTTCTTAGCCAATATGGACGATACGAACCTGCGTGAAAGTGACTAGGCCCTTGTCGTAGTCCCTTTGCGCCATGAGCACGGGGTACCCAGGCTGCCGGGTCCAGCTATTCATCAGCTCAGCCACGGGAGGGTCGCCTCCGTTTGCTTCGGACATCGCCTCCCAAAGGTCGTTCTCTTCCGCGTTGGAGAACTTCCTGCGAATTGACAAGAAAAAAATTTTTATTAGCAATAGATTTGTCTAAAACGGTTAAACTAGAAAAAACATCATTATGCGTTTCTTTTTCCTTTGAGGAGGGCTTTAAATATAAAACAAAGGAAAATCATCAAAGTATTATTATATGAGAGACCAAGCCCTAAAGAATGTATTAAAATTAATAAATACAAAGGAGTTTGTAGCTATTTAAATCGCTAATAAAAAAAATGGCTGCCTGTGAAATCGATATACGGGCGAAAGTAATAAGTGACAACGTAAATTAGCGGTAAAATTATTGTAATGTGAATATTCATTCGTAAAGTAGGAAGAAGGATCAACCCTCTTTCTCTTTCTCTCTGTCTCCCTTTCACTTAAGCAGGCCAACTGTGCACGAGTAAGAGAGGCGCGTGCCTCTCACTCTCTCTTATGCTAGCTCATAGAGAGCGTTACGTGAGCGGCACTGTGACACAGTGCACGAGAGTGCCTCCCTATTTTAAACCAATTTAAAACACGTTGTAACGTCAATAATATAATAATCTGATACGTCATGGACGGACTGTGGTACAAAATTAAGACTCCATTGTATTGATTGCACTCTTCTTATAGAAATTAAACTAACATATATACACCTATAAATTCTTATTTTTTATCTCATTTAGAATTAATCACTTCACCAATAAGTACGATATCAGAAGAAAAGCTCACCATTTGTTTAAATATATCGTGAGCCCTTTATGGAACAGCTCCTCGGATATCGTGTGGTTCAGCATCCTGATCAGATTGGCCCCCTTCGTGTAGGAGATCTCGTCGAACTTCTGCGATATTTCCGTGGCGTCGATCACGCGCCGCGACACGGGCGAGGTGTTCTTCAGGGCGTCCGTGCGGAGCAGGTTCATCTTGTCCAGTGTGAACGACTGGAACATGTCCCAAGCGGGCTCGATCTGCGGAGAGAAAACACGTCATCTCTCCTTCTTTTCCTTTCTTTCTTGCATTACAGAACCAATCGGTAATAAATTCTATAAATTAACTGTAATGTCCTCCAAGTAGATTTCGACTATAGCGGCCGATCTATATTAGAGATCAGCCAACTGCGCAGGAGATATTAATGTGCACAAATGTACGCATAGACACGGGTGCACCTCTTTTATACTTTTATAGTCTGATAGAAAGAATAACCGATACGACCAAAAGGCGCTAGCCGACTTTTTACATGCCCATTCGACGCATGAATAATATAACGTTACAGGCAATCGGGTGATAAGCCCGCTATACGCTAAGCAATTAGGAAACAACTCAGAAAAGTAGTCGAGTCCCCGCAGGATTCGAACCCACGACCTCCGGTTTCTAAAGCACAAGCATATACTACTTAGTCTAGTGGAGGCAATAAATCAATTATACTTTCGCCAAATGAGAGAAAGAATTTACGTAAAGAAAATCTTTTGACATACGGAAAAGGTAAATATGTAATTATTTCTTTTCTCTACGGGAATACGACACATTATTGAAAGAACAGAATTGGGCACGTACGATTGTGTTCACTTTTAATTGTAACAAAATATTTTAACTACCAACGCTAACACCCACCAACCCGCATTGGACCAGCGTGGTGGGATACGGTCCAAAAACCCTCTAATGGGTAGCGGTGTACTAGGGGAGGCCTATGTCCAGCAGTGGACTATCACAGGCTGATGATGATGACCAACGCTAATGTGACAGTAAAATTAATTTCAATTAATAATACACAAATGGTCTGTTTCTATTTGTAAAAACTATCATTCTTTAGCAGCTGTTAGGGATGCGAGGTCATCGTTAAACAGTCTTCATATGTTAGATGAACGCAGGTCATATCTTTTTATTATCTTTAATTTGCTAAAGTAATGAGACAAGCATTTCACTTTTGATGAGCGATTGAGCCATTCTCTGTCGAATTACCAAAAACCTGAGACTTAAAATATTACGCATTGTCCGCTGAGTTTCTTTTGCCGGTTCTTCTCACGTCTGAGGCGTCCTTTTCCGAACCGGTGGTAGCGTGTTTGACAGTCAATAAGCAGGTGTAAACTTCTATATTGAATAACGATATTGGAATTTTACCAAGTTATTACGCTATTCACGGTGCCCTTTAAAGCGGAAAGCACTAGTGTTTAGACACTACTAATTTGCTACAGAAATGGCTAACACAAAGGTATTACTTCAAACGAAGAAAAGATATATATAAAACCGACTTACGTGATCAACACCGACATACTCAATGTATGTAGCAAATCCCTCATTCAGCCACAAATCCGTCCACCATTTCATAGTGACTAGGTTCCCGAACCACTGGTGGGCTAACTCGTGGGCAACGTCGATCGCCACGCTTTGCTTGTCGCGAGGCGCGTTCTCCGACTCGTCGAATAGAAGTGTTGTTTCTCTGCAATAATACGCAAAAAACATTAAGATAATGTAAAAATTCTTCAGTAGATTACAGCTACGCAGGAGATATTATAGTGCACAAGTGTACGCGCAAACACAGGCGCACTATTTGTTCCTTTATACTCTGAAAGCCCGATGGGACGGATAACCGACACTACCGGAGAGAGTGAGGCGCAGGGCTGACTTTTTACATGCTCATCTGACGCAAGGATCATTTTACTTTTCAGACAATTGGGTGATCGGAGCAAATTGACCTAAAAAACTAGGAAACGACAATGAAAATTTGTTGAGTCCCCGCAGGATTCGACCCCACGACCTCCACGGTTTCTAAAGCACACGCCATTACCACGAGGCTACGGAGGCAATCAACCAAAAAGTTCAACATCTTTTGTTTGACTGCCTCCGTCCTTTATAATTTTATAAATGCGAATATCCTTTCTAATTTTATAAATGCGAAAGTAAATCTGTCAGTCTATCTGTCCATCTTTACTCCTAAAACCATTGAACCGATTCTGATGAAAAATGGTACATATTTAGATAGATTCCTAGAAAGAACATACATAGGTTATGAATATTGCGATAAAAGTGGTTGAAATAAGGGATGAAAGTTTATATGGAAATTGTTGGACATAAAATGATGAAGTTTTGTGTCTAAATACTCGAAACGAGCCATGAGTGGTATTTTTATAGCATTTTGATACAATAAAAACACCTCATCTATATTGTTCTATACAGTATATTTCAATACATTATGCGGAGATCTGTCCTATTTCACGCGACTAAGTAGCGGGTAATAGCTAGTTCATTATGAAACTTCTAGTAATTCGACAATTTAAAACTTCTAGTTTTAATTACTTTATTTATTTTATGTGGTGTTTAAATAAATTTTAAATCAGTAGTTTTCCAAATAATGATATGATGCACATATATGTACGTTCTTAAAGCGAAAGCTAAGAAAGGTCTAAATGTGATTCATAGTAATACAGTACATTATATAGACCGAGATAGCAACTTACAATTTGCCATAAATAATAATAACCTTTTTATTTAATTTATGTATTTTCCCAGTGCGATGTAACGCCAACGGGAAGGTAAAGTGAACTGTGATATTAACTAATAATGACAACTCATATTATTATTTTTATAAAGTTTAAAAAAACAAGTAAAAAATACCTGAACGTAATCAGCCCCCAATTCTCCATAGCACCGCTTGAGAAGTCGGGTATCGCAATCAGATCAAGTTTATCCAATGCATAAGGCACTCCAAACACATGCTCGTAGAAACCCAAAAGCTTCTCTGTTATATTCAAGGCATATTTTCCCTTATGAAGGAAATCAGGCCTTGTCCACAATCTTATTATCTTCGTAACATTGTCACTGCTTGTATAGTTCGTCTCCAAGTATTTGAAGTCTGAGATCACATATGCGACTAGATAAGTTGACATGTTTACAGATCTATCAAAGTGAGTCCATTGCCAACCGGGTTCTTCTGGTCTGTGGAATTAAGTCATAGTACTATAAACTGAAGTTTAATACAAACATTGTACAGAGAATAACATTTCTACTTCCTTATATTTAATTTCAGTTTTTTTGGATGACTAGCATGGCAGAATCAACAAGTCAGGCCATTGCATGCGAAGTGTATTATCAACAACTTTAGAATTGCAATACTATGTCATCTAACTGGTATGCCTACCGTAAGCCATAGGATGCAATATATTAGTAAAATACTTTAGTAACACCTTTAGCCGGAACAAAGCAGTGTTTTCACAATAATGTTTTGGGACACAGTGGTGGTACCGACTCAGACAGTCTACTGTACAAAGGGACCTACCACACACAAAATTTATTGATTTATTAATAGATGGTTGGGAGTTCAAATACAGCTACATTAAAGTAAAATAGTTAAATAAGGGCATACTAATGCTGCACTATCTCTATATATGATTACTATCTCTATATATCTCTATATTTGATTAGTATCTTGTATTGAATATTGAAGGCTTTAAGTAATATAAGTCTTGGATTGTGAATGGCAGATCATGAGGTAAAGAAGACACTATTATCCTTTATAATGGAACCTTTATAATGGTGCAATATGGATGTAAAACATTAGTGGATGTTGCTAACATTTTCACTATACTTGTACTGCTTGTTAACAATATTTTGCCATTTTGTATAATGTTGGGCACTCACATTTATGTTTACATGTAATATTGGCTGTCTGTGCCAAAATAAATGAGGAAAAAAACATTATAACAGTAGATATTCTTTCATACTCGTCTCATTTAGCCAGTATAAGAAGAGATCTAAACAGATAATATAAAAATCCAAGGAGTGAACTAGTTAACATATTAATTATTTACTTACATCGGCTCTTGGGCCGCAACCTTCATGTTGGATAAAGCTGTGAGATTCTGTAAATGTGCGATGCTGATTTCAAACTTTGATTTGAATGCAGGCTCATCAAAACAGGGAAACGCCGCACGGGCTGATGTGGGCTCAAATTGAGTTGCAGCTAAAAACTGAAACATTCAAGAGTCTAACTTAATAAACTGTTAAAATTTATTTTCCTGTCTTTTTATTGAGTGTACAGAAAAAAACAAGTTTAGGATTTTCACAGTACAATTTCAAAGTACAGATATTGTTTTTATTCTCAATACTATATGATATGATGGTAATGATGTAATATGTGTTCTTGATAAATATTACATTAATTAGTCTAATGCTATTCATATAACTTAAGACAATGTCTAGATTTTATCTGACCATTTGAATCTTTATTCCACTTAGGATACTTAGTTATAATAAATAAGCTGAAAAGCTTTCATTTAATATGAACATAGCTTTAAATTTGAATATCCAAGGAATATAGTTTTATGTCTCCGAGTAGTTAATAAAAAAATATATTGGTTTACTCACTTGACCACATTGTTGCTGTCAGCATATGAACTTTTATAGAAACCAGTCAGAGAATTTGAAATGTTTCCAGAGAATCTAAGTTCCAGTATATAATCAATACCAGTCTTTAAGGCAGTTCCCAATGTTAATATTAATCTATCGCCAGAACCTTCCGCAATAGATAATATCTCTATATTATTAACAATGCTGTGAGTGACTTGTGTATCAATTTTTGCAACTGAATCAGTCTGTACATTTGCTGTGACATTTTCAAATGTAGTTTCAGAGCTAATTTCAGGGGTAAAAGGTTCTTGTGTAGCATTTGAGGGTTGTGTAACATTTTCTGTAGCTGTAGCATCAGTATTATTTACTTGTCGCCTTTTCCTTGATGAGGTGTATACTGTCTCTTGTTCGTAAATCTGCTCAGTAAGCTTTACATTGTTGTTGATTGTTAAGTTTTTCGAATGCAATATAATCTCTTTGACTCTTTTACTCGCTCTTATTGTTATGTACACTTCACCACTAAATGTAGATTTTTCGATGTCTGTTTTTATTTTTAATCTATAAAAGCTTGGCACTACATAAGGCGGCAACCGGAGGTCTGGCGAAGGCTTATTATTGAGAGCAAAGGGTTCTACTTCATCCCAAATGTCCTGAGAAGATTGTGAGATCTAAAAATAAAATAATATTAAAGAAAAATTACCACTACTTTTTGTTTGTAAAACATTTATTATTTAATTTCTCTCTTATCTTTATTACTATATTATTTGCTGTTAACTAAATAATAGCCAATTTAACTTACGATTTCATCACCTTTACTGTAATCTATTAGTGTTATGAACAAAAAATACACATAAATGCGAAACATTATAAAAATAACTAGAAACTATCACAGATATTTTAAAAAAACACTGAATAATTATCAAATAATTATAAAACTAAACCACATTTCGGACCAAGGTTTGTGGAGTAGATTTAGAACATAACGTAATGGAACTGAATCATTATAAGCAATGTGCAAATTATCTCATTTTGTTTAACTTTAACTGTCATTTTGACGTCGTAGTTTTTCAAATTATCTGGCAAAGGTCAAATACTTTTAGATAAAAATACAACATATTTTACGTTAACGCGATTAGGTAGGTACCTAACAAAAATATGAATGACAGATAAACCATCACAATTAAGAAACGATACCCATCTTGTATTTGTAATTTATAATTATGTTTACATTAAAAGCATCGATTAACTGCTTAATCATATTTACTTTTTTTGCCTTACCGTTTATCATTCCTATCATTGTTTTTATTAACGTAGTTATGTAATATATGCGCATCATTTATTACGTATTTATTTTGATAGATATGTAAAGATAATTTTTTCTACATTTTTTAGAAGTTTTATTATATATCTTTTAACATAACGAGTCATTAAATAATCACATTCAACCAATAAAATAAACAAAAGCTTCGGTTTCAAATATTAGTACAGATTATGTACCGTGCTGTACTTTAAATTACGGCGTTGTTCTATATTAAATTAAAAGCACACAGAGAACAATTATCTGATAAATCTAGTTTAGGTTTTGCGTGGTATAAACTATTCAGAACGCTTTCCATTTTATATAATATGATATAATTCATGTAAATAAACTTATGTCAAGAAAAATTGGCGCCAAAACGCCGTTAACCCGTCCGCTCTAGACACTACCGTCGCAAAAATTGATAAACATTTAACAACTGACTTTATTTACGAGAATTCCATGTCTATTCTCGAAGGCAAATAGATCTGTTGGGGTGAAGATTTACACTAGACAGATTAACGTTTTCATATTATAGAAATAATATGAAATTACCAACCTTAAGTAGGTAACAAAGTATACGATAACTCCGACCAAAACCGCAACCACTATGGCCAATATAATAAAGAAAGCGCAAATGCACGAGGATATAAAAATGCCGCCCTTTCTCCGTAATGGATGTCATCATTGCCTTGGGTTTCGTATGCCAAAAACTGTTGGCGACTGGTTGACAAGGACATGTTGAACGTTCATTCATGCTGTAAAAAATAAACAAAATTAAACGTGCGTAAAGTTAACAATAGTACGTATTTGGTTATGTATTAAATAAAACCATTATTTTTATATTTTCGATAAGCTGTGTTATTATATGAGTAAGAATTTTAAACATTTGAGCATTTCTCGCTATAGCTTAATAAATATAATTTGACAATAATATTTCTTAAGCTGAAAGGTAAGATGATCCATGCGTCGGATGGGCATGTAAAATATTCGGTCCACCCACCAAACCGCATTGTACCAGCTTGGTGAGATACGGTTGAAAAACCCCCTAATTGAGAAGGCGTGCATTAGGGGAGAGCTATGTCCAGCTAAATAAATAACACAGGCTGATGATGATGATTTTTTAGCAGGATTTCCTTCGTTAATAACATAATTTTTCTATAATAAAAAAAATTTTAAACACATAACTTTATTATTACTATAACTTTATAGTTGAGTCTGAATTTTCTGCGTTTTCTTTACAAATTTCAGTCTATGCGTGTATAATAGCGTGCAGCGAGGCCAATCGCTCGGCGATATCGAATGAATAATGAGCGTGTCGGACGCAAGGTACAATGATTCGTTGCAAATCGGAAATGGTTTTACGAATAATTGCGTACTTTCATATCGACGTATCGACGGGAAGCGATGCAATTCGCTTGTCACTTATGTCATATATATATTTCTTATGTTGGTACAAAGTATCGAGGTAGTTTTTGTAACATTCAAAAATTGTACATGTAGGTACTGATACGATTTTTCTTATATATTGACATTACGTAGACTATTCCCTATATTATTTACAATAGTTTAATAAACACACATTTGTAGTTTAACGTCTAAGTAAAAGAATAGACGAAATGTGGACAATGTAACGGATAGTGATGAAGTGGCGTATAACGTGTTACGTTCTTAATTATGAATTGTCACCAAGGTGTTAACAAGTGAGCGACAATCAACTAATAACATGGCCACACATACGACATTATTTCGTTGCTATGGGTGATAACTGCCTTCGTAGCCTAGTGATAAAAGCGTGTGCTTTAGAAACCGGAGGTCGTGGGTTCGAATACTGCGGGGACTTAACAATTTTCATTGTTGTTTCCTAGTCGGTTAGGGCAATTTGGGCCGATCACCCAATTTTCTAAAAAGTAAGATGATCCATGCGTCGAATGAGCATGTAAAAAGTCGGTCTACCAACCAACCCCCATCGGATCAGCGTGGTGGGATACGGTCCAAAACCCCTGAATGGATATTTATTTATTGTGGTAGGGGAGGCCTATGTCTAGCAGTGGACTATCACAGGCTGATGATGTATGTATGTGTATGGGTTATAATGCTCACATCAATCCTACCTTTCATTAACTTGCAGATATGGCTGACTTTGGTAACAAGTGACTATAAATAAAAAAAACGCAGTATTCTCAACTCAAAAGTACCACAACTTTGTTCGTGGTCGTTTTTGTCCGTTTAAAACTGATGTAATTAGTCTGACCTATCGTCTACAAAGTCTCACCACACGCTCAATTGGTGCCAAAACAAGATGACGGAAACACTTTTATTGGTTAAACATCGCGTCAGGATTGAATATAAAGTTTGCTAATAGAGATAAGTCAGCCATATCACTTAGTTTACTTGTTAATTCCATCTACATTTCAGCAAACTGTACAGCTCAGGACTGTCACTGAGATGTCATTTACTGAGCCACAATTCGCAACACAACGCCACACGAACGACGCCAATTTTGTGTTCTTCGGCAGACGTCAAAATATTCGCTTTTTTTTTTAAACAAAGTCTAAGTATAATAAATTCAGACGTACCTAATCAGACTAGGCCATAATTAAAAAAATAACAAGATACGGGTTGGCAAATAATGTTTCAAATCAAAATTATTAAGCATGCTCAGGCGGTCTTTGTGACGATCGAATAACAAAAACTCCGTACGGATGAGGTCACGGCGTTGCTATATATGGTTTACATTCTTTTAAAATTATTCACTACACCAGGTATCGATAACCTAAACTTATATTAATACTGCCAATGCATATAGTTAGGCTTACTATATCTGTAAGTATAATATTTGCAACAAATTTCGTCAATATATTAAAGAAAATTTGTACAAAAACGAATCCCATTATGGTTTTTTTTTATAGATCAAAGCGCTTAGACGAGGAGGACGTCTACCTGATGATAATTGATATACCCTGGCCGTAGGAAAAGCAGCGCAAGGCAGCACAAATTTGCTCAAGCATCCAAATAAGACGACGCAACAAGATGTTACATTTCGTTTACCCACTAATCACGATGGCTACCGTGCCCTTTAAACCGGAAGACGCTGGTGTTTACACACTACAGATTTCGGCTGAAATACGTACCGTTGTGGTTTTATCCTAGAACATATCTTTACTATTTTATTTGAGAAACCCGTATTATTTAAGACTAGCTGTTGTGGCCGACTACGTCCGTGTGGCAATATTAACAAAATTTTGTTAGTTTTTTTTTGTAACAGAAAAGCCCGAGTTAGTTTTAATTACATAAGCTATCTTCCAGTACACTTCTGTAAAATCAGACCAGCCATTCCAAGATTCCAGAAAATTTGCCAGAAGAAGCAGACAAGCAGACAGATAGTAAAAAAAAGTAAATTGATTTGTCATATGCATAGGTAATAAAGGACAATGTAATCTTTAAAAACGGTTATTTTGACGTTGGTTCAATTGTATATATTTGTATAGATAAACTAAAAAAAACTTATGTAACATGTCAATTACCCTATTAAGGTAAACATTGTTAACTGAAGTGTCATGCCGTCTAGCGTTCATGTCATTTGCCGATGTTTTATATAACGACGCCATTTGCTTTATTTATTTGTAACGAATGCATGTCTTACTACATCTGATACATATTCTACGTAGTCTAGGTTATAAATATTATACACGATCTGAAGGAAAACGTTGTAAAACATATCTTGTTTTATTTAATGAAATAAGGAATTCACTTAGCTGGTCAGGCGATAATATACACCTATAGATATAGTAAGAAAATATTATACTTTGTAATTTTTTAAAAAGCTCGTATTTATCGTGCTCTCAAATAGATCCAGTACCGAAACATCTTTGTATTATACATTAACAGTATTCATTTTTACATTTGACACTTATGTTTCGTATTGATTCAGATATAAAAATGTCACTTATTTAATACGACCATTCGTTGAAGGTTCGGGTGTCACCGATAAAGATCCGAGTTTTCCCGAAGGAAAATAATTTCATACTACATCACTTCACTACATAGTATAAAACAAAGTCGCTTTCCCTGTCTCTATATCCCTATAGTTGCTTAAATCTTTCAAACTACGCAACGGATTTCAATGCGTTTTTTTTTCAATAGATAGAGTATTAAAGAGGAAGGATTGTATGGATAACAGATGCTTAATTTTGTAGGTATAATTTCTGTCAGCATAGCACCCGTGCGAAGCAGGCGCGGGTCGCTAGTCTATAACAACTAACGTGTCACGTCATTTCATATATATTAATTCGATTATTTTGTTGTTGCAATTGTTTCCACACCAAAAAGTATCTATATGAATAATTCATTAGCACATTATCACGTTTTCCGTCCGTTACACTTCGGTGGTAAATTATATAACCATTTCTGTGAGGTTTTCCGATAATATTGTTGTGAGGTTCCAATATGAATATCTTGTTTTTTCTACATATAAATTGTTACATATAAATAAGTGAAACAGTTGGTTGGTAACAATTTTTCTTTTATTTCAAGCTTAGATCGCATTTGTGACCTAGGATTTTGGATATAAGTCAAGCTAAAGATGTGTGTCTACATTTAAATTTATTCGTACGTCATATATAGTCCATTACAGGTTTGTTGTTGATTTATTTAGAGGACGCAATTTTAGGGCAAAAAGTTATACACATATCTGTATGCAAAGCGATTTAGTGAAACTACGTCTTTACGAATTTTTGTACGAGCCATAGCTCCCGAAATTTCCCTATTAAAAGTGTGTGTACCGCTTCTTCCACGATGGCGGCCGGGTGACGCGGCAGCAACCCCACAAACATGGGGTTAAGCTTCTATTGACCCCTTACGTAAGTCGCAATTATAAAATTGCATCCTCTTACAAATGCAATATTACGACCTTAAATTATAAAATGGCAAATTAATATTATAAAAACTTTAGTAATGGTACCATATCTACATGTATGTTGTGAGTAATATTGATGACGCAATCTTTCCGCTGCAGTAAGTGTTAATCGAATTTAGTTCAGTACTATGGCACCTCGTTCGGTTGCACCTAGATAACAGTTTATTAGCGAAAGCGTGCATGTAAAAAGTCGGTCCACCCACCAACCCGCATTGGACCAGCGTGGTAGGGTAGGGTCCCAAACCCATAATGGAGAAGGCGTGCATAGGGGAGGCCTATGTCCAGCAGGACTAACACAGGCCGATGATGATGATAATTTTTTCCTAGCAACATTTTTAACATAAAGAACGAGGTATAAAAGCGTTACCATTATACATTTTATACATTGATTTCGATAACTACACAAGGAAACAAGATTTTAATTTATTTGCTTCTCGGATGTTGTGTAAAAATGCTCGAACACGTCCGTAAAACAATTTATTTTTCTAATTAAAAAAAATGAAGTGAACATGGACACTGTCACCACGGAATAGTTTGAATAATGTACCGTGTTCTGGTTCAAAGGGCATCGTAGCTGTTATTATGTAGTCGAGACTTGGCAACAGGTCGGAATAATTGTGATGATTTTCTTTCTGTCACGTTTAGCACTACATTGAATAATAAATATATGGTAAAACATTTGATTATTCTTATTGTTTTTATAGTATAAGGAAGAACGCTCATGTATGCGGTCGAATGGGTTCAATAAATAATCTACTCTATTTTTGAACCAAAACCGCTAAAAGTGCTGTTGTGAGGCGACGGGTAATTTAGTCGTTACGCAATACTTTTGTGCGTTAATAGATCATTTTTAAATCGTCATCAGCCCGTGGTTTTTGGACCGATTCCCTAAAAAACCCCCATTTTTATATGGTACAGTTGAACAATTTTATTTTACATTTTAGTACTATACATTAGCAATATATCTGAACGTGTCACGTTGTCTGTCCACAATGGACTTCTAAAGTATTTAACCAGTTTTAAATATATTTGCGCACCGTGTGTAATTTAGTGAAACATGGTCGATAGGATAGTTCCTTTTGAAGTCGCAATATTGTTTAATTGCGAATTATTTCATCATATAAAACATAGCATGCAGACTATACGAATGGTACATGAAATATTTTAATGTTTTACTATTATATTTGTTATCGAAATACCGAAGTTTTTTTGTCACCTTTGCTATCTAGTTGGTAATGGCAAAACGGACCCACGACAAATTGCCTCAGAAAAATTGTTGGTTATGGATGGACATGTAAAAAGCCAGTCCTAGCTGAAAGCACTAACTTTGGCAGTTGTTATGGGACGTCAGGGATTTGAGATTTTTCAAGATCAGCTCTCAGTCGCTTTGTATGTAATCTTATTTAAATGATTGTTATAGATTAAGGGCTATGACAACTTAGAAAAAAATGTTTTGGGTTATGGGCTACTTTCTTTACTTTTAAACCGAGCTCAACTATAGGTAAGATAGATATAAAGCCTCAGACCAAAAATATTCAATGAAAAATATAAACTTAATCGCAAAGATACTACGAATACAAAAAAAAATATGGTGAGAGGTGGGTATGAATCATCCGCGAACTTGCGAATTAGTCAACCCATGAATATAGGAGGAAGTGTTCCTTTTCTGTTGCGTTAAACGTTGTCAAATTGACACAATACGGCAACAATGACGTATTCTTACGTCAAACTGGTATCAATAAACAAGGTGTTATGCCGTTACCACAACGATGCGCTGTCTGTATTACAAACTGCATAAATAGTTAAATATATATCGATGTGAAGGTTAAATAGAAGATAATGAAAAGCTGGCTCCATTGTAATGGTTAAGAAAAATAAGAAAACTCAATGATTTTTGTAAATTTTTAATAATTCCTACTATTCCTATTCATACTAATATTATAAATGAAAAACTTTGTATGAATAAATATTTCTTACTATTTCACTCAAAAATTACTTGATAGATTCTAATGAAACTTTACAATAACATTACTTACATATCAGAATAACTTATAGATTGTGTATGTAAACATATGATTAAAATTGCTATATTTGTAGAAAAACTCTGCTATTGGCAAGCCACGCCGGCGCAACCGCATTCACCTTTGGGCTTATAAATTTGTAATGTGAAATGATTATTTTTACAAGTTACAATCGGGTGAAATCGCGGTGCAAAGCTAGTTGTAAATAAAAATAGTTACTGAAACAATAACTTATTTTCTATCAGCACCGTACGATAGTATACAATTACCCGATTATTATACATGTCAAATCCGCTATTTTACCGATTTTCGCGTTATTTATATATATTTATTCCCGCCATTTCGGATCAACATTCATGATCATGGCAAGACTAAAATGGCATTCGTCTGTATCTTTGTAAACTTGTTTGGAATAACCGTCAAGGTTTCTATATCATCATCATCATCATCGGCTGTGTTAGTCCGCTGCTGCCTCCCCTAATGCACCCCTTTCCATCAGTGGGTTTTGGACCGTATCCCACGACGCTGGTCCAGTGCGGGTTGGTGGGTGGGTGACTTCTATATCGATTTGATAAACCAAAAATACTAAAAATCATTGATTTGTAACAAGGATGATTCGAATTTATAAAAATAAAAAAAATATCAGTGGATAAGACTGTAGGACTGTAGAAAAACTTAACCCGTAAAAAGTTATTAGTTGCCTACATTCATCTAAGCCAGGCCGCCGATTGCATGTCGCAATCATTTCTGTTTAAATCGATGAAATGATAATAGTTGAGTCATCGGTAACCGGTGAAATGAAAGTGAAGGTAGAAACAGGAGCGTTGGCCTTTGTAACGGTCCCTACTTTGATCAACGATAAATTGTTAATGACCATAGAGCACGAACTGACAAATAAAAAACATGAAACTCACAGAGCCACAATACATAATGATTTGATAGTATTTGCGTAAGGACCGTCTAACGTTTTCCCTATCTTTGGTATTCAAAATAAACGCGTGTATAATATAATAAAGAAACAATTGAAAGAGTATACTAATAGAAAATGGATGGGAATGGGAATGGATGTGGAATGTAGAATTGAACTTACGAAAAAGATAAAATGTGAATTTTTCTGATTAATGAGAAACAAAAAGGCACCACTGAATGAGGAAAAAAAATTGCGTGAAAGAAATCTAGCAATAAAAAATAAATACGCTTGAATTATATTGAAATGAATTTTCTTTAATTATTTATATTATAAAAATGCATAGAAAATGTTTAGAGTTTTTAAATCATCGTTTAAAACGGCTCAAACAGTTTTGTAGTAAAACAAAACTGGTATTTTATATAAAAACTCATCAATAGCTCCTTAATTTAAATGATCTCAATTTAGAAAACCTTGACATTTAGTAACCGGTGATATTTTAGATACGAGTAAAATGTAGGTACCTGTACAAAAAATACCTAAGACTAATAAACTTAATCAGTATAATGATATTGTTGATTATTTCGGAATGCTCATTAATATAAAACGTCTATAGCAAACTAAATTAAAATCTATAATGTTCTTTACTTTATTACGTTTTATCGGTTGTTTTTACATTTCGTTCAATTATACAATGTATTGAAGGTGTATTGAAATTATATTTAAAAAGTACATTAACAGTCTGTTTACAAGCAAACAATATTCATTGGCCATGGAATTTTATGGTAACAAATGATTTTCGTTTGAACAGATGCAATTTCGTTTGCCGGTAAACATTTTTCAAATATATTCATTATCAATAATATGTATTGAACTACATTCGGATCAATCGAATCATGTTACATTAGATGACTATTACATGTAAGAAACCCATATATAAATTTTTGTCTTTTCATAATTTTAGAATTAACCAATCCGAATTAAATGTAAACAAAGCAATATTAAAGATAGTAAAGAAACATTACATACCGGTGTTATAGCTCGAAAAAAAATCCAAATGTAACGAACAGAAGCACATTAACACGCGACTGGCAGTTTGTACGCGGTTTTAAAAAAAAAGAAACAAAACCGCGGGGGAAAAATTGGCGCGGTATGTCATGAGCGACGTGCGCGTTGCCGGTGAATGACGTTGGTTACGCGCCGCTGTGGGTGGTATTTAACTTATTCGACGACCACTATAGTAGACTTGCAAACACCTTATAAACTCACCTTCTACAAAGTCGCTTCAAAGGATGACGGATCATCTTATAATGGCGCTTTACACCATGAAGTGGGCTGCGTTAGTGCGACCTTGTGAATAATGTCTGCTTTACGGTTGAAATACTCCTTCATAATACGATTTTCACTCTGAATTTATTTGTACACGTAGGTATATGTTTAACATTTTGTTACACTTTGCTATTTTGTTTTATCGGAGAACTCTTGCCTATAAATAAATATAATAATATACAAAACACTGAACAATTGTGTGAGGCTAATGCGTATCAATAGTGTAACTTAAATTGTTTCTCGTAAATTTTATGCGTTTTGAAATGCAGATAACAACGACCTCTGTATACTGTATGGTTTAAGGTTGTTGGTTTTTTTGGGGAAGCGTTATTGTTTTTTAACTACATTTTATTAAAAATACAGAAGTACATCACCTCATCAGGTACACCTTAAAAATAAGGAACATCTAAGCTTAAGTTTTGTAGAAAATTTCAATCAACATTACATTCAATATTAAAAGAAAGCCAGACAATACTGTTCGACTATTTACTGAAGAAACAAACCTATTGATAATCTTAGATATTATAAACTAGCTATTACTCGCGACTTCGTCCGCGTTGGATAGGTAGCATGCCTGCAAGGGGTATTTAAATATACTGTATCACAATATAAATGAGGTGTTTCCGTTGTATGTGTCTACCATTAGACACAAAGTTTCATGGATTTAGCTTTGACAATGACGAATTTCCATACTGACCTTTTATAGCATTCTACCGCTAGTTTATCTTCGTACAGTTTTTAATTTACAAAATGGCTAAAACAAACACTTAAATCAACGCCGACAAATTTGGGTATTCATCTCCCATTTCAACCCTTTAAACCAAACTTCATCGAAATCGTTTAATTGGTTTGGACAGTAAAGACGGACAGACAAAGTTACTTTAAAGAAATAATAATGCCTGACTTGCAGGGTGGCCGTCATCGAAATCGATGGGGAGGACTTTATATATATGTTTAAGTCCTTAAAACTATTAATTACATATAAATTTTCACTACATATAATTATACAATTACATGCAATTAATATGAATATGTCCGAAGATGTTTTAGATTTATATTGAGGGGCGTAGCGATGTGGTACCGGGTATTGCACCATTTAGAAACCGGAGGTCGTGGGTTCGAATCCTGCGGGGACTCAACAAATTTTCGATGTTGTTTCCTAGCTGGTTATGTCAATTTGGGCTGATTATTTAATTGTCTGAATAGTAAGATGATCCATGCGTCGGATGGGCATGTAAAAAGTCGGTCTTGCGCCTTACTCTCTCCGGTCGTGTCGGTTATCTCTTGCGTAGGTGGCTGATCTCTAATATAGTCCGGCCGCCGTAGTCGTAATCGACTGGAGAACTTTTATTATTACCCACTTATTTATGTGTATGTGAGTAATGAGTAAACTATTCACCGTCACAATCTTTCCATCTAATAATACAAAATAATACAATATATAGACAACAAGTATTATATCCCTCATTCTAGTAAATACTATACTACTTATGTATGTTCAATTATAACTCTTGTAATGGAGTGGAATCGGTTTACTTGACAAATAAAAAATAAGCATTAAATGATAATGTACTGAATTGTGTATTAAATAATCTTGTACATAGCCTAAAAGCTCGACTTGTTGTTGCAAGTCGATAGTAGGTAAGATGGAATATCTTTAAATACAATAAATTGTTTTGTACTGCTTAATAACGCTTTGGTAACAGTAAGTATCACGGGTTTATTAGAACCATCTGTAATCTAACTAAAATTTCTGTCCATTAACCATTGACAATTAATTAATATGTTAAATAAATCTGAGACAGTTATGTATTCCTTATTTTACAAAGCAGAACTATCCTTATATTACTGACCGTTGCGCCAACGAGTATGGGTTCCATTCCCACTACGAAAAAGTATATTGTTTGATGAACATACTGCTTTTCTCGGGTCTGGGTGTTTGTATCTATATAACAAATATTTATTTGCAAAAGAAAAGTAACTTTATGTATTCACCAGTTATCTAGTTTCCGAAGCACAAGCTTTGCTTAGTTTGGGACAAGATGATATTGTGTTATTTGTTCTGCAAAATTATTATTGTTATTCATGGCTCATCATCCGCCTGTGTAAGTCCACTGCTGGACATAGGGGGGTTTATGGACCGTATCCCACGTATCCCGTTTCAGACAATTGGGTGATCAGTCCAAATTGCCCTGACCAACTGGGAAACAACAATTAAAACTTGTTGAGTCCCGCAGGATTCGAACCTACGACCTCCGGTTTTTACAGCACACGCCCTTACCTCTAGACTACGGAGGCAGTTCTATATTTGGCTCAGAGAAATAAAATTCTATTGAAAATTGGTTGTTGAGTAAGACGATGCATATGTCAGTTGGCAGTGTTCAAAGATGTCTCGGCATCCGAAACATCTTTGCCAAACATTACATGAAGTTACATACAATTTACTGATGACTAATCATATATTGAATGCAGTTTACCTCTTTGGGTTATGAAGGTCATATGCTAGGCGCTTTGAATAAATACTGAGGATTTTAAGCCTGCTAAAATGGTCAGGACAAAAATTAATCACTAACTATATTTGCAATCAGATATTTATAGCATCAGGTAATCAATCTTCAAGTTATCACGCGAAAACTTTAAAACCATCTTCAATTATGTGTCCCATAGAGTGCGTGTTCTCATTAACGAAAAGATCTGAAACTGGTCTACTATACCGGAAGTGATTCCAATTTTAAAAGCATCATATGCCTGGAAATAACTTTCGGCAGCCATGTTTATACAACCGGCTAATTCCGCATGCGTAAATGTTCGTTTTTGATGTAGATTTGATAGTTATTTTTATTTCCCGTCCCATTAGTAAGATATGTCGTTGTTATTTTTAGCTTCGGCCAGCTGTTAATAATTATTCATATTATATTATATTATTACTATCTTGTCTCAGGCACAAGAATATATATGAATGTATATAAATAAATATATATAAACGTTATTTTTATATATATAAATGTTCTCGAGATATTACAGCTTTGACATGCTTTTTTGCCCCATTGTATTTTTCATTGAAATTGTTTATATTTTTCATTTTTAATAACCTCACGAATTGAATGTGTAGAGTTTTTATTTTTCAGTCGTCTCTTATAAAACGCTTAAAGTAACACAAAAAAGTGTCACTATTTAAAAAAAAATTGTAAGTATATACGTAAAAAGTATAAATCAATGTGGTACCAGCTTTGTACATCTAAAAAACCCATGGAACTTTTGGCCTTCGACTGTCAGTTTAATAAAAGAAACAAAGATGTTCAAAAATTCTGCAGAGCCGTGGTTTCCTTTGAAGTTCTCCATAAAGATGCCACCAACAACGGGAGATACTAGACAGCTGGCTTTTGATGCTATCTACATGCAATATTGATCTTTCCACAGTATACAGAGTTTCATCATTAAAAAAATTAATACGATATATGAGAACGTCGTCCTTCTTTCAGTTTTAACTAATATTTTAAATAAAGTCTTAATAGGTACGCATGTTAATAGGGACTGGTCATTAAAACTGACTACAGTTTATGGACGGAAGCTGTAGATTTTTAGTCGCACTTTAGTTTTGTATGATTTTGAATATCTTTTGAGAAGAAGAGGAAAAGTATGAGTACTAGTAACTTATTTTTGGACGTAGTTATTTGTTATAAATAACATTTACATTATCACACACGAGAACCAATAAAATTTCATAATTGGCTAAGTAACAGGCAAAAATGATTTGTCAAAAGTAAAGAGATCAGATAACAAATAAAAAGTACGTCTTTTTTTCAATTAATAAAATGTTGAAATAGGTATTTATAACAACTACACGAGGTTAATTTGTTCCCATCCAAAGTTTCCATATTTGATTTAATAACCTTGCGTATAATCACGGCTCGATGTGGGCGATACGAATCAAATTAGACAATCTAATGTTTATAAAAGATTAAACCAATTAAAATAATAAAATTAGCATAAAAGAAATTAAGATAAGAAGAACATTCAACAAATATGTTGAATGAATAACAGTTTTTCATCGTCATTTATGAGTATATATACTTCTATAAGAGTCAACCTTTCTGACAAATCTCTTATAAGGTGGATGTGGGTCGTAATTTATAATGTACATGAGACAAATAGCCATAATTATAATGAGTGGCGCGTAATTTGCATTTATGAGTACCCTCCTATATTGTTTCAAGAATATTTTATTGCTTATAGTGGTATAATTGCTAAAACCAATGAGAGGTAATGAATGATTTACATATGCGTAACTTGTAACATATCTTTATGCATCGTAAACATTGATTAAAATATGTAATTGTTTTGTTTTTTTAATATTCATTTCAAGAAGAAGTTTTCAATGTTGTTTTAGTTTAAGCATCCGTATTATCAAAACCAATAATTAATTACATGAAATTTTATGTTGCTCAGTTTTATTCTCTCATTTACCATCACTGTGCGTTGGAGTCGTAAATAAACGTCGATAAGAAATCCAAATCTCAGGTACTTTGGTTTTGCCCACATCTCCGATGTCAAAAAAAATCCTATTTACTTGGAATATTGTCGGTGTTTTTTCTTTGATCACGCATTCAATGTAGTACACATTTATATAGTGCTTATTGTTCTGTAATTATGCGTTTGTCAGAGTTGCTTGTTGCAAATAATAGGTTATTTGCACTTATATGGCCGCGTTCATGTATTATGAACTCTTAACGGTTCTCAAGGTTCTTTATAAAGTTTTATTTAAACTGTATTTTATCTAAACCTGTTATTTGTACTATAGGTAGTTGATACAATAAAATTTAAATTTTGCTTTCAAGTCCTATATATTATAGTAATAGATATATTTTACAGCTAATTTAATAGTTCCGGAAAGCTTTCCATTGTCGATTCTTCTGTAAATTGTTATAACATGCAAATGCAATAAGTCCTTTGTTTTTATCCGTCTAGGATACTATCTGTATTTTCTCGTTTGGATAGATTTAAAAATAAAAATGAAATGCACTTATTAGTAGCAAATGGCTAATTATATAAATGGTTGTTTTTGGAAATGTGATTATTTATATTATTTCGTATGCACGTATAGTATTGATTAGCAATTAACATTTTTGTAGAAGACATGTTAATAACGATATGTAGCTAAAATCAACATCAAAGTGATCTAATGGTTCTAGATTGCGTTAAAATTTGCGTTAGAAACAATGACTACTACGGTCATAAATTAGTGCCGATTACTGCATTTCATAAGAATTTCGTGCCTCTTAAGGAATGTTCAGTTGTTATAAACATGTCGTAAATTAGACACTAAATGGCTTATAAGAGCAAAGAAATTTGTCTCATTTGATAGAAATCGAAATTAATAGATACAATTAGAATTTTAAGAAACTAGAAATATGGCACCTATATCTACAGCCACTTGGCTTTAGATATCACTACATTGTATAAAACAAAGTCGCTTTCTCTGTCTCTATATCCCTATGTATGCTTAAATCTTTCAAACTACGCAACGGATTTCGTTGCGGTTTTTTTATAAATAGATATAGCGATTGAAGAGGAAGGTCTATATGTATAACACATGCTTAATATTGTAGGTATATTATCTATCAGCATAGCTCTTGTGCGAAGCAGGGGCCGGTCGCTAGTACTAGATATATTATACACACAAAGAAATAAAATTGAATTGTCTATTTCTCATTTTTATTTGTTTTAGATAAGATTTTTTGTTTTAAAATAAGAATTATATTACAATATGTCATATCAAACATTGTCATTATTTTTTTTTATTGTTATCCTTTTTTTGCTGGTTCAATTTTGACAGAACTTTTACTATATGGTAGTACTGCGAGTAACTTCGGCCGCATATATATATATATATATATAATATATGGGGCGTGTCCACTTGGTTATTAAATCGACCAGATCGGAATGAATTCTCTCATCATCATCATCAGGCCTCTCCCATGATCTACCAAGAGGTACGATCCTGCTCCGCCTTTTTTTTTTTGCCGTTGGAAAAATAAGCTTACGGATTCCGCCGCCAAAGTGAGGGCAGGGGATATAGGAGCTCCGGACCAAGATGGAGCAGCCGGTATCCACTAAAAACCAACGGTTGTTCCTTTCGCGTTCGCTGTAGCCGGTGCCGCGGGCGCTGATGAGTCTTCGGCGACCCGGCGTGACGGCCTCGCCTTTTCGGCCTCTTCTCACCGGTGTGTTGGGACACCGGAACGTCTTAGGCGCCGTGCCGGAACAAACAGCACGGCGCTCCCTCTGAGCCCTTCTCTGGGCGCGGCACCTTGCCGGCGCCCAGGGCTCAGATCTCTTTATTGATAAACAATCTTATTTGATAAGTAAAACTTATGTCATATATATATTCGAGATTTATTTATTTATTTATTCTTTATGCACATAAAAATATACATAGGCGAGCTTAATGCCTTAGGCATGTGTAATATTATGGATAGGGAGATTAGTGTTATATTATGATTCATTCATCATCACCATCAGCCTATTTAGTCTACTACTAGACATTGGCCTCCCCTAATGCAGACTTTCTCTGTTAGCGGGTTTTTGGACCGTATCCCACCACGCAGTTCTAATGCAGGTTGGTGAGTGGACCGAAGTTTTACATACCCATCCAACGCATGGATCATCTTATATTTCAGACAATTGGGTGATCGGCCCAAATTGCGCAAAGCCACCAGAAAATAACGATAACACAAAGTTGTTTCCCCGAGGGATTTGAACCCGCGGTCTCCGGTTTTTAAAACAAGGGCCAATACCCTTAAGCCACGGTGGTGATATATTATGATACTCATATTATAATATGATAACCCTGTGTTAAGATCACTTACGTATTCTCGTCATGGGATCCCGTTCATAATGGG
This sequence comes from Lamproptera curius, assembly GCA_029286875.1. Lineage (NCBI taxonomy): Eukaryota > Metazoa > Arthropoda > Insecta > Lepidoptera > Papilionidae > Lamproptera > Lamproptera curius. The sequence continues at coordinate 276,997 of JAGSMT010000101.1, read as the reverse complement.
ATAAATGCTTGTTAGTGGCGAACGCCTTATTTCCTCAAGAGCATTCAGCCCATGAAATGAAACCGAGTTTTCCTTTCTTCGTTGAACAAAATTGTTAAAAGGGATATACCAATAATTTAAACGGTAACATTGTCAGTTCTCTTTATTGAGGAATAGGTACAGTTTTGTAATTTATTGTGCTCATTCAAGGACCTAATTTACCACAAGCAATGTAAGTGAAGTCTACTCGGAAGCTAGGACTGAATCGTGTAAGTTTAAGTTCGATGTTAATACAAAAAAAAATCTTAATAAAAAGACTACAATGTGATATGTTGAAAAATTATATCATATTTATTTTGTATATAGACATAACAAGAAAAAGCACTTTCTTTTAGTAAATATATTTCACATTGGTCAATACCAATGTTAAATATATTGATGATTAAATAAAAATAGTTTAACAAATGTTTAAGTTATCGCTGTTGTTCTTTTATTGTGTTTTAAACTTTTTACGCAATACTTAAAAATTATGTAAAGATAGACGATTATTTGTTATCAGAGCATAAGTACGGATAAAAATTCAATTTAAATTCTGCACAAAAGGGAGTATTATCACCTATATCAATATTATCGACTATTATAATAAAAGTCGTATAGTGTAACGAATTCCAACCATTCGATTTATGGCAATCTCCGAATGAGTCATGGCGTTTTTTTACGCGTCGGTTTTGATTGCGAAATTCTCGTATGACGTCAGAGGCGTCATGGAAATCATAAATTATCGTTCTCCTTTTAAAACTGTCTGAATCCAAAGATTGCTTTCTGCGAATTCGATCTCATAAAGGAAACCAGTGCATGGCGAAACCACAATGTAGATTCCAATGATAAGTTATTCGTTGCAAGTTATGGGTATTTCCTTCTTGTGGTTTACTCACTTCAGGTAAAGAAAAGAAAAAGATGAAACGGTTTTACTGTTTATTATTTTTTTAATTGACTACGCAGGCAGACGATCGGGCCGCCTGAGGAAAAGTGGTCACCTAGCCCATTGACCTTGGCAATACTAGTGGTATCACCGACGCGCTGCCTACCGTGAGACAAAGGATGTTAAGTCTCGTTTACCCAGTAAACACGCTGGCTACGGTACCCTTTAAACCGGAACACAGTAGTGTTTCCACACCACTGCTTTGCGGAGGAAATAGGAACCGCGGTGGTTTTGTTATATAATTTTATTTACTTAACTATATGTATCTATTGATAACCTATTTTTGACAGTGTTTTTTACGATACAACCATTTTCAAAGTTAAGGGTATAATCAGAAACGGCGCCTTCTGGAAAATCACCATGACATCCCTTTCTTTATTCATTATTCCTCCTCCTCTTTGTATTCATTGCCATTGCTGGGACGATACATTTATGCCGTTTTTGGCGTTGCGCGATTAGTTTTATTTGATTTGCTTTCTGTTACATTTGATATAGAAATCAAGGCTATGTGGGTAGTTTAAAGTTAAATAATAATGGTATGAGTAACAGCCATGCCGACTGAAAGCTACAGTTTTGTTACCAAGATTTCAATCACTAAGCGATAATTTTTTTTTAATTTCTAACACAACAATCTTTGTATTTATCAAATCCACTAATTTACGGATTTTTCGCGTTACTTAAATATATTTATTCACGACGTTTCGGATTCTTTTCAGCATCCATTATCACGGGCAGATTAAGTTGGTATATGTCTGTATCTCTATGTTTTCGAATAACCTCAGTTTTATTTAAAAATTGACATATCTTTCGATTCTTAATTTAATATTTGGTTTGACAAAAAGTATTTATGTTGTTCTTCGGTTTTGTAGTTTTTATATTGTCCTCAACTTCTAGTTACAATTGAGATGCAGTCTTCAATAGGTAAGCATGTACATAAAGACTGAACATCAAAACTGACCATAGCTTCATTGTTCGTGAGATGTAGATGTTTAATCTCATTAACAAAATGGTAAGAATCTCTTGTGTACGCCTCGGTGTGTCCTCGTAGTGGTGAAAGAACTTCTACAAGATATTGTGCCAGTTTGTAAGTTGTTGAATCTATCTGGCTGACAATTTATATAACATCGATTTATACCAAGGATGATTCGGGAAGCAATAAAAATTAAAAATATCCAAATTTTAATAGAGAAGATGGTTGGTCTTTGCCACCTTCTTGGGATCCAATAATTTCAAAATTAAACGCATAGTATAAAAACTACAAAACCGAAGAACAACATAAATACTTTTGTCAAACCAACTTTAAAATTAAGAAATCGAAAGATATGTCAATTTTTAAATAAAACTGACGGTTATTCGAAAACATAGAGATACAAACATATACCAACTTAGTCTGCCCGTGATCATGGATGCTGAAAAGAATCTGAAACGTCGGGAATGAATATATTTAAGTAACGCGAAAATTCAAATTAGTGGATTTGATATGTATAATAATCGCGTAAATTAAAGAAATAATTAAATCTTTGTGTTGTTGTATCCATGTAATGTTGTAGTTGAATATCTGTTATTTGTTGGACACAAATATTTTTTATTGATATATTTTATACTATCTTCTTATATATGATTTTACGTGGGCACCTGCCCACGAAAAATCATCTAAATCTCAGCACCACCCGAAGGTTAGCTAGGAGAGAATGCTTATGGCATTAAGACGCCTTTGTACTCTTAAGCGTAACGAACAAATAAATAAATCAAAACGCATCAAAGAACACAAATAGGTTTTAATTAGCAACCTAAATCACCAGTGGATTAAAAATTGTTTTAGTCCATTGACTGCGGCGTCACCTTTACCCAAAGCAATATACACTTAGGTCTGAAATTTAAAAGAAAAAAAAGGTTTTTGTAACACTAGCAGTCCATCCTCGGCTCTGCCCTTATTATTTTCAGATTTTTGAACTGAAATTTCTTTATATATTTTTTCGTTACGCGCCATCTTATATTTATCACGTCACTATAGAACGTTGTCGATATGGTTATTAATAAGCCATTAATAACACAAATATATAATAACGACATCAATGATAGTAATAATTCTATTAAATTTAATTAAATTCAATAATAATCTTGGTAGTAATAAGCTAAAATGAAATAATTGTAGAATTTGTATTTATGTCTATGATAATAAAAGCCTTTTATTTAACTTTATTTAACCAATTTCTGTAAAGTTGCATATAGTAAATTATTATTTGATAAATTGCGTCACGCACACATTTTTTAAAATTAAATTTGACCGAAGTAATAGTATCCTGTGTTACTCAATAATAGAGCTTTCCAGTAGTGGAAGAATATCGAATTTAGTAGTTTAGGAGACCATTATGAACGAATATATCTTTATCCTTTCATTATCATCATCAGTGTCAGGCCCTAATGCATGCCACCGCTTCCGAATTTCGGCTATTCTCATTGGGCCCACATCGGCTTTGCGGATGACGTCCCTTTTGTCCTTTATAACATTAGCAAAGACAGAGCGAGACGGAAAAATTATGTCTTCTATTCATCTTCTTGTTAACTTCAAAAGTATTCGAATATAAAATGCGCAACGGATAAATAAAGGAAACGGTGTATAGACTACAGTAAATTGTGTGAGCGTTCAATATAATCGTTTACCACATACCTGATAAACCAATTTTCGCTCTGTCGTATTATCGAACGATGTAGTTTTATGCAATGTTGTACGGTATTTGTTTAACGTCCACATTTAAGCGCATACACTTATCACGTGCACATATGTATTTATTTATATATAAATAATCACCTAACCTCTCCTTATCGCATTAAACAACTATAATGAATTAAAAGAAAGTCTATTAATGTTCATTTTAGAAACTGTATTTATAACCAAAATTATGTGTTTGGATTGGAAAATGGTAAAATTACTGCCACGATTACTTTGAGGACTTTATTTTGATGTTCGGTAATTTTTTTCAGGTTTAACCTGTAAGATTACGTTTTCAAGTAATAAGGTAAAAGATGTTAATTAGGAATAATGCCACTGTTCCGTTAATTCTGCCAAAAATCTATAGAAACACTGTGTTTCGGTTTGACTATCCGTTTTGAGAATATTTTTTCATATCAGTAAAAATAAAAATTCCTTATTTGGAATTGTTTAAAATGTGTCGATTTCCGAAGAACTCGACGGAAAAAACTAGCTAATAAACTAGTTATATATATATTGTTTTTGCCATATGTACCTACCTACGTGTTGACTGCTTTTAGTTTTTTAAGCATAAGGGTTGTAAATTGAAAAACTCATAACAAGAAATATCTACGAACAAACTAAAAAAAACACAAAATCACCATCGAACTTTAAACAAAACCAAATATACTTTGTGATAATAAACTATCTGCATCATTATCGTGTATTATATTATTATTATTACAAAACTAAACTATAACAAAATAAAAAATGACATTAAAAGTGACGCGATTCTGTACGTCCATACATTATACAATTATACCGGTCGTCACTCAAATTTGGAATACATATAACCCAAATAAATCCTGGGATCAATGTAAACAAAGGAAATAGTTGATATCTGCTTTCTTTCTATTGGTAGTTAAGATTTCCGATGAGACGTTTGTCCAAGCATTGTACAAAGTTCACTATTATTGTTGAAAATGTTAGTATACAATCAAGTCTATGCCTATTTCTGCCGCAAAGTGGAAGTGTGAAAACACTATCATATTCTGGTTTGAAGGGCACCTTGGCCTGCGTATTTATTAGATAAACGAGACGTAAAATCCTATGTCTCACGGTAGGCAGCGTGTGAGTGACACTCCTGGTGTTGTCTAAAAACTGCATTTGATTTATATTCATTCGCCAAAAATATGATCACTTATCAACACATTGTTTATAACTGCTTTGGTTGTTAATTCGTCAACGACGATCACTTAGAGCTCACTATTTTCTCTTTTTTACTCTTATTCTACCCCACAATATTTATCTCCTCACTTCCTACCTCTCAGTGATGCTACTAAAAAAGATCTACGTTCGACACATAATCGTTTTCTGTTTTGTTTTCGAAAATATCTCTTCGATGCGACTAGTATCTCGATGAAAGCTACATAAGTATATAATTATTAGTATTTGTTATATATAATATATTTATTAATTATATATATATATATATAATATGTATTATTATTGTTATTTTTACCACATATTTGATTTTTTATTGATGTTAAACATTGCTATTTTCTTTCATTAATTTTGTGCACCCACGGTGATCTCTCTGAATCACCCTAAGCTCAACTTTTCATTAGGTGGGCCCACTGCTCGACTGTATTCGTAAAAAAAATATATAAAAATCTTGATACAAACAACGCAGTATTACCGAAGATGTAAACTTCCATCAAACATCCAAACATCTATAAGTGGTTTCCGCTGTACTAACCAGTTCGTAATTACCTCTTACCGGCAACAATGTTTACAATTTATGTGTTTGCTATCAGTATCGATGTAAATTTCGTGAGTAACATTAAAACAAACAAACTGAACCATTATCGTGAAATGTGGGGCAAACATTTAGAAACGTAAGCGATTGCACGTTTACAGGTTATCGTTATTTATCTGTTTTGTTTACGCGGATTAAATTGAATTACATATTTAATTAAATTACATAACTTACAGTACGTTATGTAATTCAATTTATTCCATAGGTTATTTCCGCGATACGAGACTTTTTACACAAAATACAGCTTTGTATAATCGCTTAAGGTCACATAATTGCATAACTTTATCTACCGTTATTATATGTACTAAATAAACTATCATTATTATATTTACCTGGTGATTGTTTCGATTCAAATATGTAGTTCAAGGCCGAGCACAGGCTGAGAAAAGTTTAAGTATAACTTAGAACACCGTCAACATCTACACTGCTCAAAATTAGAAGCATGCTGACGCTGAACGTAGGCCTCACCCATTTGTGTCATTCCGTTTATGGTCAGCTATACCCGAGGCAAATTAAAATCTCCAATCTGGTATGGTTACCACTAGGAGGATCATTGATTCCTACTCTCCTCCCCCCGCCGTTGAATAGGTTCCCGCTTTTGTGGTAGTGTCAGAAGAACCGCAGAAGAAGTTACTTGGTAAGAAATTACGATTTCTCCTTCTTTCACGGTCGAAGCGGTTGCTATCGGTGGATTAGTATAGGAATTGTGTGCCTGCAAGGGTTTGGATTTCCTGATTTCGTGGCCTCAGGGCAATAGACACGGGAGAATTTGTTGCCCCTATAGGAGGCCGAGCCAAATAATTGTGGCGGATTCAGCTGGCTCCTCTGGCTGGTTGAGCAACGGGGAAACGTGAATTATCACAGCAGGTACTAGGCCCCAGCACTACGACAAAATAAGAACCTGTGCGGGGGGATAATTTATGGTGATCTTAACAAACTAACACAACTTTATATACTACCTAAATTAGTATAGTTATAAGATTTAAAGAACACAACTTACTTTTCTTTTAAAATAAATGCCTACAACAAAGATAACGATGACACAAACCACATGAACGATGCTCCGTACCCGTGGATTGTAATGGCGTCGATTGGGTGACAGAGGCGATTAGCGACACTTCACAACAGCGGGCTAGTTGTTGCAATCACGGTACTCAGTGGCTCCAACGAGGTATATCCTGGTGCCAATTGGGCCTGAATTGAGACGGGGCGTTCAAACGCCGCCGGCAATCCAAGGCGAGCTGTCCACGACGTGAGTATTGTCACTTGGTCTTCTGCTATGCTGGTAAAAGTAGCGAATAAGTACAGTGTTTTGTCTAATTTACTTTTTACTGTTTTTGCTTGCTTCAGGATTTAATCTTCATGAAATTCTTAATATTTCAGTTGCCAAAGACAGGCACACTTTCTCTGTGGTAGAACTAATCGTATTTATTATTTATCACAATTTTGCTGACTTTTAGAGAAAAACCAATTAAGTATTACCCTGTTTGAATTGCCTCTTGAACACCTTTAGCAATAACACCATAATTAAATAAATTCTCCTGCTTGCTTGCTTGAATGTAATACATACTGATTACAAATCTCTCCTGTTGTTTTAACATGACTTTTATATTACGACTAACTAACCCTATATTTTCTATTTCTTTATATTTTTAGAGAGAGTCATCACTCGATTTTATTATTTTTATCCAAATTTTACCACGTGGGCAAAAAATGTTCAAGATTATCTTTGTATAAGTAAGCATAATTTGTTGACTTTTATTAAGACTTTGAAATTTTTTTATTCGACCACATATTTAAACTCATGATTTCAGCTTTTCCATCTTCGCACTTTTGATTATTTTCTCTTTCGTCAGATTTTTCAATAAAATCATATTATTAGAGTAGAAAAAGTGAAAAGTTGACCTACATATGCATAGTCTTGTATTTTATTACTGGCTGCAGTGTACATAGGTACTTAGTATTAATTATCACTAGGTAAAAGTGACGTAATTTCCTTTGCCTTAAATAACCGAGTTATTTTGATTCCCATTTGCTTGCATTTCTTATGCGCAGAGTGTATTGCTAACCAAACTATTCATGCCCCAATCGAGTCATTTATACATAATTATAAAATGCATCTCGTGTGACATACATAACTGAAGGAAACCATACGTTTTTCAATACACAATAGATTTTGTGCAGTTCCAAAAGACTTATTTTGAATATTTAGGGAAAATTTTTAGCGGTGCTGCTTAATTCTTTATTTTACGTGCAACAATCAAATTTTGCAAAAAATGAGCTTTTACTTAGACGAAACGAAGTTGAGTTCACATAAATATTCAATTGTTCTATCAAATTGTTATTTATAGGCGCCATTAACGCAATTATAATTTTTCGAAATGCTTTCAAAATTGTGAAATAGCTTGCGTGACGTAACGCTCACAACTAATTTCATATTTATTTGGTTTTCTATCCTTATTGTATAACTCAATTATTTGTATGTATCAAATTGAAATTGATATATATTAATTTTATTAACCAAATTTGTTAAATTGTTTTTTGTTCTCCTAGTTGCGTCATTACGAAATCTAAACGTACTACTTGTATAACATCAGGTAAAATATCCCACTACGTGTCCTATGATGTGTAAAACATTATTCATAAAAAAAAATTAAATATTTATCAATTTTTTTCATAACAATTTTCTTACCATCAATAAGAAATAAACAATAATACAATACAACGTCCATCAGGCCATTTTAAACACTCATAAAATAAGTGCTAACTGTTTGCTCATTCTCATATAAACCATTAAAAAGATCATTGTTTCTTAAAACAAAACCCTGTAAAGGATAATTATTATAACTGAATAATCGAAATATCAAGTTTCCAGAAGGTTGTTCTAACTCCTGTATTTACTTTATAGAGAGAGGAGCCGATGTTCCAACACAAGATGTTTGGTTTATTGTACTCGGTCACGTTGCTGTGCGTAAGTACAGCATACTCCCTGGCACCGGATAAGGTTAGTTATCTTAATATACTGAGCGATGCTCACGTCACACAGACACGTTTTCTCACAACTATAAATACGATTGTTTTGTTTTCGGAGTTAAAGTCAAAAAATATTTATTCAATTTTAAAAAAGATTTTACTAAGCATTTACGAACGTCAAAAAATTACCACCGGTTCAAAAACTCAGATCTGTCCAAAGAGGAGCCGGCAAGTAACTCTGCGGTCTTTTTTATATTATATTTTTTTATGTAACAGTATTTACAAATTTGTATTGATTAACACAATAATTTTCTAGTAACCAGGGTTAATTTGTTAATTCAGAATATACTTCCACATATCTTGGTCCTGAATATAATTATTTATAATAGGGTTTTGATACTTTTATTTAAGTTTTGTTCATAATGGTGTATAGTACACGCAAAAACTACGCTACGGATTTTAATGAAGTTCTATTGTGACTTAGTTTATATATTAAAACAACCTATGGGCTTTACTTATTAAAGATAATTTAAATTATTCCAATTACTATATACTTATAATAAAGTGTTATATACCAGCACCGCTAAACCCTTCCGTATTGTAATGATGTTTATCATTACCATGAATTACAATTACTACTCAGGTAAAACCGCATTGCGAAGCTAGTGTGATGAATAAAGACTTATTCGTGGGCTTTTAGGGCTTTTCAAAAAAGGTCGTGGGTTCATATCCTACTAGGTCACTGCATTATGTTGGTTTTATTAGTCACGTAGAAAAACATGGGCCGATAATATGATGGCCTAAAAAGATGCGTTGGATGGACGTGTGTAAATACCGTATTTAGGAGTCAATTAGCAGACATACCTATGGCCTATAATAACAATACTTATTATTATCCGGTTCATTATCATCAGCCTGTGTTAGTCCATTGCTAGACATAAGCCTCCCCATTAGGGGTTTTCGGACCGTATCCCACCACGCTGGTCCAATGCGGGTTTGTAGGGGGACCGACTTTTTATGTGCCCATCCGACGAATGAATCATCTTACTTTTCAGACAATTAGGTAATCAGCCCAAATTGTCCTAACCAACTAGGAAACAACAATGAAAAACGGTTGTGTCCCCGCAGGATTCGAACCCACGACCTCCGGTTTCTAAAGCATACGCCCTTACCACTAGGATACGTAGGCACTGTTAATATCAGGTTATGAAAGTCAAAAGTCCGAAACTTTTTATTGGGCCAAAACCAGAAGAGGTTTTCGACAAATGACTTAGAAGAATATTCCTGTCGACTTTAAAAAGCTGTGAAATATATAAAAAAAAAACAAATCGAATACTTAGTCAACCTGATCTACGATAAAATTAAAAAAATGCAGGTTTTGCCTAATTATATAAAAAAAATAACCCAGATCATGTTGCGTATACATTTTTAGGTCTCCCCTCATATAATAAAAACGAGGAGTATTGACTTGAACAATGCTCACGGTCTCGCAATGGAGAACCGACTAAACAGTCCGGTGGTGCCAACTGGTTACAAGCTAGAGATGGAACCTTACATCGAGGACGGAGTATACCAAGGACGGGTGATTATCAACGTCACCTGGACAGCCGAATCTGACGAGATCAACTTCCACAGCGCCCATGACGTGGAGATCATAACAATGGAGGTCAAAGTTTACTTTCAGGGATCGTAAGTGTTGGGTTAAGTTCATTTGTTTACAGTTATCTGTATCTAATTTTAAATGAAACTTAATATCAGTTTAAAAGGTTATTGAATCAAAAGACCATATTTTTATCTGTAATGACTTTAGTACGGTTACAATTTGTGCTCACCAGTAACGAATTAATTAAAGAATAACATATCCTATTTATTATTTTGAAAACATTAACTGGATATAGCAAACTATGTATTTGGTCGGTTAAGGAAATAATATCCTAAATTAGGCATAATGATAAAATGATGATATGGAATACTACTCTTGTATGGGTAAATGATTATAAAATACTTTCTTTCAACAATTATGATAGATAGCTGCCAAGGAATTGCATTGCATGTTATAATCTACCTAAATATTCTAGAACCGAGCCCCAGAAAGTTATAATAAAGCAAGTGGACACGGACGCAAAGCGATCGACGGTCAAATTGCGGCTTGAAAAGCCTGTAGCCGCTAAGAGTAACGGATTTATTGATATCAGAATCAAGAGCAGAATGGAAATGAGAACCAGTGAGGGTTTGTTCAAGTCCACCTATACCACTGAACAAGACGCGGAGAGGTAATTGGCTAACAAAATGAATTCCATGATAAAAGTTTACAATCATATGTTTAATATCATTACGTTAACAATTATCAAGGAACATCAACTATAATTATCAGATATAATCATTCTATAAACTCACTTCTAATAACCAAAATATAATGTCAATAGCTTTATATGACCTATTGATTAAACTTATATACTAACAAATTAGTTTGTTTTAATTTTTTATCCTATAAAAGTTTCTAGGATTCATTTTTACAGATTAAACCAGGCGTTTTCTAAGATGCTTTCTTTGTGACGGATACACCAGTATCAAAACCATGGAAAAGAGTGGTCAATGTACTTTTTCCGTACAGCAGCAGTGCGCGATTTACTATTATTTGGTTTAAAGGGCACCGTAGATAGTGTAATTACTGGGTAACGTGACGTAATGTCATATTTCTCAGTGTAAAAATGTGTTTCCGGTTTCTTTTGTTCATTTAAATAGATTGTATGACATTGATAACCATCGGGTAAATTTTCTTTAATAATGCAGCAATAAATAAGGGGATAATTAGTGACTTTAGAAATAACTTATTTTTAGCGTAGCGTTGATAGAATATTCAAATGGTTTCATGTCAAGTGGCCTTTTTATTCACAAACTTAGTAATTTTGGATGTTTGCGAACTACTGTCTTGAAACTGTCTTATATTTCAAAAGAAAATGCTGAGCGTTTTAAAGTATTTATATAGTATATTTATATATAGTATAAGATATTGTATGTTGACAACCAACATCTATATCGGAGCCTTTCTAGGCCAACTCAAATGGGATACTTAAAGCGAAGAGCGTAATTTAATCGACATGATGACGACTTCCTATATCTTTATCTATTTGGGCTTTGATGTAATTTTATTAATTAACTCGAGTATATAACATTAAAAGTTTATTTTATTGTACTAACATTTAACTAAAGTACTGTGAAGTTATTAAATGTTATATTTATTGCGCTAAACTTATTGTCACTACCAATGTTCTATTTAATTTTTGTTACTGTATATTTTTGGTTTGCTTCTAATTTATATTCGATATATTTTCTAAGTTTTGAATTTCGATGAGACTAAAAAGCCCTTATACTCCTATATATTTACCATTAATGAAAATCAGCTTTTAGGAAGTTAATATACTTCATGTTATAATGTCGATTGGAAATTTAGTGACAATATTTCACGTTTTCCATTTTTTGTTTATTAGTAGTTTTAAAATATTAATTAATGTTAATATATACCGAAAGAATGTTTATTCTCTATATTCCTTTTAAAATTATGACACTTAAATTACCAGAAAAATGTTGGAGAATATTTTTATTGCAGGATTGTTGTCGCAACACAATTTCGTCCGACAAACGCAAGGCGTGTGTTCCCGTGCTTCGATGAACCGGAGTTTAAAGTACCATTTGAAGTCAGCATAGTACGCCCAAAAAATATGGTTGCGCTTAGCAATATGGCGATAGACAGAATTGAAAATATGTAAGTGTAAACGGTTAAGTATAGGGAATGTTTACCGGTGATAGGTCCCCATTTTTACTGGGGACCGTCTGGGTGGGTACCACAGCGGTGCCTATTTCAATCGCAAAGCAGTAGTGTGAAAGCACTACTGTGTACCAGTTTGAAGGGCACCGTAGCCAGCATATTTACTGGATGAACAAGACTTAACATGCTATGTCTCACGGTGATACCAGTATTGCCGGTGTCTATGGGCGTCGGTGACCACTTTTCATCAGGTGGCCCGACTGCTCGTCTGCCTGCGTATGCCATAAAAAATGATTATTTTCTATTAGATTTCAATTGTAACATAAAATCAGATTCATCTTTATATTAGTTCTTTGTGGCTACTTAATAAATTATTAAACAATTGTCGATCTGGTATTGATATACGTTATAATAGATTCAAATACTTTCGTGTCTTAAACGTTGGAAATCATCTTATATAAAATAAGGATTCTGTAGGTTTCTACGTGTTGAATTTATATTATCAAACTATTATCAGTTTTCTGTTAGATGGCTTTCAGTTAAGTTTACTAGCGACATTGCTACTAAGTATAATAGAATTATTTGCTTACGAATAAAAAAAACTGCAGAACGGACGAGCCAAATGCTGTACGGGTACACTTCAAACGGTCACCACCGATGTCTACCTTCACACTTGGCTTCGTTCTTGCTGATCTAGTCCAGCTGGAAAACACGACACACTATCACGATGGCACATCTAATAATTTCGGTGAGTAATTCCAAAATATCCATTTTCCTACTAAATAGACTTTTCGATAAGAGTTTTCAAGAGTTTTTTTATAGGTGGAAGTGAGTAGGTTCATTTTTAACAAAAAACCTACTAGAGTAGTAAGGAGATATATTGCTGATTAGTAATTTGTGAAATGTTTAAAACACTTTTTGTATGACCGCGTTAGCTGAATTGCACTGTAAGTGGTAAACGGTATAAAACCTTTCACTGCTCTGGTAATTTGTCTCAGCGTTTAGTGAACAAAGCAATCCTTCAAGCGGTCATACAAAAAGTGTTTTAAAACTATCACCAAGTTACTTATATCACCAATATATCTCCCTTTACCCTATTATAATAATGCCTTTTTGGTTAAAATGGTGAAGAAACAACTTCTTTCGTTTCGGCAGTGTTTGCAATTTAATCGCACGAGGTGGTTATTTTTGGTGCCGTAATCTTCTTTATTTTTTATATATGTAATAAACTAATTATAGCAAAAATATTCAAAATATGGGACCAAATGACAGCTAATATCTATCATTTAAAAATGAATGACCGAAATAAAAAAAATACGCGATCGAATTGAGTACCGCCTTTTATTGGGATGTCGGTCAAAAAGTAAATTTTGTCTGTATTTTTTTTTGATGAATACAAAACTATTTAAAACTTTGGTTAATTATAATATAGATTTATGTTAAAAAGAGGAGGTCGCGAGAGAATCGCACTTGTTTGGTGGTGAATTTACTTTAGTATAAATAATTTACAAAATTATCAACCAGAGCTTGGGAAGGTAGATTCAAATTTGAATAACCTTGCGGGTAAATATGAAATTGCTTCAATCATAGCTTTAAGTGTCCAACAAAAACGAAAATAGTAAAAGGTCTAGAGAATACGAAAATATTTAGAAACTAATAAATGCGTACAGTAAATTGTTGCGCAAATTCCTCCGTATACTAGTGGTATGGGCGTGTGCTTTAGAAATTGGAGGTCGTGGTTCGAATTCTGCGGGCTCAACAAATTTCCATTGTTGTTTCCTGGAGGGTTAGGGCAATTTGGGCTGATCACCCAATTGTCTGAAAAGTTAGACGATCCATGCATCGGATTGGCATGTTAAAAGTCGCTCCACCCGCTAAGCCGCATTGGACCAGCGTTGTGGTATACGGTCCAAAGCCTCCAAATGGATAGGATGTATTAGGGGAGGCCTATGTCCAGCTGTGGACTATCACAGGCTGATGATTATGAACTTGATAATAATAAGTATTGTTATTATAGGCCATAGGTATGTCCACTAATTAAGTCCTAAATACGGTATTTTACACACGTCCATCCAACGCATCTTTTTAGGCCATCATATTATCGGCCCACGTTTTTCTACGTGACTAATAAAACCAACATAATGCAGTGACCTAGTAGGATATGAACCCACAAACAGATTGTGATTGGATGTTTTGTGTTATCAATATTATAAACACGTTGTCATTAATGCCAGTTTCCATTAATCCACATAATTAGGTGTCCACTTCAGTAAACAACGTTTTTCGCAGTTGATGCAATTTCCATTAAATTTATTATTTGTGTTTATTTTGTTAATATATGATGATTAATATACTACACAATAGTTTTCCTCTTGACTCAACGGCATTAGTAAAATAACATACGTGATTATAATAGTTTATTTGCACAACAGCTTTCAAAATAGTTATCAATATTTTTTTTTCTCAATACAAACATTTCAATGATTTGGTTAGGCATGTTTATATTTAAGCATGCATGGCTTTTATCGCGAGCTTTGAGCGATCGAATCAAGCAATTCTTTAACGAAATAAGTGAGTGAAATTTTCATATTCATTAATATGAAACCATGGAAGTACTAAGTTGGATTTTGCGAGAGCTGCTTATTCAAGCTGTATGTCTCCCATGCTTACCCGACGCATGGATCATCTTATTTTACAGACAATTGGGTGATCAGCTTGCATTGCCCGAACCACGCAGGAAGCAGCTCAGAAATATAGTTTAGTCCCCGCAGGATTCAAAGTATAGAACCCACGATTTCCGGTTTCTTACGCGCAATTATACCATTAGGCTACGGAGGCAGAATTTTTAAGAAAAGAAGAATTCTGTAAGAAATAAACCGCGTAGAAGGAGAAAACTCCAAATCATATTTGGTACCTATTTATATAAAAATTATTTACTCAATTGACGCCTTATCAACCTCTTCTTAACTTCAATTGTACCGCCAGTTAAAAAGTTACAATCTGTCCTGAGAACAACCAGCAAGAAAATATGTGAATGTAAATTTTACTTATACTTTTATTTTGTAAATGTTAAAGCGAGATATTACAAACATCTTAATTACTACGTTTAGGCGGTTTCTAGGGAATAAGCCAATGCAGAGAGAATAAAGCATTTTCCCACATTTAAATCTTCAATTAATTGAGTAATTGGCTTTTTAGTAAATGTTACTTTAATAACTTCTCGGAAGTTGACACTGTTTCACAGCACATTAGTGTCATATAACTTAATATATATTTGAACAAAGTAAACTACTAAACTACAAATTATACCAGCCGGTCTAAATTTGGGCAACTCCTAGGCCTCTTTTTGGCCATTTCATTTCTTTTTATTATATACTAGCAAACCATGCCACGCTTTGCGGCGGCTAAGTTTTACTTCTTTTACATTTAATAAGCAATTTAAATGCTTACAATAAACGGAAAGAAAATATCAGTTATCAGGACGACAAAATTTTATTAGATAAATGTCTTTTGTAAAAAACAGTGAACTCGATGATGCTTCCGTTATACCTGAATACAATGGAAAATAGCAGTGGAATAAAAATCGACTGAAGACGATTAATCAAAATGTTTCTTTTGTTAATATCGTGCAAAACTCTATACAAAAGAATTAGTTTTAAAAATTATTATTGTTTTTTTAATTCTGAGTTTTCTATTAAAAATGTTATGATTTGTATGGATATCGAGCACTGCCACTAGAAACATAATTTTAACGTTTTATTTGCATGGTTATTAAAAAACAAAGAACAAAGTTGATTACATTCGTACATTTTAAAATCGGTTAAGTATTTTAGGAGTTCATCGCGGACAAACATCGTGACACCGGATATATATTAAGATAAAGACGGTGGCATCAGAATTCCCGGTTAACAACAATATCACACGAAAACATTCTAGAACCCAGGTTAACAAGGTTTAAACATCATTAGATGTACATCAAATGATTTTAATCAAATGTTTGAATTAATAATAGATTATTTATTAAACTGTTTACTTATCTAATAAATAGTAGTCCACTTTATGCATTATTCTTATGTGTGTTTTTCAAGAAATACGCGTCTGGGGCCGACCGGAATACCTCGAGGCGTTAGAGTCTGTCCGGGACAAAGTGACCCAGATATTGAACGAGATCGCAAAGTTCGACTGGCCAGCGTTACCATTAAACAAGCTGGACATCGTCGCGTTGCCCAACTACCAAGGCGTGAAACCGGCAGACAACTGGGGCCTCATCGTGTTCAAGTAAGTGTTTCTCCTGGCCATTTTCTTAAGTTATTAAGCCGTCACCTTCTATTTCATTAAGATTTACGTGAATAACAGTTATTACGCTGATCACTGGCATCTAAACTTCAAAACCTTTTAACTACATTTAATGTATGTAGCAATTATCAGTAAACTAAAAGGCACCGTCATACTATATCGACTGACTAAGACGGCCAGAACAACCGGGACTGACTTTTTCATACCCATCCAACATATCACTTTTGTAGTCAGACAGTTGGGTGATCGGCCCAATTGACCAGAAAACAACGACAACACAAAGTTTCACAGGTTTACAACCCACGACCTCCGATTCGCAAAGCAAGGAACGATACCACAAGGGTACGGAGGCGGTTATCGTCTTCAAGTAAGTGGTAGACGCAATTTAGACTCTAAATTGGTCCGTACAAAGTTCAAGGACAGATAAGACGGGAGCAGAGGGCATTAACGACTCCGATGGCCTTGCGTGCTTCCTCTGTCCGCTCATCGAGTATATCCATATATTGCGTCATAAACTTAGAGTGTTTTTGTTGGCTACTGTGTACGAGACGAGAGACCGAAAATACAACTAGATATGTGGAGATAGTCTGTCGGTACAGCCAAGGCCAAAAGCAATTTGTTTATTTGGTTTAGGCTTCGTGCAGCACTTACGAACGTCTACATTACTAATTAAAGCTTTCGCAAAAGTATTAAAATTCTAATGACGATTTAAAAAAAAAATTGCTTTCGTTTACTTAACGTTGCTTTGTTTTTAATTTCGTAAAATATATATGAGACAAAATAAAGTGATGATGCGAGCACCATGTTATTTAATCATAGTTGATTCTGTCTGCCCATAAAACGTTATATGTCCTTATTTTTTTTTTTGAGTAATTGATAATAATTATTCAGTAATTGATAGATACTATTCCTTCCTTATTCAGTAATTGAACTACTTATTTTAAACTGGAAGACAACAGTATTCGTATATCTTCGATTTTCGGAAGAATCAAGAATGAAGACGTTCTTCAAATCGATTTACAACTTTATAGATATCTATCAGAATAACAGTCGCCGAAGTACGTTTTTTAATATAATGTAATATTTAAAATAAACATAGTTAAAAAGATAAAATGATGAATGACTGCCTTCGTAGTGTTGTTCGTTCCTAGTGGTATGGGCGTGTGCTTTAGAACCGGTGGTCATGGGTTCCAATCCTGCAGGGACTCAACAAATTTTCATTGTTGTTTCCTAGTTGGTTATGGTAATTTGGGCCGATCACCCAATTTTCTGATAAGATGATGATCCATGCGTCGGATGGGCATGTAAAAAAGTCGGTCCACCCACCAACCCGCATTGGACCAGCGTGGTGGGATACAGTCCAAAACCCCCAATGGATAGGGGTGTATCAGGGGAGGCCTATGTCCAGCAGTGGACTAACACGGGCTGATGATGTTGTGTGTAAATATGGAAATAAAAATAGTAAAGGGCGGTGCTTTAGTTTGTAATTTTGGAATTGGAGGAGACGTTATCTGTATGTTATATATGTATGTGTTATTAATATGTTATCTATGGTAACATAATGGCGACATACATCTAGCGTTGTTATCAATAAATTATCACTGAGATGTTAACAACTATATGACAGTCGACTTATAACCACAACTTTTGCGAATATCGCCACTTCGTTGCTATGATTTACTTTGTCTAGATTTATTTTATGCCTAATTTGGTTTATGTTTTTCTAAGATTTTTTAAGCCCCTTTCTTACAAGAAACCGTCTACCACGACCTAGCCTAATTCTGCCACAAATCAGTGTTAAAACACTACTATCATCCAGTTTAAAGGGCACCGTAACTAACTTAATTACTGGGTAAACAAGACGTAACATCTCATTCGTCAGGGTCGGCGGGTTTGTGGCATTTTACCATGGTTTTTAGGAAAAGACGTATCACTTATCATTATGTGGTCCTGCATGTCTTATCGCTTTAACTTAAAAAAATGTTTTTGTTCAAAGGGAAAGCGATCTGAGCGGAAATGGATATATTCAGTTGACACAAGAAATACTGCACCAATGGCTTGGTGCGTTGGTCACGCCAGCCTGGTGGTCGGATGCTCATGTGAATAAAGCCTTAGTTGGATATTTAGCCGTTGAAACCGTTTTTAAGGTAGGAAGTTAATATATTTTAAACCGTCTTTACGCTTGAACAACATGTTGTGATGATACGCGGTAATATGGCGTAACATCTAGCAATAGGAGACTGAGGTCTTTTAAGTTACTGCCTTCAAAGATAATGTTTGGATTGGGTTAAATTTTCTTAAATTTTATGAGTTAATGGAGCTCTGCTCCAACAACATTTTCGGTAATTATTACAATTTTAGAATAAAGTTACGTAATCAGAATTCATTTTATTGACTTTGAAGGCGGATGAGCGATCGGGCCACTTGATGGAAAGTGGTGACCTCATAGGCATAGGCAATACCAGTAGTATCATGAACGCGCTGCCTACCGTGAGACATAGGATATTAAGTCTCGTTTACCCAGTAAATACGTTGGCTACGGTGTCCTATAACCGGGACACGGTAATGTTTATGCGCTACTGATTTGGGGCAAAAATAGGCAGGTGGTACCGCTCCTGAAGGCCTCGTGTAAAAAGGGGACCTACCACCTGGTAAAACTTGCAAGCCTCGTGACAATGTGATCAGGCTAGTCTTATATTATTCTTTAAACAATTGTTACTTTAATAGTACTTAATAAATAAATATTAGTTTTCGAATGTTGATTGTATTGAAAAAATACATCAATACAAAAAATGTATAAAGCTTCATGAATAAAACGCAACAATCCATCATGAAAATACGTTTCTCGTCAGAGCAATAAATTTTCATTCGGAAACACGATACAACGCTGAACGATGAAATATCGCCGCTTTTATTATCCTCAAAGTTTCATCTTCGTTTCATCGTATTCTTGTTTAAGGAAAACGTCCGATCGGTGCAGTACGTGATCAATCAGTGTTGCTGCTTTTTTCTTGCTCTTTCAATACAGAATTGTCGTGAATATTATTTTCTTATACCGCTTTTTCATTGCAATACCTAAAAGATACACGTATATGCAAGTAATAACGTTCGTTATCTGAATACAAACTGTATTCGTTTTGTTATATTGGATTAAATATTTAGTTGTTCGGTATTTTTTCGGTGCGCTTAACAACGCTTATTTCTTTATGAAGCGAGCTTCTTTCTCAATAGGTACTGAAGCCTATTTACGATAATGGTTTCGAAATGAATGATCATTATCAGCCTTTGTTACTCCACTGCCGGAAATAGGCCTTCCCTAATGCACCACCATTAGGGGGTTTGTGGATCGTATCCCATCACGCTAGTCCAATGCGGATTTGTTGATGTACTGACTTTTTACATGCGATGCATATGGCAAAATGACTGTTTGCATGCCCATCCGACGCTTGGATAATCTTACCTTTCAGATAATTGGGTGATCAGCCCAAATTGTCCTAACCAACCCGTGGAATCCGAATCCACGACCTCCGGTTAATAAAACAAGCGCCAATACCGCTAGACCAAGGAGGTGGTTTGAAATTAATGTAGATATAACAAAAACGAGATAGATCTATAGGCAGAACTCGGCATCTTTATAAGAATCTTAAACAAAGGTAACGTTTAGTGCCAAATGTGAGAAATAAATGAAATCATGTATAGCTTGTTTGCGTATTTTTTTAAATAGATCAATAATGGCTGCGAGATGGAGGGAAAATGGCCGATGACTGTCCTATACTCATTGTACTATGAGTACAGCAAGAGGTACCCGCACTCGAGAATCACAGGAATGAAGCAGGAGACAGTTTGCACTAAGATTGAGCTTCTGTTTAGGATGTTTAATTACACTCTTGGCGGAGAGACATTTAAGAAGGGTCTGAAAATGTTTGTAGAACAGCGGTGAGTACTACCCCCCTTATGAATATTTGTTTATTCTATTGCACGTGATGTCATGTCTTTATAGAAGGGCAGATATAAGGAGTGGGGCCTAAATGGGCATGCACATGACCTATAAATGGCCTCACAGTTGTTTAGGCCCTTGCTTTACAAACTGAAGGCAGCGCGTTCGAATCCTGATGGAAACAACTTTTGTGATTCTGGTCTAAATGACCAGACAATATCAACTGATTACACAAATGACTTCGTAAGTTAGCTCAGGTTGCCTTTAGTATGGATCAAGATATCACATAAGTATGTAATTCTAAAGGTTGTCTAGAATTCGTTACTTTTGACAGTCGTTATAGGATGTCAGTGAAGAGTAATCCATTCATTGAGTGCATTGCTACGGTCAGATGCTAGCTGCTGGATTAGACGCTGAGTAATTGTTTGAGAAAATATGGACATTTTAGAAAAAGCGGAAAAAGTGTTACACATATAAAATGTGTTATCACATCATCAGCCTTTATGAAGTCCACTATTGGACTAGGCCTCCTGATACATTTAATCCATTAGGGTTTGGACCGTATCCAACCACGCTGGTCCAATGCGCGTTGGTGGGTGGAGACTTTTACATGCCCATCCGAGCATGGATCATCTTACTTTTCAGACAATTGGGTAATGCCATGTCCTAACCAACTAGGAAACAACAATGAAAATTGTTGCGTCCCGCAGATTCGAACCCAGACCTCCGGTTTCTAAAGCACACGCCCATACCACTAGGCTACGGATGTGTTATAAAATCTGTTAATATATTGTTTATGAAAACAGTGAAACTTCTTTTACATTTATTTTTTAAAAGTTGTTTAAACAGTCCTAATTATTCGTAACACCGATAAAACCGCACCATTAGTGCTCGTAGTATATTACTTTAGACTTTTTTAATGTAATGTCTATGTCTCTTTGGCTACATATCTGCTATAGTGCAATTAATTAAGTCAATAAAAATAAAAATGAAATTCGACTAGTGGTTAGCCACTTGTCGAATCCTGAATTGGAAAATAATTAAAATCGTTTATGTTTACGCAAACCGCAACATCGGTCAATCAATTGAACATCAGTACAAAATGTTACCGGCAAGAACCACTGAAAATTTTCACTACACATTGATTATTTTTAAGCTTAAATTGGTCTATTGTTTGGTTAAATTTACTCGTATTGCCGTAAACTATAATTGAATTGAATATATTTTCATATTTTTAACAAAAAATACTTACAATACTTTAGATTTTTGTAAAGAAAACAAGAACAACTAAATGCATGCCATTTATATACGTAGTCTTCATACGAGTTATATAAATATTACTAAAAGTTCAGATAAGAAATGGTAACAATTTTAAATAAGTAATAGCATACGTCTCTTGTTTACAAGAACAGCTTGTTTGTAACATAATTTCTTTATCTCAGATAGAATAATTAGAGATCAAAATAACTTTATAACTATTAAACCTTAAAGATCGTTCGTGAAATAGCGTAGTAGCTGAATATTCGGTGAAGACTTTATGTAGCCGTTATAAACACGATGCAGCAGTTTCATGTAGTTTGGACGTAAGTTGTCTATTGGCTGTGTTACAAGCGCTTGAGAGGGAAGTTTCTCGAAGGGTAACATTGTAACGAGACGTAGTGCAAACTACACTTCAATCTAAGTCCCTCTAAATAACTATTTGCGTACTGCATCCTTAGGAGCACATAGTTACACGTAAATGGAATCTATCCATTAAACGATATAGTAAAGTTACAAGTTCGTAAGTTTCTCTATGGTCTAGTTAGCTTTGATGTACAAATAGATTAGTTTAACGTTTGTGGTTCGACTCTTGCTTCAGTAATAAGCAATATAGATTACACATTAAAATGAATGAATGAACTTACGAATTAAAAAACAAACAGATAAAATTTTAATTATGATACATCAGTTAAAAAAGCTTTTTGCAACAGTTTATAGAAATAATAAATTAGAAGCCAGAAAACCCAGTTAAAACATCAGTTTTATGATCGTGCGTAGTGCAGTAAAAAAGGATATGTCTGCTTGCACATTGTATTTTTAATGTTTATTATCTTAGAGGTTATTTGTGAATTTCAAATGCGATACGTTGTTAATAGAATAATGAATCGTAAAAGAAACTACAAACTTTTGAAGAATCCATGAAAAAGAAATTGTATTTCAAAACTATTAATTTGGCTGATATCGTATAAAGCAAAACTTCAATCGTGATTTCAGCGCTTTCCAAACGTTCGATGGAGACTTTCTATGGCAATCATTAAACAAGGCAGCTTCAGAAGCGAAGAGTCAAAAGATAGACGTCAAAACTATCGCCCAGAGTTGGATTGAAAAAGATCGGCTTCCGTTATTGACGATCAAGAGAAACCATGAAGCGAAGACTGCAGTTGTGACTCAGGTAAGAGAGAATCTTGTAATGTAGTTTCCAAACAGATTTAAACAATGCGATGATAATCATCGTAAAATTTATTTGTCTATAAATTGAAAATTTGTAATAATGGCTCTAACAGAGGAATTGATAAAATAAAGTAACGTAAATCTGGGTTCCGTCTTTGTAATTTTAACAATATATAGTTTTGTTCTATACTCAAAAGTTGTGCTTCCATGGAACTGAGAGAGTGAAGGTTTGAACGCGTTAAGTCATGGACGGCTGATTTCAGTTTAACACTATCACGGTCATCGTATAAGACCGATATGAGAGAGCGAATATTAAATAGATCCATAAATCTATAAATTTAAACATATCCTATGGTAGCAAAATATTTAAATAAATAAATAGGTACCTTGTAATAACATTTTGCTGCTTACATCAATATTAAACATGACTATAATATACGAAGTTGTAGGCACATCCTAAGATGCCGACTATCCCGTAAGCATTGACCTAGAGTGTATCGATTCTTTATGGAGTACTTTCGAAGCTCTAAAATTAATTAAATATATCTTCATCAGAAACTTTATCTTCGCGAGCGGCCACATGACGTACCGGATGCCCGTCGAATGCTTTGGTGGATTCCTTTGGTGGTGGTACGAGGTGATAACCTGAACTTCTCCATAACATCGCCCTCGGCCTGGATGAATGGAATGACCTTCGAGCTGAAGGACATGCCATCAGAAAAGCATTTCATCATTGTCAACCCTGAGGAGATCGGTAAGCATCACGAAGCGACCTAACGACTAAGGTCTTGTCTCTATTAATTTAAAAGGGGTCTGTAGGAGTCTTATTCTGGAAGTTATTGACAGTTCTCTTTAAAAATTAAGCGCCTATAGACAAACTGGCACACTAAGCGAAGATTTTTATGAAAATCTTGAAAACATTCTTGTATTCAATTTAAAAAAAAAACCACTACTGTATTCTCAATATATCTTCACTTTTAAATTTATTATCTGACATCATTAATTATACAGCACCATCCAGTTAACTACGAAGAGGAAAACTGGAACTTGATCGCAGAATTCCTGCAAAGTAAGGAACGAACTAAAATCCCTGAACTAACACGAGCGAAGCTTCTTCACGACGCTTGGAACTTAGCGTTTGCCGGAGAGCTGTCTTTCGCGACCGCTCTCAATATGACACTATTCATGAAGTATGAGAAGAACCATTTAGTTTGGGACCCCGTGTTCACGATGATCGACCATATTGACAGGCATATCTGGGACCTACGGGATAAGTTTAATGTAGGTTTTTTATATAATAATTACTTATTTTTAAATTTTACGCAAGAATTATAACCAATTCCATGGTATATTTGCTTTACTTTCTACAGCAGTATGGATTGCTCTATTTTCAAGTCAATTATTTCCCTAGTGTTAGGTGAAGCTTACCAAAGACAAAAGTCTAGAAGCCTAACATCCAAGTCAAAAAAAGTCATTTATTTCTTAAGTAATTGTAAATTTATGTCGAAATTACTTGAAATCGAAGTTTATAGCAAAAAGGTCTTAATTCCTTATAAATACATCTTTAATATGCTCTACATATTCCTCAATATATCCCATAAATGTTTACAAACAAAAAAAAAAAGCCTTTTATAATGTATTAGCAATCTTCTTGTGTTACGGAAATGACTATTGCATGTTGATTTAAAAAACGGTCAATTTAAAAACCCGATAAATTTTATGTCATGAGTATGGTAAGGTACGGTACACACATCATCAGCCTTTGTTAGTCCACTGCTGGACATAGGCCTCCCCTAATACACCCCTATCCATTAGGGGGTTTGGACCGTATCCCACCACACTGGTCCAATGCGGGTTGGTGGGTGGACCGACTTTTTTACATGCCCATCCGACGCATGGATCATCTTACATTTCAGACAATTGGGTGATCGGCCCAAATTGCCCTAACCAACTAGGAAACAACAATGAAAATTTGTTGCGCTCCCGCAGGATTCGAACCCACGACTTCCGGTTTCTAAAGCACACGCCCATACCACTAGGCTACGGAGGCAGAGGAGAGCAGGTATGGTATGGTAAGGCCAATTTACGAATATGTTTCGTAATAATTCACTGTTTTAGGCTTACATCAAGAGTCTATTGAGTCCTCTATACGAGGAACTGATGTCGGATATCAGTGACCAAGAAGCAAGTTGGCGCAAGAACATGCGCAGCCTCTTCAAGACATTCCTCTGTCAGGCTGGCTACCTCCCTTGCATCAGGGAAGCTCAGGAACAGTATCGCAAGTGGATGAAAGCCAAGAACCCCGATGAAGGCAATCCGTAAACTAAACATTTACCAATTTTGTAAATCCCAATCATTGACTAAGTTTATTCGTATATTGCGCTTATTTATACTATTTAAACAATTGAAACTATCGTGTGATATGCACTTAAAATATATTCTACAAACGACTGAACTCACGTGAAATCGGTATTGGTGCCGACTAGTTTCGGACCTCTTAGAGGTCCAAACTATCTTAGGAACTATTTGAAGAAATTTCAGTTCTGGCGCCGTTTGACATTATAAACACAAACTAGTGATTATAATATTCAGGTTTTACTACTATTAGATATAAGTACTATATCAAAATAGAAACATTAGATTTTTAAGTTGGAAAGAATTAAACACAAAAACTACGTGTTGATTATTAATATTTTAAAATTATAATTACACTAAGAATGTTCTGTACGAAAATTAATTTATAGTAAATGCGTTTAATTATTTAAAATTATAATTACACTATTCTCACAATGTTATAGTTTAATTATCTCGATTTATTTAGATGTTATAATTTTATTTTCTTTTTACAGGGTATCAGATAGATATTTCTGTCCTGTATTTAATTGGGGCACGCAAGAGGAATGGGAGTTTGGCCTTCAGAGGGTGATAAACTTCCCTCACTCGAGGAAGCAGAGCGAAAGGACTTATCTTCTGAAGACATTGGCCGGTTGTCTAAAAGATAAGGCGAAGATCCAACGGTTGTTGAACAT
Source organism: Lamproptera curius (assembly GCA_029286875.1). NCBI lineage: Eukaryota > Metazoa > Arthropoda > Insecta > Lepidoptera > Papilionidae > Lamproptera > Lamproptera curius. The sequence goes on along the minus strand of JAGSMT010000101.1, from coordinate 251,091 downwards.
AACACTTTTGGAGAGCAACGGAAACTTCACTGAAATGGATCTGTTCCTTATAAATAACATGTTCTCTGACTCGCCTCAGGCTTACACCTCGCTGTTTCACTTTATCGAGGATAATTGGGACCTTGTTAAGGAGAAGTATGTATGGATTGACTAATGAACGTGTAATATAACAGCTGTGAGATAGGTTCTTACGTTTAGCAAATTGCTGGCATATTAGAAGAGTTATAAGGGTGAAGAGACTATATAAATATATTAAATATTTTTATTACTAAACTTTATTCATGCCGCGGTATAAATTATAAAATAATGTAATGAAATAACTAAAGCCATAGTGTGCGTAACACTGGACAAAACCCATATCAACGTCATCATCCATTGTCAATCGTCAGAAAAGTGTGCCATTATTGTTGTTAGACCCTTAGCAAGCTGTCAGTTACTATAACCAAGAGGAGTTGGAATGAATGTCAATTAAGTGTTGTCCCTTTTGTGACCCGATAGGTTACTTTCAGGCTATTCCTCTCTATAGCTAAGCCAAATCGTACTTGGAATTATTGTAAACAACAATAAATGTACTGTGACCTAGGCCGCTGTAAAGTATTTTATACAAAATTGCACGAACGAATATATTAACGAGATTATTTATTATGACGATTTCAGATATTACAACCGTACCAACCTATGGTCCCATTTGATATCAACCGCTACCTCCTACTTTACGACTAAAGATGGCTTAGATCTAGTCACTCGCCTGTACGTTGCCCACCAAGGTGAATTCGGACCAGCGGAGCACATAATTGAAAAATCCATCAGGAACATCAAGGAGGAATCACGTTGGAGCTCGCAAAATCTACCAGTAATGGAGAAATGGCTGGATTCGTACCTAGCTAGGAACAACATTGATTACGCGCCCACTATTTTTATAGAAGGCTTGCATTAAGAAGGCTTATGTTAAGTATTTATTCGCTTTAAAATATATCTGTTAGCTTTCTTTGAAACATCTGAAAGTTTTGAAATTATAATTTGTATTATACTATTACCAATAAATGAATATGTAAACGTTATTTCGATTAGTTATTTTTTCATATTCTTTTTTATTTTACACTGCTCAAGCCTGCATCGCATACATACTTATATTTTCGGAATCAATAAATTTACTGCGCTCAATGCAATATTGACAATACCATTCATTTGCTGTTATAACGAAAAATATGTTTAAAAAATGGTTTTATAAATTAAAAATAATCACATACGGTTTTTTGCATATTGCAAATAGATTACAGCGTTACTCAACAAACTAGAAAGTTGGTCTTTAAAATGATATTGCTCTTAATATTTCACATGACACACCGTATAAAAAGCCATTATCACAACAAACCTTTTCAGCATTATATTAAAACATGGCAACACTGATCGTATATATCCGGTACGTAATGGATCGTTAATAGAATAATTGACAATCTAAAAGGCCAGCATGGTCAGGCTAAATTGTTTCCACTTTGCGGAAAATGAGATTAACAGGCTACATATCCGCTAGACTTTGTGAAGCAATAAACTCGCTATCCCTTGCCAAATGTACTTTCAAGCCTCTTTTATAATCGTATTCAAACATGTTTTTTTTCTCTTAACACATCGTAAAGAGTTTGTCATTCATTTAAAAGATTTTAATTATAATATAATCATACAACACTTAAGAGTTTACGTTCATGTAACATTTTAAGAAAGTTGTAATGTATAGAACAACGAAAAATGTCAGACAGGAAAGAAAACAGTAAGTACGTTTTAATTTTGAATCCCAATTTTCATCAAGTTATGCATTTTTGTCAGCATAAGAGAATAATGTCGGGAGGTGAAATGAATTTCACTAATTAGTAGCCGCTGTACAGGGAAAATAAAGTCAGAAGCGTTTCCATTTAGTATGAATATTATATCTATGAATTTAAAAATCTTTTAATGTTTCCCGAGACCATGATAAGTTCTCAAGTTATCTCGGCTTCTAATCCAGTCAGATTTACCTAATTAAGCGTTTGTAAGCAGGACGTTCGGCGTCTTACCTCGACGATCCAAAGAATTGCATTCAATGAACGGATTAGTTGTATGTAAATTTAAAGCCATTAAAGTCCTGTAAGGAGTTTTAAAGATGGCCTTGACAACCACGTTATTTCCTGTCCCGTTTACGATAACGACGGACGATCTATATAGGAAATTCGCCAATCACCCAAGATATATTGTACTAGTTTCTTTCTTTACTCTCAAAGTCCGATTGAATGGAATAACCAACACGATCAAAGAGGGACAAAATACAGGACTGCTTTTTACATATCTATCCGAAACATTGATTATTTTACCTTACCAATAAACCGGGTGATCAGCCCCATCCCTAACTAAACGGGAAACAACAAAGAAAAGTAGTTGAGGAGCAGGATTCGAATCCTCTCGTTTCTAAAGTGCAAGCCGATACCACTAGGCAAGAGTAACCTAGAGGCAGTAACAACATAAATAGTGGCAACCGCGTACGTTTATTTAAATTTTACAGTTAAAAATAAATAGTTTCAATTTCATCCCATATTGAAACGTGGTATGCGTTAACCGTGATCCTGAATGAGTCGGTGCATTAATGAGTACAAGCTGGTGGCAGATATTTAAGCAAGTATTCAATTATCTTTTAAACTGACCAAAAGTAAACTGCATGAATGAGGCGGATTTACGCTCACGGACGTTTTAAGTGACCTAGAAATAATAATAAGTTTTCAATTAATTTTATTTATTATAAAAATTCAAATATTCGCTAATTTTCGAAATTGCTCTCTTAATCTTTTGTTTCTGGTCATATAATTTGAAATTTGTGATGAATGAACTACGTATAACGTAATGCTAAAAAATGTTTTCTATACATGTGGCAACCGTATAAGAGATGAGTCGGTAAAAAGGCTTAAAAATCTAAATCATCAATATATAAATGTAACGAATAAAGAATGTTAAACAATACATGTATAGACAATATGATACAATCATGTAATTTCTTACGGGGAAAATTATCCTACTTACTATATTTGTTCAAAAAACATTTTTTAATGAAGTTTGTTGTTTATTTTACTTCGTAATTTTACGAAGAACTTTTTTTGAAGCCTTTACTTAATTTTAAAATTATGTTAAACAATACTTTGTGTCGATAGAAATATTTCTGTGAAATTGACTACACAATGAAGATTTTATATGTAACATAGTGATTAATTAATTTAGTTGTCGTAAACACAATATTTTCCAACACTTAATCAGTTGCAAATATAAACATCTCGATTATTAATAATAACATTGCGACCTTATAGACGATATAGAGCTGTTTCCTCGTTTTAATGTTAATATCGTATAAAATAGTTAATATTCCAGACGCGAATTCTGGTGTGTTTAAAACATATTTGGATTATTATTTGTGCACTGCGAAGTGATGTTGCGCTTTACCGTACTCTTATGCAGTAAGTGTTGAGTATTGCTTTTTAAACATTTATTCATTTTGTTTTTTTGCACAAAGGGCACAAAGGCAAAAGGTTTTAGGTCTTTACAGGGGACCGTATGGGGTAGTACCACCGCGGTGTCTATTCTGCCGCAAAGCAGTGGTGTAATAACTATACTATGTTTCAATTTAAAGGGCATCGTAGCCAGCGTCTTTACTGGACTAACGAGACGTAACAACCCTTAAACCATGACGTCGTACCCTTGGTATTGCCGATGTCTATGGGTGGTTAAAAAGTAACGTTGACTTGTTGTTTCAATGGCTATTATTAGATATGACTAAAAAATAGGTAATATTAAACGTAAAAGAACTTCCTTTCATGGCTTTTGAAGAACCTTCCATTCCAATTAGTGATCATTTTATTTTACAGGCAGTTGAGTGTACATACAAACAACAGTTGCATATAGCTATTTTTACTTGTTCGTTCTTTGTTGCCGTTTTGCGGTTAATAATTAAAATAAAAATAAAGTTAAGCTTTTTAAAAACTATGTTGCTGTTTGAACACTGCTGTAATCTTTATAACAGGAGTATCGTAATTTATGTCTATTTTGCTGAAGTGTGAAAACACTATCTTGTCCCGGTTTAAAGGGCACCGTAGCCAGCGTATTTACTGAGTAAACGTCTCGGTTACATTAACAGTCTCACGGTAGGCAACGCGTAGGTTATTACCGATGTCAATGAGCGTCGGCGACCACTTTCCATCAGGTGGCCCACTGCTCGTCTGCCTTCATTAGCAATAAAATATACGTAGTAAAATTCCATAGATTAAACACTTGTTAAGCTTTACGTGTTAACAGTGTGCACAGCGGCTGCGTTCTGCAGCGATGGCTCCTGCCCACCAACTCTATCCGTTGACATTTGCAACGCTACATGCGGACCACAGAGACCATGTGAAAGTCCGCAGCTTTGCTGTCCGACATCTTGTGGAGGCTCAATTTGCGTGGACCCTATGACCCGGAGGCACTTCGTTGATTACGGTGAGAAAACGACAAATAGTTAAGGAACACCACTTTAGATAGCACCTTTGAAGAAAGCATTATTAGGCTAAAACCGGTAAATTTATGAATGATCCGTTAACAAATTATTAGTTTATACGATTTTTTGAGGAAAACAGTTGGTTCTATTATTAAGGCTTTAGATAAGCTTTTGAAAATGCAGCATTTCTTCGTTAGACTACGTAGCTCTAGTCCTTGTAATATACGAGTACATCTTAATGCATACGGGTGATAAAACAGATATTACTAATTTTTAAGTCACTGAAAAAAAACAATTTTAATAATTTCTATTTGCTCTAATTGTTTTAAACAACATTGATAAAAATATGAGATGCTGATAACAATATATCATCAGCCTGTGATAGTGCACTGCTGGACATAGGCCTCCCTAATACTCCCCTATGCATTACAGGGTTTTGGATCCAGTATCGTTACACGGTTTACTTGTTCGTTCTTTGTTGCCGTTTATGGTTAATAATTAAATAAAAATAAAATTAAGCTTTTATTTTTTATTTTTATTTATTTTATTTTACTTTATTATGGAAACAAACAGTCAATTACAAAGATATTATAAGTTATTACTAATAACGAAGACAAAATAGTGCCGAAAAAGATAACAAAAATAGTACATAATTGAGCTTATAACCAAAAATTTTTAAATTTACGCCGCAATTGGTATTACATTTTTATCAACAATGTTTTAACAATACCAGAGTTTATATAAAGAGTCGCAACATTTTAAAGGTTAAGCAAAATGCTATTTTCTAACAAGTAACATTTATATTATATAACCATTTCCCAACTAACTTTTTAAAAATACAACCCTAAATTCAATGTACGAAAGATGAAAGAGGGTCTAAATTGGAGAAATTTTTTATTATATAAGGCAAGGGGTCGAGAGGTGAAACAATTTTGTAAATTTTTTAAGGAATTTGTAGAACAAAATGTTTTGGGTGAGGGGGTATAGGTAATCTAGGACCGTGTTATAAAACATATTTTGACAAAAGGAAGGAAATCAATTTTATTTTTTGGGGTTTAAATAAAAAAAGACATACTTATTGTTTTTTAAGATTTTGAGGGACAACATTTAGTATTGTTTTAGTTTAAAGGTTTACCCATTGATAGGTTTAAACTATTCCAGTTTTTCTCTGGTACTTTCTAACGCTGGATATGGCATCCATAATAGGGACCCCACAATTTACAAGCCGTATTCAAGGATGGTTTAAAGCAAAAATAAAGAATTTGAGTGGTTTTGGGGATTATTGAATGGTTTAATTAATTCTGTTAATTTAGCCATGTTCTAAAAGCCTTTTGGAAATTTTGAGTCGAGGTTAAGGAAAAAGGACATTTTACATCCATTATAATGCTGAGATCTTTTAATTGAATTGGTTTCGTTTTTATGCCATGATTATTAATTTTGTAATTAAATTTAAGAAATTTAATTTTACGAGTATATTATAGCAAAACATTTTTTCGCGTTAAGGGTTGGTTAGCTGTGCAATATTTAAATAGGGACAATATCGAATTGTAATTGAGACAACCGGTTGATCTAATCACCCGGAAATTTTTGTGTCATCAAAGATATTGTAGGATTTCAGAATGATGTGGTTACCTAGAAACCCCATTATTGAATATACAGAGAAAAAGTAGAGGGCCTAAATGGGATCCCTGGAGGCACCCCTGAGGGCAAGTCCAGGAAGCCAGGAAGAACCCTGAACGAAAACTGCTTTTGATTTGGTTCTTTAAATAGGGATTCAGCCCCAAAAAGTTACCAGAATACCAGCTTTAAGAGTTTTGTTTTAACAATAGGCCAGATTTAATTTATCAAAAGCCTTTGAAAAAGTCAGTGTAAAATAACATCTACCTGAAGATTACTATCCATGGCTCGGCAAAGATTTTATTTGTAAATAAAAGAAAATTTGTATCGATGCCCGATTTTAAAACCATGGTTTTTCAGAGACAAAGTGTCGTAAGGAAAGTTATTCAATTGAGCAGCTACAATTTTTTTCAAGAATTTTACCAAATGTGTTAGTTTAGAAATAGGCCTATATTCTTTTATAAGGTCCTTTTTAGATTTGGGGAATAGGTGTAAAAGTGTTTTTTTCCATAGATTTGGAAAAACACCGTTTTAAGGTGATAAATTAAATAATTTGGTGACAGGTATTAAAAGTTCATTCCTTTTTGATGAGGATGGGATGAAATAAAATAAAAACCCGGGTCCTTTATGAATATTAATAGACTTTAACTCTTTAAGGATAACATCAAGCTTCCAGGGTTAAAGGTGGTTTTATATCAACAGTCGGCTCCGAAGTTCATTGCCTTTTATTGTTAATATTCGGGTGTGGAATAAATACCTATAAATTAAATTTAAACACATATTCTAAACATTGATACAGTTTGCCAAGTCTTATTCCTCAAAATGGGAGTTTAGCATTTTGGACTTTAGAAAGTCCAAGAAGTACTTCAGTTGGTTTTTTAATTTTTTCTTCAGAAAAATTTATATATTGCTTAACAATGTCCTCCATCTTTGAAAATTATTAAGAAAAAAGGTGATAGTCATTTGGTTTCCATAAGTTTTCCCATTTTTTGTGAAACTTCTCTTTTCTTTCAATTTTTAAAACTTTATTTTTAAAATATTTTTGTTTTGAACACTGCTGGTTCTTTATAGGGGAAATATTAATATATGTCTATTTTCGTTTTAAAGGGCTTTTCGGTTCCGGTTTAAAGGGGCACCATGTGTATGTTCGGGTAAACTCTCGGGTTACTTAAACAGTTCCAGGGTAGGCAACGCAAGGTTATTACGTGTCAATGGCGTCCGGCCACTTTCCATCGGGTTGGCCCCTGCCTTCATTGGCAAAAATAGTAATTAAATTTCATAAGATTAAACACTTGTTAAACTTTATGTTTAACCAGTGTGCACGCGGCCTCGTTCTTGGGATGGCCCTCCCCCAACTCTATCCGTTGACATTTGCCGTACGGAACAGGGCCATGGAAAGTCCCCAGCTTTTTTCCAACATCTTGTGGAGCTCCATTTGCAATGGACCCTATGACCCAGGCACCCCGTTGATTCGGTGAAAAAAACAAAATAGTTAATGAACACCCACCTTTAGATAGCACCTTTGGAAAGCAAATTAGGCTAAAACCGGTAAATTTTGAATGATCCGTTAACAAATTTTAATTTTTATTACGAATTTTGGGGAAAACAGTTTGGCCTTTATTAAAACTTTAGATAACCCTTTGGAAAATGCAGCATTTCTTCGTTAGACTCTAAAACTTAATCCTTTAATATAAGGTAATCTTAATCATACAGGTGTAAACAGATATTACTAATTTTTAAGTCCTTTAAAAAACCATTTTCAATAATATTTTATATACTCTAATTGTTTTCATGATTTTTGGTGGGTAATCCTATTTATTCTAAAAATTGAATACAATGAAAGATGGAATGGAATTCGAATCCATAAAACTTTAAAGTTATTTAGGCAATTTAGGCATCTCAGGAATTTTAAATTGATTAAAAATATGAGGATGCCGATTGGGGCTTGTCACCAGCCTGTAATAGTCCACTGCTGGACATAGGCCTGCCCTAATACCCCTTATCATTACAGGGTTTTGGACCCGGAACCCACCCGCTGGTCAATTGCGGGTTGGCGGGTGGACCGACTTTTTACATGCCTATCGGCTCATGGGCCATCCCAACTTTTCAACAATTGGGCGATCTTAAATTGCCCTCCAACTAATAAACAACAATGAAATTTGTTAACTCTCTCAAGGTTCAACCCACGACTTCCGGTTTTCTAAACACCCATACCACTAGGCTACGGGCCCAATTAGCATAGCAAAAATTTGGATGAATTTCCTCTGCCTAAATTATATTTTATTTTTCTCCATCTTCGTCGGCTCAAAGTAACTTGGGTCGTTACTTTTCAGTGAAGAGAGGCAGCTGTCCTGAACGCCCCAAAGGTCCTTGGATGTGTAGCCACACTTGTACGACTGACTCCGACTGCGCTCGCTCGCTAAAGTGTTGCCAGAACAGATGTGGTGTGTACACGTGTCAGCAGCCAAGATTTCAAGAGGCCACGACGCTCCTGTGAAGAAGTAAACTGAAGGAAAAACAATATTTTATTGATTAAAGCAATAGTTAACTATGACTGGACTAAGATCGGCAATTTGTATGAATGATAAAAATAGTAGCGTCAACAATAAAGCTTATTACCATGTGATGTTTGATCAATATTGTTTTGCGTTTTGTTATCTTCAATTGGTTCGTTTACCAATATTGCAAATGTTATTTGGTCCTCTATAGGTAGTCGTTGTACGTGAAGATTGGTTTTTATATTGGAAAAGTTTGCTTTTGAGTCCTTTACGATACAACTTGTGTCAGTTTGAAACACCTCTAAGGATATTTGGTTATTTTATTAATTGTATTATTAAACAAGTTCTGTTTTAATTATTTTCTATGATCACTTTATTCATAATTAAATAGCCTATACCTGAAATTATGTCAAATATTATATCGATGTTTTGTAGTATTTTTACGGTTAGTATAATATATATAAGAAAACATCACAGTTTTATGATGGTTTTATTTTTACCGTACTCATGAATTTTAAACGAAGAAAGGAGAAAATTAATTAAAAGAATAAAGTAGAAAACAATTATTATTGAAAACAATTATGTCGTGTCCTTGCTTTATTGATATATTGTCCTGGTAATTTTTTATAACATATTTTTTTTTTATTTGTTACACCTTATTTTTAATAAAGATATATTGATATGAGATAAATACTTTAAGGGCGTTCATATAAGAAGGAGCGTAAAATTATTTGACATTATTATATATAAGTACGTATCGAAATTGTACATGTATTTTTTATAAGGATTTATCAAATGATAATGATGGTTTAGATTTCGAGTCACAAATGTAAGCCCTTTTAATCTACGACGAAGGGTTATCGATCACACTGGAGGAGTGAGCCTTTATTGGCCCAACTAGTAAACCTAAATAAATACGACCTCTCGCTTCACATATATTGCGTTTTTATAACGGTGAAAGTATTTACGTAATAAAATTGGAAAGTACTGGTGTCAGATTTATTGTTTTATTTATTTAATTCTAGAATAAACAAATAAGCGACGCTAAAAAACTTTATATTTAACAATGTTTGTATTTTGGCTGCTATTGTATACGGATGTCCCTAAAAGTAGTTTTTTCGCAAATTATAAAGCTATAAAACGCATTCATTCCGAGACCTACATTTCGGCACCGAGTATTGCCCACTGCTTCAGGCGATGTGGTAAGAGGTGTGGTTCTTCGGGTTTATAATAATGTATACATTTCAAAAAGTACAATATAAAACCTAAGCGAATAGTATTATTATAATATTATTGCTGGATAGTTTGGAAAAGTAAATTGTTGACACTTCTATGATTTGATTTTATCAAAACTTATGTTAATACTCGCCTATCAATAATTGCTCACAATGAAATCGATTCAGTTATTTATTATTTAATAGATTTGGAAGATTGAATTCTTAATTTTAATTCTTTTAATCGTTAACAAAAGTTATATAAATTTTAAATTGATTTAGCGTTAAATTGAATAATTTTACAACGTTGTTAATGTTTCAGTTGGAACTATTGCCCTTGAACTAGCAAGTAATATTACCGTTATCTCTTCCTTATGTTATTGTTTTCACAATGTGAGTTATTACATCGATAAATCTATTTAATTAACGATTCTTTGAACTGGATATTACAGTGTTTATCAGGAAAATCGTTGGTTTTACTAGTACAATTTTACTAAAATATATGGCTTATTAAAAAAACCAGTAATGTATGATTGCTTTGACGTCGTCAGCAACATTAGCCTCATCAAAGCTCATCTGCTGGTGTAACGTACATAACTTATAATGGAATATTCATTATAATTATATTAAGTAAATTGTAGCTTGTATGAACATAAAATTTCTTAATGGTGTTATTTTGTATTTAGGCTTTGGCGTTTTTGATTGACGAAAAATGCATTACCTTGATGTGAATTATGAAGCGTTCTAAAGTAGAATTGGGATGCGTACGTTGTTATTACATCACATTGGACTATCTCCTGAGTCTAGTGGTAAGGGTTTGTGCTTTAGAAAATCGAGGTCGTGGGTTTGAGCCCTGCAGGAATCGACTACTTTTCTAAGTGGTTGGTTAGATCAATGCGGGCTAACCACCCGATTGCCAGTAAAATAAATTGATCTATGCGCCGGATGGGCAGGTAAAAGTTAATCGTGCGTGTGATGTCTCTCCTGCCGTGTCGGTCATTCGTCCTATCGGATTATGAGGGCGAAGAAAAAGAGAGTGCACATATATTTTCGCGTACTTGTGCACCATAATGTCTCTTGCGCATTGGCTAATATCTAATACACATTGTCCTCCATAGGCGGATTCCATTATGGGGATATTATTATTTTTATAACTATTTTAATATAAAATATAATAATTAATTTCCCTTAATTTAATCCTTAAGTAAAAACTAAGTGTTTTCTTTTGCATTGAACGTAATTGCCATTTTTCAGTGTTGTCGTTAATAAAACACTGAAATGAGACAAATAATAAAGCAAATTTTTCATGTTTGATAAGTACGAGCTGCGTCATTATTTATTGCTTCCACTTAATTTCAAGTCAGTCGGTAACAGGACTTGCGGGCTTTATTATACTGGATTAAGATTTAAGTCTAGTCAGGGAATAAGTCTATTGAGACGTGCTGAGGTAAAATTGTCGACATGAAATATTATAGATCTTTATCCTGAGTACACTTTATCATTAAGGTATATAAGCTGTTTGAACGATCACATTTTGCTTAATGGAGTATAATTTATCGATGCTGAGGACGCAGATTTATGTAAGGAATAAAATAAAGTTACTGTAATATTTTCAAGTAACATTGTTCTGTTCATTATAATGTATTTAAACGGAACAGGTTTTCTTAATAAACTTGCTAAGGTGGCTAATAGAAACTAAATAATATTTAACAAGCCTTTAAGCTTCCTAATAAGTTGTTTTTTTAACAAAACACTTCTTCTTCTTTTACTTATAATGGCTCCACCAAGAATATCTTAGTGATTCTGCCAAGACAAAACACTTAATTTTACTAGTGATAAGCGAAACGCTCTTCTTTCTAAAATTTAATACAGAAAGACTTTCTGTATTAAATGGCAAATAAATGTAGTATTTAAAGACTGTAATGTCAGCTAAGCAATTATTTATATTAATTATCAAATTAATCATGTACTCTTATAAAATGAATAAAAATACTGAAATTAGAGCGTTAGATTTAATTATAGTGAATTATTACTTTTAAGCAAAATAACTAACTGCTTTTAAAATGTACTGCAAATTTCTTCAATATTGAACTATTTTTGATATTTTCGTCGATATTTAGTAAAACTGCTGCTGCTGTGATGCTAGTCAAAACATCGTTACTTAAACGAGCTGATACAACTGCTCATTATTTAATAACGCGTGAACTTTGCCGGTTTCATTGCCGGTAAAGTTAGCAGCAAGCGAGGCGAACTATTGGAATTAAATAATGAGTTTTGCCGGTGCGGTAAGTGCTGCAGGCAAATTTTGCACGTTCAGAACATTATATTGAATTTTAATCAAATGTTTAGCAGTGTATATCAATCAAAACAAGTAATATATCATTCGCTATTTGACATTTTAAGATATTAGATTCACTCAGTCCTTCAAAATCATTATTGTACAAGTAAGTTTTTTTTTGTTGGGTTAGAAGCCGTACTAGGCTTATTGAGTTCAATAATTATTGATGTTTACATTTACTTTTCAATCTATCGATGTTTGTTTTTGTTTATTAATATTTTATAAGGTTGAGACAATTTTTTTTCACAAAGTGGCCGGTGTGGACAAGATGGGAACGGTGGGGTGCATTAGCGGAGGCCTATGTCCAGCAGTGGACAGACACAGACTGTTTATTGACTAATTGAGACTTTTTATCGTGAATATAGTTATCGTTAATTATAATTATATAGTTGTTATTCAAAGTAGCCTCGTATTTTTTAATGGTAGTTTACTATAAATGTTACTTAAAAATCACTGAATATTCAAAAATATTTCGCCATTTTTTGAGATTATGCCACGCGATAAACTATTTCAAAATCACAAATAAAATATTCACATATCAAAAGCTGGTCCAAGGAGAAAATTGCTCTCCAAGGACATAAATATGTCATCAAATGATAAGCCGTTATAACCTCATTTTTCACGCCAATGCCTAGAAATGCTGAAAATATGACCTTCGTATAAAGCCAAATGAATTGGTGAGTGTTTTCATATAAAACATTAAATTGATCTCTTAACCTTTCTTATCTTGTCATTCTAACGTTTAGTATTCTTTCTTATCATAGTTTATGACTATTATATTGATACTTCTCGATTAATAATGTACAAGGAGAGTGTACACTGTTGAAATATGACCTTCAAATTAAGCTACAAAAAATTATGAGTGTTTTTATGAATAAAATATTGAATCAATTTCTTAAATAACGTTTCTTATCTTTTCATTCTTGGTACGTTTGATATAACTTCTTAACATTCTTTATTCGTATTACATTGTCATTCATGAAGTCCTCCTTTGCCTTTGCAGCTAAAAGCACCTACCTATAGCTTCATAATTGCTACATTAATAGAAGATTTTTACAATTTTGCTCACTATTTTGTATCTGTACTAATTTCTATTAAATCGAACAACGCAAACATGAAAAATTAAATAAGTATAAGGAATGTGAACAGGACTACTTGGGTATTAGAAAAACAAAACATTAAAATTAATTTAAAATCATTAAAACCAAAATCATTTTTTACTCATTTGTTCTGTCTCTTGAGTCATAATGCTTTAATTTATTTTGGAACTCATTTGGTATCTTTGACAGGTTAGACATCGCGTTTCGATTCAAAATGGCCGCGGTCTACGAATTGAACTATAGAATGCAAGATTTTATTCAGATCTAAAGGTAAAACCGGTGTTGTCTGGATGAGAATAGCCGCAGATCGAAAGCGGTGATGATGATGATGATGATGAAGGGTAAAACCGCGAAATTATAGATTAATAAGTTCCGTCTAGCAAGCTTTCAGCAGTAGATTTCTTTAAACATAGCGCTGGTCCTGCATGTTTTCATTCCACGCGTTTGCCATTTTAACTTATAGTGATTTATTTGTTCATATATAGTATATTTATACAATTTTATAGTGAATCTATTGTTCAACAAAAACATATCTCCATATATTCTTAGCGTTTAATGTGGTCATTTCAAAAATATGCTATGTTAAAAAAAATTAAAGCACTCTGAATGGATCACTAATTAATTTATAATATTATAGTAGTCATTTAAGTTAGTACTATTTGTTTGATATATTTATACTCTATTTATTTACATTTGAGTGCTAATCTTCTAAGAATTTTTCAGACTATTATGTACTATTATAAATAAGAGACGAATCTTCAGCATGTTATAAAGTGAACGAAAAAATTTAACTTTAACTTTATAAATTTCAATTTAAAATCAGTACAAACAGAGATAAGTAATATTAATTGTTTCTAGAATAATTGAAGTTTAAAATTTACGTGATTTTTTTCTAATTTTTTAAGGATAAAAAAAAGGTAAAAATAAAGATCTTTACATTACTTCATGTTTAAGACGAATTAATTTAGATATGCAGACAGTTTTGGGTATTCATTTCAATTAAAACTTATGTACTAAAATACATATTGTATATTGTGTCGTATATTGACACTAAAATTAAGAAAGTACATATAAAAAATTTTTAATCAAATCAATTCTCCATCTTGATTAGCGTAATCCAAGGTATCCTCTGTTGTTATTAGAAAATTTACATTTTATATACAAGTCTACGAATCTTCAGGATTCGGTGCAGGCTGTTCAGGGTCTGGCTTCTGGCAGGTCAGGGCTCCGCATCTGTTCGTGCAGCACTTCAGCAGTCTGGGGCAGTCAGAATCGCTGGTACAAGTGTGGCTGCAGACCCAAGGGCCCCGTGGATATTCGGGACAGACGCCTTTCTTGACTGGCCGAAAGAACGTGAAAAATAAAAGAAATATATTATGGAAAATTATGAAAAATAGAAACATACAGAAACATGAAGTGAAATATTGTCATTAATATGTGACGCAATTTAGGTGTTATTTTTTTGTTTTCTATGTATGTGTGTAATACTAAACGGACAATCTTAATTAAGCAGGATAAAGGTATGTGTGATTCATTTACGAAAGATGGAATAAACAGAGAAAACATTATTTCTCATTTAATGGAGTGTCGTTCTTCTCAGGTGAGAGGAGTTCTCTTTCAAACCGGACCGGTGGTAGCACTTCTATGTTGATTAACATTATATATTTGAATACATATAATATTTTTCAACATAGGTGTAATAGACTATATAGAAATTTGAATTTGAATTTATCGAGACGCGCAGAACGTTTACCAGATAGTAAATGATATGGCTGCCCATAAGCGACACAGCGTAAGACACCACGACTCCGTGACGTAGCATATTATGGCTACGGTTGGCCTTTGAACCGGAAGACAGAAGTGTTTTTAAACATATGTAGATCATAAAATGGCCAACGTGGTTATACTTTCATGGAAGGTCTCCAGTTAAAAGGATAGCTACCACCATCAAAATTCCTACTGTTCAAAGTTTAATCCTTACATCGTTAATTATCATGCGTATTTCATATGTTAGTTTCGAACTACACATATATGTGATATATAATAAATAAATGCATTAAAAAGTTTGTGTTTTTTTTATTCAAAATGTGTATAGAAACAAAAATATGAGAATTATTTAAATTGCAATCATATTTATTGCTGCTATATTTTTTCCAAAAGCTTCTCCGCTACAGTTCTGTAAACATCACCGTAATTTTAATCAATTGATGCTTTTGAAAAATGCAAATATCCGTGAGTTATTATTTTTTAATTCAGTCAATTCTCGATACTGAGTTGAAAAGTGAATATTGTTTTATTTAATCCATACTAATATTATAAATGCGCAAGTGACTCTGTCTGTCTGTCCATCTTTACCCGTCTAAACCACTGTAGCGATTTTGATGAAATTTGATTTAAATACACAGAAATGCTATCAAAAAAAATTTACACTAAAAACCATATAGGAAATAAATTTTTAGATTTAGTTTTAAATGTAACTTAGGAGTAACGGTTGACTCTAAAATGCTTTTAACGAAATTTATAGTCAGCTGTATGTAAGAGTTAGTGATGCAAGGGAAGTGTCTTAGCGGAACAAGAAACGGAAACAGATATCAAAAGTAAATTTTTAGCAGAAACGGAAACGGATGCAGAAGCGGAAGTGTAAATAATATGAAAAAAAAAACAAATTTACAAATAAAATTCTTTATTAAGAATCAAATAAACCAAATCTAGATTAGAAATAGATATATTAGAAATCTACTATAGAAAACGAAAAAGGAGATTGTCACTCTCGTTAGTTGTAGTCGAGATTTCTTGGTCTTCGTTTGGATTCTAACATTTGAAATGATGATGAAAAGTTCCGTTTAAATCTCCGTTATAAAAGTTGCGGAAACAGAAGCAGAAACAGATGTTGAAAAATGCGCGGAAATTCCGCACTTGCGGAAACAGAAACAGAGATCCGTTGCATCACTAATAAGAGTATAAAAATACTGCAATTTACTTATCGCAATATAAAAGTAAACACTTTTCTCTGTATCAGCCCTCAAAAGTTTGTATTATTCATTGGTCTGTAGCAAGATTGACCATACCAAAAAAACAATCAATGAATAAAACGTGCGCAGAAGAAAATGCTAGCTAAAACATGTTACGCCGAAAGAAAACATTATAACCTCCTTACTTATAAAAAAAAGACGTGAGCATTATAGCCTTATGACCTTAGAAAAACTATCTAAGGGCTTTACGAGTGTAACCTTTCTAAAAAACTCTTCAATTATAAACTTAATTGTCGGTCTCTGTTAAATGACGTTAAAATAACGGAATGAAAATAGTAAGAAAATACCTGTCTAAAATTTAGTAAACTCGTATAATACTTAACTTAACTGCCTCCATAGGGGTATGGGTGTGTGATTTAGAAACCGGAGGTCGAGGGTTAGAACCTGTGGGACTCCAATTTCCATTGTTGTTTTCTAGTTGATTAGGACAATTTGGGCCAATCACCCAATTGTCCACAGTGTAAGATGATCCATGCGTCGGATGGGCATGTAAAAGTCGGTCCACCCACCAACCCGCATTGGACCAGGGTGGTGGGATACGGTCCAAAACCCCTAATGGATAGGAGTGTATTAGGGAGGCCTCTGTCCAGCAGTGGACTTTCACAGGCTGATGATGTATGATGGTGAGTGTATAATACCTTTTGTCAAAAGTGTGATGTAGATATATTTTCTGATAAGCACGAACTATCAAAAGTAAATTTTAAGCATAATTTTAAAAATCGAAAAACTTTATAAGATGATTGTACATATTTTTTTTAATGTTCAATCAAAATTAAGGTTTAAATGTTCCTACGTATCTAGATCCGTGTTCTCTTTAATAATAAGTAGCTTTTTTGAAACGCTGCGCCAGTATTCACTCCGCCATCGATATTTCAAAACTTCCTAGCACACAATATTTGTATTATTACAGTAAATAAACAAGAAACCAAATGAAATACGAGGAAAGAGTTCACTTTGCTAAAATATTATCATTATGGTGCGTTATGACCGCCGCACATACAAAAACATATGATACAACATTCAATTTTCTATTTAAATACCTATTTTTTTCCACGTCACATATTTTACCTAATAATTTCAAATACATATATATACAAAACGTCCTAACCAATCAGAAAACAACGACGACCCATAGTTGTTTCCTCGCGGGATTCGTATCCACAACCTCTGGTTTATAAAGCCAATACCACTAGATGACGGAGTAGGTACCGCTTCTGAATGATGATATTTAAATTTGAAAAATATAATATTCACCATAGCTGGTAAAGTGCCGTCTCGTCATAGGATCGACGCACATGGCACCTCCGCACGCCGTCGGACAGCAGAGTTTGGTGCCCTCACAGGCAGCCTCCGGGCCACACTTCGCTTCGCAGATGTCCACAGACAGGGTTGGGGGACATGAGCCTGGCGCGCCTGCAACTGCTACCAGCAACGCTGCAAATGTCACGTGATCGTGGAATTATTGACAAGACCAAGACTAGCTCTGATTTTATAGGATTAATACTACCAAATACAAGTTTATTTCTATTGCTTGCGAATATTATACATTATTAAATAAATTACTTATGATTTATCGCGTTTATTTTCATTTAAATTCCCGACGTTTCGAACACTTTCCAGCGGCCGTGTGCATGGTCGGAGTACAGATTAAAAAAAAAAATTAATTAATAAAATTAAGATCTGGAAACCCCGCTTCAGCACTGGCAAGAAGACGCATGACATCTCAGTCTACCCCGTGACCACGGCGCTGGAAAGTGTTCGAAACGTCGGAATTTAAAATGTAAAATAAACGCGATAAATCTCGTAAAGTTTTATTTAATAAAATACAAGTTTGTTATTATCCTTTGCTTTGCTTCTCCTAACTTTTCTGCAATACTGGGGTTCACTGGGAGAGAATGCCAATGGTTTTTTATTTGTGAAAAAATTAGTGCACAAATAACCTGTGGTCTGGAAGTAGCCTAGATAAGTAATCTTCGATTATTACGTTAACGTGGACACCATTTAATTTACACGGTTCAAGCGAATAATCCACAAGGTGCTGCTTGATACCTTCTTGAGCACAAAAATATTCATTGGAAAATACTGTGTGAATCCTACGAAAGCTTTGGAAAGAAGATGAGAATACATTGATTGTAAATTAATACAGAGTCAAGGAAGTACGTTTATTGTGAATTTCTCATTTCCGTCTAGAGTATATCTTATCAACCTATCTTGTGCTACTAAATTGATACCCAGAATTTATTATTTGTACTTTGTTTTATAGATTTTTATAAGTGAATAATACATTTAAATATACACAAGAATTTTCTTTTGTAATATTCTGAATTACAAAAGAAAATTCTTGTATATTCTGATTTATTTATGGAATATAATGATAACATCTCTGTCAAATATTTTGTATATGTATCACAGTAATAATTAAATGTGTTTTGTAATTTAATAAACGTAGCTTCCTCCAAACATTTTACGCCTTTATATTTCAAAATGTTTGATTGATTACATACGCAATACTACAAATATTAAAAGCAGTAAAATACAAATTGATCGTGATAACTATAGGTACTTCTCCCCGCTTCCTATCCCACGGTTGTAATATTTAAAGTTATTTAATATACTTAATAAGGATCTCAGTTATTTTTTAAACGATATGAATATAAACTTATGGAGTTGTTTTAGTAAAACTAATTTTAAACAAAATAATATAGTATATATGTTAGTTTATTCAGCATTACGCAGTTGTAGGATGCTGCGATACATTTAAAATATAGAAGGTTTATTTTATTTATTAAATTATGTAACACCAACTTTACCTTTTATAAAATACGTAAGCTTAAACAACTTAACATCAGAAAACTTAAAAACTCAATTGGACTTTATCACATATGTCGTACACATTGGTTGACATTTGATAAGAGGTATTATGAAATCAACACGCCGTCCTTATATTCTTGTAATATTCTATGAAATGAGAAATACGAACAAGATAGTATCTATAAAAACTTTAAGTCTGTGATGTATTACTTACCGAAAGCGAGTAAAATGTAAAACTATGCATTCCACCCTCGGGGGACGCGTCTCGGTCACACTTGTACTCTCTTTAATTCCCGCGCACCACGTTAATGTGCGTCTTGACACAGATAATGCGCTACACACGGCTATAGCGATCGACGAGCAGAATATTTATTGAAATTTTGCTAAAATTACATAACAGTTTGCTTTTGTTGTGTATCCGGATAACAAATTAGCAAAGCTACACTTAGAACGGCTGTAAATAAAGAATGCCACGGCAACGAATTGGTGTCAGCTGTTTAGCATTAAAGTAGAATAGTTACCGAGATGGCAATTCCTTTATAAACCAACAATAAAATAACATAACATTTATAAACAATAGCATTCATGTTACCATATAGTTTGTCGTCTGTATGACGGCTAAAGTTTCATATAGTCCTCTTTTAAAGGTTATGTTATTATAAAATATAAATTCATCAGTAGGTGAAATTGAATTGAGGCGAGCAAATAAGATAATAGTTCACTCTGATTGTAATGAAAGATACACTTTTTAAATTTTCCTTTAAAAAGGACTATCGTCTCGTCATTAAATTATTTTCAGTCTTTGAATTATTAGAGTGTACATTATGTGTGTGAGTGTGTGTTATTTGATGTAAGTTCGGTGTAACTTAATTCATTCGCAAAGTCTACTTGAGTTACAAAACCAATATATATATATCATAATTTTTTTATTTGCTACACAAACTTTTCTTATATATAACCATAAAAAGCATCGTTTTTCTTTGTTGTACAATCAACTAGTCCGTGTGTAGTAGCATCATAATGTCACAGATAACTCTGAGATGGCAACGCGTTTAGGCGAACCTATATGATATTGTTATATAATCTGTGAGTTTGTCTGGAACATTATATTCTGACAGCTTCCTTAAATTATGAAAAATATTTATTTTTGACCAACTTCAGGAGGAGGTACTAAATTCAGAGCGTATGTTTTTTTTCTACTATATGGTACCTCGTTGCTCCGCTACTAATGCTCCAATTTTGAACATTATTTTTTTAAAGGTAAATATTATATGTCATATGGTTCCATTTTTTTAATGATAAGTAATTTAAAGATATTTAAGAATTTATTAAAAAAGTTATAGCGTTACACTGTTTAAACATATACTGATCAGCTTTAGTGTACTTCTCGAATTGGTCTACAATTTAAAGTAAAATTACAAAAAACAAAAACAAAAAAACAATATGTCGTATTCAGAGCTCATTTAAAGTAATACAGTGTAAGTTTAAAAAGAAGATAATACCATAAAAATTCTATATTTTATGTGCATACAACATGTCATAAACAATTTTTTTTAATTTATTTTTTTCAAAATAATGAGCACTTTAAAAGATATGAGATATTTTAACGGCAAAAGCAGAAATCGCGGTACAGTTTTGTGCTGAAAGCACGATGTTACTCACTTGTATAGAGCAAATTAGTCATACACATTTTGAAGTCGGACATATTTTTATGTTAAAATTTCACTTGTTCACTTTATCAATCGTGCATTAAAATTTGCCCTGATTACTGATAAAAATGATTTAAAGTAAACACTAACTCTTATAGGTTTTCTTTATATTTATATTATATTGTAATAGTAGTAATATGTATTTAATACATTACTTAGTTACGTTCTAGTGTATATTTGTATCTTGCTAGCCGGCAGTGTTTTCGAAAGCTAATAAAACCTTTGATGTTGGCCACAAAAATATTTCAGTGTTGTTATAGAAGTAAATTGTTAACTGTATAATGTACAGTTACATTATGAAGTTTTAACGAAAAAAAGAAATCTCAGTATTTTTTTTAAATAATGTCACTTTGAGTTATCACTGTGCTATCAAAAGCACGACGTTTTTTTACTATAATTAAAAATTGGCAGAAAACTTTTTATACATAACACTCTGGAATACTTACAATATTACTGTGGTTAGCATATGCTTTAGCATAAATGTACGTTTTATAATCTGTAGCCCTCATTCTGTAGCGCTTTGCAAAAAATGCTCAATCATGTTTGGGGTTATTATCATCAGCCTGTGATAGATATTAGATATTAAACCAAAGAAAAATTTTACCTAACAATAGATAATATCAGAAGCATGCTGCACTTGAACGGAAAACGGCAGGGTGGAAACTTCATTCCCATAACTTGATAAAACTCAGGTAAATATTTTTCCAATACTTCGAATGACGGAAGCGCCCCGTTTTCCCTCCGGCTGCGGCGAGGTTAACGTTATTTTATCAGCGCCATTTTAAATGCTCTTAATGAAGCAGGATCGAGTTATTTTCTTAAAAATGTTTCATATATTTTTACTGTTTTCTTTTATTTATACCTAAACATCTTAATCAGTACCTGTACATCTTTATATTACACAATGGTGTTTGACATTTGGCACTAAACAACAAAGTTTCGTATCAACGGTTATGAAAATATCACTCATTAAATATTTATAACAGTTTGGGTGTCATCGTATTCTGATAAAGATCCGAGTTTTCCCGAAGGAAAATAATTTCTCACTACATCTATACACGTTAATCGTTTTTCATGTCGTCTGACACTTAACCCTATGTAGTGCTAGTTTTAAGATCCGTAAAGCAATACTGTTTGACCGATTATTAAAATACGTAATAGAAATACTATTTTGGCTGTTCGTGCATCATGAATGAGGAATTTATTCATTTCTTTATAAACGGTTCATCAACTAGAAACATAGGAGCATTTACATAAAAAAAAACCTAAGATTAACAAAACACTAATTATATGCACATAAACTAAAGATAAACACAGCTTTTTTATACATGTATACATTTCATCATCATTATCAGCCTGTGATAGTCTACTGCTGGACATAGGCTTCCCCTAATACACCCTTATCTATTAGGGGGTTTTGGACCATATCCCACCACGGTGGTACAATGCGGGTTGACTTTTTACATACCCATCCGACGCATGGATTTCAGACAATTGGGTGATCAGCCCAAATTGCCCTAACCAACTAGGAAACAACAATGAAAATTTGTTGAGTGCCCGCAGGATTCGTACCCACGACCTCCGGTTTCTAAAGCACACATACCACTAGGCTACGGAGGCAGTATACTTATGCACACAAGAATATGTATGCATAGCCTAGCTAACAGCTATAAACTTTAAATTGAATATCCGTTTTCGTAACAATAAGCGATGAATTTATTCATGAATTGGCTAATAAATCTGCAGCTACATCTGTAGATACTGATGCTTACATGTATGCCTTTAAATATTAAAAAATGTCCGGCCATAAAATCTTTGTTCGTAGCGTAGTCACGTTTTATGGTCTCAGCAGATGCCGTGACCGCGAAGAAATTTGCCGCAATACTTAAATATTTAATGTATCAAATTTTTATGTCTTTCAACCGTCTCGTTTGGATTAAATATTTTCTATTAAACCCGCATTTTGCAGCCATTGTCAAACATTATGATTTTGATGGCAACGGCAGTGAAAATTGATTTTTATTAAAGTAAAGGATTAGAAAAAGTAAACGGCCAAAAGGAAATAAAAATATTGATACGTGATCATATTTTACGCTAGTACTACCTTAACTGGTTTTGTATTTGACACTATATTCGTATGGTTGGAGGTGGATTTAAATTTACTTTAAAATAGTTTTTTTATTACATTTTTCATGTGCAATGACGAGATATTAGAAACGTTACATGTCGGCAAGCGATTAGCAACTACCAAAAAAACGTGACTCGACTGCCTCCGTAGCCTAGTGGTATGGGCGTGTGCTTTAGAAACCGGAGGTCGTGGCTTCGATTTCTGCGGGGAATCAACAAATTTTCTATGTTGTTTCCTAGTTGGTTAGGGCAATTTGGGTCGATGGTCGATCCATGCGTCGCCGTACCCGCTTTGGACCAGCGTGGTGGGATATTGGTCCAAAAACCTAATGGATAAGGGTGTATTAGGGGAGGCCAATGTCCAGCAGTGGATTATCGAAGGCTAATGATGATGAAAAAACTTGAAAATTAAAACAATAAACTTGAACATCAATGTTAAGTCTCCTTTCCCAGGTTACATTTACCGTGGACTACAACCGATCGTTACGGAGGCCATACATCATTTATGCATAGTCCCGGCTTTGTAAGGTATGAGACATCTAGCACTAAGTTATTTATTCGTATAGTACCATTATATAGTAGTTATCATTTATAACCTTATCACGTCTTTAGGAGGTGGCTCGGGACCACGCATGCCATAATGAAACGATTCCTTTTTGAATTTTAATGTAGTTTGTATAGTTATAATTAATATGTATTACCACTTTAAAAAAAGAAATATCACAACAGATTTTTTCAACGTTGCTGCTATAAGTTCTCAAGTGATTTTTTGTTAATATAAAATTTTGCTTTAATTATGGTATTATACAAAGACCTAACTAAACATACCAAGGTGTATAACGTAAAGTCTTAAAGTTCAGATGCGTATTCAATAAACTTCGATAAATTAAAAACTGAATTCTCCTGTTTAAGAATACAGCTCAATACTCGGAGATGCCTTTAGAGACAGTTTTAGCAGGTGGGCGAAATCGTCAAACTCAAATATCTTTGTTCAATATTTCTTACACCTGCTTATTGATTGTAAAACTCTATACCACTGGTTCGGAATAGGGCGCGTTAGACCTAAGAAGAACCGGCGAAAGAAACTTAGCGGGCTATTTTTAGGTCATATTTTGAAAAAATAAAAAAAAACAAGCAATTTGAAGGCATAACATATGATGCAACACTGAAACAAAACCTGAAACGAGCATTCCATTAACAGGCTGTGTTATAAGTTAATTATTAATATTGTAAGAACCTTTAACACATAAACGTTCCCTGACTACCTTTTTAAATTTATTAGTAGTTAAATTCTGAACGTTTACTGGGATTTTGTTGTAAAATGTATACATTGTCCCATAAAAGACTTACTTATTCTTTGCAGTCTAGTGGCCAGGAGAATTAAATTATGTTTGTTCCTTGTATCTATGTCACGAGCATCATAATGTCTTAGGAAATCATGCATTAAGTGTATGTATCGAGATAGAGATAGCTTTAATAATATTTCCTCAAACACAACCTCAAGAGGTTCATATAACGCAGTAGGTCAACAGCCGTGCAGTGTCAACCATCACAAAGATGGGAGAGAAGGTAGGCAGTATCAAAAGAGGGATTGGTATGCTGCTTAGTCGAGATCTTTGCCAGGTGTGTCTCGCTACTACTTCGAGTTAATTAAAGTATGCGTTACTGCTGCATGGTTCAAAGTGGCTAGGTTTTCTAGCCTTTGAAACAGGGGCTGTCCAAAGTGCCAGAACGAAACATGAGTAGGCGATAAAACTATGTAAAACGTTATCGTATAATTTACAGGTATCGCAGTACCCTGTTGCACTCTATTATGCTTGAAAAAGTATGAAATTTATGAAAGGCAGGTATGCGTAGGTATATATGTACATTGTTTGAATCATGACAAAAGCATTCTACCAAGTGTATGGTGTGTTGGTGCAAAATTTTTGCATACCTACGAGTTTACTTTGTGTTTTTTATATATTATATTATATGTTAAAATTATTTTAAATTTCAAAACTGAAAATATATATATATTTGCGATTGTTATATCAGTTATATTACTTTTAGCTGTCAGTATATATATTACATATTGGCTTCAATATAACTTCAATAGCCGGGAATAAAAAGTAGATTTCTGGAGTTTCCCAATCAATTCTTGAATGCATTGAAAAAGCTTTAACCACGCTATTCCAACTACATTTTTAAATCTACGTTTCTGAAAAGGTTTTATCCAGAGTAATGAATGCCCTGAATGATAGTAAAAAGAGGAAAAAATAAATAAATGATTCGTATTAAAAGAGAACCTGTAACTATTTTTTTATTTGTATCTAATAGTGAAGTCTGTGCTGTATTTTTACTCTTTGTAGTGTCAATAAATGAATATTTCTAACAATTCATTAATATGAGCCAAGTGATTG
Source organism: Lamproptera curius (assembly GCA_029286875.1). Classification (NCBI taxonomy): domain Eukaryota; kingdom Metazoa; phylum Arthropoda; class Insecta; order Lepidoptera; family Papilionidae; genus Lamproptera; species Lamproptera curius. The sequence continues at coordinate 225,757 of JAGSMT010000101.1, read as the reverse complement.
ATTAAACTGTTTAAAGAGTGACAGATTGTCGCAAATAATGATTTTAGATCTCGGATTCGTTATTAACAAGGCGTATATTTATGCTAGGTATATAAATGAAGCGGCTATTTTAATTAGTTTTGTCAGAAAATCAGTACCACTTGCTGGTATTTATTTTAGCAGCATTAATAAACAAAACATTAAAATTCATCCTCATCATCATCAGCCTGTTGCTACTAGGAAACAACAATAAAAATTGATGAGACTTTGAGGTTTCTAGCATCACGCCCATACCACTAGGCTACGGGGGCAGTTAATTATAAAATATAAAATTACCCGGCTAAAAAAATACGTGATAAATTTATCAGTTTAAACTACAAGATTATAATAACAAAATCAGATATAACGGTAGAGATTGAGATTTTTTTATGAAAAATAATGCATAAAAGCGGGTGCTTTGCCCCGTGTAATGAGATGAATATTGCTTTTATGAGACTGATCGTTTGCAGAAAATTGCACCTCCATCGCAAACTCTATTATTTCACGTAATAACTAATCTTTCCGGAAATATGCGATACACTAGTTATAGTCGAAGTATTTTATACGTTTTTAAACAAACACCAGTTTCGCTGCCTGGTTGCATGAAACAAATAATAAAGCCGTCTTCACAGTATTTTCATTTGATAATAAAACATCGTAATATCGTACTCTTAAATGTCCAAGCTCCAGTCGATTAATTAAAAAACTAAAGAAATAAATTTATTATATTAAAGACATTTTTAAAAGCCTTTTTTTTAAATAGGCAATACAATGACAAGGTCACCGTATCGTTAAAACCTGCTCAAAAGAATGAAAATGAAACACAAAAATTTCGCTAGTCACCCTGCGATATTGATTACGCCTCACATACCGTGTTTTCTCGTAAGAATAGAAAATATTTATTTATTAAAGTGTAATAAAGATGCCTTTTCCGTAATATATATTTGTAATATTTCAAATAGCATATTGTGTATTTTGAAATTGAATATTGAAATGAAATAAATATTTATTTTTACATTGTTCCAGTTTTTTACGGAATATGTTTCAAGGGAATAATGATATAGTAATTCAAAAGGGTCGAAAAGGTTGCTAACCATGGTTATGTTTCAGAAAAAATTATTAACTTTGACATGCATTGTCAAAAGGAAAAAGGGACAAATGTAATTGATTCATCATCAGCCTGTGTTAGCCCACTGCTGGACATAGGCGTCCCCTAAAGTACGCCTTCTCTATTAAGGGGTTTAATAAGTTTTCTCAGAAAATAAAATGAACACTAACAATTTATATATAATATACAAATACACTAACAATGTATATAACAATGTATATTATATATACATTGTTAGTGTCTTTTTGTTGTTATCTATGTAATTAAATCTGTATATTGAGTCATTCATTAATAATTAGGATAAAGATTGTATTTTAAGACTAAATATCATTTTAAAACAATATAGGTACAAACGCATACATAGCATCAAGGTAATCCTTATTTTGATTCATAACTTATATCTCAATTAAAATTTGTCAATTTTTTTATAGTCTACGCAGGCAGTCGAGCAGTCACGCCACTTTATATTAAGTGGTCACGGACGCCCTATACAGTTGGCCATACCATCAATGCGCCACCTACCGTGAGACATAGGATGTTAAGTCTCGTTTACGCCGTAAATACGCTGGCTACGGTGCCCTTCAAATCGGAACACAGTAGTGTTTTCATACTACTGCTTTGCGGCAGAAATAGGCATCGCGGTGGTACAAACCCAGACGGTCCACTGTGATTAGGGGACTTACCACCAGTACTTTGTGGCATTGAAATTTTTTTAAGACTCGTAATTTGGTATAATTTTAAGATTATATCCATTAGGGGGTTTTGGACCGTATCCCACCACGCTGGTCCAATGCGGGTTGGTGGATGGACCGACTTTTTACATGCCCATCCGACGCATGGATCATCTTACTTTTCAGACAATTGGGTGATCGGTCCAAATTGCCCTAACCAACTAGGAAACAACAATGAAAATTTGTTAAGTCCCCGCAGGATTCGAACCCACGACCTCCGGTTTCTAAAGCATACGACCATACCACTAGGCTACGGAGGCAGATTATAAATTAGATAAGTATATTACTAATATAAGTATTGCAGTTTTATTATCGACTATGCCTTATGAGAACTGGATATACTAAAATCTATAAGTAACCAAAAAACCAGCAAAGTTAATTATGGCTTCATATAAAAGTGTCAAACTTGTTAATATTCAATGAATCTGCCTCATAATAAAAGTATTGGGAGCTTATAAAGCTAAAGGCCCAAGCCGCTAGATGGTCACGTCTCGTGATTTGCAACTTGAGTATGCCATTAACATAATATTAGATAAGTTCGAAGTTCAACGCTGCTTGAAAAATATATAAAAAACAAAACTTGGGTTATTTATAGCTATGTCGTATTCTTATGTTTAAATTATTGCATATACATTTAATGTTTTTTATTCTAATCTGGTATTTTGAACAAGTCATTACATTAGTACATTGTGCTTTTTGTGTAACTTGTGTATATTTTATGTTAGTGTAAATGATACGTGACTTTAAAAACGGTTGATTTTATAATTCAAACCACTAATTTAGATCATGATAGTATGATGGTGACATGATGCTGAAGAACTAAAGTGGATAATATATTTTTAAGTAAGGAATAAATCGTAAATTTGATTTGATATGATAATAATCGGTAAATAATAAGTTACAAATAAATTTTGATTTGTTATAAACAATTTTATTTAAATGTAAATGTGAGATATAGAAATTGATGTCCACAACACAGCTTAACTATTAATAGTTTGTACATTATTTGTTAAAATTGTATATATATTTAAATGCAGTGAATTTTCTAGTCTTAACAATATTATAATATGTATAAATAAATAACTTACAAATTAGTATTTTCACTAAGAAAAGGAACCACCTTGTATAATATTTATACAGTTGTATAATAGTATAATAGGCACAGTTGTATTATATGTTATATAGGAAAAACTTAATATTAAATAGGTACAAAGATTGTCTCTGGTATATGCTCACTTTATACACATAAGTTATTAAGTAAAATATTTATTTTACCCTTTTTTATTTTTAACAATATGATAAAGTTTTTTTTTATTTTTTGATAATGCGTAACAATAACTATACCTAACTATATATAACACAACATATGTTTCTATATATTAAGCATTTTGCATTAGGTGCACTTTGTTTAACAGAAATAAATACAGAAAAAGCTATTTGATACATCATCATCATCATCATCATCATCATCATCATCATCATCATCATCATCATCATCATCATCAGCCTGTGTTAGTCCACTGCTGGACATAGGCCTCCCCTAATGCACGCCACCGCTTCCGATCTTCGGCTATTCTCATCCAGCCCACACCGGCCACTTTGCGAATGTCGTCACTCCATCTTGCCGCAGGGCGTCCTACACTACGTTTGCCGAGCCTCGGTCTCCACTCCAGAACTTTTCGACTCCAGCGGTCGTCAGTTCTGCGGCTTATATGACCGGCCCACTGCCACTTCAGCTTACTAATCCGGTGGGCTATGTCGGTGATTTTGATACATTATATGATAAAAATGATTTGATTTTATTGCTTTGAAATCTTTATCAATTTAATATACGTTTATTAAAAATGTGCATAGGTTCGATATAAATTTAATTTTAAAAGATTTAACATTAACATATGTTTAAACTTCATTAAATAATATTTTTTTCTAAACAAACTTCATAGGCTATCTTTTTGTTAATTTCAACAACGATATACATACATTATATATTATTATATTTTTTCTGCATCGTTAATTTATAAAAATCAAAAAAACCTGCTTAAATAAATTTTGATTAGAACCTCAAAAGTTCTTCAGTCTTTAAAAGACGGATGTTGAGTCAATCTTATTTAGTAATCACCTTAAAAGTGAAGTTTTTTTATACATAAATTATGCGTTTTGTTATTCCTTTGTAAACCTATACCAATCATTTCGCTATTATTATTTATACGAAACAAAACGTTGGTATGTCGTAACTAACCTCTTGCTAATGTAATTTTAATTTAATCAACGATATTAATTTAAACGAAACTATTATCCAATATCAAAATAACAATAGTAAATAGTACAAACTGTAAGAGAAAATTTAAATATGTATAAATCTAAAACGCCATATACAAGTCACTAGTCATTTTAATTAAGTTTTAAATAATTATATAATAAAGAGTCCAACTTAAGTTGCATGTGATAACTATGTTTACTAACATTTATAGTTATAACCAAAGTCAGTCGTTTGTTAACGAAATTTAAAGTCGATTATGTTGATAGATACTCACAAGATATTAACCGGACGCAATAAAGGCAAAAACGAGCATAATTTTCCTTAATGTGTGTGTCAAGATCATAACGAGTTGTTGAAGAAACTAATACAAACATCATACTCTCATAAGTGAGTTGTTATTTAAATACATACGTAATGTTGATGACCTAATCTGAGTATGGAAAATTTTATACAGCGTTAGACGATTTTTCTATCATAATTATTATTTTTATTTTTATTACATATATTTTAATGTTTGGATATTTATTAATTAAAATAATACACATCATAATAAATAATTACTTGATTGCCGAAGAGTACAAGTAAAAATTGAACAAAAAATTATGGCCCACTTCAAAAACTGCCACCGCATTTTTAATGTCTGATATCTTTTAAGATAATAATTTACTTTAAATATCATGTACGACACGTTTTATATACATAGAGTGTTTTGTTTTTGGGTCCCAATTTAATCGCACGAGGTTGTGATTTTTCACGATGTAATTTTAATTTCTTTAAACTACTTATCACAAAGTAAAAAAAATAATTATCAAAATCGGGCACTCGAAGCACAACGAGGTAGCACATAGATAAACAAATGTATAAACACGAACCTCCTTCATTGGGACGTTGGTAAAAAGTAAAAGTCAATTCAGCTTTTACTATGATTGACACTTATAATCAAAACTGACTTGGAGGATATTCATAATCAAATATCACATACAGGTAACTTTTCTCAATACATTGAGAAATGAATGAAACAATTTACGATACTCTATTCCACACTATATCCTCTATCCATTCTATAAAACTAGAAACTCTTGTGTACACTGCCGGTGTATTTGATCGTGCGCATCCAATGCCGAATGACGTCACACCTATTAAGTAATATATTGATCCTTGACTGTTAGACGGCAAGTTAATTTTTACCTGTAGCGGGCCTCCGGAATCGCCCTGAAATCAAATATTTTAATGAAATCTTCATTCCTCATCATCAGCCTGTGATAGTCCACTGCTGGACATAGGCCTCCCCTAATACACCCCTATCCATTAGGCGGTTTTTGGACCGTATCCCACCACGCTGGTCCAATGCGGGTTAGTGGGTAGACCGACTTTTTACGTGCCCATCCGACGCATGGATCATCTTACTTTTCAGACAATTGAGTGATCGGCCCAAATTGCCCTAACCAACTAGGAAACAACAATGAAAATTTGTTGAGTCCCCGCAGGATTCGAACCCACGACCTCCGGTTTCTAAAGCACACGCCCATACCACTAGGCTGCGGAGGCAGAATACATCATTCCATACTAACTAAATGGTGACAATGTGTAATCATATTTTTATTTACTTCTAATAATTAACAGGTTGTATAATAACAGATGCGTTACTTTGATTATCATTTCGGATCAAATCTCTAGCTGTAGTGTAAATTATTCTTACTATACCTGACATGCATCCACTCCTCCGGACAATTTTCCAGCGCAGATTTGATGATCTAGCATACCACACCACAAACGATTGCAATAAGGTCTTAATAAGTTATTACAGACGTCCGAATGCAATATGTCGATCTCGATAGCCTGCAATTCCGGTGACGTTCTCAGGCTAGCTAAAACACATTAATATTGAAAAAAATTATATTCCGCTCTAATATCAATATAGTGTTAGTATAATGCTGAATAAATCAACTTAGTGTTTGTTTATTGAAAAATAATTAAAACTATACAACTACGTGATTTAAGGGCCACGGTTTTTGCCCTTAATTTACAAAACCGGTGGTTTTGGGTTTGAATTCTGCAGAAAAAATTGTGTTTGGTCGTTAATTTCTAGTCAGTCAAGATAATTTATGCCAATCAATCAATTGTTTAAATATTATCATGATTTATGCCTTAGAAAGGTATAAAAACGTCGGTCCTAGTTGTCAAGATCATCTCTTGACAATCTTTAAAACTGAATTTTAGCATATTGTTCTTAAAACAATAAGAGATAAACAAACTATTTAATACTTTAAATTGTAGTTTACTTGTCTCAATAACTCCCCATCCAGTAGATGAGGCTTTGTTACCAAGTGGTGTCGTGTCAAATCGGGTCCACAGACAAGCGGGTTGTATGTTCATATCGAAATGTACCTGTTCTTCAAGTTCGATTATTGCTACATCAAAATACTTTTTTGGGGGTGAGAAATTTGGATGGACGATAATATTCTGAATTCTAAAATCCATTGGAGTCTGTCCATTATAAACCTTTAAAACAAAACAATCATGTATCAATGATTATCAAGACGTAGAACTGCACTAAAAAGTCTTAAATAATTGTAATGTAGTGTTCAATTTATTTAAATATATGATATGATATATATATACATATACCGTAAGTAAGATACGTTATAAGACAAATATTTTTACCGGTGGTACGTCCCCTTTTTACAGGAGACCGTCAGGGTGGGTACCACCGCGGTGCCTATTTCTGCCGCGAAGCAGTAGTGTGAAATCACTGCTGTGTTCCGGTTTGAAGGGCACCATAGCCAGCGTATTTACTGGGTAAACGAGACTTAACACCCTATGTCTCACGGTAGGCAGCGCGTTGGCGATACCACTGGTATTGCCAATGTCTATGTGCGTCGGTGTCCACTTCCCATCAGGTAGCCCGACTAATCGTCTGTCTGCATATGCCATAAAATAAAAATAAAAAGAATTACCGCCTCTATGACCTAGGCGTCGTAGCGCTAGTCTTAAAACCTATGGTCGTAGGTTCGAAATAAACACTTTAGTTTCAATTCCACTTTAATTTGGGTTACTTCTATACAATGGCAGATAAACATTAAATTAAATACATTGTTTAAGTCATTTTAGAATCTAAGAATATATAGTAGTAAAGAATTAAGTAATGCTGAAAAAAATATGGACTCACGAAATCTAAAATATTTTTGTCTCCTAATCTCACTATCTCCGGCTTGGTATTAGCTACATCAACGTCTCTTGAGGATACTTGGGAACAGTGAGCGGCAGTAAGCAGGAACTTTGAACTTATTAATGAGCTGCCACATTTAAAGATCCAAGTTCCATATAACGCCCTCCAACCAACAGCACCCTATAAAATTTTTGCACAAGCACTACATTTTTAAATTATTTTTGAAAGAAGAGAACAAAAAAATTACATTATCGTTTGTTTGAAGTATAATTACCATGTGAGGAAATTCTCCAACTTTTGTTATTCTTCCTCCGATAGAAGAAGCCGGTTGGTCGCGGCCAGAACCTATTTGTTTAAAGTTAGTCGGTAAAAAAATCTTTGTTCCGTTTTGGCTTTGAGCAGTCGTAAACTTTAGCGTTTATCTTTATTTATTGTTCAGTAGAGGATATTAGATGTACATTTAATAATCTAGGTATATAAATAATAGAGTATTAACTCCGGAAACCATTACGTTTAAATTAACTGTTTTTTTGCAGTATTGTTGCTTATTGTTAAATTATAATAAACTGCGCTTAACTCTTCCACATCCCATCGAGGTTAACTTTTCTGTCGAAATAAATAAGATGGCACGATGTTTGAAGTATATTTTAGTACTTCAGTACCTGCAATAACCTACGCAACAGTAAAACCATTTCAAAATTCTTCACTCCTTGGTGTAACTTAAACCACTGATATCCAGCTTATAAAACATGATCTGTTTAAACCTGTTTTTTTTATAGTTAAATTTTTAAAATAATATTTTTAAGTACATTATAAAATATTAACTAATTACATGGAATAGTATAAAAGACATAAAAGCATAAACCTTTGTAACGATTTCGTGATAACACAAAAAGATTGGAAATAGTTGAATGCTGAATAAATATGATACTTACAAAAAAGTTCTTGATTTTGATAAAACTCACGTTCCCTTATTTTCCAAATGTACTCGTAACATTCTGTGAATATTTAATGATTTAAAGTATGAGTTATTATACTTTAATTTATTATTTTAGATTATTTTTTAAGTATTTTAAGCGAGTTACAAATTGTGATCACATAATATTGCGAATGTTATTCTGGTGTTATACTCTTATGTTATGTCAGAAATAATTAAATATTTAGTATTTTTAACAGAAATCAAGTTTTTAGTGCTAAATTTTAACATTAACGTTAACGTTCGAATGTATTAGAAAACATTCTATTCTTACAAAAGCAAATGGAGCAAAAACATAAAAGTTGTGATTTTTTTTAGCACACTAGGATAATTATTTCCGTAGCCTAACTGCCTGTAGCCTAGTGCGGTATGCGGTGCTTAGAAACCGGAGGTCGGGCTCGAATCTGCGGGGACGCAAAAATTTTCGTTTTAGTTTTAGGCAATTGGGCTGATCACCCAATTGTTCTGGAAAAGTAAGATGATCCATGCGTCGGATGGGCGTAAAGTCGGTCCACCCACCAACCCGCATTGGACCAGCGTGGTGGATATGTCCAAACCCCTAATGGATAGGGGTGTTAGGGAGGCCTGTCCGCAGTGGACTAAAAGGCCGATGATGATGGTGAGGATAATACTGCTAATACTGTGTAAGAAACACCGAATATGCAATATTAATGTAGTAATAAAGAAACATACATTTTATTTAAAATATGGTTATACCAGGAGATTATTTGTTTTTTAGACAATAAATGGTATCGGCATTCTTATTATTTAGCGAGAGAACTAAAAGTTTCTATAAACAGTGCAGAAAATCACTTACTTGATTCGCTAATTCTGCGACCAGACACGTTGAAGTTTGGCTGTTGTAATTTTTGAACCTCACATGGATTATCATCGTTAGAAGTTAATGGCAATCTGGACAGTCCCGTCGCTGGCTGTAATTTTATTGAATAAATTAGTCTTTTTCACTATCCAAATCACTTTACAGTTTAGAAAGATTTAGTTTAATTATTTATTATTGAAAATCTTACTTTATCTTTAAGAAACAAAAAGGTATAACACAGCTTAAATGTTAACACTGAGTCACAATAAAATCAGAAAAAACATAGATAAAAAATAATAAGATCTTAACGAAATGATGTCTGTATGAATGGCTGAATGCAAAATACTGTCACACAAAAAGGACAGGTCACAATAAAAAAAAATATTAAATCTCACACTGTTGTATACTGGTCGTTTCGTATATCTGGAATTGTTATTATTCAGTTGTAATTCTATGATCCTACACACCTAAAAAGCTATAGAGCATCTTTTTTAGCATTAATATAATACTCTACACTTGCCAATCCTTTTTTTAAAATAATAGTTATAGTAACTGCCTCCAGCCTAGTGGTATGGGCGTGTACTTAGAAACCGGAGGTCGGGTTGAATCCTGGGGACACAACAAATTTCATTGTTGTTTCTGTTGTTAGGACACCTGCTGATCACCCAATTGTCTAAAGTCAGATGATCCATGGTCGATGGGCATGTAAAGTCGGTCCACCCACCAACCCGCATTGGACCAGCGTGGTGGATACGGTCCAAACCCCCTAATGGATAAGGGTGTATTAGGAGGCTTATGTCCAGCAGTGGACTATCACAGGCTGATGAGAGTTATAGTGTAATTAATGGATGTTTTATTAATTTAAATCTGACTCGTCACTTATAACTGTTAAAATAGTAATAAGACCAACGAACATTTGAATTTTTTATCCATAAATTGTTCCATTGTAAAGTTTTATGATTAAAGACTTAATAGCTTTGTTAAGATTAATAAGGCATGTCATTGTCCAAGCTCATAAAAAAATAATTTTGAAATATAAAATCGAATTAACCAATATTTAATAGGATCATATTCAATATTTATGAGAAAACCAAATAAATAATATACCATGTTTGATTTTTTAATAGATTAATACTTACGTTAAACCGGTTACCATTTTCATTTCCAGATTCAGATCCCCAGATCCATGTGTCACCTTGCTGACAAGTAAATAACGCTTCATGTAACATTAAATGCGCGTCAATCGAAACAGACATAGGTGCAGTGAATTTGTAATTAAATTTTAAACGTCCAAATTTATTTACCACTTACAATAAAACTTAAGAATTGAATAATAACTCAACCAAATTACTTTATATTAACACTGAATAGAAAAAATATTAATCTTACTGGTCTCAATTAGAATAACTTTATTTGGTATTTACTTGTTACATCTATCATACCGTTGCGGTCATAGAAATAATTTTTAATAGACATAAAAAATAATGTTGATGGTCAATGTTACAAATCGCTTAACTTAAATTCGCAATATAAGTTACTGATATTTTTAAGGCATTCATCATAAATATAATCGTAACAATAAATTATTTTAGTTAATTAATTAGTTCATTCATTCATCATAACAATAAATTATTTTAGTTAATTAATTAGTTTTTATAAAAACAATTGTCAATGAAAAAAAATAAAACGGTAAAATACCGTATTATAAATACGGTTACATCCTTCTAGAATGTTCTTACGAAATAACATAGCAATGGCTCATAATCCACCCTGATAAAGCCCTAACCGTAACTTTGCGACTGACCTTTGCAACCAAAATATATTATTTTTAGCAATCTCAAAGAGAATTAAAAAAATAAAAAGGATTGCTATTATTTATCTCACTTCTGATTTTAGAAATCTCAAAGAGAATTCCAAAAAGTAAAAATGATGACGATAACTAATCGTCTCTTATACTAAAAACATTGAAATGGCTGCGTGACCCTGACAACAGCCATGATGTCTCGTAGGATGAGTCGATGCATAGCCCCACTCAACACACTAACACTTTCACAGATGCACAACACTTATCACCCACGAGGAGAGTTCCGTTCCGGGTAGCGGCCTATACGACCCCTTCTATATTTTAGCCCCGTCTTTTATACATTCTCGCACAGAGTCAATACGTCAATATCGAGACTTCTTTTCTCCAACCACCCACATTAGAAATAGTATTCCGACATTATAATATCATTATCTATCTATCCTTTCTATTGCATATATTTATTCTTTATCAAATGAATTACAAATACACAAACGGAATATTAAATGAACAGTCAAGCATAAAAATACAAAAATCAAAGTTTTAAATTGTAAAAATCTAATTTAAATTTTAATACTATAAATAATCTGGACGTCAAAACTTGTTGAAAAAATTATGTGATACGAAAATCGCAGTTTAACAAAAACAATTACGACCTACGGGGCTACGTACCATCTGATTTACTGTAGATGTGTCGATGTGCAAATACCAATTTCCGTTCTACATAGAGTTATGAAGAGTGTTTATCTTCGGTCGCCTCATTTCCTTTGGTTTATTTACATGTCTGTTTTATACAAAGTATATTTATCCGCGTACAATTTACTATAAACATGAATCTTTCAACTTAATATGCGTTTGTCTAAGATTCACAAAGCGTAGATTTTTTTGTTTTAGTTCTATTTTCGTGAAGTGCTTCTATTTTTATTATATTTAAATTTATAAGTGCTTATTAACAGTGTTACTATTTTTTACATCCTATTTTATTAGGACAATACATGTTAATGTAATACTTATGAATGCTACGTCTGAAAATTTTGGCGCCTTTGCCTCTTTTCTTTTATGTTAGCTATTCATATACTAACATTAAAAAAGTGAAAGTAAGAATGAAGTATGCCAGGATACGTACGTTGTGGGATGCCTGGTCTGACAGCCGTTCACGTCGGAATCTGTCAGGAAAACACTATTCTCAAGATAAAACATTAAAAATGTTGAAGGTAACTTTCATAATTGTAATTTGTAATACTACATTAATCCTAATTATAAGAAAGTCCTAAAAGTTACTCTTAATACTAAAAAAAATCCTATAAAAGTTTGCAACTTTTTTCATAGAAAAAAAAAAAATACTTTATAAAATTATGGAAAGGATGATTAAAAATAATTTCGCTTTCTATCTTTCTGAGATTGGGATCACGATCATCAACAATCAACATCAAACGATCAAAATAATAACAAAAATGCATTAACGGTATTTCAATAAGATGGGAATAGACCATAAAGTAGGTCATAAATAAGGCAATCGCACACCCACTCTCTCTCTATCCAATCACATAAGCGTTACGAATTGTAAAAAATATTGCCAGTTCATCATATAGCGGACAAAAAAAGACTTTTTCTCGTAACTGCGAAACCGAAATATTAATAATAAATATTTTCCGTCACAAAATATGTATGAAAACATACACAAAATATCTTAAAAATATACTCTAAAATAAATATTTTAAAGTAAGTCTAACAATTAAAAAGAAACATACATATATATAGTAGATATTAGTTAGTATATATATATAATATTATTGAAGAGTCTGTTGATAACATCAAACCGTTATGGATCAAACCGTTATAAATTGATTACATTTTATGTACTTATGTCAGTCTTATTGTGGATAAAATGTGGAATGGCTAGTCCAATTTTAACGGGACTTTCACTGTAAGGTATCAAATATAACTGGAGGTAACTTAGGCTACTTTTTTTCTTAAAAAATACATATATTACTACACGGATATAATAGTCGTCTCGTATCAGAATCGAAGAATAGTGTTAACGGAGCGTCTCTGAAGGAAATATTAAAGTTTCGTTCGTCTCCACCGAGTTTTTGCGTCGCATGTTCTAAACTTAAGCTGAATTGCACCATTAAAAGTTTCTAGACTAGTGATATTTTCTTGTTCTTTTTTTATGGTTGACATTTATGTAATTGATGCCTGTGAAATTTAACTGAAATATTATGTATATTTGTTAAAAAACATACATATTTTTTAAGGTTCTTGTGGTTCGTCTCAGACAGATCTCGGTTTTGGAACTATAATTTAGTAATGACAGTAAATTTTGGACGTTCGTAAATGTTCAGTAGATCCTAAACTGAATTTATCATTTTACTTTTTGACTAAGGTGTAGCAATTTACGAAAACGTAGGTGTATTTAGAACCGTTTCTTTAGACTATTGTTCCTAAATTTAGCTTAAGTAAAATATTATATAAAAAAAAACTTAACCCCCTCCGTGGCATAGCGGTTTTGGCTCTTGTTACAAACCGGAGGTCGTGGTTTGAATCCCGCGGGAAAATAACGTTAAAAATGTTTGAATTATTTAATATTTATCTAATATATTTGTTATCGTTGTTTTCTGACTGGTTAGGACAATATAGGATGATCACCCAAATTTCTGAAAAGTGTGATTATTCATGCGTCGTAAGTCGGTTCAGGTTGCCAAGACAATCTTTGAGTGTCTTTCTATGAAGTCAGTGCCTTTAAATTTACTAACAAGTAATTCATCCGTACAATGAAGTTCACCTTTGGGTTGCAGATGGCAGATGCCAGTCGTTGTGCCTAAAAACTGCTATTCAGTTAAACCTGTATGGATTAGAAGCCGATCTCATTATATTTTGTGACAATGGTTTGGTGAAAGAAAGAAATTAAAAAAATAATTAAATACAGTTAACACGATTAAATATTGTATTATTATAATACTCTTAAAATAATGTAAGAGATAAGCCTATAGGAAATGCTATGTAATATGTCAAAAGTTCACCCGACCTGTGTATATTTAAAACGTTATATTTATCTTATAACTATTCTTAGCTAAGTCTTCTTAGTTATGTAATGCAGTATTGCTTTAAAAGTCGCTTTCAAGCTTTGCTAGTTTTTTTTAGTTGTAGTAATAAAATTTATTATTATAGTTTAAATATTCCTTTCGACATATTTTAAAATACGATATTATTGTATAAAAAAAAGAAAAGACTTAATTTAGTTTTAATATAAAATGTTATTAAATAATTAGCACCTAATTCAGCACCGTACATTCAGTTACAAAGTTTTGTTATAGCAAACTCCTGAAATATACGACCAAACTAATTAGTATTAAACAGAGACCACGGTCCAGTTAAGTAGAAAGTGAAAACGGAAGTTATTCTACTTTCAATCGTGGCTTTCAAATGAAACATAATACTTTCAGTGTTAAAAACTTACAAGTTAGTTTTGTAAGCTACATTTAATTCTCTAAACACGTATTTCTAAACAGAAATATTAGTTAAAAATAAGATAACTGTAGACTCGGGTAACATCTTGCTGTTGGCTAACATTTCAGTAGTTAGTTAACTCATTTCTACGTCAATTAGTGTAGCTATAGAACTTCATAGCTAAAAATATTATATATATCATCAACCTGTGATAGTCCACTGCTGGACATAGGCCTCCCCTAATACATCCCTATCCATTAGAGGGTTTTTGGACCGTATCCCACCACGCTGGTCCAATGCGGGTTGGTGGGTGGACCGACTTTTTTACATGCCCATCCGACGCATGGATCATCTTACTTTTCAGACAATTGGGTGATCGGCCCAAATTGCCCTAACCAACTAGGAAACAACAATGAAAATTTGTTGAGTCCCCGCAGGATTCGAACCCATGACCTCCGGTTTCTAAGCCACACGCCTATACCACTAGGCTACGGAAATAAAGAAAAAATATTTATATGTAAATACTTAAGCGTTTGTTTGGCGTAGGTCTTATTTCACTCAATGCAACATTATCTAGACAGCATATATCAATATACTATCAATAAACACTGTAAAAACTTTCTAAATGCCTGTCGCACATTGTAACTGCACCAGAGTTAGGTTACGTTGTCCGGTTCTGCATCTATTAACATATCAAAAGTACAGGCGCCTCATTCGGCGGTGTTTTGCACCGTAAATCTTGCTTAAACCTCTTATCCCAAATCACTAGTAAATTTGATAGTGAAATTGCTTCCACATTTTTTAATACTCCTGCAGTCATCACATTAAGAGCTTATTTTTTCTCACGACCACGCAAGTGCTTAATGGTTTGTAAATCATTATCGAAAATAATAAAGGGTAAAGGCCCGAATATTAAATTGTACCTTAAATATATCCTATACAAAGTTCATCAACGTTTAATCGATTTTTTCAAATGATCATCCTATTAATCATTCTACGAATAGGCAATTTACTTCGAAAAAGGTATAAGCTGTTTCGAAGTTTTTTTTATTGCCTACGAGTGGTCGGGCTGCCTAATGGAAAGTCATCGACACCCGTAGACAGCGGCTATACTAGTGGTATCACCAACGCGCTGCCTACAGTGAGACATAGGTTGTTAAGTCTCGTTTACCCAGTAAATACGCTGGCTACGGTGCCCTTCAAACCAGAACACAGAAGCGTTTTCACTACTGCTTTGCGGTAGAAATAGGCACCGCGGTGGTACCCACCAAGACGGTTCCCTGTAAAAAGGGGACCTACCACCGGTTTCGTGTTTCGTTATTCTACTGTTTATGTCCGAATCTGATATTTTATTCAAATAATACTATAAATATGCAACAGACATTTCACAAGAGCAAAAACATTTATAAGTAGAAAGTCATAAAATGAATTTTACATATTCAAACGAAAACACATACATTTATAAATATTTTTTTATACAATTAATATTTATTTTCATTGTTTTGATGCACAAGCTAAAATAGAGGGAACATTTAAAAATAATTAACAACGTATGATGAAATAAAATGCTACGTAGCCATTATGGAGATAAGTTTCACTTTTCTATGAATGTAACAAAACAGCTCAGTAATGCTTTACACAGTTTCCGAAGTGTCAAAGAAAAACTACTTGCTCTGAGATAGCCGCTAACAATGGGATCAAACAATAAAGTTATTTCACTTCCTGTCAACAATACATTAACGATCTTCAAAGACAGTTATACCAGAGAAAATTGGAGAGGCATCCTCCGATGCATACATAGTTTTATAAATACAGGAATCAACCAGAAACTATCTAGAAATAATTGGACAAAAACTCCCTTCACAAAATCGAATCTAGTGCCTTAATTTAAAGTTTAAGAACGTACTGGAAAGACAGCGCTAAATAAGTATCTTAACATGTTAAGAGGTGTAAAACATAAATAAAAACCGATTGCAAAACTACTAATAATGTTAGAGAGCTGTCAGAGCCACTGCCATTATTAAGCCGATGGGAATAAAATCTTAACGTATATCCCAAGAACCTGTTAATTGCTTCCTGCTATAAAAATGATAATCCTGGTATAAAATGATATTATTTTTGAAGTGAAACTTCTTTATCGGGGTTGAAAAAATATTGTGTAACATTTTTTCGTTACGCGCCATCTTTTTTTGCATAAAATTAAAACTTAACGCCATCTATGTTAATTTTGTAGTAACCGTCTTAAATACTTATGTATATGGTTCATATTGTTGTTACATTTTGTAACTAGATGGTATTGTTTTAAAATTAGAAATATTTAATTTATTTATAATTAATAAAATTGTGTGTAAAAAAGTAAAAGTGTAACATTTATATTAATAAGCCATTAATAACGACATCAATGATAGTAATAATTTTATTACGATTAATGAAATTCAATAAAAATCTTTGTAGTAATAAGCTAAAATGAAATAATTGTAGAGTTTGTATTTTTGTCTATCATAGTATTAAACTTTATCTAATATAACTATATTTAACAAATTTCTGTAAAGATTCATATAGTAAATTATTTTTTGAAAAATAACGTCATAAAGAAGTTTCACTTCACTTCTTACGAGTGTACGCTAGTACACGGACACATTTTTTTTATTATCTGTGCGATACTAGCCCTAATCTTTGTTATTAATGATAAATATGTTACAATTTATGATCTATGTATAGATACGTAAATTTGTTTATAGCCGATATTACATGATACATGATCATGTTTAAATCAGGTAATAATTAAAGATCTTTGACATATTATGGTTACTGTTTAAAATTTTAACAAGATAACTAACCCTCACATTTACATTCTTTTTAATTATTTTGCCGTGATAGTATATTTAAATAACAGTAATTTAAAAATAACGTACAACGTGCATGTCATTTTTAAAATTTTATAATAATAATTATTATATAATTTAACTTTAGGATTTTGAAATAAATCTGTATGAGTGTTGAAGCAAATGAAAATTTCTACATTCTAAATCCGACAAAGCAGTCCTTAATGTTGTACGAAACTTCCAATGAACAAGTAGTCTGCCCGTGATCATTGACGTTGGAGTCCAAAACGTCGGCAATAATCAGTAAAAAATTGAACTTAATTATTTAAAATGTTCAAATGTTTGGTACATTTTTTCTTTTTTGATAAAAAGTCAAATCAACACTTTTATATTCGGTGAAATAATATTTAGTTTCAAGATCGACAAACATAGAAACTAATTAATCTGATTGTAATCCTACTTCATAGAAAAAAGTTTTGTTTTAATAACGTTTTAGAACTTAACTTAGAATATCCATTAGTTGAATACTGAGGCTTGACAATTTTCAAGACAACGTGAGGTGACCGTAAATTACTTAAAACAACGTACTCTATACGTACTAAACGAATTTGAGAATCATTCTTATTTGGATTTTTAAAAATAACAGAGGAAAGTACATTTGAAAGTCCAATTCTAAAGTGAGATGCAGTAAATGATAAAGCGTTGAAACGCGCATGATAAAAGCTTCCATTAAAACCCATAACATGCTTCACTTTTGTACAGTTTGAATTACGGTTCTTTGCGTATTCATGCAATTGTGTGGAGTAAAGTAACATCTAGAGCGGATTAAAAATTAAAATTTTAACGTTTATTTAACAAATGGTCTCTATTTAGCCAAGCAAAAAATTATCTTCATGCCTTTTACTCAGTAAGAAGCACTTGCAAATGTGTAATGCTTTGGAGTCTTGAAGTGTTTAAAACATGTTGCAAACAAATTGTACAAACAATGATTTTTCGTTAAAATATTAATTTAAATATCATCGTTAATAAAAATAAATTATAGTGATAAAACGAGATCTAGTTTCAGGAATGTGTTTCAGGGCCTCGCTTTTCGCTTGTACCATATCTAATTTAAGTGATGGGTCATTGCATGGAATACGAATGTGCTGTATGCTATCCTTGGTGAAATTTATAAGGGTAATCCATAATTTTTGAATAACACTCTGTAATAAAGCTAACTGCCTCCCTAGCCTAGTGGTATAGGCGCGTGCCTTAGAAACTGGAGGTCATGGGTTCGAATCCTGCGGGGACTCAACCAATTTTCATTGTAGTTTCCTAGTTGGTTAGGGCAATTTGGGCCGATCACCCAATCGTCTGAAAAGCCAGATGATCCATGCGTCGGATGAGCATGTAAAAAGTCGGTCCACCCACCAACCCGCATTGGACCGGCGTAGTAGGATACGGTCCAAAATCTCTAATGGATGGAGGTGTATTAGGAGAGGCCTATGTACAGCAGTGGACTATCACAGGCTGATGATGAAAAAAATAAAGCTTATACCACCATGGGCCAGCCACTTGTTTATCCATTGTTTTAGGAAGTGGAGGTCATGTGTTCAAATCTTCTAGGGAATAAACTTTGTTTTTTAGTCAATTTTAATTATGCTGTCTGGATTAGGTCAATATTAGCGTTTGATGACCTTCTAAAAGGCTGTCCCGGTTTATACTCCATTTAGTTTTATCGATCAAAATCGATTAATAAAACTAAATGGAGTATAAACCGGTTAGAAATCGATTACGATCGATTAATAAAAAAATGGAGTATAAACCGGGATAGCCTTTTAGAAGGTTGTTGATTAACTCGTTAGTTAATTGCCTTAATTCTTAATGCTATAATATAGATAACTCTTGATAACACGAGCGGACAAACAGAATAACGTGTAATAAAAATAAGAAGTAATAAAAGTTTGTATCTGGGGAAGAAGCTAAAAAACTCTGCTTCACATTTTATTGACATTTATTTTAAAATTTTATCCTATTACGTAAATTGTATTCTCATATAAAATTTCACTACGCTACGCAGTTTCACCCGCATGGTGATAGCAATTTGTGATAATGATGATTACAAATATTTGTAAGCTGGAAGTTTTTGCAGTGCTGGCCGTGGTAGCTCGCAGATGCGCAAATCAGATATAGTATAATTTTTAAACTACGCAACGTATTTTGATGCAGTATTTTTTAATAGATAGAGTGATTGAAGAGGAAGGTTTATATGTGTAACACATGCTTTATATTTTAGGAATATTTCTATCAGCATAGCTCCTGTGCGAAACAGGGGCGGGTCGCTAGTTTTATTATATTTTAAACATGCAGTTCCTTGCTAATTTGTCCACGTTTGTAGTAATACTTGAAGATAGTTTTTTTTCCTAAAACCTATTTAGGGGACTAATCTAGGCTACTCCTAGGTTAATCCCCTAAATAGAGACCCAGTTCCATAAGCAATCGTTCAGCGAAAGTTTCGTTAAAATCAAACCAGCCATTTCAAAGATAAGCCAGAATAAATGGACTGATAGGCAAAAATTAAAAAAAGAGGTTTTCTATAATTATGTGTTTTGTCATTTATCATAATGTTACCCTTTAAAATCGGTTATTTTATTGTTACAAACGGACACTCCAATTTTATTCATTTGTATAGATAATGCACATTATATCTTTACAAACTATTGCCTATAACTTAGTCTGTTAAATTAAATATGTAATAGAGTAACAATTAACCATTCGTTTTAGGGTTTTTAATAATAAGTATGATTACATATAAAACAACGTTTAAATACGCAATAAATACCAAAATAAATAATTTATAAATACTGAGAGTCGCAGTTTCATTTTTCTTTATAATCAGTAATTTTCTACAAAGAAAAAGATTTTAAAAGTTATATGAAACAGGTGTTTCTTGCCGTTGAAACTTTTTGAATTGGAACAAAGCTGCCGGAGTTAAAAAAAGTTTGATTGTTGATTTATTACCTTTTCATTTTACTTTTCTTCTTATTTCAAACAAGCAGGAAAATTTTGTTTCTTATATTTTTAATAGAATAAAGTTTTTGAAGTTGATTAAAGAAAATAATTTTATTATATTTACTTTGTCTTGGTATCGACTAATTATTGATAGCTCATAGTTGAAATGAATTTTCGAGTACAAACACATCATTAATATATAACTAACATCTGATATTTATAGTCGGAATCCGAAATAAAAAAATAGATATAATTACTAATACTGACGTAATATGCAAGGGCGGCCAAGCTACACCTTTTTATAACATCATCTGAAGCTTTGCATATTTGAGAAATAATTAAAATAAGTTACATACCGTTTATTTTGATTCTACGTTAGGGTTGCGTAGTATAAACCCAGATATATATGTATGTAAGGTTACACAGTGTACTTGCTATAACTGTAATATATGATGGGTTTTAAGCGCATTGTTTAGCAGTATCTTTTATGAATTTCTGAATTCTAAAGACCTACGACAAAACACTGCATATTAAACGCACCAGCATCTATCAAAAGTTTTTACAATAGTTGCTCAGATTTCGGTCTGCAACGAAATCTTTATACAAATACAGTCTAAAGTATAAAAATAACTTTTACTGTTACCATTAAAGCTGGCTAAAGCACTGGAAAACTAATAGTAAAGAAATTATTCGGTTTGTTACCGTTTGCAAAGCAATTCAATTATTTTGATTATTTTATAAAGCATATTGTGTAGTATTAACGGTATGAAAAACCCATATCTCGCATGTTAAAAAGTTACGTTAAAATTGTTTCGATGAGGTTCAAAGTCTACACTTACCACTTTTTGAAGCAGTAATGTTGCAATCTCTTACCTGGAAACATCACGAGAATACCAGTTAAGGTTTGTTGAAGAATTGGAATCTGACTTTTGTTCTGATTTTGACTGCATTTGATGGAAATATATTGAATGTCATGTCAAATATTGTATTGACTGATTAAATGAACTGAATTGATTGGGCTCCTAAAGTCTTCAAAAAATTGTTGTTAAATGCCTCAGTGTTATATTAATAAATTGTTGTCCTTTTATGCAATTACTTTTAGAATCCAGTTGAGATGGCGTATTTCTGACAAAATATAAATTTTTAACTATGAAATAATACAATACAAAAAACGTCTTAAAAATACAACGAAAAATAGTCAATGTTCTGAAGTATCGCATTTTAGTATGTTATAAGTAGCAAACTATTTGCCACCACTATAATGATTTTATTTATGCAATTATTTTAGAAATCTCGTCATCTTTTTACAATACAAATTTGTAGTTCTACGGAATTATAGTAGTATTTCGTGGGCAAATACGTACCAAAGTATGATTTATGGACCGCGAAATGCCCAGCGCTAGTTTGCTGACAACAAATAAAATGCTAACACGATTTTCATCATACCATCGCATAGTTACGTAATTTATTTTTCAATCAATAGTTATTGCAATAAATGCGTAATTCGTTGATCTTGATTGATTTGATATTACCGTATAGGCTTTTCTCAGAAAAATGTGTTCATCTATTATATATGTATATTTATTTATTCTCTTTTTATTTCCTTTGGCTAATATTATTTTTATTTGAGAAAACTATGTATGTTATGTATAAAATAGAGGTAATTACATAACTTCGATATTAATTAATGGCGAAATATCAAAAAAATATATCATAGCAGGTAATTTCATTGTATTTAAGGTAGTATAATATTGTTACATGAGATAATTGCGGCTCTTTTGTCCTAACAATATATATTTTTTGTTATCGGTGCGCTATCTTTTAAATATTATATGAGCATTGCATTTCACAAACTAAAAGTTTGTAAGAACATATTCTTTCTTAAAATACAGCAGAACCCATTTTTAAACGTAAAAATGATAATTTAAAAGTTTTAATAAAAAACTACGAAAATTTGCAAATTTGTAGATATTTATGAAAAATTTTGTATAAGTGACATTTCAATATATGATAGTAGGAATAAACTACATACGCGCCTTCTGCTGTAAGGTAAATATAGAAATTGACTACGTTCAATAAAACGATCAGTACCTTAATATTAAAAAATTGATTCCTCGATCTGCCAATTCATTTCAAAATTTGTACATTTCGAGTCGAATTTGTATATCTGAAACGTGGATAACTGAGCGGAAAAAAAGTTTACTCAGTTTGACCACTGTGTATTGTCGCCATATTTTTGAAAGATAACATCAGCTACGTTGAACGCTTAGACATAACTAAATTAACAGTAGATTATATATTTGAAATCTGCGCAATGCAAATCAAAATTATTAATTTCTTATTGTTATATATTGGCCACAAAAGAATAGAGAAATAGAATTATTTTATAGCTCATTAGAAAAATTGCTAAAGTTACTAGGTACTAAAGACCTATCTAAAAATATAATTATTGGCGGAGACTTTAATATCAACGTATTAGAAAAAAATATTAGCACATACAATCTCCTCAATACAATGGCTAGTTACAACTTCTTCCAAATGGTTAAAGAGCCAACAAGAATAACTTATAAAAGAGCTTCAGGTATTGATTTATTCTTTGCAAACAACAATCAAGATATCAGAGTGGAGACAGTTGAACTTGCATTGTCAGATCATAAAGGAGTTCTAATTACTTTACCCGTTAACTCTAATATAACAGAATGTAAAGATTTCTGGGTAACATGTAAAAGGTATTTTAATAAATTCAATATATCGTTATTTAAACAAAACCTAAAGAAAATTGATTGGGAAAATATCATTTCAAATGATAAAAACGTAAATGAAAATTATGTATCTTTCCAAAATCGTATAAAACATTTACTAAACACATACATACCAAAAAAACCAAGAAAATTAAGAGATAAGGTCATAAAAAAGGATTACAATGGGCATTAGAGTTTCGTGTAAACACAAACGACTACTTAGAATATTAACCAGTAAAAGTAATAACGCTATTCTAAAAAATCATTACAAACGTTAAGAAAAATCTTTAAAAATAATCGCGACTTCAAAAAGACTCAGTTATATCAATAGAATGAAATACTCTGGTAATAAATAATTACAATGTAGTAAAGAGCGCACAAAAAATTTTAAAAGAAGATTAAGGAAAAATATAACTTTAAAAATAAATGATGTATTGACGGACGATGGCACTACGATTGCGAATTATTTCAATAATTTTTTGCTTCAGTAGGATGTTCTTATAATGGAAAGGACAGCAAAAACCCGATTGGTCGACCGGTCATTGGTTTAAATACAAACTCTGTATATTTAAGACCAGCAGATTACAATGAAGTAAAGCATATCATAAAAATCTAAAATCCAAATACAGCTACGGTCATGACGAAATACCACCAGTTCTAATTAAGAAATGCGCAGAAGAATTAGCTTTACCGCTAACATTCTTAATCAACCAGTCTTTAGAAGAAGGCACGGTTCCGGAGGAGCTCAAAACGTCTGTAATAAAACCACTCTTTAAAAAGGGAGACCAATATGATGCTTCAAATTATCGTCCGATAGCGCTATTACCTACTTTTTCTAAAGTACTAGAGACCGTAGTATCTAAAAGAATCTACAATTTCTGTGAAAAATACAATATTTTTAATGAAAGCCAAAACGGTTTTCGGAAAAATAAATCCACAACTTTAGCTGTATTTAAATATATACAAGAGGCACTGAATATAATAAATGAGAAAAAATATGCTGTAGGTCTTTTATTAGATATGAGCAAAGCCTACGATAGAGTGTCTTATAAAATACTGCTTACCAAATTATATGACATAGGAATAAGAGGAATAACCTATAAATGGTTCTCTTCCTATCTAGAAAATAGGACTCAATACGTGGAAAAAGAACACTATCCGAAATCTGTTCGCGTTACTAAAGTAAGGTCCAATAAAGCTGATATAAATATGGCCATACCCTAAGGACGCGTTTTAGGTTGTCTGCTGTTCCTAATTTATATTAATGACCTTCCAAAAAAACTGTCGGTAACAACAGTTCTCTATGCAGACGATATTTCGCACGTTCAAAACGTCAAGATTCACCTACGCGTTACACGAACTAAAAAAAGAAACCGATCTCAAAACAGCTTTATGCATATGCCTACTCCTGGCTAAACTATGGCATCATATTGTGGGGAAACAGCGTACATGTAGAAAAACTATTTATTTTACTAAAGAAATGTATAAGAATATTAGCTAACCTTAACGACGAGTATACGATATAGAGGGAGAGCTGTAAACCATTCTTTAGCCGTTACAATATATTAACTCTTACAGGACTATGTGTACTTGAATCATGTAAGTTTGTACGAAAAAATCCACTTTTATTCCCGTTTGTACACAAACAAAGGCCTTATGAACGTAACCTTCGCGCTAAAAAAAACTTAACTTTACCAATTTATAAAATAGCAATATTTCAATCAGGGCCCTTACCAATGTCGGTCAAAATTTACAATAAAATTCCTAGTTATATTAAAGAAATAGAACATGAAAATAAATTCAAAAATGAGCTGCGCAAACTGTTGTTAGAATAATGCTACTACAACATGAATGAATATTTTAATGATAAATTGTAAACTTTAATATATTTGTTAATAAATATGATAGTTTAATATATTGATAACTTGATGTGAACAATTTATGTATATATATAACATATATGTTAGTTAGTAGTGAATAATTTAATAGAATATTATAAATTGTAGCGATTTTTATTATGATTACGATTATGCAAAAATATGTTTGTTGTATTATGTATAATTTAATTTATTTATTAAATAATTAAAATATAAAATGATTACAAAATAATTTAAAATTAATTGAGTAGTTAAGGATAAATTAGGTATTTAGAAGTATATTAAATTGTATATTAAATTGAAATAGATTTAACTTTAGGTGTGCCCAAACCGGGTCCATAATGTGCAATTACCCATGTCAAAGTATGTTGTATTTATTGTGGATTAGCAAATAAATAAATATACTTTTACCATAAGTACATAGTAAAACATTTGCGAAAGTAAAATCCCTTCTTTTTATTGGAGGTTCTTAAAAATTAACATGTTAATAGTGTTTTTTTAAATTCAATTCAGTTTTATGTCAAATCTTACTGGGATACCATGTTGCTTGCATACCCGAGTTAAATCTCAAGTGCAGCTACCGGATAGAGCTCTTCAATTAAGTCGCTCGAAACGTCGTTAGGAACGCTCCAACAAAACCCGCTTCGGAATATATTTGATTTAATTTCTCCGTTACAGAATACTATTTAAATTATACCGAAGTAAAGCTTTGCTATTCTACATCCTGGAACATTAGTGACAGTTTATAACTTTTGAGCAACAGTTCTTTTAATTAAGTCTTTATAAAACTTTTGAATATTCTCAAGAAAATATATGTGACATTATAGTGCAAGCCTAAGTGAACTATGGTTCACTTCGCACTTACACGTAAAAATATGTTTTTTTAAAACATATACTAGGAACATAATTGTTATTTATTCTGATACGAAACTACGGTGTACATATTTTTTTAATTACGTTCAGAAAAAAATGGTAGGAATTGAATTACGCATGATTTAATGCATAAAATACTACAGAAAATAAAAGCAAATAAATTTAGTTTACTTTCATTATTTATTCATTAAATATTTTTAGATATCGATTAACTCTGATTACTAATATTTTACATTGTATAAAATAAGTAACAAGCAAAACATTTGTTTGATAAAAATATATATGTACGTTCTGTCTGTAACAGATTTTCCATTGAACCACAAACTACTAACCAATGCATGTGGTGTTTGGTCTTGTTTGACTGGTTATATTGAGACAACAAGTATCGTATCGGTCACAATTAATTGTTAATTTCTAATTTGTTCAATGTGTTTTGGTTAACGCACTAATAGCAGTGAGTAATATTTAAAGTAATTGAAAACTTTAAGACGATCAAACTCGATAAAAATATTTTCATAGTTCATCATCAATACATAGTATAAAACAAAATCGATTCTATGGTCTCTATAAGCCCATGTGCGCTTAAATCTTTAAAACTAAGCAACGGATTTCGATGCGTTTTTTTGATAGATTGAGTGATTCAAGAGGAAGGTTTACAAGTATAATAACATCCATTAAATAGTGCAGAAGTACTGTTATTTTTGAGTTTTTAATGTGATGTCGTAATTAATTTAATTTTTTAAGCTTATACATTGCAAACGCAGGCTGAACCTACAAGATTTATAAAAATAAAGTACTAAGTAGTACCTCCGTAGCCTAGTGGTATGGGCGTGTGTTTTAAAACTGGAGGTCGTGGGTTCGAATCCTGCGGGTCGCAACAAATTTTCATTGTTGTTTCCTAGTTGGTTAGGGCAATTTGGGCCGATCACCCAATTGTCTGAAAAGTAAGATGATCCATGCGTCGGATGGGCATGTAAATAGTCGGTCCACCCACCAACCGCATTGGACCAGCGTGGTGGGATCGGTCCAAACCCAATGGATAGGGTGTATTAGGGGAGGCCTATGTCCAGCAGTGGACTAACAAAGGCTGATGATGATGATGATGACTAAGTATTGTACACTTTAAAAAGGTCTACAGAAAACTTCGCGATGGTATATGTTTATCTTTTATCGATATCCCACAATAACATTTTCGTAGAGGTTCATTTGCCCGAGTGTTTGCCTACATGGAGCATTGTGTGCGGTTTTTTGGAACGGACGTGTGGTAAGACGAGTGAGGTCAGCTCTGACAGAAGACCGATTAAAGTATATTGCTACACTTTTTTCAGAATCACGCGAATATATCGCTAGTTTATATCGTGAATAACAGAGGAGAAAGAACGGAGCCTTGTGGCACGCCCACTAGCAGGGAGCGTCTGGTTGAGAGGGTGCCTTCTACTCGATATCGAAAAGAGTGATTCGAAATGTGCCTGACAGACTTGTGCACATCATACAAGCCTGATGCGCACAAGTCTGTCAGGCACATTGAAAGAGTACAACTTGTAGAGTAAGTGGTTGTGCCAGACTTTATCGAATGCCTTTGCGACATCATCAGCCCCCGTGTAATGGGATCTAAGGCCTCACTTATTTTTGTTTAGGCCCGTTAGAGTGTACTCTGTGAAGCGATAAACCTGGTCGGAACAGGAGTGTTCAGGTCGAACCCGAATTGTTCGTCTGGTAGGAGGCTATTGGAGAAAACGTAATCCTTTAACTTCGACAAGATTATGCGTTCGTACAATTTCCCCAAGCAGTTGAGGAGACTGATTGGACGATAACTCGTCGGTTGGTTTAGTGGCTTACCTCCACCTCCGCAAGATGAAACGTGTCGGTGTGTACGCGAGATGGCGTGCATTGTAACTCTAGTGTGTCCGATAAGTATTCGGCTTTTTCAAAATCATCGAAGGCTAAAAAGCCACCGATAGGACGGGATAACGGCGGAATAGAATCGCGTGAACCTAACTTTAGGTTTCGGGCCAATCGCCAGTAGGCAACGTGCGATGGCTCTAATTCTTCCGGTAGGTTTTAGGCATAATTAGATAAGGGTTAATGCTGTATTGCTTAAATTGCTCCGAAAATAAGCTATTATTTGTCGTATAAAGTAAATGACAAAAAATGTTATTGTGGGATATCGATAAAAGATAAACATATACCATCGCGAAGTTTTCTGTAGACCTTTTTAAAGTGTACAATACTTAGTACTTTATTTTTATAAATCTTGTAGGTTCAGCCTGCGTTTGCAATGTATAAGCTTAAAAAATTAAATTATTTACGACATCACATTAAAAACTCAAAAATAACAGTACTTCTGCACTATTTAATGGATGTTATTATACTTGTAAACCTTCCTCTTGAATCACTCAATCTATCAAAAAAAACGCTTCGAAAACCGTTGCTTAGTTTTAAAGATTTAAGCGCACATGGGCTTATAGAGACCATAGAATCGATTTTGTTTTATACTATGTATTGATGATGAACTATGAAAATATTTTTATCGAGTTTGATCGTCTTAAAGTTTTCAATTACTTTAAATATTACTCACTGCTATTAGTGCGATAACCAAAACACATTGAACAAATCAGAAATTAACAATTGATTGTGACCGATACGATACTTGTTGTCTCAATATAACCAGTCAAACAAGACCAAACACCACATGCATTGGTTAGTAGTTTGTGGTTCAATGGAAAATCTGTTACAGACAGAACGTACGTATATATTTTTATCAAACAAATGTTTTGCTTGTTACTTATTTTATACAATGTAAAATATTAGTAAATTATATAGTATTTGAGGGACCCTTTGAGGGTCCAGAATTCCTAACTACACACGCCACACGATACTACACACACAAGTAGGGATAACTCACACAAACTTTTAGGTCTACCTCGCTCAAGAGCACGGCGAGACCAATACACCGCGTATACGAGATACACCCGCGTTCCAGGGCGGTTCTTACCGCCCCCAGCAATTGATTAGACAGTCGACCGAATATCGGCGCCTCGGTCCGTATACCGAACGTCCATGATTCTTATGCACACTTCTTCAAAATAAGCCCACGCATCCTAAATGCGTGTAGCCATTTTTATAATTTTTGGTCACCAAGTATGAGGGATCTCGCAATCCCCCGAGCTCAGTAATAGGTGAAGCTTCACACAGACACAGGTCTAGAAGCATAACTTCGAATACATAAGACAGTTCTTCCTGTAGCACTTTGAATTATGCAGTTATCTTAATTATGCAGTTAATTAATAAATAACTGGCTTTTTACCGCGACATCGTATCAGTAGGTGCGGTTCATACTAATAATATGGCAATTTATTCATAGTTAATCATACATAAGTCTAGAACTGAGTAAATTTTGTACAGAAATTATAAAGTGAAGGACGTCGTCGTTCGAACATAAGTCGAAGTACAGTGAATGCCAGAAGAGTACGTTCACAACGAGAGGAAGAATCGTCAAAAGAACATGAGGCTGGACTCAGTCAGCTTAGGTAAAGATATAGAGCTGAGAGAGAATCTTCAGTAGAGCGTGCAGTTCACCGCAGCCGGGATCGAGGTAGGCATTCGGTTCAAAAAGAATCGTTTGTTAAGTGTGAGGCTCGACTCAGTCAGCTTAGAGATAGATATAGAGCTGAGAAAGTGAGAAAAACATCAGTAGAACGTGAGTTTTGCCGCTGCCGAGATAGGGAGAGACATCAAATATAGAGGGCCAGAGAATCCTTAGCACGAATTACTAATTCATAGGTAAATGATTTCTTATAAGGACGGTCATATAGTAATAGGTACTATGTCAGTAGTGTGCCAACATTGCGTGGCATTGAAATTCAAAGACGAATCGAAAGGAATGTGTTGCTTACAAGGAAAAGTCAAATTAGAAGAAATTCTCCCTCCACCTGAACCACTTCGCTCTCTTCTTACAGGTGATCATCAGAAATCTAAATGCCAAATATACACCGTTATAATAACGCATTTCAAATGACCTCTTTTAAGAGGAAACAAGTCGTTGAGCGTGGGTTCATGCCTATATTTAAAATTCAAGAGCAAATGTGCCACATAGCTGGGAGCTTGCTATCATTTCGACCCGATGATCACAAATTTCTGCAAATATATTTACACAAGCATCTACACGGTGTTCAAGTGTTGCACAGACATTGATAGAGATATGTTACATTCCCCAATTGCTGCTAATTTTAAAAGGTCTACAGAAAACTTCGCGATGGTATATGTTTATCTTTTTATCGATATCCCACAATAACATTTTTGTCATTTTACTTTATACGACAAATATCAGCTTATTTTCAGAGAATTTAAGCAATACAGCATTAACCCTTATCTAATTATGCCTAAAACCTAACGGAAGAATTAGAGCCATCGCACGTGCCACTGGTAATTGGCCGAAACCCAAAGTTAGTTCACGCGATTCAATTCCGCCGTTATATCGTCCAACGGTGGCTTATTAGCCTTCGATGATTTAGATAAGCCAAATACTTATGGGACACACTAGAGTTACAACACAGCCATCTCGCGTACACACCGACACGTTTCATCTTGCGGAGGTGGACCGTGAATCGGTTGTAGGGCGGTCTTACCACCCTCTGATGGTAAGACCGAAGTGGCGAACGCTAAAACTAGTGACCCCGGAGGAGGTCAAAGATAATATAGTGTCTTAAACCCCTGATCGGCATCCTGGCCCAGACCGTGATTAGTAATGAGGCATTTTCAATGTACTTCTAAGCCACTTGTTCCTTCCCTGATGAATGGAAGGAGGCGCGTACAACCGCGTAAAACCGCTAAGCTCACTAAACCAACCGACGAGTTATCGTCCAATCAGTCTCCAACTGTTTGCGGAAATGTATGAACGCAAATCTTGTCGAGGTTAAAGGATTACGTTTTCTCCAATCGCCTCCTACCAGACGAACAATTCGGGTTCCGTCCTGAACATTCTTTCCGACCTGGTTTATAGCTTCACAGAGTACACTCTACGGCCTAAACAAAATAAGTCAGGCCTTAGATCCCATTACACGTGACTTTAATGTCGTTATCCATGCAAATAAAGTTCCTGTGAAGAACACAGAGATCGATATAATGCCTTCCACGAGTGAAGCAGATGGTAATAGCTGTACAGCAATTCTGACTAAGAGATATTGTATTGATAATCTCGATGATAATTTGCAAAAATTTCGGAGTTACAAGATGTTATGACAGCTACAATGTCCTAGATGCTAGTCGTGGAGAAAATGTTTATGCCATGAATATTTCTCAAGTTGACCCAGTCGATGGTACACCTCTGCGCAAAACATTGTCATGTATGAACTACTATTGCTATCGTATAATGGCAAGACGTAACACTTTCAACACTATGGTTTCATATGGAATGGTAACAAATCATACTTGGTAGATCAATATGCGATAATTGAATCTGAGAGATTGGCATACATCCGTAATAATTAAACTAAGATGAAAGCCGTAAACTACGTTCATCTTCAGGATGCTTTACAGAGAAATAAACATGACAACGGCATTTGGCAGTTGGTTATGCTACCTTCATCATTCACAGGTGGACCTCGATATTTACACGAAAAATCGCTGGACGTCATGACTTATGTCAGAAATTACGGTAAACCTGATTTATTTATAACTGCAACATGAAACCCTAATTGGCCGGAAATCAAAGAAAATTTTAACACCAATTTAACTCCACAAGACAGATACGATATAGCTAACAGAGTTTTTGATTTAAAAGTGCAGAAACTCCTGCACCTCATTAACAAGTCTTATATATGGACCCCCACGCTATTATATTTACACAATAGAATGGCAAAACGTGGCTTGCCACATGTACACCTGCTGGTGTGGTTAGTGAACAAAATTAGACCAAACCAAATTGACAAGGTAGTTTCAGCTTAGTTACAAGATTAAGATGAAGTTCCTATCCTGTACGAAATCGTAAAGAAACATATGATACACGGCCCTTGCGGGACTATAAACCCGAATTCCCCATGTATGCGAGATTCTAAATGCAGTAAAAATTTCCGAAGTCGTTCCAAACTGAAACAATTACTAGCGATGACGCATATCCCAAATGTCGTCGACGATCATTAGAACAGGGTGGGCTAAATGGTACCGCCCGAAACCATAATGTTGATAACCGATGGATCGTTTCCTATAATCCGCTCCTTTCGAATTTTTTTGTTGGCCACGTCAACGTAGATTTGTGCAATTCGATAAAGTCAATCCAATATCTTACTAACTACATCAATAAAGGTAGTGATCAAACCACTTTCAGCATACAATCACCAAATAAAGTGGAAAACTACAGTCTAAACGTTACATCTGCAGCACTGAAGCTGTTTGGAGGACTCTGTCAGTCGAAGTGCACGACCGGGCACCCACAATTATATTTATATCTTTCATGGAGGACAATATACAAGAAGTTGTTAGTAACCCGCGGGATTCAACTTTGACAGTATTCTTCAAGTTCTCAAGCTGTGTGTGCTCAAGATGATTTCGCGAAAACACTGACCTATGACAGCGTTCAAAGTTACTATACATGGAACCAGAGTTCTAAAACTTTTCAACGGCGAAAATAAGGTACTGCGGTTGATAGTTTCCCTAGAGTAAAAAACAGATGCTCTTAGCAGAGTCTACGTGATTCATCCCAACAACAGCAAAAACTTTTACTGAAAATGTTACTGCATTTTGTAAAAGGCCCGACATCCTTTGCACACGTAAGAACTGTACAAGGTGTTATTTGCAATACTTATCAAGCAGCATGCAAAACTATCAGGTTCTTGATAGTCGATTCTCACTGGGAAAACTTATTATCAGAAGTAGCTGGTTGTAGTTCAGCTGCATCATAAAGATAATTATTTGCCTTCATACTGTTTTCATAAGAAAACATGGCCAGTGACATTCTGAATCAGCGAAGGCGAGAGTTAAACTCGGATGATATACAAAGTGATCAAAACATATTTGACGAAGCATTATTTGAATTGAATAAAGTACTGCAATCATTTTGGTGTAAATCGATTAAGGATTTTGGGCTGCCAACGCTAGTTAATACTACCAACTCAGATTTAACTAATGGTGCCGAATACTTAAGAGAAACATCATACGATCAAACGAGACTTTTACGAAATATAGTTCAAGATGTGCCACGAGTAAGCATCGATCAGAAAAAAATATTCATAGCATTACTTTCAACAATTGATAATAATGAAGGGAAAATATTTTCCTTGATGCTCCAGGAGGTACAGGAAAAACAAGGAAAAACATTTTTATTCAATCTGCTTTTAAAAAAAGTCAGATCTACCGGAAAAAATTGCATTAGCTGTTGCGTCATTCGGCATTGCCACTACGCTTTTAGGAGTTCGTACCGCACACTCTACATTCAAGCTCCCGCTGAAAATCACCACAGATGACGTTAACAGTGTCTGTGGTGTTTCTAGACAGAGCTATACAAAAAAATTGATGCGTGACTGATTATTAATAGTCTGGAAGAAAGTTACCATGTCAAACAAGACGTCTGTGGAAGCACTGGATACGATAATGCGCGATTTGCGCAAAAAAAATTACCTAGGGGTGGATGTACAATTCCGTTCTCTGGAGATTTTCGAGAAATCCTACCAATTGTGACTCGAGGAACACGTGCTGACGAAATAAATGCTTCTCTAAAAAGTTATATATAATTAGTTATAAGACAATATCTTGGTTTATAGAAAGAGCGATTCTGTCACTAACTAACGAACATTTAGATAAGGTAAATAACTTGATTCTCTCAAAGATTGATGTGACGACGAAAATAAACTACTCGGTCGATACTGTTCTCGATTTGGAAGAAGCTATTCTTTTTCCTACAGAATTTCTAAACTTTTAAACCCGTTTGGACTCCTTCCCCACAAAATGGTGTTGAAAGTGGGTTGTCCTGCTATTTTATTAAGAAACCTGAATCCACCTAAACTTTGCAATGGCACGCGTTTACTGGAAAAATCACTGAAAACTTTCATAATAGTGTGTACTATACTCACAGGATGTGCGAATGGAGAAGATGATATTGATTACCAGAATCCCTCTGATACTGTCGGATTCACCCTTCCAATTTTAACGTTACCATTAATAAATCGCAGGGTCAAACCTTCAACGTTGCAGGCTTAGATTTGAGCATAGCCTGTTTTTCACAAAGCCAACTGTATGTCGCTCTTTAAAAAGTAACCTCGAGAGAAAACATGTTTGCATTGTCTAATGACTGCGAACGTTGTGTATAAATACATCCTGTAATATATTAATTGTTGTAAAACAAATTTTGACTTGAAATATCTTCGTCAAATCGACTAAACTTTGGAGATATATTTGGATGAAATTGAAACCTATAAAACATTTCCATTTTCAGGTTCTTCGATATAATCGTTCGCCCTTTAGTTTAGGCGCTCTACGTTAAGGTTCGTGTTGACACAAATGATGCGCTACACACGGCTACATAATATAATTTCATAAAAGTTTATTTTCTAATTTTAATATGTACAGTAAAATAAAATAAAAGGATTCTGTCAGATAGATAATAAAGTAGCTTTAAATTTTATGTTTAGGTATCAAATGTTAATGAATAATATATATCAAGAACTGTATAACATTTCGTATTGATTTATTTATTGTTTATACTTGTCGTCGGTGTTCTTCTTACCGTACAATAGTCGGTATTACTGAACAATTCTTTAATAATTATTATCTGTTTCTCCAACCTTGACATTCACTAAAATATTCTCGGCGGAGCCATTATAAATGAAAGAAGAAGAAGAAAAAGGTCTGTACAAAAATAATTGTTAACAGCATCAAAGACAAAATGTTTTTCACCCTGTTTAGAATGTGATACACTCTTTGAATACTTTTAAAGGTGGAAATGTATCACCCGCAAAAGCAATTTCATTATTAAAATTGTTAAGCCGTGTTGATCCATTTTGTGTTATATAATTTTTTAAAGTTGGATATCAGTATAATTTTATATAACACAATTTTTCCAAAAGTTTTTCGTGATATGTAATTTTTTATAACCGTAACAAAAGAATTTTATCGTGCGACTTATTCGTCTGTGTGTAGTGCTGAAATAATGTCGTCTTAATTACTATGTGAGTGTATCGCATTTAGACGAATCTATGAGATAATGTTCTATATTACTCGGCTTTGTCTCGAATTCTGACAATTGACGTATGGCGAATTCAACATCTCGGGTAGTATGGTCTAAAAGATTCTGCATTATCAAATAAGATCGGTAGCAATACCGGGCGCAAAGGTGTATTTTTAATTCCAGTTGATGAATTGCGTTACTAACTCAATAAGGACTCTAAATTATTAGGTTCAATGTGATTTAGACTACGGAAGAAAGTCAAAATGTCCAATACTATTTCATATAAATATCATAAAAATAATTTAAAAAATCAAAAATAATTTAACAAATTTATTTTTTTTAAAGATTTTAACGTACTTTTTGTATACAGCAATAAAACCGCTTTTTTTTTTGGTAAACTTATATATATCCTTTTAGGTTCATAAGAGTTGTGTGTTATGTGTTAGTAGTAGTTTGTTTAAATTATTAATACTATAAATTGTATTACGTTCTTTATTTTTTTACATATATATATATTTATTATTTTTGTTTGCGATGATGTTCACTGTACTTGTACTGCCTTGTATATCATATTTATCTTTTTGTAAAGTTTTGGGCACTCCTTGTCTATTAATATAAAAATCAACACATATGTCTTCATGTTATATTGACTGTTTGGCTAAAACAAATGAAGAAATATTAGAAATATCAAAACCGTATTACGCTATACGCAAATGGCAAGGAATATTTGATTCGCTTAACTTGATACAACTTAGGTAAATATTTTCCAATACTTCAAATGACGAAAGCGTTCGTTTTTCCTCCCGCTGCGTGAGGTTAATGTTATTTTATCAATACCATCTTAACTGGTATTGCTAGTCTTTAGTTTTCCATGCTTCCTTGATTCATAGAGAATAGGACATTTTATTAATATTTTACTAATTTACTATATGCTTTGATCAAGGCCTTGAGAATCATAAAATGGCTGTTGATAGTTACCATAATCGTATATTTCCTCGTATGTATCTCTAGTTAAAACCGTTCAGTTTTTCTATGAGCTTTACGATTGATTTCACAGTAAAATATAATACCAATACATAGGTCTTGAGGACATATAAAATAAAATGATATAAAAATAAATAACTATAATACATAATTAAAAAAAAACAGAACAATCAATATAATTTTAGAATAACGAATTTTTAACATCAACACCGTGTTCGTACTCTGTTGTATTTTATTTTTATGTCATACTGAGGCAGACGAACTCAAACACGGCAGTGTTTCACAATACTAGCTTCGCGCCAGAAATAGGCACCGGTGGACCCACCAGACGGTCTCCTGTAAAAGGGATCTGCCACCGGACCTGTTGAGCTATGCAATTTGATCTATGCAATTTGTATCTTATTTCTTAAATTCCTAACATAGCCATTGCCGTCACATATTGTCCTCTTTCAATTATTTATTAAAGTGCACTGTCACTTACTTAAAATCTGAATTTGCTCCATTTATATGTCAAATGCTTATGTCACTGCACTACCAACCGAAATACCGCAACAGCGTGTTTACTTTGTCGTAGGAAAATGCAGGTACACTTACAACATAGGGTTAAAATTTGTCCATTGTTGGAGTCTGAAAGAGTTTAAATAAAACAAAATAAATATGATCAAATCTAAAGCAAATCGATGTTTTATCATTGTTCTAGAATTCTATAATACATAAGACTTTCCTTTTCTGGTACAATTTCAATGAAGCTTTAAATAAATAAGTTTTACTGGTATGTAAACCAATAGTTGAAGTCTTCGACGACTTTCTACTCTACTTCTACTACTTTTCTACGACTTATTATAATATCAAATGTATATTACTATTCCATTTTCATAAAAAGAAGAACATTTAACACGTTCGTATTAAACTACATGAGTAATTATTTAACCAACTTCCCTCACTTATTTTTACTAATAAAACAATGTAAACAAAATAATTACCAATGAAAGCAATTTACAAAAAAGTTATTTGCACCATTTTAAAATTATCTGTGTAGAAGATTATCTGTCTGTATAGAATAATGGTAAGCCAAATCTCGTATGTACAACATCTCGAAAATTTATAACACTTACATAGAGCATCAAATATACAGCAGTTTCCGCTAGATTGCCGGGTTTCAGCAGGATGTAGGGGTGTTACGCCAGGATGATAGATTGCAACCTCCTATCCTTAATGCTCCCGCTAACTCTACACATCTAAGTACCTATGCTATATACATTGTGTTTATTTATTTAAATATACACTGTGAAAAGTGTTCACTGTATATAAAATTACTATTGTCCTAGTGTTTGGAATCAAAACAAATAAGTTCAATAATTCTTTTTACTCATGGCTAGCTAACTTTAATCATGCCTTAGTCCAAGTAAATATGAAGTATTAATAAACTTAAGTGTGTTTCATCAATAGTTTAAACCCAGAAAAGTGGTAAAAAATCGTAACTTAATGTTAAGAAAATATATAAAATAAAGACTAATTGTGTTCTTCACCGTAGGCCGTATCGAAAATTAAAAACACTTTTTAGACGGAATAACTATCATTAGACCTCAACAATCTCAACAATCAACAATCCAATGGTGTATTTTTTTACTGGTGGAAATACATATATTATTTTAGTAATTTAGTCAGTAATATAAAAATATATCATCATTATCATCATCAACCTGTGATAGTTCACTGCTGGACATAGCTGGATTGGATCATCTTACTTTCCAGACTGGGTTATCAGCCCAAATTGCCCTAACCAACTAGGAAACAACAATAAAAATAGATTGAGTCCATGCATTTTTTTAAAAAGCCGTTACAACGTATGCTACATATTTTATATATTGATAAAAAATTACAAAATATGGCAGTATGTATAAAACAGTGTAAAACCTATTCTGCATACAGCGATTTAATACACAATAAAATCCGTGGTCTAGCGGTATTGGCCCTTCTTTTATAAACCTGAGGTTTGGGTTCAAATCCCGCGAGGAAACAACTTTGTGTTATTGTTGTTTTCTGGTTGGTTAGAACAGTTTGGGCCCATGACCAATATAATCAATTTTCTAAAAGGAAAGATGCTCCGCGTCGGATGGGCATGTAAAAAGTCGAGTAGGATACGCTCCGAAAAACCCCCGGATGGAGAAGGTGTGTATTAGGGGAGGCGTATGTCCAGCAATGTAGTCAATTGCTGGACATAGGCTGATGAGCAGGATATTCACCTAATGATAAATAATAGCCTTACCCTTAAAAAAAGCAGCGCAATCAATGCCCTTTAACCCGGTATACAGTAGTGTTTACACATACCGGTTAGCAGCAGAAATATGTACCGCAGTCGTTTAAATCTATGACAACTTAAAAGGTTTTCATTTCATTATAATGTTATGCACGAAAACTTTTATGTACATAGTATTATTTTTTTATGCAATAACTTTTATGTGAACTTACTTACTACTGTTAGCCTGAATTTATCTTAAATAAGCACGTTCAAAGCTTATTTGCCTGGTTGCAATTTTAAAAATGTTTACTTTAAAATGGTTATTGTGCGTTTTCTTAAAACAATGATGTATGCTATTGAGGACTTTATTGTAGACCAATTCAACTGACAAACAACAGTACTATGTAAACATAGTTTATGTCTATCTAATACGGTTTTCGCAGCTTTTGTAATTTTATCTCGCGTTTGTGATTTTTGTTGACGTATTTGTTTTTGTTAAACAAAATCCATAGCTTTTAGTTGATTTGCATACAAGAATAAAAACTTAATCTTCAGCCCATAACAGATTTACATTATTTTATCCAATTATTATAGAAAACAGATTGAATGTATAACGTAAAAATACACAAAGTTTAAGTTTTAGAGTGAAAAAGTTAATCTAAAAAAATATTTCTCAAATATCTATTGAACTGCTTATTATAAAATTATTAAACTAAAATGGGATCAATGGGAAGCTAATATCTATCATTTGAAATATAATACAGAATAAACCAATCCGAGCACTAAGGGTGGAGCAACGAGGTTAACGTATATAAAAAAATATACACTATGAAATAAGTACCTCCTTCTTTTGTGCAGTCGGTCACAAATACACATTAATACACGTCACAAATACACATTAATCCATGTGTTTGTTTGATTTTCCCTGTATTATGTTACAACGACAAAACAAGACGTGAATTCAGAGCGCCTCCAGCAGCGGTCCCGACCGCACGTGTTCGCCGCAAGTCTCAAGCTCGCCACGCAGTATTCATCGTCCGCCGCCGTGAAATCGTCTCGCTGCGCCATCTGAGTTTTATGAGTGCACCTGCGCTCATAGAGCCTTTTGTCGCACCGCTGACGTAATCGCGGTTGGAATTTATTGCGCTACCTCAAGCGGTCGGCTTGTGCACGGCTGTGTTTTGCAACTCGTTTGCCTAACACAACTGTGTTGCTAGCCGCTTGTAGCAAAGCGCAAATCTTGTTTCTTAGGGTTAATTAATCTTGTTTCTCGGCCGAACTAGTTGTTTTCACAACTATATTAGGCCCCCAGAACGTTTTAATATTCTGTTTCTTGTTTCAGAAACCAGCCAGACACACCTCCCTGCCGTAGCCGGCAGGGCGGTAAGGAAACTACGCCCGGCATCCGCCGGGGCTCACAGATTGCGTCAGATGACGCTACAGATGTCTCGCCACAGCTAGACAAGACAATCGCTACAATGGTCGACCGAGAGCTCTCGACTCGCTTTGGTATCGATACCAAGGCGATAAGCGAGAAGATCGGTCGAAAACTGTATATGAAGCTCACCGACGCCGTGCACCAGCTCATATCCGAGAACCTTCCCGATACCCAAACTCCTGCATCAACGCCTAGGCCGTCCCGACCATTCCCAGCGGATGATAGTGACGACAACTATGTCGACATTAGCATCCTCTCGGAATTGGACATGGAGGTCGAGGCAATCCAAAGCTCCAAACCCAAACCTGACGACGGCTTCAAAACCGTCAAACCAAGAAGAAGCGCAAGGTGCGCACCATCACCAGCACCGTCCTTCCGTCAAGGCTGCAAAGCCTGACATCCCAACAACCTGCCTCAGCGTGACAAAAATCCCATCGGATGGATGGGATTTTTGTCCCGTTTGATCCCGCCGACCCTAGGCGCCCCCCAGCCCCTCGCCCCGCCCAGCCGTCCCAGCCTTCCCAGGCACGGCTACCCTTAGGAAAACGCCCACCGCCCATCTATCTCCGCGAGAAGGAGAAATGGGTCGAGATTCGCTCGGCCCTATCAAACAGATTCAAATTTGACGCCTCTGATAGCAATCAGGGGATCAAATTACAATTAGAAAACTCCGACGATTTTAGGAAGGTGACCTTATTCCTTAGGGAAAAGGAACACCAGTATCACACATTCGCGCTCCCGGATGAGCGCGTACTTAGGACAGTGGTCAAAGGGCTGCCTAAGGAGATCCCATGCTCGGAGATAACTTCGGCATTAAAAGAATTAGAGATTCCCGTCCTAGGGGTACAACGGACGTACCACCCACGCACCAAACCCCTTATGGTATGGTGCTGAGTCACGCTCGAGCGCACCAAGGAAGGTAAGCGCATTTGTGATGTCGAGCAACTGTGTGGGATCGGCCGTCTCTTTTGAGCGGCCTCATTCTAACGGTTTGCCAGGGCAGTGTCACAACGCCAAGTATTCCGGCCACGCTGCGCGAACTGTTTCGCACGCCCCGTTGCGTCAAATGCCTCGGATCACAGTACCGCATCCTGTCCCAAACCCAAGGACAAAGAAGTCTTCACTACCTTTGAACCTCCTGCATGCGTAAACTGCCGCAATCCCGGCCACGGCCAACTACCTCGGCTGCCCTAAGGCGCCAAGCCAGAGTTCCTGCGATCCCAAGGCAAGCCTCATCCAGGCGACCACCCATCCCATCCAAAACCACCGCATTCCCACCCTCCGTCCTTCCAACGCTTGGCGTTCCTGCCCGCGTGGCACAGCCACTAAGGCTTAGGTAGCGACACCCTACCAGTAGCAGACACACCCTGCACTTAGAGTGTAGGACATCACACACCTCATGACATCGGCCCCACCGTTGAGGTCGAATTGACATACCCTTTGCTATATGACACTGTAGCTTAACACCATATTAGATGGAGCGTTGCTGGAGTTTCTTGCGCACTTCTTCTCCCAGCGCCAACGCTTTAGAAGTGGTAGTAAAATTTAGATAGAGCTCTTCTAGCTATTAAATGATCATTGCAAAGCGTCAAATCGAGCCGAAGCGTTGGCCCACCTGGGCAGCCCTCGATTCAGCATGTTAACGGGTACCAGAAAAGTGACGGCCAAGCCTAGGCTCCCTTCTGGGGCCGTGGTGAAGTTATGGGAGACTCGCCTGTGGCAACGGCCCCCAAACCCGGTTTTGTTCTAATAGGTTTATTCCCAGAGCACGAGATCCATTAAAAATTATGTTACAATAAACGTACTCTTTCTCAAATAATATTAATAAGTAAAATAAATATTAAACCGATGAATATTAACGTACGCAATTTGCGAGTTTTCAAATAAACCAATATCAACACGATCTGTATGTTTACAGAAGCTGCAGATTCGGATTACATGTATATTTAAGAATCAAATTGCAAAAATCATGTAAAATTTTTATTGAAACTGTTAATCTTATATATTTGAATTTCAATCAAAGTTCAATAATAGCATACAATGTAGACAGGTTTCTTATATAACATAAATTAAATCTGAAAATTGAGCAAGTAAAATGGAGGTAAAAGATTTTTTTGAAATTAAACATATGTAACAGTTCCTTTGTAGCATTTACATATAGTTTTACTACCAATTTTAAATCGAAACGAAATGCGTAATTTCTTTGTTAACGGACACTAAACATCTCACGTGAATTTTTGTAAGAGCAATTTCATGTGAAAGGTTATAAAAGGACGTTTTCTTTGTTTCTGTTATGTCTAACTAGACATAACAGAAACAGACCTTAGACCTTTAAATAATGAGTGACATTCTATATATTGCACCCAA
Source organism: Lamproptera curius (assembly GCA_029286875.1). Taxonomy (NCBI): domain Eukaryota; kingdom Metazoa; phylum Arthropoda; class Insecta; order Lepidoptera; family Papilionidae; genus Lamproptera; species Lamproptera curius. The sequence continues at coordinate 183,926 of JAGSMT010000101.1, read as the reverse complement.
TAAACAAACAAATACATGTGTATATCATAGTTTTAAAATAAATGGATAATGGCTATTGCTTGACTGAATTTCAACCTAAAATCTGTCTGGAGGTCAGACAGAGGTCGTCCGACATGAGATGGAGTGACGACCTTTGCGATGTGCAGGGAGTCAGCGAATGCATTGTGTCTTAAGGGCTTCTGGAAGACGCCAATTTTCTACAGTGGACTTGTTTAGACTGATATATCAGTCTAAAGGTGTATGCAAACTAGAGCAGTACTAAGCATTAAGTGTATTATAACTTAAAAATGCAGGACATGTAACAGCACTGTAATTATAACTGTAAACATACCTCTCCGGCCTGATCTGATAATAGAACTTTAAACTTCACTCTAATCTATAAGAAAACTGATCATACTTTGTCTAGGCTTAAACCTGTTTATATATTATTTGAATCATCTATAATAAATTACATAAGGCACATTACCATAGCTCGTATACATTGTTACCTTTAGCTAAACAATTTTCTGCAGCGTAAATATCCACGAGTACACGGAACGACATTAAACACTCCTATCTTTGGCACTAATTTCATGTCGTGAGCGCTTTTGTAATTATAATAGAATTTATGTTCCTAACTTGTTCTAAATAATGCACATTATCTGTTAAAGCTATTTTTAAAAATCTGTTTATTACTTTAATTTCTTTGCAAATTACATACTGTGGTATAAACCAATACTTAATTTTGTATATTTATAGATTTCGTTTTCTAACTTTGTTGGTGCTTAGAATTGTCTAATACATGGTCATAACCTGCAGGTTTCTTCTACGTCTAAGTAAGGTTACATTGTACACGTTTTTTGCATAAAATTTGACATTTTTTAACAGAAGGCGTATATAAATTACTAGCTGATTCCCGCGACTTCGTCCGCTTTTTAATATTAAATAAAATGTGATATTTTTCAAAGTAATTCCATTCACATCAGCTATTTTTCAGTAAAAGTCTCTTTACAAATTACAATAACAGCTATCTACCTGTATTAGCTAGAACAAACAGATAGATAAAGATAAAAAAACGTTATTTTGGTATATGTACCTGTTATTTATCACAATGTTCTCATTTAGAAATTGTTATTTTAATGTTACAAACAGACACTCCAAATCTATTTATTTGTATAGATAAAGACGACAAATTTGCTAAAGTACAGTACGTATGGGGTACATCACAAGTGTACACGATTTTCTTATCTTCTGGCAGCTAAAAAACTTCATCACTATCAATGAAACATTTGTATTTATAGTTTAGTTATGATATTCCAATTTAGTTGGCGTTTCAAATTACGTTTCTTATGAAAAAGACCTATTGCTTAACCTATTTTGAAATATCATATCTCGGTGCTTTAAAAAATTATAAAAAAAAATCTTTGCCAATGCATCGCCCTTAACAAAATCACCTAAATATCTCTACGATGAAGACCGGCACTGTCGACCCATGGTATTGAGTTCATTTATAAACAGAAGATCATGGGTTCAAATCCTGCGGAGGATTTTTTTTAAATTATCGATTTTTTGGACGATACTGACCAATTACTTTTTTGTGTACAAAGTAAGATATTACACGCGTAAAAGGGACAAGTTAAAAAAATCTGTCTTGATTATTAAGGCCATCTTTAATAGTCATTATAGACCGTCAAATTAATTGGCAACTCATCCATCCATAGAATGCAATTTTTTTTTCTATATAGACATATAAACACTTATATTTATACTTATAGCTCTCATTATTAAAGTAAATTACAATCATTCATCATCAGCCTGTGATAGTCCATTGCTGGACATAGGCCTCCCATAATGCACCGTTTCTTCGTAGGGGTTTTTGGACCGTATCCCACCACGCTGGTCCAATGCGGGTTGGTGGGTGGACCGACTTTTTACATGCCCATCCGACGCATTTTTTGTTTCCTAGTCGGTTAGGCCCAAATTGCCTAACCGACTAGGAAACAAAATGAAAATTTGTTGAGTCCCCACAGGATTCGAACCCACGACCTCCGGTGTTTAAAACACACGCCCATACCACTAGGCTACGGAGGCAGTTATGACAAAACAATATGAATATTTTGCATGGGAAAATAAGCCCTAAATCCAAATATGTTACAAGCAGGAGCTAATATCATAGCGAACAGCTTTATTACCAATTAAGGTGGATCATTTTAATAGCTTAAGTTAAAATTTTTCTCGACATTCTTGTCTTTGATATTTTCGTTCCACAAAAGAGTTTTCACGACATAGGGTGTTTAGGATCACGTAATCAAACTATCATCAAAATATTTTCCTCGTAGCAAGTATCAAATGTTTACCGTATAATGTTTTGAATTGATTGAATTAAGTAATTATTTGGTTTACGCGAATACTACGTATTATTGAATAAAAGGACTTTTTACGTTTACATTTTTTAAACAAATAAATTACACTTTTACGCGTGTAATAAACTTTAAGTACTGTTTTAAATTTATGCAGTCATTAGTGTTTTTAATTAGTTACGGTTCCTCAATCAACATAGAGTAAAAAAGTTTAAAAAATATATATACTTACTTTACTTGTTACACTAGCCGATACAATTATTAGTAATACAAGTCTCTTTCCTCTTATTTATTATTATTTTTTGAATATAAACCAAATACATATGTCCACCGAAAAAAGAACAAAATGGATACGAAAAATGAAAGGGATTTTACACCGTGGCCAAAAAATTTTTATCTCTTGCTCTTGAAATGACGTCGTTTAAATGCTTTGTAGTAAATTATTCCACGCAATCAAATGCTTGAACCATTGTGATGGAAATTTGTTTACGTTTCACAATGCTAATGTCAGAAGCAATTATAATGAGGGATTCTTTATTGTTTTGAATCCGATTGTTGTATGAATTGTGTTCGTTCATTTAAGCTAACTTGAATATTTAATTTTATTGTTGGCTGGGAGAGAATATTTTACTTTAATCTTCGCATTTAATTATTTATATCCTTTTTATTGAATACAATAACGTTGTTTATTGTATTTAATTCGTTTAGTTATTTAATATTATTAAAAATAATGTTTAAATATAGCAATGGAGTGTACAGCGGCAGAAATATTGTAATGCGTAAAAAATTAAAATTAAAAAAAGTTTCTCTCCATATACGACGACACCTTTTTACGTAAAAGCTACATTTAAATAAGTAAATTATAGTTATTTTTATGTTGCCGACGAATGCAGACGAGCAGCGCTTCCAATTGATAAAATTGGTCACCCACGTCCATGGACATCGGCAATACCAGGGGTATCACCAATGCACTGCCTGCATGAGACATAGGATGTTACGTCTCGATTACCCAGTGAATACGCTGGCAACGGTGTCTTCAAACCGGAACACAGTGGTGCTTTCACACTACTGCTTTGCTGCAGAAAAAGGCACCGCGTTGGTACTGCTCCAGAAGGCTCCCTGTAAAAGGGGACCTATTACCTCCTAAAATTATGTGTTTAATTATAAATTTTTAGTATGATTAAATACATTTATCATGTTTTATAATTAATACATTTTTGTAAAATATAGTAAATTGCATACTAGGTATTTGATATTAACACAGTTTCTTGTAAGAATAGAAACAAATGTTTTTTTTTAATTAATTTATTTATTTATTTACAACTTTATGCACAAGTACAATGGCGGAATTAATGCCAAAAGGCATTCTCTACCAGTCAACCGATGAGTGGTGCAGAGCATTTTAAGGTATACGTTGTTTGCATTGCCACTATATAATTAAATATGTGAAATACAGCAAGAAGCAAATCAAAGCTCTGATATGAGGAATCTTTTGTTTAAGATCATATGTGCTGCCTCTTTAGGAAAGTGATTTGTAGTATTAATTATTTTCCAATTAATTTTAGGTAAAGCTATTATCTCTATTGTTGTCGGCATTGCTTCATTTTATTATAACACATAAATAAAATAATACACATGATTGTCATTTAAATCTTTTTATATAAAACAATAATGTTTAGGAATTACGTTAAGTTTAACATAATTGTTTTATACGCAGCCGATCATTGTTTATCGATCTTAACAGTTGAAATGTACTAAACGATTTTCAAGAAAAAACACTTAGAAAACACTTAGACGTTAGAGAAAATAATTAATTTGTCAAATAGCTTCATGTCACACAGTACAGCATTGTCTAGCACAAGTCTTTTTTTATCCTTGAAGTTATGCTTCCAGACTCATGTCTATAGTAAGATTCATCTAACACAGAGTTCGCAGAAGCTCCCGTCCTCACGAACTAGGTGGCCCCATTTTCGCTAAAATGAAGGCCACACGTACAGAAGGTACGTGAGTTAGGCATTAGTTTATGTCTTCTAAGGATCGTCGACGATCGGTTAACGGACCGGGACGCCGACGGTCTGGCGACCTATGTAATCGTTTGCTGGGGGCGGTGAGAACCGCCCTGGAACGCGGTGTATCTAGTATACGCGGTGTGTGTGTGTCGGTGTGCTCGTAAGCGAGGGCGAATTACAGGTGATGTGTGCTATCCCTACTTGTGTGGTGTGTAGGTTGGATGTTGGGACCCCCGTTGGGTCCGGAGTCTCGGCGACCCCTTCCTCGTCCGGGTCGAGGAGAACGTTTCGCGGTCTACGCTTTCGACTAGACGCGTTTGGATCGGCCGTATACGTTGCTGCTTTTACCAGCAGAGGTTGCTGTGATTGACTACTTTATCTATGTGTTTGCGAGTTAACTTTTAAAGTGCTCGCGGAGTGTCGGCAATTGCAGGTCGCTGTGTAAGTCTACATTTCGTTGGTACCACTGCGCCCCAGTGGCGCGGCGGATGAATTTGTTTTGAACTACTTCTAGTTGCTTTAGGAGTGTGGAGGATACGTGAGCTAAAGCTTGGCATGCATAAGCCATGATTGGTCGTATGCATACCTTGTATAATAAAAGTTTATATTTTAACGACATTTAACGTTATGTGATAGAGACTGGTCGAAACGAACAAAGCCTTTCTCCTAACGTCCTGAATATGACTTTTGAACGACATGTTGCAGTCGAAGGTCACGCCTAGGTATTTGGCCTTCCTTTCCCATGGGATCGGTTGGCCGTAAAGTTTTAGTTGCCCTAGTGTCTGGTGTCGGCCAGCGCGTGGCCTTATCCTGACCGATGAAAGTGTATTGCTACACTTTTATCGGGATTGACGTCGATTCTCCATTTACGAAACCAATCGCCTAAACAATTGATCGCGTTTTGGAGCTTTTTAAAGATATAGTTTGGTCTAAGCGACGAACAATAGAGAGCGGTGTCATCGGCGAAAAGTGCCAGATTGACATCATCGGGCTTTGGAATATCGCTCGTGTAGAGCGCGAATAATAAAGGTGATAGGACCGATCCTTGAGGGACGCCCGCTTGGAGCGGACGGCTCGTGGACAGGGTGCCCTCGACTCGATATCGAAAAGAGCGATTCGACAAGTAGGCTTGGATGATGTGAACCATCCTGTCCGGCACAGTGTACAGCTTGAAATCAAGCCGTTGTGCCAGACTTTGTCAAATACTTTTGCGACATCGAAGAAGACGGCCCTGTGATCGGGGTTTGGATTGATGAAGACCGTTCAGAATAAATTCCGTCACGCGATAGATTTGGTCGGGACACGAGTGCTTCGGACGAAAACTAAGTCTGCCGTCAGACCTAACCACAAGCCTTTGCGATGTAACTCTATCCTATCTCTGACCTCTAGCTGAAGTTGCCTAAAGCGAAATCGGTTTGACTCGGACGGATAGCGATAAAACGCCCGCTTCAGTGAATTTTTCTCTTTATCAGGCATCGAATACTGAACAGCAAGCCGGCTGAAAAATTGCGGTTACCCGAAACCTTGACTGTCCTTTCGGAGTCGTCGATGGCTGATGAGATATGCGTTGTGATGCTGTCGATGGCAATATACGCTTTGTCTACACTATCAATAACCTTCGGTAGAATTAGCGTAACTTTGGGGTCCATAGTCTTGAGTTTGCGTTCAAGACAATGCCAATTTGTTACGGTTTTGGTCTAGGGACTGCACCGGCGCCTTGGCCTAATTTGAATAAGACCGGGAAGTGGTCGAGTCTAACTCACAGAGTGCATCTATCGATACGACATCGAGCGAGACGTCTCTAACTAATAGCAGGTCTATAGTGCTAGGAGCGCCTATGCCTGAGTCTGAGTATCTAGTTGGGGTCCCGGGAGCTATTATATTTATGTTGAGTGGCTCCTCGAGTTCCAGCAATTTATTGCCATTTGTGTTTGGCGTAATGCAATTCCAGTCGGATGTTTGCTATTTAAGTCGCTTTGCGATAATGGTTGATGGACCTAGGCCGAGAAGCAACTCTAGGTCGGATCTAAGTAACTTCTTAGATGGGGACAGGTACACGGAAACAAGTACAAGCGGCCTATGGCCGGTGAGTGCGATCTGACATGCCGTCCCCTCTAAGTTAGTTAATGTAGGTGTTTCAATGGTGCTATATGGAGTGACCTTTTGTAGTATATAAGTGTACCACTCAGCGGTCCTGACAACCTATCGTTTCTAATAATATTATAGCCACTGATTCTAGGATTGGCTGATTGACGGTTTTAAAGGTCTCTTGCACTAGAAATATGTCTATACTATAATCCTGCAAGTATTTGGCGATTTCGGATCGCTGCTTCTTAAGGCCGTTCGCGTTAAAGTACGATTCGACTAGAGGCGCGGTTTTAACCTACCTATGCTGGTAGCCATCTTAATTCGGTTTACCTACTTACTTGTGTCTGTTTCGGTTTTATGGGTTTTTGAATTTACTGAGCGCGTCTAAGATTTCGCCGTGAGCGAACAAGACTTTGAGTTTCTCCATGGGGCCGGTTGCTAGGTGCATTTTATAGTCCAAATCGTACAATTTGGACATACTAACTGCTTGAGCGAATTCAAAGTATTTTGCGAATACTTCGTCGGGCGGCGGTCTAACGTAATTACCGGGCCCTTTGTGTGATGCGTTCAGCAAGACGGGCTCAGGTAAAGACGCGAGTACGGCGGCGCGGCGCAGTTGCGGATTTATGCACGTAATTGTGGGGCCCTCCTGGTACCGGTTCCCTTGCTATTTATTGCCCCGGCGATCTGTGGGATGGCGTCGGCTTTCTTAATTAAAACGGGCTTTGTCCAAGCACTAGCTGCCGGCGCAGGTGCAGGAATAAAGCATGGCTTTGTGGCCGCGTAATTCACGGAACGCGCGGCAGATGGCCGCGTTTGTCTTTTGGGTGCTCTACCTATAATTTGCCGGAGGACCCACGTTTTCGCAATTTGCACGCGGGCGGCTCGATAGAGTCCTTTGGTTGTGGGCACTCCGGAGTGCTGTGCTGACCGGCGCACTTTACGCAACGCGCGCGAGCGTAGCAGTTACGCGTAGTGTGCCCGAAATGTTGGCAGTTATGACACTGCGCAACTAGTCCTGTCTTGCGGGAGTTTCGACCCGCAGGCCGGTCAATTTACAAATTGAATTAATATTGAATATGGATTTTCCCTCGGGGGAAAGATCTAACTCGACCATAAGAAGGTCCATTTCGAATTTGAACCTAGGATGGTGCATACGGCGCACCCTATGGACGGGGTAACCCTGTTTTTGAGGTCCGCGTTGACCTCGTCTAAATCGTGTTCTTTGGGAACTCCCATCAACTCTCTCTAGGAGGCGGTCCTCCGGCAACGCGAAATATGAAAAGCGATTTTGTTTTCGCGAAGGTGTTTACTAAACACCGTCACGAAAATCGTTCGAGGTCTCAACGTTGACCCGGATGCCTATGCATGTATTAGCCGACTTAAACTTGGTGATTTTGGCTTTCGATAGCCAAGTAAGGACACGGCTCCAGTGCCCCTTGTCGTGAATCACGACCGGGGGTGGAGCCTTGGCCTTACGTTCAGCCATGAAAACCTCCGAGGTGTCGGGGTGGCTTGCGGCTCGGCCGCTGGCTTTTTCGCCGGTGTCGCGGTTGGGGACGGGCGCGGTGAATTTACGCGACTCGCGGGGTCGCTCTCTACTGCAGGGCGTTTCTTGCCCTTCTTACGAGAACGGACGGTAGTGAAACCGTCCGAGTCCCTATCGGCCTCGTTGTCAGCGTCCATAGCGGCGCTCGTGGGAGCGGTCGCAGGTTCGACTTCCATTTCCGCGGGCTTTGGTTCGTCTTCAGCGTTTGACTGCACTGACAGGTAATTGCACGGGCGGCGTTACGACCGGCTACGGTCCCGAGTAGGTGTCGCTGAGGGCGACGACGCGGTCAACTTTTTCGGTCCGGCTGGCGAACCGGCGCACGCGGCTTTGCCATCGAATAAGCGGCGACGAAAACCGGCATGGAGTCTTGCCCAACCATCGGGGTCGTTTTCGCGGAAGTACGCGTCGATGTCGTCACGATGTAGGGCGGGATCATAGTTTTCCATATTCAGGCTATCCATTGGGGCGACCCCCGCCGGCATGGTGTTTATAGCTAACCTAGTCCTCCCCACCTGCGTGGGGAGGTGTGTGCCTAATAAAACAACAGGTGTATGCGCTTTAGGAGCGCTAGGTGTGTACCTAGCTGCCACCTAATGCAGCAAGGCTTTGTGTGGTGTATGTATCTATTACAGAAAGCCGGAACCTGCCTGCGAGCACACTACTACTACACTATATTAAACACTGACGCGGCGGCACTGTCACGCCAACTAACTATGAAGCGCGTATGCGATATTGTCGAGTCATGCGGGAGCGCACGAGAGAGGTCCGTTCCGCGCGGAAGCTCGGAACGGACTGTCTAGCCAAGTAATTTATGCAATGTATTCAAGACAGTCAAACCAACCAACAACCAAAATTAAGCGAGGCTTGAACTCAATACCATTCTCAGAAGTAATCCTTCTAAATTTCTTCATATTAAATTCAAAACACTTTTCTTTGTTTTTCACATAAAACAAAACAAAAGCAAATATATTTCATGCATTTTAGTAATAGACCGATAAAAAAATATTTAATACTTAAGGTTTAATAATAAAAGCAATAACTTCGCTACATATTATTACAATTTTCTTAATTTTGTACGATCTTACTTATTTAAAATTTTATATAAAATATACTGTTCTTATTAAAACTTAGATTTTATAGATTGAAGGCGTTTTTAAAAAAAAACTGAACTCATAGCAATTAACAGACATCAATAAGAATGCTGCATTCTTAAATTAGGCAAAGACTTCAATTTATTGCTGACACAGAATAAATATCATATTGAAAAAATATGACATACAGTTTGGATCATTTACAATAGACGCGTGTTATATATTTTTCATAGAAAAAAGTAAATTTTTTTATGAAAAAGAAGATTCCAATAGATTTGGAATTATTAATTTGGATTGGATTAGATAAGATCGTGGCAGACCACAGTATTCTGTCATAATATAGAACACAGTAATTTCACTTTAATTCAATTAAAGTGTATAGGTAGACAAAAAATATATAGCCGTAGTATATATAAATTTAAATCTACCGCTGTAAGCAAAAACATTCGTAGATTAAAATTTTGGTGCACCACGCAATAAGATAATTTTCTAACTACACACGGTTGTTGAATGAAATTTATTACTAGTGAGGGTAACATTTAAATTAAAATTTCCTTTTGTAGAATACGTTTTTAATAAAGTGACTGCTGTTGGTTTATAAGTCTTTGATAAATTGTATCGAGTATATCTATGGTCATATCATATATCCAATTTACGATAGTAAATACGAAATTTATCATCTAATATGTATTCTTATGTATTGCTTTTCTATATACACAGCAACAACACTACATATAACTTGTCAATAGGATTGCAAAGAGTTTAAATTTTGACATTTTCTTGAGAAAATCTCGTATTAAATATAATATATTCTGTTAATACTTTGCTTCTCAATGCTTTTAAAATTAAATTCTGAATCAGGTCAAGTCGTTAGCTTGCCGATTTAAGCATGTCATTTACATAATATAAATATTTTAGGGTTAAACGCCAGTTTTAAAATAATAATAAACGGGTGAGCTAAACTTAAAATTTTATAGACCAATTTATTAGGAAAGGGCGATACTGAATTCGGAACGCATATCTTAAAAAGGAAAACCTAATGTTTAAAAGAATATAGCTTGTAAATGTAAAAAAAACATTACTTCGTTTGCTTGAGCTTGTGTGGTTGACTAGCACTGCTATATCTCTATATCTTAACGTTAAGATCCTAATATTTTTTGCCGCTGGAAAAATCCAGCTTACGGATTCCCCGCCGCCAGAATGAGGGCAGCAGGGATACGTGGGGCTCCCCGGACCAAGATGGAGCGGTGGCCGGTATACCTACTAAAAATCAACAGTTGTTCATTTCTCGTGTCGCTGTAGCCGGGGTCGCGGCGCTGATGACAGTCTTCGGTGACCGCGGCGCGCGTAGCCTTCGCCTCTCTCGGGCCTCTTCTCTCCGGGTGTGTTGGGACACCCGGAACGTCACTTAGGCGCCGTGCCGGAACAAACAGCACGCGCCCCTCTGAGCCCTTCTCTGGGCGGTGGGCACCCTCTTGCCAGCCGCCCAGGGGCTCATGTCAGGGGAAGGTTGCGCGCGTACGTCACTCTTCGAGCACTGGCCTTCTTCTGCGAATAGCCAGGGCGCTGAAGGCCTCCTGTCTTCTTTCGCGGCTTCAGAAAGCAAGGACGGCGCCCCGACCTTTGGCTCTCTAACATTCTGCGCACTACGGCGGAAGTGAAAGGTCGTGCCCCATGACACAACGCAGCTCTCGGCGTTGCTCGACCCAGGCTGGGCACTCTTTCAGCGCGTGTTGGGCCGTCTCCTCGGCACAACACGCGCCCAATGTGGCACTCCTCTGTGGCTCCTACCAGCTACGTGGCACAGGTACCACCGAAACAGCCGTGTCCCGAGAGAAACTGCGTCGTGCGGAATGTTGAGGGAGCCAAGTCCTCTTTCCAGCCACCACTTAAGAACGGGGCGTATGGCTTCAACTGTTTGACGGCCGGCACTGGGGTGCTCCAGCCGCAGCTCCCACTCCTGTATTGCAAGGGAGCGCAATTCATCTCTGCGCCCCCTTATTTCTTCTGGGGCTGGCCTGCAGCCCCGAGACCTGCCTCTTCGCGCCAGAAAAAGAGTGACGCGAGATTCTGCATCTAGGTCCCAGGGCAAGGAGCCAGCCAACAGGCACGCCGCCTCGCCAGAGATGGTCCGGTAGCCCCGTACGGCCCGGATAGCCAACACCCTCTGGGTTCTCCTCAGTACTCTCCTTTTGGGGGTGTCGGCCCAGACGGGTGCCCGACAGGACTATGGACCTAACGACTCTGGCGTGCAGGCGGCGCAGAGCTCTGGGTCCTCCAATGTTGGGGAGCAGTCTGCCGAGTGCTGCCACTGCTCTGCCACTCTAGGCGCGAGGCGCTCAAAATGGGCGCAAAACTTCCATCGGCGGTCTAGGACTAGGCCGAGGTAATTCATCGTCGGCTTGACGTAGACGCGGACGCCGCAAACGATTATGTGGGCGTCCGCAGGTGGCGCGTTCGATGCCCATAGAACAGGGCCTCGGATTTTCGAGCGCCACCTCTGTCCTACTGCCGGATGAGCCCAATCTTGAGCGACCCGGCGGCGGCGAGAATCGCAGCCCTGCGAAAATTGGTGCCACGGGCGGTGACGAGTGTCGTCTGCGTAACAAGTGACGTCGACACCCTCGATATTGCCGCCAGGTGGCACCCAATCAAACTCAACGTTCCACAGAAGCGATCCCAACACCGACCCTAAAGAACTCCACGACACCTCGATGGTCCGGAGCCCATCTCGGCACGGGAACTCGACACGTCGATGCGACAGGTAGGCCCCAATCACTTTTTGCAAGTACGGAGGCACCCCGTGGTATCGGAGCGCCTCCTTTATGCAGGCCCAGGGCAGGGTGTTGAAAGCGTTGGCGATGTCGAGAGACACCGCCAAAACACCCTCACCCCGGGACACAGCATCCTGCGTCAGGGACCTGACCCGCAGTACCGCGTGGACGGTCGACCGGCCCTTGCGGAAGCCATACTGCCACTCCACTAGATTTGGGCCGAAATGCTTCAGGTCCTGGACGATGCGGGCCGCAACGATTCTCTCAAAGAGTTTTCCCACATCGTCCAACAACACGATCGACCTATAGGCGGAGGGCGAGTCCGCAGGACGCCCCTCCTTTTGAATGAGGACGAGTCTGCCTGTCTTCCACCTAAGATCCTAATATGCCTCAACTATTCATTAACCTCAGAGTTTAACTTAACCTTAATAAAAATACAGTTAATTAATAAACCAAAGGACACTAATTAGAAATTTCAAATAGTATCTGCTACAATATTTGTGCCTTTCTGCATTTGTAGTTTTTTTCATAACATTCAGGACCACGTCTGTCCGGTTATCACTATTAACGAATAAAAAAATATTTTTCTTTCCGAATCTTATTTGCAAATTTGATATGGTTTTTTTGTGTTAAAGTTTATCCACTGCTATCACTGTAATTATTTTTCAAAAAATACCAGTATAGGGAATAATAGATAACGTTTAACATATATAATAACCAACATTTTTTTATAGTAAGTAAAACAACATATTTTTATTAGTAATTATGTATTATTATTTGACATTTAAAAATGTTATTATATAAGGCCATGGACGAAAAAAAAGACAACACAAAACGAAAAACTGGATATAACCCAGCTTTTATTATGATTTCTGCTTTTTACTTCGCTGTAATATAGCGCATAAAGTGGGTCGTTACCAAATATTGTCATCCATGAGTATTTTTTAGTAAAATTTTTGGATTTAGGCGCTATCATTTATGTTTATGCATTCTGTCTCTCTACTCTTTGTTAGTTAAACGAATAAAAAATAAAATGTTGTTTATGAACGTACTTGCGTTCGTGCCTGTTTATTATTTAATTCAAATGCAAATATCATTATTCAATATAGAAGTGATACACTCATATATTAATTATTAAAATGCTATCTCGGTAGACGCCTCTGACCAGAGAAGAACCAGCGAATGACATTACAAGCATAAAAAAAATTGACTCAAAAATATGACCGACTTCTAACAACGTAAATTATGGTGAGTCGCCGTCGAGGCCCCAAAAAACTCAAAATTATGTGGATATAAATTTAATTAAGATAAAATATGAAAAATTACAATTTAACTTATGCTACAAAGCTAAGCCTAGTCTAACTCCTTTCGATGCGAGAAATGGAATGCCCGAGTACATTGAAATTATCGTAATGAAGTAATTCAACACGATGGAAACTTCCCAGTAAAAGTGCAGCGTCGGATGGCAGCAGCCTCCTTGGGTTCGTCGAAACCGTTCCCGTTGATGTACATATTTGCCTCGTGTCAACTCGTTGACGTAGCATATTTGTACCGTGTGAATCGATGTTGCAATGAATAGATGACGCTGCATAGTTGCAATTTGCTAAGGGCTGTACATTTAACACCTCCCCTGAGAACAGCAACTACTTCTAGAGACTTGAGATGAGAAGTATTGCTGTCTATATGTCAGGTTTTGCAGGCTGCGAATAGACGTCCTCTCGGGCTGGCACCTCAGAGGGCTCTTTAGAGCATCGCAACATCCCACAATGTCTTAGTGTTGCTGCGATCAGGATGATGAGTAAGCTTATGGACACAATAACATACAATGGTATCGTCGTATGGTATAGGAAATTCGACGAGATTTGTTCGACTTGTAGAGCCGGTTGCACCAGAATATGATGTTGAGTTTCCTGCAACCTCTTGAGATCAATCGATTTCAGGTGAACATGAGAAGATGTGCTAACGTAGCTCGTTGTGTCATCTGGTATTCTCATGATCTTCAAAGGCGTTCCTTCAACTTGTTCGTTGCTGTTGGTGATGGTAAATTCCGCCGTATGTAGGTAACAGTTAGCCGGGATGGTGACCAGGTAGGTACCGATGACGTTGTTGTAGTCCTCACGTGAGCATTGCATACGTATCTTCGTCATATTAGGGAATGATATGACGTAATGCTTCTGATCGAGTTCCTCCAAGGCGATCCTTGATAGAGTTACGGTGGTCATCTCGCAGCTTCCGCCAAAAGATTGGTTAATTATGAGCGCGTGGGTACAGTCCGCTTGATGCCGAAGTTGATGGTCCATCTTATCTCCGCAGAGGTACCAGTTACCGTACTTCGGGCATTCAGCCTCCATGTACACATAACCATCCCTGTTTGTTGCTATCAATGGATAAGGAGGGATGAGGGCCTGCCAGTATTTATTGGGAGCGACGGACAGTTTATATAAGTCGAACGTGCCGCGGGAAAATATAGGTATTTTAAAAATTATAACTATTCTGTCTCCCGAAAAATAATACCCTGGCTTAATTATTTCGTAATATTCTCTTAGTTCTAAGTCTAACATATGTTGCTTTTTATATATTGATTCTAATTTCTTAACCATGTAACCTAAAACCTCAATACTTATAATAGAATGATGTGTGCTTGATGCACGAATAAACGCTAAAATATTCTCTATTCTTGTTAACTCGGCTAATATATCATCTACATTTTCTGTAATTATATACTAGCTGTTGAGCAAATCTCATGTATTTTATAAGACTTGAATCCCGTTGAGCTTGGGTATTTAGGATGAGCTGCAAGGTTACATTAATTTTGGATTGATTTTCTACTAATTTAGTTATAATTTTCGAATGCTGAGCCATCCATTCGGTGTTTAGACTTACGCGTGAATTTACTTGATCGGCAATTTTATTGTCATTATTCTGAAGAATTTTGATAGCATTGTCATATCGTACTGCATCTGAATAATCCAGGTTGCCCGTGATAGTCTTAATTAATGAGCCTAAACCATCAATGAGACCTCTTTTTGTTCGCATTGGTTCTAATGTTTTTAAATGAGTATAAACTTTATTTAATTTAGACGATAAATATTCTATTTGGAGTTCATATAGCATGTACGTATGATTATGCAACTGACTTTTGAAATCCGATAATTGAATTTGCAACATGTGAGCTTTATCGCGTATATCTTTAAGTTCAATATACTGTAAAAATGCATGGTAGTGAGTAATTAGCCTGGTTGCTCCTAGTCGAAAAGGAAGTATCCGGGGCCATCGTCGAGACTCTCAAGCGTTATCCCTTGATTGATATCCAGAGCCGTTATCGAATGAGCAATCAGGATCAGTAGCACCCTGCAACACTTGGGCACTTTTAGGGACTCGTTTTAATCGATTTTTCGCTACGGGGCCACGTTTGTTGGATGTATAAATATGTATAGGTAGATTCAAGAACTTTATCCTGACTATATCGCGGCGCTAATTTTTGACGGTTTGCCAAGGATTGCTGATAAAGACGCGCTGATCAGGTTGGTATTCGATTTCTGGTTCGCGTCCTTATTTAAATTTTCTATGATATTAGTGCGATTATGTAACGATGACTCATTAATAGTATTGTATATAATTTTCATACTATCTCGGTGATTTTGCATGTATTGTTGCATTAAATGCTTAGACATATCAATATCAAAAGGATCGCGCGGATCAAAGTGGCCGGTTATTATATCAGAACGGTCTACACTTGGTAAACGAGTGGATCGAACTATTGTAAGCTAAGATTCCGTATGGGACTAGATTAGAAATATCTTGATCTTTGTGAGTTAATTTTAGGATACGAAGATGTTCCAGCAATGTAGAGTGAAACCTCTCTACGATCCCGTTATCGTTTGGACTATGTGGCAAAGTTTTATGATGGTTTATTTTATGCAGAGTTACGAATTCGCTAAACAACTGGTTCGTAAATTCGGTGCCGTTATCTGATACTATTGTTGGCGTAAACCGTGATGCGTACAAAATTTAAGTAAGGCTTGCAAGGTGCTGATTGCTGTACCGTCGCGAATGTGGTATGCTTGAGCATACTTAGAGAATACGTCGACAATAGTTAAATATTTCTCGTTTTGAATTGAAAGCAGATCCATGTGAACAATTTCGAATGGTTTCGTAGCCGGGGGAACTATGTTGAACTGTTGTCTAATGGGATTACGGTCATATTTTGCTTGACCGCACACCGTACAATTATTAATAAATTTTGTGATATCGTCCTTCATCTTAGGCCAATAATATCGACGGGATAACGCGAGATGACATTCGTTTATTCCGCGGTGGTTGGTTTTACCCTCATGGTAATGCTTTATTATTTCTTGTTGCCTGAGGTATTCTTTTATATTTTCCACTTCGAATTTTGATAACACGAAATTCATAGCGGAGTTTTAAACTTATTTTGAATAATAGGTATGATATCGAAAAATGCAAGCGGTGGATTAATAAGCACGCGTTTTACTTTTGGATTGACATATTCTTTAATTACATTCACTACATCTGATTCTAAGTTGGACTTGGACACCTGTACGGATGTCTAGTATGCGTATCGAGGGTTTAGAAGCCGTCGGTCGCTTTTATGATATCGCCGACAACTGTAATACATATCTGCCTTGAAATTTATTTAATGGTTCGGCAACGATTGGGACTTCTAAAATTGGATTTTCTAAACTGGTATGAGCCGAGGCTGTAGACGAATTTTCCTCAGAAGGTGGGCATTCTGACGGGTTTGCAACAACTGAACTGATTTCTTCGTTATTAATTTGGATGCGAGACAAAGCGTCTGCATTACAATTACTACTACCTTTTTATATCTACAGAAATCGTATTCCGAGGTTTAAGTTTCCAACAGGTTAAACGAGGTTAGGCTCCTTTAGGTTCATAACCCACTGGAGTGGTTTATGGTCCGTTACGATTTTAAATTTTCATCCAAATAAATAAGATCGGAAATATTTAGTCGCCCATACAATAGCAAGAAGTTCCTTTTCGATAGTACTATAGTTAGTTTCGCTATCGTTTAAAGTACGCGACGCGTAGCATACGGGCTTATCCGCACCTAGAGGTCCTTGTGATAATACTGCGCCTATTGCTACGTTAGATGCGTCAGTTTGAGGATGAAATCTTTAGAAAAATCTGGGTATTGAAGAATCGGGTCATTAATTAGGAGCTGCTTGCATTTTTCAAAACAACTTGTATACTCGGCGTTAATTACGATTTTCTTACCTTTCTTTAAACATTGCGTTAAGGGTTTGGTAACGTGTGCGAAATCAGGAATAAATTTTCTGTAATAACCTACTAAACCGAGAAACTGCTTTATTTCTTTGGGTGTATGGTAGCGGATACTGATTGCTGAAATCTTATCCGGGTTAGGTTTGATACCATCTTTACTAATTATATGCCCAAGATAGGCCGTTTCAAGTTTCAGAAATTCAGACTTATCCATTTGTATCTTAAAGTTTGAATCTCTTAGCTTTTGGAACACCTTCTCCAGGTTAACCATATGTTCCTGAAGAGAAGTACTGAAAACTACAATATCATCTAAATAAACTAGACAAATAGTGTTTTGTAGGTCTTTGAGAACATTGTCCATTACGCGCTGAAAGGTGGACGGAGAGTTTTTAATCCCATTGGCATGCGTAAAATTCGTAGTGACCATTCTCGACATTGAATGCTGTCTTGAGTATGTCGTCAGGATTCATCTCAACCTGATAGAACCCGCTAGCTAGGTCCAAAGTCGAAAAATACTGACAGTTACCAAGTTTATCTAGGACGTCGTTTATGTTGGTATCGGATACTTATCGTCATAAGTTTTCTCGTTTGGTTGCGAAATCTATGACGACACGGCATTTAGTTTTACCGGATGCGTCGGATTTTTTGGAACCACCCATATAGGTGAGGCTCACGCAGATTCCGATGGTCGGATAATGCCTTGATTCAGCATCTTGCTTATCTGGTCCCTAACTTCATCTCTATAGTATACGGGTACCGATAACTTTTGTGTATACCGGTATCTCATCAGTTGTCTTAATGCTATGCTTAATTTTGTTAGTGAAGGTTAACTTTTCACCATCGATATAGAATACATCAGCATAATTTGCACAACCGCTCTAAGTTAGCGCGCTCCTCTACGTTCAAATGATCCGTGCGTAAGCGAGATAGGACATCGGCGCGCGCGACGAGTCTGACGGGATTTGAGAACATTGAACGTTGTAGGACTCGGCGATTGGTTGGTCTGGGAGAATATTAAATCGTGCTGCGTCAGGTTAGTAATTTCTAAAATCCCGATTATTGCATACGGTGGTTAGACACTCCTTATAATACAATTAGAAATAGTTTGTTCGTTAATTAAACATTCACCGTCATTAAATTTATCGAATTCTAACTATTTTAGATGAGTTGGCCGGGATAATTTCTTCGTACCAATTCACGTTGCATGAATTATACATGTAAATAGAATTGGTCGAGTTACGTGTGATAACACTTTGTCCTTTAAGTCGATTTTAGCTTCAAATTTTTCTAATAAATCCAACCCGATAAGGCCGTCGAAATAATTATGAAATTTATAAATATATAATTTTATGTCGTCCGTTTCATTGAACTCTGAGAAACAAGGAATATTAATAGAATAATTATTCCTTGAGGTGGCATGAACATTGGTTACTTCGAACGGGTCAAAGTTAAGCGGCAAATTCGAATAGAACATTTCGATAGCACTCAGGGCAGATAAATGATTGGTTTGCGCCTGTATCTATAAGTAGTTTTAACGGTGGATCCAAAATTTGAATGTATGGAAGCTGTCTCTGTGTTTGCAAATTCAATTCTATTTTAAGTTGTTCGAATTTGTACGATTCCGAAAATTCTGCTCCTCTCCCGAACTACTAGAGGGCTGAGGTTCACTCAGAGTTACCTGAAGGGCACTCGTCAATCACGTCATAACCGGGCTCGATATAATTACTCGAGGTTGCACAATCATAAAATCACTTCCTGTGGGATAAACATTGTAAGGATTACACAAATAATAACCATGGGAGTCGACATATAATAATCAGGTTAATAGAAATCACTATAGTTATCAACTCCATTAATATTCATTTCTTTCGTTTTAAAATAGTTAGAAGGCGGGGATTGCCATATTTGTGCCAATCATGACCGGTAAGTTGGTTACCACGCAGGCCTTTCTCAGGTAACGTAGTGGCTGACACCACTCTAGGCTTAGGGCCTTGATTTTGTGGTATATACCTAGGGCAATTTGGAATTTATTTTGCAGCGCATTATAGTTAGAGCGGTGGCCACGGAACGTTTGTTGCGTGCGCGTAGTACTATTATTGGTCTAGATGGCAGAGGCTGCTGGAAATTAGGCTTCCACGTCTGTTGAGGGGCTGCCAATTGGGTATGTGGTGGTCGAGCAACGGAATTGAATGGTTTAAACGCGGGTAAGATATTAGGAACTATTGGCACTTGTTTGGGTAATTGAAAACCTTGTGACTTCTTTTCCGAAATTGAATCATTACGGTTTTGTAAGTACATAACATTCAATTCCTCTTGCACGAACTCTAAGGCTTTTTCAGCACTATCTGGACGCATACATCTGATACGAGAGCCAAGGGCTCTTTCTCTCACACAAATGCCTGCATTGTTAACTTTTTATACAAAGTACGTTTAGCTTCGATAGTGGTATCGACACTCTCATGTAGGCTGACGTATGTCATAATGGTACTGAATAAATTTAAACATTTATCGTAAAATTCTTGCGGCGAACTATTCCCCTGCGTAGCCAACATAAGGTCGTTATATAAGCGGTCTCATCTCTCTGGTCCGAAAAATTATTAATTAGAGTATTCTTTATCTATCCAACTTTCAGAAATGCCATTTGAGTTAATTATCTATGCAGCTGACCCGTAATTTTATTAAGTATACCGTTTACCAGGCATAACAGCTAGCTCGTTGCCGGGATTTGCAGTTACATATTCCGCTACTATTTGGTCACATAAGTGGATAAATCTAGGTAATATATGCGGGTTCCCGTCAAAATCGGGTACCAGGCGTAGGGCTTTAAAATTGCGTCTACGTCGGCCATCTCGAGGACTGATTTAATATCAGTCTATCGAGGAATCTACGAGTCTTATCTAAATCTACACTAATATTTCTATAGCTATCCAAGTTGAGCCTACGAGCAATTTGTGCACGTGCAGGCCCTTTAGGGGTAGTGTACTTAGGATGAAAAATCTTGGAAACTAAAAGGACACTTATAAGGATATTGAGAGCAACACACAGGATAATCTTAAGTGTACTCACATGGATTTCATTCTGGTTCTTCGGGATCGATTTTCGGATTTTCCTCCAGCACGGACTCCAGGTTCCAGGATACCGGGCGCGTCGAGTATCTATTCTAGATCCTTAAGCTACCCTAGGTATCCTACCGACTGCGCCAATTATGGTAGTCGCCGTCGGAGGACCAAAAACTCAAAATTATTGGATATAAATTTAATTAAGATAAAATATGAAAATTACAATTTAACTATGCTAAAAGCTAAGCCTAGTCTAACTCCTTTCGATGCGAGAAATGGAATGCCGAGGTACATTGAAATTATCGTAATGAAGTAATTCAACACGATGGAAACTTCCAGTAAAGTGCAGCGTCGGATGGCAGCGGCCTCCTTTGGGTTCGTCGAAACCGTTCCGTTGATGAAACATATTTGCCTCGTGTCGACTCGTTGACGCAGCATATTTGTACCGTGTGAATCGATGTTGCAATGAATAGATGACGCTGCATAGTTGCGATTTGCTAAGGGCTTGTACATATAACACGTATATAACAATGTGAGCAGGTAACGAGACGTGCTCTCCGTACGAAATTGCGTCGCGTTATCTGCCACTGCATTTTAAGTCTCTGATAACTTTTATGGTATTCATTTTATCAAAACGTCGTCAATAATACGTTTTATGTACTTAGAATGAAGAAATATTTCAAAGCAAAACTTTAAAATTTTCCTGATTATTTTTAAATAAGATTTAAATAAAAAATTGGAGTGCAATTAAAAAAATGCTTTTTATTAAAATTCTTTATTTTTGTGTGTGTTATTATAAGCATTTTCATTTTAACACTACTTTCCTTACTACACTTATCACTGTTAAGTTATGCCTAATTTTTGATAGAATCTGTATCCTTAATATACAAGTCATATAAACTATAGGTCTAGGCAAGAAGTCTTTGTTCTACAAACCCTATGACTATTCCGACCCGATCCATTTTTATTTATATCATACTTGTTTTAGTGCCTAAAATATGCTTGTAACAACTAAATATTGGTGACATATAGCGTGCTGCTGTCACGTATGGCAAATTTGAAATGACCTTGTGCCATTCAGTCTATCAAACATTAAATTAGGGATTAACTTCTTTTAATCAAGAAATTTGGATCGGCTACTTTGTAAAACGTTAATAACATTGAAGATCAAAGATAATTGTATAAAAAGAAAATTAAGAAGTTTTGCTGGAGTAAAGTATACCGAACATCGCTCTTAATTAACTTTTACCACTTACTTCCGTTTATCAGCAGACAATTTAAAGTGTCTCTCTTAAAAAACTGTAATTAAAGAAAAGTATTAGAAAAGATATTTTGTAAAACACAGCATGTAACTAAATCAACATAGAAATCTATATAGAACAACATGCAATGACGATACAGAATAACTGTTAAAAAGTTTTAACGATGGGAAACAAGGGAAACCAATTTAACTTCTCTGGTCTCAATCAGTTCAATCGAGTTTAAATTTTTCAAATGTAAGTAAAACAAGGTAGCGGACTTTATGTACTCAGAAAACTCTTAATATGTTACTTAATTTTCAATATAATGAAACATGTTTTCACTTATAACGATTTTAATCGTGGACCTATGCGGAAGGGCTAAATAAAAAGAAGCTAAATCGTAACAAATGTTTGATATGTTACTCCGTTTTTGCGTTCCTGGTAGACCAATTATGATATGTTTTTAAATATGAAGAGTAAATAGTTAAACATGTGCCAGTTTTAAGCAAAACTTTAACGAACAATTAGCGAATCTAAAAGCCATCAATTGATCTCTAAAGAGTCGGCGATAATTTAAATCAATTAATTACTGACACTGAAAAAAATAATTATGGTCGCAACCAGAGTCTTTAAACCAAAATTATTAAAATTGGTTAAAACTAATTTAATCTAAACCAATAGGTACTATTTAGAGTAACATGCAGACGAAGAGTGCCTCAACGGCCGCGTTGTTTTTCAAAAGTAGTCGGTCTGCGTCTGCAATTGACATTATAGCTGCGGATATAATAAAAAATAAAACGAAATCTTAGCTTGCATACAAAATAAATGGCGTCTTATGAACAATGTCTAGTCCTGCTTCCTCTCGGTTGGGTCGATCTCCACCTTTCACTTATGGTTAAACGAACAAAACCCCTTAAAAAGGCTCTGGGTTTGTATTGTCAGTTTATATACCCCTAAATAAATTTAAAGCCTGTCATTTCCGGTTGAACGTTGTCTAGACATAGACACTTTATAATAATTACTAACTATGAGTAACCGCCTCAGTGGACTGGCGGTATTGGCCCTTGCTTTTTAAGCCAAAAGGAAAGCCAATAGGGGGTTCTTGGAGAAGGTGTGCTTTAGAGGAGGCCCATGTCCAGTAGGGAGTTTAAGGAAAAAGTGTATTTCACCCTCACCGGTGATTGATATTTTGGTGTGTTGGTATTCAATTTAAATGTTTCATTGTAATTATTATTTATTTTACTTAAATGAAAGTAATATCCAATTGAAAATAAGTTCTATAAACAACTTAACTCGCATTGAATCGGTATTTGTGCCGACTAGATGTTAGTAGAATATATTTTTAATTTTGTCTCAGAAAGGAAAACCAATTTAAGGAACAAGGTAATTATCCGTCCCCAATCCAGCAATTATGGGAAAATATTGGGAAAAAAATGGGCAATTGAATTAAAATGGAATAAATTTTAATGAATTTTAGAAAAGGTCTGATTAAACTTAGAATCCAAACCGTGTTATATAAAGGCGGGTCTGAAAAAGAAGGCAGAAATCCTTATAAGTCGCTACCAGGAACGGAACTCTTCTCGTGTGTGATAAGTGTTGTGTGCAATCTTTGAAAGTGTTAGTGTGTTGAGCGGTGTTAGGTCAGGTTGTCCCGTACGCAAATGTGGCTTTTCCAAGGGGCGGGAGGCCATTTCAATGATTATTTGGTATAAGAAGGTTATTCAAGGTTATTATTATTTTACTGTTTGGAATAGAATTCTCTTTGTGATTTCTAAAAATACAATTATAACTCTATTCGTACGATATTTTTCTGTCGGCTCAAATTATAAACGTAATGTTCATATTTTTCCGTACCGTTAAAGTTTAATTTTTTTATTCGAGACATGATTTTTTTTCTTTCCTATTTCCAACGCTTGAGTGATAGGATAAGAGAAGATAGGAGTGGAAAAGAGATTGCCAAGATTATTTCATACTTTATAGGCTATATTCCTCTTAATTGTCAGGCTGGGTAATTTTTAATTGTATGGATAAAGGATCTATTAATCTACTATACAGGTGTTTCTGTTTGTTTTTAATACAAAACCAAATTTTATTGTATGTATGTACTTATAATAAAACATGAAAAAGAAGGCTAAGAATGCTATAAATAATAAAAATATCCTGCAAGATGACTGCCATTACAGCGACTGATCTATTTTAGATCTATGCGTGAGATATTATAATGCAAAAGTATACGCGCAGAGACATGATTAGTTTAGTTGTTCAAAAGCTTTGGGGTCAATTCCAAGAAGCAAACAAACAAGACTATGGTATCCAGTATATTGATAACCTTTGCTACTAATTAGACATTTATCCGTTTGGATATTCAAAAAATAAAACCTTTGATTTTCTTCTTTTTCTATCTCTTTAATACTCTTTCCCAAATGTTTTGTGAGCCGTTGTTTTTTTGAATGCCAAAGGATCCTGAATCTTTTAAAAGCTGCTCTCTTTCTGAATATTTAAACTCAATGCGAGTTAGTTCGTTCTTATAGAAACTTCTGAATTACGTTACTTCAGACCATATAAATTTTGTAAAACTAGATCTAGAAAGGCTTAGTTGCTGAGATGCAGGAAAAAAATAAGACCTTATTGCCACGCGTCGGATGGGCCGAAAAGTCAGTCACCCACCAACCCTGGGAATTAAATAAATGGTTGGAAAGCCGGTCCAAACCCCTAATGAATGATGATGATTGAATCAACGCTCCTTAACCTTTAAGTCTTTGCACGCTTATACTTTTATTTAATGTAAATATAAAACTACCAAACATTAATAAGATTATTTAAAGTAAACTTTTACTAATGAACGTTCTCAATACTTATGATATTCTCAGAATTTCGTATACCACCATCAAACTGTTTCAAAACGACAATTTCGTTGGTTTTATCAATATAATCTTTATTATAATTATCCACCGTTGGGTGAATACCAAAATTGGATGGTGCGATACGTTTTTATATCATGGTTCACCCTTTAAAAAAACTCGATCGACTGACTGACTTAAAAAAGTAATATATTAAATTTGGTAGATAGATATCTGGATTATTACGCTGAAGTGGCAATAAGCCGGTCATATAATCCGCAGAACTAAAGGCCGCTAGAGTCGGAAAGTTCTAGAGTGAAGACCGAGGCTCGGCAAACGAAGTGTGGGCGCCCTTATTTTTTTCTTTTTTTTGCGTTGGAAAAATCCGCCAGAGTGTGGGGCCAGCAGGGATATGTGGGGCTCCCCGGGCCAAGATGGAGCGCCGATACCCCATTATAAAACCAACGGTTGTTCTTCTCGCTGGAGCCGGGTAACTGATAACATCTTCCGGCAACTCGATGGAAATGACCCTCGCGGGCCCCCTTTCTCCGAGTGTGTTGGGACAACCGGGAAATCCTTTAGGTTGGTGCCGGGCAAACAGGACAATACCCCTTTTGAGCCCTTTCCTGGGTGCGGACACCCCGCCTCCGGGCCGCCCTGGGGTTCTGTGCCGGGGGAAGAAGGGCCGCGCGTACGCCACCTTCGGCGCTCCGTAGTGTTCAACGCGCCGGTGGTGGCCTCCCTGCTTCTTTCCGCGGCTTGCTTTTCCGGCCCCACGTCATCACAGAACTCAAGGACCCGGGACCCCGTCCTTTCAAGTTTTAACCATCCTGCAATACGGCAGGGGTAAAGGTTTGCCCCCGACACTACGTAACTCTCCGGTGGCCCTTTTATTCAGGCTGGGCGCTCCAGCGCCTGCTGGGCCGTCTCCTCCACATGCCACAGTGGTTAACTCCTCCAGAACTCCCCTACCGGGCCACGGGGCACAGGTACCTCCCGAAACAGCTGTGTTCCGAGAGAACCTGTGTCGCGCGGAATGTTAGAGAGCCGTGTTATCTTTCCAGCCACCACTTTATTAAAACAGTGTGGGCGCCATGCGGCAAGATGGAGTGGCGACATTCAAAAAAGGTCAGTGTGGACGGGAATAGTCAATGTTGGGAAGCCGTGACATGTATTAGGAGAAGCCTATGTCTAGCAGTGGACTGACACATGGTAATGTCTGATGACTGATCTAATCTAATGATGATAATGATGATTAGATAGATCTCGTTCACGGTTTAATTATAATAAGTTTTAATTTGTATTTTTAATATAAACCGAGGTTATGTATAAATGTATATAATACAAAAAACTGCAACGGTTTTAAATATTAAACTTTTTTATACGGGATATTTCATTAACCTTGAAGATTTACAGAAGTCTTGTTTTTTTTTCATAACGGCACGAAACAATAAGGGAGTTTTTTTTAAAACTGAAGGTTTATACAAGGAACGAAGCCAAAAAATATGGAAGGAAAAAAAATGGCAAATGGAATTTGAGTCCTGTTTATTGGCAGGCTAATTAATATACTGTTATCTGTAACCAGAAACTAGAAAACAACAATTCAAACGTTTTTGAAATAACTAAAGCCAATAAAACATTTACTGCAGATATTTATTAGCCAAATAAGTAATAAAAGTGAAATAAAACAAAATTGGATTTAATATTGATGGACATTCACCTTTTAAAATCCTCATATCACCTTTTCTTATCATTTCGTTCAACCTATTAGTACAGGCATTAAGTTAGTAACCTTGTAATACTTCAAACCAAAAAATAAAACATGAAACTTGAGATTACAATATATATTTACTTAAATTATTAAAAATTCCACCATTTTGATGTTTATATTTTTTTCTTTTTAAAAAATTATAATAATTTAAAACTTTTAAAAATTTTTTAAAACATATTCCAGACCCCATTTTCCATAAAAATTAAATGTTTAAAATTAAACCAAAGGTTAAAATTACCAGGATTAAATTGTTCATTTTAAAATAATTTACAAATTACACAACAATTAAATAAAATAAAACTGAACAGCGTAAATCTCTTAAAAGTCATTATCGCAAAAAAAAATTATTTAAGTTGTAATAGCAATTATCAATTGAACGTAGTTGCAGATGTTTTTTAAATTAAGATCTTTCAGCTCTTTCCGTAACTTATTGTAAAAAACTGGAGCCATACAAAATAAATTATTCCCATCCCGTGACGTTCCTAGCTCTTCGTATGCATAATTTGGTATTATTCCCGGTATTTTTTCGTATAATAAAATCTGACACCCGTGTAAACAGTGACGGTTAATTCGCACAAAAACCCTATTTCCAAGAATGTATAGTGAGGAAAGGTTAATTTAAATTTTCTTTTAAAATAACTTTCCCTGTCTCTCCTTTTAATCGAACATGGTTCTTATACACTTTTTTTGTGTTTTATAAAGTTTATGAACAGAATTTCCCGGTTACTCATAATAACATTTTACCAACCCGATTGGAAAGCCTGGATCGGTCCCAACCCCTGAAATGGATAGGGGGTGTGGTTAGGGAGGCCTATGTCCATCAGTGGACAAACAAAGGCTGATGATGTAATAACATTTAAGAAATCATACACCGTCATATTAATTCTTCTATCTTTTCCTTCGTGCTTCTGTAAATAGTTTTTAATTCTCAAAAAGTGCATACAGTCGTTTGTAAATAAATTTTACAAATATTTTGGAAAATAGAGATGTTATTGCTATTGGTCTGAAGGTAAATCCATTTTTTTTTCTGGAGTATTAATGTTTTTTTATTATAATTTATCTGGGTAAAATTCGTACTTACACAGAGATTTAAAATAAATAATTTCTAAAAACGACATAAAAGCTAGCATCTATTTTGAAATAGATGAAAACAGTTTCAATGCTCTGTACCTGTGTAAAAAAAGTTTGTACCTGGGTCCAGGAAAGTTTTGCAGCGCGTAAAAGATTTTAACTATTCTCGAAACTTTGAACGGGCGTCTTAGTGGTACCTACTATGAAAAGCGTAATTTTATTTACTTTTAGCTTTCTTATTTGTATCCTACGCCATGGAAATCACTGCTATTTAAAATGATTGCAGATTGAAAGATGGGCACATTCTATTGGTTTTGGACTTTTCTAAGTAAAAACACTAATTTGTCGATATTTTGATTATTTAATATATTGACTGATTATAAATAAAATAATATATGTCTGGGTATTAAATTTTCAAAACTTTATTTTAAAGTTACAATGATTAATGGAAAAAAATATTAATGCTTGTATTAAGCTTTTTTTTTTCACTGAGCAAAAAGTAAATTTACTTATAAATAATTTGAATGAAAACATATTATTTTTAATGAGTAATTGCAGTCTCCATTAATTAAAACTACCAAAAGATTACAGAGCTGTAGTGGAAAAGGATAATGAGGAAATGATTATAATGATTTAGTGTCTAATGAGTGTGCACGAAACAAAGTAATAATTATTATAAATTTAAATGCTAACTTTTGGTACATAAAACTGATACCTTTAAATTTTATCTAAAATAGTTTGACAAGTTAATTTTAACGACATCAAATATTTATCAGTCCTAGATTTACGAGCGAAAAAATATAATTTTCAGTTAATTAAAAACTTTTAAACATTGTTATAGGTCTCACGCCCTAAAATGCATATTGTCAGTTCTTAATCCATATCTTCTTATTATTTCTGATCATCTTAAAAATGTGGGCCATGCTAAAAGGTCGTACAAAATCATGGGATGCCGATCTCTAGTTCGAGTTCAAGTTGGGAGCGAGTAGTGAGAGATCGGCTATCTTAGCGTTCATTGAAAAAGGCTTCTATCAAGCAATGGACTAATACATGATTTTAAATGTGTGCTTCCTTATATATTTTTCCTCTTCAAAATTCATGTCACTGAGAGTTAAACACCGTTATAAAACGACGAATATACTTAGTAATGACATAAAATTATATATAGTATATATATCAAATCATGTCCGTACGATGATTCGTCATTTATCCGGTCCTTAGTGGATCCCTAATAGAATAATTGAATATCTAAAAGGTCAACATGGTCAGGCTAAATTGTTTCCACTTTGTTGTAAAACTGATAACTAGACGATGTATTGACTTGTTGAAGTAGATAACGCACTAAAACCAACGCACACTTGTTAAATGTACTTTCGAGCCTTTATTAGGATACTTTTAAATATATTTATCACATTGTGGGAAATATTTAACTGCCTTAATCTGCTCTCTCTATCACGCGTCTCTACCCCATGTTATGCTTGCAGCTTGCCGGATGTTGCTTTATTGTCCTGTCTTTTTGGTTATTTGACTCTTTTCGCTTTACTTTTTCTCAGGAACCAATAATTATACAACTTCATTTGTTTTCTCATTACTATTTCTTTACCATGACTCTTGTTGACAGGTATACCGAGTATAACGCTAAAGCTTTGCTAATTAATGATAACATTAATATCTATATTTATTTAAATTTCGCTCATATTTAGACTGGTTTATTTCATAATTCTAGTTGTCGTTTTATTCTGACCAAAAGTAAACGCAGGTTGAATAAGCGATAATAAGGCAGTTAACACTTACTAGCGCATCATTTGACAAATAAACAATATTTCATGTTAAAAAGATTGAACTAAGTAAATTTAGAAATAGGTCAACCATTTTTGATTATATTTAAAACAAAATGTTTTTCAGTAGAGCTGTATAACACTAAACCTATAAATAGAAATTTATTAATAGAGTGGGAAGAGGAGTAATCGATCTCTCTTCCTCCTGATCTAAATGGGGGTCGCAACGGAGTCCATCATCGAGGCTGCTGCGGGGAGCAGGTAGTCTTATCCCTGCGAGGGTATTCGATCCTGGGTAACAGATTCAGGAAAAGCTTACACAATTTATTTAAAATATTTATTAATTAAAAATTATAAATTATTAGCTAAATGATACAGATTAGCGGGTTTATCGCGTTCATTACTTTTATTTGACCATGGGATTAACCATAATATTTTAATGATTGTATTGGATTAAATCCGCAAAATTGCATTATTTATTATGTATTTTATATTAAAACAAATTTTAAAATTTTACACAATAAAGTTGTTATTACGTAACATCGTTATTGTACAAAATAAGCTCTGCTATTTTAAAAGTAAATACAATTATTTGTGTGTTCGTATCCTTACAATTTTTATTCTCTCTACATTCCGTTGAACGCTTTCACGTACAGTTAATTAATAGAACAAAGTCGATCGTCTAAGTCCATTTCCTCTTCTATAGACAAAGCGTTAAAACTTCACAAAGTAAAACTTGGACGGGAAATTATTCTATATTGGTGAGCGTTTACCATTTTTGAAGTAGTGTATATTGTTAACGCTTTGTAATATTATGTTTTAAAACAAATTACGGCTTGTGGTGTGCCTCCTTAATGAAGAAATATAATTTATTTTATAGAAAATCTATGACAGTTCTGAGTTTATCATTTATAGTTTTTAGTACCCTCTGAACCAAACCTATTTATTTTAATGCTTTAATATTCATTCCATAACGATCAGAGTGTTTTTTTTGCATAGCAAATTGACGAGCAAAGAGTTTACCTGTTAGTAAGTGAAACGTCTATATATATATATATATATTTATATATTTTTTTAATATGAGACGGTGACAGGATTCCTTCTGCAAGTTTTTACCCCACAATTTCTTAACATTTTAAATCTCTCATATCTTTTAAGGTATTCATTTACCAAAACGTCGTTTATGACACGTTTTGCAAACATAGAATGAAGAAGTTTAGTTTAAATTAAAAAGCTCATACTCAGTTATTCTTAAAGAAAAAATTAAATAAAATATCGTTTATTGAATTTAGGCTGTGTCGAGCTCTTATAAACGTCAATGTACCGCCGTAAGAACCGCAGGAAACTCTGCGGTCGATTCATATTAAAGGACACGAAGGAATGATTGGCCTAATCTTCTTAATAAAGGTAAAAAATTGTTTTTCATAGATCATATGTAAACTAAGGCTTGTAAACTAAAGAAAATAGGATTTTCGATTTGAATAAAAATTTAACGCATATTTGTCCATTTTGCTCTTAAATAATTTCAACAAACGTTTTGTAAATTTTAAATAATTTAGAAAACGTTCCTACTCATTATTTACAAATTTTTGGAAAGTTTATTATTTTTAGAATAAATTAAATAGAAAAAGTTTTATTTATAGAAAGCAGAATTAAATTTGGTTGACTTAATGAATAATAATAACAAAGAATTTGTTTCTATACTTATAAAATCATGAATATAATAAATTATTTTTTCAAAAGCAGACCATTATTTCAAATTGAAACAAATTCCTGGCCCGAAAAAAGATCATGAGCCCGTAAATTGTTCGTTGTGGTCCAGTCGAAATTATTTGTATCGGCGATATTTTTCATTTATAACTAGGATCATAGAGCGCATTTTATACATATGTATGAATATCCTAAACTATAGGTCAAGTCATAGATTTATTTCTTACCTAAATAAAACTTTTTACATATCACTTTAAATGGGATATCGCAAATAGAACATTCTGAATTTGTGACGGTATTTAAATAGGTTTGAACTAAACCGCTAATGGACTGTAGCAGGAAGGCAAACTATTGGTACTTAATAACAAGGTTCAGCGTTGCGATAAGTACGATGTTAGCGTACCTATAGGTTGACATATCTGTTGTTAGCATATTTAATTTTATAACATAAAGATACGTTTACAACTGGTTCATTAGTAGAACACCAGTATTGCAACTTAGTCAAGTAATTCTAGATACATAATATTTTTTGATGGGCAGCGAATCTCGCTTTTATAATTTACATATTTAGTCATCGATACATCTAAAATTTTATTATTAACTTTTTTAAGTCTTAAAAGTATTTATCAAAAATGGTGTTCATAAACGAGTATGTTCATAAACATATATGGTGTTCATAACTAATACTTATATAAACATATTTATAAGGTAAAGTAACAATTTCTAAAGGACAGTAATATTTTTTCTGAAGTGAACTATCATAACTATCTAAAATTTTGATTTAAACTAACTAAATCATTTTACTACTTCAACACAAAATAACGTCTCAAGGATGTTTTAAGCAAAAACTTCCTATGTATGCATTTTTAATAAAAAATTCAAGTTAAATACCAAAATAACACACGTATTAACCGGGTCAACGATTAAAGCAAAAATTCAATAAGCCACTGGGAAGAGGTCGGGCATTATAAAATTTTTTACCAGTAAAAAGATAAAAGATTGAAAATAACTAACGCTGAAGGTTGCCATTTGGGTGATCACGAATAACCGGACGATTTTGTGTACAATATACAGCAATGCTGTACTTTTTCCTTTAAATCCAAAACCCGTTCAAAACTCTCAGAAACAATACGAGTTTCTCATAAAGCATAAATATACAGTGGCTTTTAACTAAAATGCGGAATTTTCTTCAAATACAAGCGTAAAACGATTCCATGACAGATTGTAACATTCCGCGGTACAAGCTCTCGGCAACTCTACATTTTGATAAATGCACCAGCTGTTATAAAGTCCATTTATTTCAGACGTTTCTAACGTTTAAATGTTCTATTTACGCGATCATAATTTTTTTATAAATATGTAAACAACAATAATTTGACAAAAATCATTAGAATAATATAATAAAAGTTTAATGATTTTATCGAAACACGATATGGAACTAGTTTGGATCCTATATTTTCTCTTTACTATATCATAAAAGTATCAATTTGCAACATTGGCAAAGAATGTAATATTGTCTTTAAATAATCTAAAACTACGCAACTATTAATATATACGACGACCCGCTTGGCGCAGTGGTTAGTGCATTGACTACGCCGAGGGTGAGGGTTCAATTCCCACTAGTAAAAAATATTGTGTGATGAACATATTTTGTATCACCTCTGGGTGTTTGTATCTATATTACATGTATTAATTTAAAAAAGAAAAGTAAGTTTATGTATTTAGCAGTCATCTGGTATAACATAGACTATGCCATAGTACAAGCTTTGCTTAGTCTGGGACTAGATGGTGTTTTTATTTATGAAAATTTATGCACAAATAGGTACAAAGGCGAACTTAATGCAAGCATTATCTACCAGCCAACCTTTGTTTGGTACAGAGAAAAATCACGGGTGCACAATTATGTAATAAAACAAAGATGAAATTTGTAATAAGTTTAGAGGTTATATATATGCATATGTATATGTATGCATATGTATATCTCTGTATACATATTTTAAACATACACTTTATCCACGAGAAAAAAAGAAGAAAAACCGGACAAATAATTACTCTGTTGACAGTTTTTTACACAAATATTCCCGAGCTTTCTTTTTGAAAATGAAGCGACGCTCTGTCGTCCTGATCTCGAGAGGCAACTCATTCCACAACAGAACAGATTCAACAAAGAAAGAGGAGTGCATGACATCTGTGCGATGTGAGAGCGTGTTGTGTTATGGTCCTAAAATATTTAATATTTATAATATTAAAATTAATAAATAAATAAAATTAGAGTGTTTGGACTGTTTGTAATATTAAAATATCCGTTTTTTCATTGTGATAAATAACCAATACATGTATACAAAAAACATATTTTTATTTTTGTTTGTCTGTCTGTTTGTTCTGACCGACAATTTTTGAAATGGCTGGTCCGATCTTGACGGTACTTTCTCTGGGAGACAGCCGATACACCTTGAAGTAACTAAGGCTACTTTTTTAAAAGTTTTTATTTATAAATTACCACGCAGACGAACTCGCCGTCAACAGTTAGTAATTTTATGTAATTAGAGGCAATTATTTATTAACGGTAATTTATACGAAAAAAGATTAAAATATGTTAATTTATGTGAAGTTCGAGCTACTTCTTCATTTATCGCTTTTATTCAGAGACCTTTGATTTGTAGTTCGTTGGTCACGGATATTGCGGACTTTATCGTGCTGGCTTAAGCTTCGAGTCTTATCCGGCAATAAATCTGTTCAAACGTACTGAGGTAATATCGTCGAGATGAAATATTACTGGTCTTTATCTTTGGTACGTTTCACCGTTCAAGCTTATTGCTTAATGGAGAATCCTTGATGAGCTGTTGAGAATGTGCATATTGAAGGGAGAAATTGAATTAACCTTCAGTTTTCTAAAAAAAATAGTCTATTAATTTTGAATTTTGGAAATGAAGAAAATTATTAAATATGAGTAATAAAATTTGAATTTGAAATTAATTTCTTTAATTAATACTGATATACTGCCGCATGTACCATGTAACATTAGCGGAAGTCGTGGTTCTTGATGATTTTAATGCCCATCATATCGAATGGTTCATGTCACGGTCCACCGATCACGCGAGGTTATTTGTTCTTGACTTTGTTTAAACATATGATGTGACACAAGTGGTAAACTGGAACACCTGACGTCGGATCATTTATCTTCACTGTTAGAACTTCAGCTGACTACGCTTCTGGACAAGTATTAGGTATATATCGACACTGCCACTGCTTCATCATCATCAACATCATCAGCTCGTATAGTCCACTGCTGGACATAGGCCTCCCCTAACACACCTTTATCTATTAGAGGGTTTTGGACCGTATCCCACCACGCCGGTCCAATGCGGGTTGGTGGGTGGACCTACTTTTTACATGCCCATCCGACGCATGGATCATCTTGCTTTTCAGACAATTGGGTGATCGGCCCAAATTGCCCTAACTAGGAAACAACAATGAAAATTTGTTGAGTCCCCCAGGATTCGAACCCACGACCTCCGGTTTCTAAAGCACCCGCCCGTACCACTAGACTACCGAGGCAGTTGGACCACTGCTTGATCCGGAGTAAAGTTATGGCGAACCACAATCGCGTCCCATAGAGTCAGCAGATTGGGACCGAATGTGGTCTTTCTTTTTGTCCTGACCATGCTGAATATCAATGATTTGTTGACATTAGCTAATTTCCACTGTTGTATAAAGTAAACATAAATTATTTCTTTTATTTAGAGGTAAACTTTTACATAGAGTGGATATTTACAAATATAAAATTATAATGAACTTTAAGTTCAGTAAATAGGAGGACGAACGAAAAACTTTGTTCCCTTTACTTGATAAAACTCAGGTAAATATTTTTCCAATACTTTCAATCACGGAAACGCTTCATTAAGCCCCCAGCTGCGGCGGTTAACGTTATTTCATCAGCGCCATGAAATGATATTGCAGGTGCATTTAAGTTTTGTGTACTTTCTTGATTTAAAGAAAATCGAGTTACTTTATAAATGAAATCAGTTTTCACTTACTTTCAGTTTCAATTATTAACTAACCTGTTTTATTACTTTCAAAGATTGTCCTTGGAGTACGACCAGTTAGACTAAGAAACATGAACAGCTATGTGCCTTAGCAAAACTTATCGGGAGAAATATTTTATATGCTCTAATGAAATTTTACAAGTAAAATTATATTGAAAATTACTGATTAATGCATGTTTAACTATTTTGATATCCTATGATATATAAGCTCTGTCTCTTTCAAATAAGAATGGTCAATTATTCTTATATTGCAGATAAACATTTACTTTTAACAATATATAGATATCTCCATTACGTATTATATATATATACTATTCAATAGATTTTATGACAATGATTGTAGGTAACTAAATTATTCAATCCGCGGTAAATAGGATATATTTTTACTTTGCTTATAAAAATTAACCACATAACTCAAACATTATGTTTTTTTTGTCATAAAATTTAAAGGTTTTTTAACCAATAAAGCTGCGTTCAAAAATCAGTTAGTCAAAAGAAAACGTTCATTTTTTAATTAATCTATTATTATATTATTATGTATTAGCAATTGAAAAAATAAACTCAAGTTTTCTCTTGAATTGGTCTCTCTAAGTCCTTAAAACAATCGATTATAATATCTTGCATTTTGTATAATAGTTGGGGTAAACCGTGAACGGAACGGTAATTACAAAATTCTTTAAATAAAATCCTGACTGGAGAAACTTAAAAAAGCTAACTTATAATGGTTTTATAAAGTAAAGTGAAGAAGGGAGCGATAAATTTAAAAGTCCAAGCAGCTAGATGGTCACGTACCAAGATTTGCAACTTAAGTATGATATTATCATAATCGATAACTTTAATGTTAGACGCTCTTGGACGCATATTAAAAATACCAAAAAGCGGTATTGAATAATAATATTTGTATTATTTTTCATTCAATTTGGAAATGAAATTCATTAATATTGTAAATAGAAAAGTAACTGTCTGTTTGTCAATCTTTGCCATTAAAATTATTGAACCGATTAAGATGAAATTAGGTACATACGTGGAATAGATTCCAAAATAGGACATAGACTTTGTAATGAACGTAATTAATGTTTTGTGCCGAATTAATATTTGTATATTTATACGTGCAATAAATATAAGGCAAAAATAACTCAATTATATGTTAGTAAATAAAATAATAGTTACATTATTTAACTAGGAATGAAAAGGTAATTGAAAGCCGGATAGTATTTATTTACAAAAAAATTACATTTGATGTGACCTGACTACGGATTACTGAAGTAGTCTTTATAATTCATATTTATTGTATGTTAAAACTTTATAATTGCTTCGTTCATAAAAAAAAACTAACTTAACATTATATTCAGTAACCTGTATAAAATACAAAAAATAATATATTATTTAAAGACGTTACTTTAACCATTTGATTACTAATTTTTTCTCCTAGCTTTCCAAGTTATTGTGATCTTTAAATTTCAAAAATTTGCAGCAAAACGTATAATAAAGTATTAGACCAAAAGCAAAGCTCAACATAATAGTCATTAAAAAAATATATATAATTATTTTACGTCAGTTTATAACAGTGTATCAGTAGTGCAATCATATTAAAGTTTAATTTAAATTTAAATAATTCTTTGCTAACACAAATTTTACACATTGATAATAAAAAAAACGCTGTTAATAATTTTTCTAGCCTTAATAAATGTAATACCGAATTGGAAATAAGACATTAGCTCGATTAAAGATGAAAAAGAGATATGCGCACGTGATACATGGCGCGTTATAGAGAATATATACTTTATATACTTAAATTAAGTTATCTAATTATATAGACATACGTTAAACTTAAATAGTATATACAAAGATATATCCACAATAACATACAGTCGTTTTATCAATTCCAATAAATTGTACTTAAAGCAATAACAAACATTAAACCTTAACATGACTTTAGAAACTTTTAATCCAAAAAAAATGCCTGAAGCTCATAATCGCCTGTTGATAATTCCGAATCCATCAGCGCGGCAATTTATCCTAACGATCCATTTTATATGTTTTACCAGAACACGGTTTCTCTTGCGTTTAATTTGAATTGTATTGTTTCGTACTCAAAAAGTTATACACAATTTTTTAAGCTTAGACTTATTCTTCTACTGTTAAGCATACAATTATAACATCAATGGTGAAATGAACTGATACAGTAATTATTTCCTAATACCACTGTTCGAGTAGATATCCTTTTCTTACTCTCCATGTTTTTTTAACAGTTAAAGTTTACTTATAGCATGGAACATTACAAAAATCTAAGCATGCTCCAAAGCTTTTTCAACAGCAAAGTTTCCCATTTTAGTTTCTTTTATTTTTCAAGCAGCGTTAAACTGCGAACTTACATAATAATATGTTAATGGCGTACTTGAGTAATAAATCTGACATCGTGACCAAACTAGGGACATATCTTGATAACTTCCTCTTTTATTATGAGTAGAATTTATTTAATCTTAATGAATTGCAGTAATAAATTAAATTTAATTAAACTCTGTTTAGCCATTATGAGTTTTTTTGTTACTTTGTTGTCGTTTTAGGAATTACGAGTAGCAACGAAAGGTCTGTGATCTCTGTTCGTCTAATGACTTGTTACATCGAAGCAATACTACGATACGTTTAAAGTTTTATCTGTGGCGCATGGTCGACTATACTCGATAAATCTGTAGACTAGTGTTCAGCTCTAAAAACCGGCGGTCTTAGCTTCGAATCCTGCGGAGATTCAACATTTTTTAGTTGGTTAGGGCAAAGCTGGCTGATTGCCTATAAAGTAAGATGACCCATGCATCAGATAGTCACATCGGACTGTGACAGTAAAATAAGACGGAGTGACAAAGCACACATAGTACATATGTCTGCACGTACATTTACGCACTATAATATCTTGTGCGTAGTTAGCTGATCTCTAATATATATCGGCGGCCGTAGTAAAAATCGACTTGGAGGGGACACCATTACAATGTAGCATTTAAAAAAATCGCTACATATAAATGATTCAATATTATCACTTTTGCCCGATCACGATGGTCAGAATTTTTTATATATATGTTGCAGTAGAATCGAAAAAGCAATCCGAATGGTTTTAGACCTTTTAATGGTGAGTTTCTGATAAACGATCTATTTAATAACAAATTAACTGTCTCCAAAAAAAAATCTCTTTCATGATACACCTATTTTGAGGGTAAAAATAAGAGTATTAAAAATATGCTTATAAAGATATCAATGACATACTAAGATAATTTAATAAAGTTGCTTTTTAAATCTTTTGGGCAACCGGTACCCTAAAATAATACTTCAGCCACAAAAAAATATTTCAACATGGTATGCTTTATGCCTTACGTTATTATCGACGTTTTCAATTTTAATATTCAGTAATTACCTGATTTTAAACTTTTACTTGTCCTGCGGCGGGAGAAGTTGTGGCAAAACTACTTCACTGGCTAGTTTGCATATAATGCCTCAACTCGTATCAAGCTGATTATAGATTTGTATAATTTCTAAGCGAAGTATTTTTTTTATATTAAATTATAAAATCAATTACTCTTCCTTTTGTTATGAAAAACAACAATACTAAATTACATAACAATTGTTGCACTATAAGTATGAAGAGCGCGTAGGTTATTTTAACTAGATCTTTTTAAGTTTAAATAGTGGAAAAGATATGTTCTTGGTATATGTATCCCAGATTACTATTAGGTAGTCATCCATAATGGAATTTCCCATTTGCATCATTGACATTTTCTATTTTATAAATGACCGTCAGTCTCTTCTGCATGTTTCGTTCATTTGTTCAATATATGAGCGTAGTTTCAAAGCGATTAATGAACATCAATCAACTCTGCAAACTGATGCCTTGTAAAAACAGAGTTTAATTAAATACACAGAACAATCATAAATTGGACTGAAACAACAAATAAAGTACTTTTTGGTGGCTAAATTTTTTTGTATATTATTTGTGTATGTAGAATATCAATATATTTTTATATTATTTTATAATCAATATTATTTTATATAATTGAAAATGTCGTTTGAATCTAGATTACTCTTATGGTCCCAACGTAATAGTTAATAATTTCTCTAACACTCATGTTTCGTGACTTTTCGATTTGTTACGCAAAAAGCCATCAATAATTAAGCTACACAATTTAGTTACATTTCTAAACGGTTGTCTATTGAACAACTTATTCATACTTTTAGTTACATCGTTACTGTGCTTAAATATCCCTACCATTACCTCTGTGTCATTTATTGTGCATAATTCTGTCATCTTTTATTCATAGTGTTAAAGAAAAATAATCTATGCAAAATACATGTATTAAATTCACGAACCTAATTATACGCTGTGGTTTTTAATCAATTAATTTAAAGAGTATTCGTAAACATGATATTTTGTAATATTATTTCCCATTATAACACGTCAAGTTATTCTATAGGCGTGACGTATTAAATTACTAAATTATAGTAATGCCCTTCGAGCCGATTTCATGAATCACCTTAATTCAAAGGCAATGGATTGATCAGCGCGCGTTGCCCTTTTTCTTTTTATTACGAGGGAAATCTTCAAAGATACCCTTTTATAAGGGTTTTGTGAGGTTTTTACTCACTAAAACCTCCTCAGCGCCTATCATCTGTATAATATAGGAGGCACCGGAATCTCCTGCGGAACACACCGGTACCTTTCTATACGTGCTTGCGTGCCCTTTCTCAATTGTCTCCTCACTTCTACCATCACTGTGTTTCACGATTGCAAAGCTTAGCTTAGGTGAACCATCTCAGTTTTTATAACTATATTATATCTTTTAGTCGCCTTTTACGACAGACAGATTATTCCTTAGTCCTATTCTAAAGCCCGAAACTAAAGAGCTATTCGATCGCTTCCCTGCTTTGCCCAGAGCGACGGATTTTTCTACGAGCTGAATTAGCTTGTTCCCGCTCCCTTTCTGCCGTCTCTTTTGCAACATAACTGCTTCACAAAATGAAACCAGCGCCATCCATGATCCCTTTCTGCTAATGCCGCCATTATAACACCTTTCAGGGAGATCATAGCCAACCTTGGTCACCAAAACGTTTCGTTCCGCATTCCAAGCAGGGCACTCGGCAGAGTATGTTGCGCTGAAACCAAGATGTTGTCGCAATGGTGACATTGAGGTGTCTGTTCGCGCCCAATTATAAATAAGTATTGACCAAAGCATCCATGCCCAGTAAGTAACTGCGTGACGCGAAAGGTGACTTGGCAAAGCTGCCACCTTGAAGCCACGCTTCAAAATTTTGCAAGAGCGCGCCAATAATTTGTTGATTGGAGGCTCGAGGCTCTTGAGATCGTTCCGCCACGTTTCTATGGCCTAACCAACTAAATAACCATTAGGCAGCGGCAGCAGTTAATATGTACTTTTTAGTATCACCACGTAGTGCGTGACGTAAGTTTAGCAACTGGATGTAAAATATGCCTCTAAAGACTAACCTTCCCTTCCCTTCCCTTCCCGTCCCTTCAAAGATATTTATGTGGAGCCAGACAGATGAAATTCCAAACTCACCGTAACAGATACCATAATACACCGTCATATCTTAAAATTAGGGAATAGTCTAAAAGGAAGCGAAGTCAAATTTAAGAATAAAATATAAATCAAAAAAATGCAATATATAACCAAATATAAGAATTATAACAGTTATTTAATCCAGTTAAAAAACAAAAACATGGAGAATCATGAGCTGATGGCTAGGCCATTTATATGTACATATATTTTTATTTTTATAGCTGTGAACTTAAACTTGTGTGGGGAACTTCGACTACTCCGTTAGTTATAATTAATTGACTCTGGGTATAGTGCTAGTGTCATTAAGTACGTGGAAGTTCAAAACAAGTCAAAAAGCTATCAGTGGCATAACGAAACACCATTAAGAATTTTCGTATCTTTCTTTTTTTTTATTAAGGTGAAGTTTGTGAATATCGTTGTTTTGTATATACCTCATGGCGAAAGCTTCTAAACTTTGATTAAACCCAATAGTAATATAGATATATCATTGTATATAATAGAGTCAGAATACTACATCTATTCAGAATACTTTCAGGTGTTGTCATCACTTTTACTTTTTGGAAATCTCTTTGAGATTTCTAAAATCAGAAGTGGGATAAAGAATTCATAACCTGCAAAGAACTAATAGATTACACTGTGTACCGTCTTAAGTTATTGCAGATCGTACAGGCTATTATTTTGGTGAGCTAAGAAATGGCTTCCGAGGCCGTTGTTTCGGTTATTCGTATACCGCTTTGCGGCACGAAAGTGGCACACGTCATGGTATGGTTTTGGAGATACCATAACGGGGCTGTCAAGGCAATGCAGCATTGTGACACGGCTGTCGTTCCATCGTTGCAAAGCGGTGAGGCATGCCTACGTAGCGGCTTGGCTTCGATGGCGCCGTGGCATGGCTGCGGTGGCGTCGAGGTTGCAGAGCAGGTGTCGTGGCGAAGCGGTGCTGCATAGCTGAAGAGTCTTTGCAGCACGGCTGTGGTGATGTCGCAGCATGGCTACAAGGAAAACCCTAAGTACCTGCACCCATCGGTTGGTACGAAACGTGTGATTTGGTGATCCTTTTGTTAACTTATGTTTTGTGTGTGTGCGTTGTCGGGGTCACGTCAGCCATTTCAATGTTTTTTAGCATAGGAGACGTTGTCATCACTTTTACTTTTTGGATTTCTCTTTGATATTTCTAAAAAAAGATATATTCAGTAACATATACATTACAATATACACGTATTTAAATTGTTAATAAATATGTGCGTGTGACGAATGACGGTAAATGTCATGTGGTGTATTATTTCTCTTCAACTAAAGTTGTAGGTTTAAAATGAAAAATAAACTAAAGTTATGATATAAAATCAAGGCTAAGCTTTATTTGTGTTTTTAGTTCAATTTTTTGAGCAATATTGAAATAATGTCGATAAATCAAACAAATATTGACTTGTATTTACTTTGAACTCTCGTCGTCTTAAAGTTTTTCAATAAACCAAAATCATTTCGGTCTGTTTATACGCAGAAGTCGCAGATTTGGTTTACATATTGGCATTATTATGTTTACTTATCATGATGTTTGTTACGAAAAAAAATGTTTAGGATATTAATAATAGCTAAATTCTTAAGTGCGTAAGGAGTTATGCATAATAATATTGTGCCATGATTACTATAACCATCGAGGTCTTTAAGGACTTTTAGTATTTAAGTACTGGTTTGATTTCACAATATATGAAACAATCAAAGTAGTTCACCCTTGACGCTTGTAACAAATTTGTCATGGAACGACAATTTTACTATTTGCCTTTTTATTATTGGTAAGGGCGTGTACTTTAAAAACTGGAGATCGTGGGTACGCATCTTGCGGGGACTTGGCAATTTTTTATCGTTGTTTCCTAGTTGGTTAGGACAATTTGGGCCGATCACCCAAATGTCTGAAAAGTAAGATGATCCAAGGGTCGCATGGGCGTGTAAAAAGTCAGTCCATTCACCAGGCTGTCTTAGTCCATTGCTGGACACAGGCATCCCCTGGTGCATGCTTTCTACATTAGGGAATTTTTCACCGTATCCCACCACGCTGGTTCAATGCGGGTTGGTAGGTGGACCGACTTTTTACATACTCATCCGACAGATGGACCATCTTGCTTTTCAGACAATTAGGTGATCGACCCAAATGTTCTAACCAACCAATCAGAAAACAACGATAACACAAAGTTGTTTTTCCCGCGGGATTCCAACTCATAACTAGACCACAGGAGGGTTAGACCACAGAAACGGTTAATGATTCAATAATAGTAATGACTATTCGTTTAGATCCTAACTAAGTTTTAGAATAAAGTTAACCTTGTAATAAGATTAGTTTACTGTAATATGTTACCGATCATAAACAAACTACTTTCAGGTTTGCACTAATCGCAAATGACGTTGTGTATTATATGCGTATATTTTATAAAGTTCAATTGTCACTGATTTATTTAGAAAGTTATATTTCTGTTGTGAGGTGTAAAATCATTTAAGTTTTTATCAATATTCGTCGTCTTCGTCGGCGTTTCAGCCTGTAATAGCCCACTGTTGAGAATAGGTCTCCCTGATAAGTCGCCAAGAGGTATATTAAAGATGCGCAAGTAACGCCGCATACACTTGGAAAACTGTCTATTCAGCTGCCTGTAGCCTAACATATCAAAAGACTGTAGCCACATTTTCCGTCTTGTTTCCATAAGGTTCAGAGTGTGATCAGTGAGTTTTGGGTTCTAGGCTTGCGGTGCGCCTTGTAGAACCTAGTACCCACAGTACGGACAGTTTCCACGAGCTGAGTGTTAATTTCGTCCAGTGCTGCAAGTATCTGGGTATTGGAAGCGAATAATAAGCTTGAACTGCAAGCTTTCGGCGTTAAGGATATGGGCACGAGACGGAATTAGCATGGACTTTACCAGACGAGACCTTTCCAGCCTGATGTTAAGATTTAATGTGCCTCTTGCAAGTCGGTGATCACTGCCGGTTTTAACCCTTGTGATCACAGAAACATCATTAAATATCTGACGTTTGGTCGTCATGATAAAGTCAATTTCGTTTTTGACTGAACTATTGGAGCTGATCCAGGTCCACTTCATGTGGGGCTGCTTTTTAAAGAAAGAATTCATCGTAAAGAGTCCTCCTTTCTCCATGAAGTCTGCCAGCTGTTACCCCCTTGGGTTCCGTTGCCCTACTCCAAAATTGCCTACTCGCCGCTCACCGTATTTCCTTTTGCCTATTTTTGCGTTAAAGTCCCCCATCAGCACCATGTATTGAGTTTTAGAGGAATGTATGGCTCGTGAGATGTCCTCATGCATTGCCTCCAGCTCATTATCGGAGTGTGTCGATGTTGGTGCATATACCTGTATGACCTTCAGCGCATACCGTTTTGATATTATGAGTAGAAGGTAAGCAACCCTTGACGATCATCATCATC
Organism: Lamproptera curius; assembly: GCA_029286875.1. Taxonomy (NCBI): domain Eukaryota; kingdom Metazoa; phylum Arthropoda; class Insecta; order Lepidoptera; family Papilionidae; genus Lamproptera; species Lamproptera curius. The sequence continues at coordinate 140,310 of JAGSMT010000101.1, read as the reverse complement.
AGCCTCTTATAGTCCACTGCTGGACATAGGCCTCCCCTAATACACCCCTATCCATCAGGGGGTTTGGACCGTATCCCACCACGCTGGTCCAATGCGGGTTGGTGGGTGGACCGACTTTTTACATGCCCATCCGACGCATGGATCATCTTACTTTTCAGACAATTGGGTGATCGGCCCAAATTGCCCTAACCAACTAGGAAACAACAATGAAAATTTGTTGAGTCCCCGCAGGATTCGAACCCAGACCTCTGGTTTCTAAAGCATACGCCCATACCACTAGGCTGCGAAGGCAGTCTACCCTTGGCGATAGACTTTCGGTTCTTACAATGTTGGTAATGAGAGACTTGCGGACGATAAATCCGACACCTCCTTGGGACAGTTGGTCGCCCTCGCGGTGGTAAAACAAGTTGCCGGATTCAAGGATTATCGTATCCTCCCTATGTCTTCGGATTAAAGATAACACTATTATATCGCAACTTGCTTACCTCCTCTTCCAGCTCCGTTATCCTCTTGTCGGTCCTCAATGTCCTTGAGTTGTATGTTGCCAGGTCCAGTCGTCATTGTTGGTAGCTGAATCCCACCCACGTATTCTTAGCACCCCCTACCCTGCAGTTACCATACTGCTACCGTAGCCAGGAATAGCAGAGCTGCCGGGGACTGGGGGCCGTTCATCACTCACATACTTCCTTAGGGGGTTTAGCCGTAGTTGTCACGCCTGGCAAGCGAGTTGGCAACCGCAGTCATTTCCAGATCCTTTGCACCTTCAACGCTGCCACCCGTTGGTAGTCTCGGCACTTTGGGATCTAAAAGCGGAGATGGCTATTCCGCCATCTGTCGGCTGCCACTGTATAGATGTGCAGTAGTAGCTTTTTCGACCTTTTGCCTCTTACGACACCCAAGTGAAGCGATGGCAAGGCTGAATTTTTATGTCAGCCCCACAATGACATACATCAACAATAACATATATCAATATTATTGAAGCATTAAACTAAGGTAAGGTTATATATATATAGGGAATGTTAATCTTCTTCAAAGGAACTACAGCAACAATGAAAGCTAACGACTCTAAGAATTTCAGGTTTTACTTCCGCTTACGTGTGCTTTCAAAGGATCGAGAATAAAACAAAGTTACTTTCCCCATGCAAAGCTTTGCACAAGTTAAAGTTACGCCAAAGTTAATTAATTAAAAAAGTACTGTATTTGTAGTGCGTAAACAAAATGTTGCTTTTAAACTTAAATCATAAACTCGAAATCCTATTGCGTTTCCTTCTACATATAGTTTATTTAATGGTTTTCTATATCTCTTTTTAATTTATAAAATAATATATACAGACTATTATTGTTACAAAAAATGTGTTTTTTGTAAATAATAGTGTGGTATACATGCTATTATAAAGAAGCAAAAATGTATAGAATATAGACAATATGCGATATCTCTTTACGCTATTGACACCAAAGGACAAAACCGCTGCCAGTCTTTAACTTCCTATGAAAAGTTCTTTCATGGCGCAGCCTGAAAGCGCCATGATAAACATACATTTTAAAACGACCACGGTGAGCTCAAACAAAAAAGTTGTATTTTCATACATGTACAAGTTTTTATTCTAGCACTGTGCAGTATCGGTCGTCGAAGAATAACAAAACGAATTTTTAAACAGTAGAGTGCATATTTTTAAATAATAATTAAAAATAAATAAAACTAATCCAATCTACTATGTATGTTATGTAAAGTTAATATATGCTTTTAATATATATATGAGTTACTATTTTGTTTTTACCAATACTTATTTAGTACTTTAAAATGAAAAAGTTTAAAAATTATCGACCAAGAATTACCATACCAGTCAGCATGCGAATCTATTTATGTAATTTATCGAAATAGTAAAATTTTTGATTAAATATTTTAATATATCGATAAATTACATAAATAGATTGGCATGCTGACTGGTATGGTATAGTTACTGATGTTAAGCACATTAGATGAACCTTTAAAATTAATATCTATAAAAGTACCTTTGGACGTATGTCCAAAATAATTGAATACAAATGAGGTTGAAGTTATTGATACCCAATGTCAGCTTATTTTAAGTGCTAAGTGTGTCCTACATATTCGACGCTTTCTAGTTACTTGTGCCTGAATTGTAGAGTAACCACAAAATCCATGATCAGTACTAAATCGATTTATATAAACGACATAAAAACTATGAACTCTACTGTTTTCATTTTATTTATCGTGCATCGGTAATTTCTACAATGTTTTTTATTATTTTGGTTATCCGTTAAAATCAGTTTAAACCCGTATTGGTGGCAATTTACATTTTTAAATCTTACATCACATCATCAGCCTGTGTTAGTCCACTGCTGGACTGGTAGGCCTCCCCTAATACGTCCCTAGCCATTAGGGATTTTGGACCGTATCCCACCACGCTTGTCCAATGCGGTTAACTGTAAACTGGATTACCGCAACTATCATGTTTGCTATGCTAGAACATGCAGGTACACCTCATCATCATCATCATCGTTATCATCATCAGCCTGTATCAGTCCTCTGCTGGACATAGGCCACCCCTAATGCATGCCACCGCGTCCGATCTTCGGCAATTCTCATCCAGCCCATACCGATCCCCTTTGCGAATATCGTCACTCCATCTTACCGCAGGGCCTCCAACACTACGTTTGCCGAACCTTGGTCTCCACTTCAGAACTTTCCGACTCCGGCGGTTGGCAGTTTTGCGGCTTATATGACCGGCCCACTGCCACTTCAACTTACTAATCCGGTCGGTGACTCTGGTTCTCTGACGGATCACATCATTTCTGATGCGGTGCTTCAGAGGTACACCTAATTTGATGAATTAAAAACTTACTTTGTAAGAATATTAAAAAAAAACGTATGTGACATTTTATGTTAGAAACATTAAAACAAGAAAATTGTAGATTTTTATTGTTAGATCAATCATTATCATCATCATCATTATCAACCATTGTTAGTCCACTGAGGGACATAGACCTCCCCTACTGCACGCCACCGCTTCCGATCTTCGGGTATTCTTATCTAGCCCGTCATGATCATCTCATCCATTAGATCAATATATTTAAATTATCTTTGTAAAATAAAAGGAGTAAGGGTTATAAATCATTAAAGCAGAAATATAAATCTTTAGCAAGTAGAGTCGTATCTAATATCCAACTCCCAAAGAGCCGAACCTTACAGCCCTCGTATTGGTTTATACATTGACTGTCAATTTATGTTTGGCGGTAAACATTGAGTGTAGGTTTTGCGGTAAATTTTGCCAAACAATAAGAATTGTGCTTCTCTTCTTAATTTTCTCGCATTTTCGTAGTAAATTTTGCCTCCATAGCGTAAGTGTTTATTACATAAACATTATTTTATAAAGGACTGGAACTAGAAAAATTAACGAACTAAAGCTGAATATTATAGTTTTACTTAAGCTTATTCAAATAAAGGCTAGTACCTTATATCATCAAATAGGGATTTGTCGGAGCGTTCCTAACGACGTTTCTAAGCAGCGAGCTTCTTAATTGGAACGCACTAATCTAATAGCAAATGCAACTTGATATTTAACTTGGAGATGTATTATAAGTGTATTTATTTGCGATCTTTATAATTTATACTAACAAATACATTAAAAGAAGGCTAACGCGAAAAAAAACTTTACTTTTCTTCATCCTTTTTTTGTGATAGACTTTCAAAGTGAAAACAAAGGTACGCACTTTATAATTGAAATTATCGTATTGGAAGGTAATTATTACAGTCCATTACAAATGTACATCTTTCCTTTACATTAATACTCCGTAGCAATGTGGTGTTGGCTCATATTAACAATGCCTTTAAAAGTCAACTATGCATAACGAATATATGAAGTATAAAGTACTTCATATATTCGGTTTGCATAAAACGCTTAAAGATTAGGAGCTGACCATATTACGACGTAGGAAAATATCTAGGAAGAAGAAGATATACATACACTGAATACAAGCTCCACGCCTTAAGCCAAATAAATAGCATATATGTTTGTTCGTATTTAGCTGTTCGTAACAAAATTGTGTATTTATAAATGCATTGTCAGAAATTTCATTTCTTGTTGCTATACGATGTATATAAAACTTACGCATAATATCTAAAATGAAACAAAAGAAACAAATTAAAACTGCGAGTCTTTGTAACTTTGGGCGTAATGAAACGTCGTGTGGAAGTTGGAATGAGTTCTTTTATATTTTTCCTTTACACTATACTTGCGTCGAAGAATTAAAAAAGTACATATCAAATAATATTCAAAAGAAAATAGTACTTATCTATATTATAGAAGATTTTTGGTTTTGATTTTGTAGATTGCAACTAAATTAACCTTTCACCACACCCTTGTAGACCGGGGTGAATGGCCAATGGCATTCAGCCGCCCTTAATTTGTGTAGTATCAATTAATAAATGTTTTGAAATGACCGACATGATTTATCAGTCATTTCATTTTTTGTTCACATACAGACAGCTTATTTGTAGTTAGTTTATCATACATAATAAGTTGTAAATCAATAGCAATGAAAACATTTTTTATTTATCTATTTAGTTAATTTTGACAAATATTCGCCTGAATATATTATCGGTTTCCGTAAACCTTCAAATAATAATAACACATAATGAACAGAAATCATCAGTTAATTAATACAGCTTGTTTAATGATTACGAGGTCAGACAAACCCATCGTACAATTCATGACTCACCATTTTGCTCAGAGACGCTGATGCTATCGCGCAAATCATTAATCTTTGACTAATAATCAACATGACAATGTATTTAATGACATCGTTATCGACTGGCTTGAAAAAAAGGTCAGAAAATAGGTTGACCTATTGATGTTGATCAGAAATATATGTTGATATTAGATATAGTTCCTTTTTAAAATAATAATGATTACGTGTTTGCTATATATTTATCGTGTACCTAGACAAGATACGTTACGTTAAGAGACCTAGAGGCGTTACGTGACAAGTTAAAGTTTACCGACTTCTCGAATAAAGCTGTACGGACGCTACGGTTTAAACGCAGTTTACGCGTACGTATTTACATATTTTTCTTCTTTTAGCCACTCGCGGGGGCAATTGAGCAATTGGTTTGATGATCACTCTTAGCTGGCAACAGTATTAAAAGGAATGAGAATTTTTCGTCACATGAAAACAAAATTAGTGCTAATTCAACTATAACTGAATAAAAGTACTATCGCAAGTTTTATAACGTAAACTTTGTTTACAAAGTGGGACCTAATAATATTAAAGGCATAGGGTGACGGTCTCATCCCCGCATCATATTAGCCGTTTCACCAGTGCAACCAGTCAGCACTGGCCCAAGATAGAAGGCATTGTGTCGAATTGCGATTAGGGCTGGCGGTGCTAAAAAGCTTGCTCTTAACAATATCATTGGGGCACCTGGCGCACTCCATCGTATTGTAGCCCCTGTCGATAAGAGCTCCGCTGGCAGTGGTACCCGTTCCTCTAATAAAATAGGCGCGAATATGGTTCTGATCAAATCTTCCGAACTCGGCGAGGTGCAAAACTCGACAGGTTATAACCGACCATCTAGTTAGGCCCCAGTAACAATCTACCAGACAGCTTGGTGCCGGCAGGCAAAAGTCCAGCAAGAGGTACCCGCTTCGGTGAAAAGCGCCGCATGCGGTGGACAAAATAATCAAATGAAAATGTCTGCGAGCATTCTTCAGGGCTACAAAAGGAGGAGTTGACGTCACGGCGTGTCGGGCCAGGATGCATCGTGAGTCTCTGCATCTGGAGCCATCTATTGCTGTAACGGAACTAAACCTGGCCAACAGAGTACGGTACCTTCAGCGTTTTACCATCTTCGACCATGCCGAAATCGAACAATTGCGACTATGTGCTGTCCTTCCGAGACTATAGCTGTCGAGCAGATGGAACCATATGAGCGATCGAAATCAATTCACCCGATTTGCAAATGGATGTAGGTTTCGAAGGAGCAGCTGCTGGATACGGATTAAATAAGGAGAATACTGCATGAGGCGATTACTGAGGTACAAAGTACCCTACACGAGCAGAGACCAAAGCTTCCCGCATTCATATCAATACGGCGACGCGGTGTTCTGAACTACTTCGCAAAAAGCACTGGTTTGGACGACACTACAGATATTCTGTATATATACATACTATATGTGGTATGCTGCGCTTGTGATATGCCTCCTGCGTGGTGTTAAAATACCCAAGTCCCGACAAGTTAAGCGAAAGATTATCTCGATACCAGCCTGGAGGCATAGAATTGAACTTGAGATCCTGAACCAGAACCTGAATCCCCATTGGCTAACTACATTGCTCCAGGGCAGGTAACTCTAGATCCAGAGTAGCAAGTTTTGTGAGGTAGGCGTTTACCGGGACAAATGTTAATATTTACTTGGCCAGCGAGTTTATCCTTACAGAGCGTATTGACCTCCTGAAGCAGAATCACCGCATGGGGTAAGCACATTAGGCGGTACTCTGTAAGAGTGCTGCCTAATGCGCTTACAGATGAGTTCTATAAATCCCTGGGTGTCCAAGAACTGATTCGAGCGTCCAGAGATGAAAAATATGGCATCGTTTTGGCGTGGGCTATGCTACGGACTGAGGTCCGTGAATTGCGAAGGGCTCCTTTATGAGTAGTATCGAGGGAGCGTGTGCCTTGATAACAGTGGTGGAACCAGTTTTTGGAGCCAGAAAGATGTTGCACGGATCGCCATCCAACCTGGTCGGGGTCGACCAACACTCCGTTTTCTTAATAGTGGCCCCACTGAGAACCTAATGGCCCCATTGGCCTTTTGTTCTTAGGACCACATTGTGGACCAGTCCAATAGTGAGACGTTTCTGTCCCATAGGTAATGACAGGGAGAACGCATTGGTTTAGGACTTTTGTCTTTAAACTCTGCGGTATCGATGAGAATGTGGTGTAGCTTCCTAAATGCTGCCCAGCCCAACTGAATCCTCCTATCGGCTTCTCCCTCAAAGCTGTGTCTTCTCCGCCTTCAGCCTGCCGGTGGCTGGAATTCATCAAGCTTGTTGGTGAGGCGATTCGTCATGACTCTCGAGAACAGCTTGCTTGTATCGTCGGTCGGTAATTCTTAATCAGCACCTTCTTAAAAACAGAACGACCTCACTTTCAAGCCACGCCTTGGAAAAAATGCCCTGGTGAAGGACGGAGTCGAATAACTTTCGTAACCCACTTAAGACAGGGTCGCCCCCTGCTTTAAGCAGTTCGGTAGTAACTCTATCCTTTGAGGGCTCCTTCCCTGAGCTGCTTGAGGCCAGACTAACCTCATCAAGCTGACGTCCAGAAAGCTCACCAAAGAGATGCCCAGTCACACTTGCACGTGGTACGATAAGCTGGTAATCAGGTAGAGAAGCCAGTGACGCGTACAATTTGCAATAGAAATCCTCGATCTTAGATAAGATCTCAGACTTAAAAGAAACAATGCAGCCAGAACAGTTCCTGAGCTTCGACAGAAGGCTTCTCCCGAGCTTCTCCACAAAAACCTTCGAGCCTCTATTCTGCTCAATCGCTTCAGTCATCCGTTGCGTGATTGAGCAGCGAAGGTCTCTTCGAAAGAAGTTTCACATCTGTCGAAGTGGTATCCTCATGCTTTCGGCGTTCCTCCATAAGAACAAGCGTCTCATCGAGGATTTCCTGCCGGTACGGTAACTCCAGCAAAACCTTTTACCCACGTCACGCATGAAGTCCACTAGGCATCGAGTGCCTCGTCAACTGTTATTGTGGTTTCGAGGTGTTAAGGGCATCGAATCGGTTTTTAAAATAAATAAAAAAAAACGGTTTTGAAATAATTTCAATATATATCGGTCAATGGTTTGATCTCAACCAGTCTCGCGCAATATTTAAGATCGTTGATTCCGAAACTTGCTCGGCAGAACGCGAGTTACTATATAAAAGTAAAATAGTTAAATACAAAGTCCAGTCTAGCCAAGATTAAGAATACTTGCCTTGAGTCTTATTATTGAGTAGACATGAACTATTTTCTTTTGTAAATAAATACATTCAGTAAACAATAAACATGAAAACAGTATAGTTTTGATAATGTTTTCCGAGGGGAAGACGCTATCTCAGCAAGCGAACTTAGACTACAAGTGTCGCAATCCTGACAAATCGTAACCTGATTGAGCACATTAGTTTTAAACCTGATCTAACAGTTTCAATATGGCAAGACATTACATTAGACTATAAGAAAAGTCCTTCAGTGTTCCAGAAAAAATTTATTCCACATTTAGTGGTTTCATTCTAAATTGTTTCCGATGATTAAAAGGTTCTCATTAAGTATCAGGCAGTAAGTTGTCCTTTAACAGTTGAATTTATTTTAGAACCAGATGTTTTTGACGAATCATCTAACCTCTCACTTGCGTAAAAATAGGGTGTCTAAGAAGCCCAACTGTATAGAACCAAATTGAATAACTTCATTTATTGTTCATTGTGACAGGTTTTTGCATTCCGTAATCCTATAATCAATTTCATTGTAACTTTCAATTTTTGTGATTTCATTTCCAATTAAGCTTGATTATTCCTATAATATTTTGATAAATGTTTAAGTGCGCAGGAACTGATGGCTAGTTATTTGCGCCATCAGTCTAATTTAGAAATTCGTTTAAGTCCGTAGTAATTGAAACATTGGTTTAAGACTTTTTGAATAATATTTTTAAAATTACGTACGGACTGAATCAATGTTTATTGAACTTTGTTTCATAAATATGATCATCTATACTTTAATCCTCAATATCTGCTTATCGCTTCACTGACGGTGTTAAATTCATAAATGTTTGGTGGAGTCCTCATTGTCAGTTTTTTTATAATTATCTTTTGTATGAACTGGTACCTATAAATTGTCTCAATTAAAATCTTTTTAATTTAAATGATATATCATATATTTTCAGTAATATGATACACCGAATTCTCCTCCTAGTGCCTTTTTGATCATTCTTTTTGTTAAATTGGTTAATGTAGAATAAAATTTTTATAAATTGTTAATAATATTTTTAATGAAATTAAGATCGATAAAAATTTTTTATGAAATTATAAGAAGTAAGAATTCTTTTTATCTAAAATTCTTAAATAGAATCTAAATTTTGACAAAAATTATTATTAATTAAAGTACTAATTCGTAAACGAATGATTTAGTAGCAACATGTTTCGAAATAACTATCTTTAACTTCTTAATTTATAGAGAAGATGGTTGAATTGTTGCATACTTAAAAATTGACAAGTAAAAGTGCAGACAAGATACTTTACTTTTAATAATTTGGTACAATTCACTATAAAGTAATTTAACACAATAAAATCTATGAAACTGTAGTGTTTGCCATCCGTAAAACTGTATAATATATTTGCGTAAGCAATTGTAAGTATTTTTGTAAGAATTGTTCATATCTTTATTATACCCTATTTTATAGTTATGTGATAGTGTTGCTCAACTTTTAAATGACAAGTGTGATTTAGGATTGGACACGACATTGTGTGCTGCGGTCACATGTAAAATAGTCTTTGATATGCAGATACATGTTAATTCGGACCAAACTGTGTAGTTCCACTACAATGTGACGAAACATTAGTAGCAGATATCTTAATGGCTAACTCGAATAAGCAAACATTGGTCTCTAAAAGACTAAAGTTTTAGCTTTCGAGATAAATAAAAATAATACGAAAGTGGTGTAAATTACATTTATTATTATAACATACAAACATGTTCCTGCAGTTTCATCAGTTTTTTTTTTTTAATTTTATTGAATATTAGACACAAAAATATACTTAATGAACGGAAATAATTCTTTTTAAATAATATCTTTTAAGAAAAAGATTGAAAGTAAAAAAGTCAAACACAAATTAATCAAAGGAACTTGAGCTCTCTTGTTAAATTTTTATATTTACAAAAGACTTTCTTTTTAATTCCTTCATTATTATTTCACAGAAAACATTTATTTTTTGTACTAACGTTTAGTTTTTCGGGTCGTTCTACAAACAATTAATTTCTACACATAATATTCTTGGTTTTTTATTGAAGCACTATGTGTGAAGATAATATGTGCTAAAATAATGATCGCAAAAGGATTTAAAAAAAAGATGTGAAATAGACAAAGAGAAAAAATTATAATTAAATAATATTTTTTTATTATGTGATTAATAATTTTTATTACTCATTTCATATATATAGTTATTTCCTTATTTTAAAATATTACCAAAAAAGCAGAACTACACATTATTTTGCTTGTATAGATTTAAACAAAGTATTTATTTTGTAAGTTATCATGTAAGCTTGTTGTCACTGAGACTATAAATACAATATTTTGAATGAAATGGTTCTTGTCAATCAAAATATTTTTTGATGTATGCACGGAGCAATAATGTGGTGGGCTTCGAGAAGTTTAATATCTCTTCATCAGCCTTAGTCAGTCCACTGCTGGCCATAAGCCTCCTCTAACGCACGCAATCGCTTCCGCTTTTTGTATATTCTTAAATAAAAGATATATATCTCTTCAGTGTATATTTTTGCTTGATCCAACATCTTACCTACAGAAGTAACTAGGTATTAGTAAACCTTATATAATTGACGTAACAACTGCAAAACACATAATTATTAAATAAAGGACTTTTTAGTGACAGCATTTGTAATCAGTCACAACAATAAAAGTGTTGTCAAAAGATTAAAATTTCCCAAAAGCACCTCGGAAAATCCCATATTCCTCATAATACCACTGCCGGTTGTAATGCTAAAATAAGTTCATTTCGAAAATATTTCATTACAATTAAGATCTGGAAATCCCTCTTTGGCACTGGCAACAAGCCGCATGACATCTTAGTCTACGCCGTGACAGCGGCCGCTGGAAGTGTTCGAAACGTCGGGAATTTAAAATGTAAACAAAAGAATTATTAAACCACTATTTCCAGTTTGTAAAGCAATGACTGCTATATAACTGAGTCAGGGAGGCGTTTTCTATATATTTATTTATTGGATGTATTAAGATTGTATGTCGTTTATATATGTCAGATTTATGCCAAAGTCACAGCGGCTACATTCATTGCTAATTAACGAGGGTCACTCTGAACGCTTCTGTTGAAATTTAGGTTCACATTTGTGCCTTTGACTTTGTTGCTCGTCAAAAGAATAATTTTCTGTAATAATAAGTAACATAATTGGTGTATGAATGTGTATATGTATATGTAGGACGTAGCTAATTTTATTTATCTACCGCTCTAAAATCCTTTTAATATATTATATCTTACGTGTTTTTATAGTCGCTGTTTTAAAAATGTCCTAAAATGCTGCAAGTAATATACTTAAATTTTTATTTTAAAATTAGTTAAGTCTTGAAAATCTTACAACATTTTAGTTATTCCAATCTATATCTTTTTGTTCACAAACAGACATTTTGAGCGAACAAAATATCTACGGAGCAGAAAAGATAATGAAAATTGGTCTAGTGGTTTTAAAGTTATGGGGGTAAAGGTGGGGAAGGATAACCGAATATCTGCAAATATAGTGTGAGTGAGGTCTCAAATGAAAGCGCATCATATGTACACACAAAAAAGACAAGAAGCAGTGTATTATGACTTAACAAGACTCATAATATAATCAAATAAGTATGTATCTTTAAAAAGGATAAAATAAAAATTTAATGTAAGGAACGCTATCGGAGTCTTCTGCTACCCGGCCACCGCTAGCCGCTGCAGCAGCCCCTTTTTGCGCCTTAAGCTCCACTGCTAGCTTCTTTTCGAACGTGGAAGAAAACCAACAAACCTTCCCCCGCATCCATATGGAAAATTAAAATCTGTTGCTTGCAGCCAGCCTGGAAAACTCTTTGAGCCGTCCTTACCCTTCGCCAATTCCCTAAATTCATGTTCACTATGACACAGCGAATGCGCCGTGGTCTAGCGGTATTGGCCCTTACTTTATAAACCGGATGTCGTGGGTCGGGAAAACAACTTTGTGTTCGTTTTTCTTGTTAACTTGTCCTTAAATCCCTAATGGAAAGCGCGCATTATGGGAGGCCTATTCCAGCAGTGGACTAACACAGGCTGATGATGATGCCATAAAGGTTAATTTAAAACCCATCATCAATTTATAACTAAATCTAATTTATTATACTTTACATTTAAAATGTTTTTAAATTTTAGCTGCTCATAGTGTTGACCTAAATAAAATTGATAATAACGCTAAACAATGTTAAAAAGAGTAAGAATTCAGATTTGCAAAAGGCATCATTAAAATCTATTGAAAGTGCCTCTAACGCATTGTGAACATGCAGCATTGTTAGCTATGCTTTATTGTACGACACTGCTACACTCATTGGTTTCTGTAAATACTACATACAAATGCAAATAAATTAAAAGCAAAATTTATTAAAAGCATACAAAAGTAGCCATTTCAATATCTTATGAGTTATACTTTTACATTTGTAGTTGATTAATCTACGAAGCAAGCTGAAATGGCAATAGGTAGTGGCAAAAGCCGGCCATATAACTTGGAGAACCGATAACTGGCAGAGGCGAAAGGTTCTCGAGTGGCAACCTCGCACTGCCCGTCGCTTCGTGGGGAGACCTCATAAGAATGACTGTCCCATTAATAAAATGTGCAGGGGGCTTAGGATCGTGCCTCTTGGCGACTTTTCTAGGAGAGGGGGATGTTTTTTTAGGAACGGAGCTTTAAAAATTGATTTGATGATGATGATGACTGGGAGTAATATATTGTTACAGTTTGATCGTAGGAAATTAAACAAGTAATAATGTATTATATGCACAATAAGCTGTTAAAAAAAAAAAAACAAAGTTTTTAAATTTTACTAATGTTACATCCGTGTGTATTACATATATGTATGTGTCAAGATGCTCATTATTGTCGTAGTGCGCCGGAAGCAAAGAGCGGGCGGGTTTGGGCGCCACGCGTCCCCCGAGTCATACATCTTTTCAGTTTCGCTTTATGGAGTTGTTATGTGGTAGTCGCTAAATGGATACGGCCATTTCCGTATCCATTTAGCGATTTCATTAACTTTTCTTTTGATATTTTACGTGGAATGTTGGTTTCTGAAATTATCTTTTCAACTTTACAAGTTATCGTATTTGTATATTGAAGTTATGCTAATATGTTACAGCAATTTTATAGAAATCATGGTCATCTGTTACAACAATTTTTGTAGTTTACTAGGAATCAATAATATTTTAAATTTATAAAACTTGTAAACAATCTCAATCATATTTTTGTCTATAAATAAAAAAATGTTTCACAGAACGACACTTTCACCCTAAACCGGAGGTGGGGTAAAATTCTACAGGAAACCGCTATTGTTGTTTTCAGGTTGGTTAGAACAATTTCTGACGGAGCCCTAATTTTCTGGGAAGGGATATTATCCAAGAGATGATTCATCGGATGGCCATAAAAAACTACTGTCTCGATTGTGAAAACGATATTTTACTGCCGTTATAGGAAGTCCGTGCTTTCAAATTAACTGATAACTAATTCATTAAACGAATGCAGTTGCCCCTTGGTATGTAGAATTAAGATGCCAGTCGCTCCGCGTAAAAACTGAATGGATTAGAGTATAACTTGGGAAAATTACTAAGATACAATCCAAGACATAAATATGCTTGCTTTTAATTCCTGTTCAAAGTTAAAAGTAGTTTTTAGATAAAGACTCGTAGCGTCAAAACCTCATTAGGAAACTTCTTAAACTTAAACTACCCGCTTCAGAATACACGCCTTTAAATTCACGAGTATGGTAAAAAAACGATAATTCTGAACATTTAATTCATATTATTAAGATGCCGTCTTGTATCAATCAGAAATTGAATAATTAAAATGGTTTCGAAAAATTTTTAATAAAAAAAAAAAACAAACATTTTGACGAATTGACCGTCTTGACATATTGTTTTAAAAGTCCTTAAATGTTTTAATAAAATTTTGAACGTCAAGCATTGTATTGGTCTTCCTAAAATTAAGTTATTATATTAAGTTTTGCTTATTAATTGCCTACTTATTTAAATTTAAAAAAGATGTCCCATATAAATGAAGTGTACTATCTAGTATTATCCCTTTTAATATTGTAGTTATCATAACTCTTTCGAAAAATAAAGGAGAAGGAAAGCTCGACTAAATTTAATATAACGTTTTCCTTACGGTAACAATAGTAAAAATATTGTTACCTAACAAATATATTTTGTCAAAATATATAAGATGCCAGTTACTTTTATAGACAACCGTGTATCCAATACTAAGGATAAGGATACCGAAGATGTATTTTCGTATTATTCTGTAAATGTATTTAAATATGAACATCGGGTAAACGTCTTTTCGAGAACTCTTTAGAATCGGTGTTCAATTTCCTTTAGCAAAACATACTTTAGAATCGCGCATCGCAAGCTACTATCGCGTAAAAATTAAATTATTTCGCATCAGATGTGTGTTAAGCGTATATCCTTAACGCGAAAACTTGTGCATTTAACTTAAGCATTGACCACATTAAAATAAACTAAAATCGCCATAAAATTTCAACGGCAAATTTAAAAGTTCATGTGACAAATTCAGACGATATTTAACCATTCTAGCTTTGGTTAAAATTATTTGAATTATTTTGTGTTGCCTTTTATTTGTAATTAATAATTTACTTGCATAATCAATATATTGCTAAAGATATCATACATTTTTGTTAATTTTGAATTAACCTAATATATGAATAATGAATATATTCATAGTTCTTTTATTATATGGTCATATGATAACGACGTTTTCACAAAAAATAGATATTAGTTACGGGATCTCTCTTATAAGAGCGACTATTAATAATGAAGTTTATTCAATACATCTCAAATTTCATTGTAAGTTGTGACGATTATGATAATTAAGCGTTTTTGTGTGATAGATTATTGCATTTTATTTAACTCACATTTGCCAATTATATTATTTTAAGTCACGATGCGGGCGGTAATCTAGATACACCGAATATCTAAAGATAATATATATAAGATTTATCTTACGCTTCATGTCATTCATCATTTATAATATTTAAAGTTACCTTAGTACAGATATTTTAATATAATTTAAGATATTTCTTGGAGAATTTCGCCCCATCTTAGTGACTGCATTTTTTGGACGACCTTGACGGGGATCATCACTGAGCTTGACACGTCCACGTTGAAATTCAGCAAACTAGCGATAAATTATAGGTACGTCACTAAATACAGAAATCATCCAGTCAATACACTGTTTTTGTGTTCAACTACTTCGAAAGTCATAATAAATCATCGCTCTTAAATTTTCTCGAGTCAATTCCATTTTCTTAACTACTTAAAAAGTTTGACAAGATCGAGAATCTTTTTTTAATGAAAAAAAAAATTAAAATGGTATTCGATTTTCAAAACCAAGACGTTTGCAATTAAAAAGATTTTAATATGACAGGAAAACCGGAAATATTCCATCCCCGACGCTTTTAGTGCAGCCCTCGTACAATGCAACTGAGGCCATTTCAATGAATCTCCATTGTTCCTTTCCTTGTTTGGATTTACGTTGCTTCGTTAATGTTAGCTATATTTTTTTTTATATCTATTTATACTATTGTTTAAATTTAGGTGTAGAATAACACTCAGTCTAATATATATATAAATTATAACATGAATAGAAGGTTTTTAGTGATGCACTTCGGAAAATTAAAAAAAAGCATACGTGTTATTTTTTAATTTTTTTTAGTAATATTACTAATAACAGTGAATTTATACTTGTAAGTAAATTAAGGCCTTTCAAAATTTTTAGACGACCCACTTGGCGCAGTTGCAAGCGACTCTAACTACTGCGCCAAAGAATGTGGATTCTATTCGCACCACGGGAAAAGTATTATTTTATGAACGTAGGGTTTTTCTCGTCTCTGGGTGTCTGTTTAAAAAATACGCATTTATTTACATAGAAAAGTAAGTCATGTATTTACCCGTCATCTGGCTTCCAATTTACCAGCTTTTCTTACTTTGGGGCTATATGATGTTGTGTTTATTGTCCAGAAATATTATTTTATTATATTGTGTAATTGAAAGATTTTTTTCATTGATTTTCTTCGGGTAAAAAGTAGCTTACGATGCTCAAGGACAATATAATTTTCTTGAAGCGGAGAACATTTAAAAAAATTGTCACAGTATCTGTATGTATTCAAAAATGTACTGTCGAAAGGTAGTTTTACACACAGCGCCGTACTAGCAGCCTGATTCCGGCCTATAGTTGATCGTTGATAGAATGATTGACTTTCTAAAAGGTCAAAGGGTACAAGCGTAATTGTTTCCACTTTGCGGGAGATCCTACTACTCCACGTATCCGGTATTTTAACTTTATGGATGCTTTGTGTATTACTATAACAAATCTCTTTAAATACTAAATGTTGCATGTCACTTCATAGTATACAAAATCTGTTAGTTCTCTTTTTTGATGCTGATGCAACACTTCATGTAACATCAGCTGTATTTCAGACAGTAAAATCGGAGACAAACATTCCAAAGATAAGCCAAAAAACAGACAGATAGACAAAAGTTTTTTAAAGTGTTATATATGCTTTATATCACAATGTAATTAAATAAAAACGGTTGTTTCGCTGTTACAAACAGATATTCCAATGTTACTTATTTGTATACATGAGATATTGAAAATGTTACCCAAAACATAACTCAGCAAGTAGGTACTTGTTTCTTTATTATTTGAAAATATTTAAAAGCAATGAATTGTCATATCTTAACAATCGTTTGGATATCATCATCATCATCATTATCAGCCTTTGATAGTCCACTGCTGGACATAGGCTTCCCCTATTACACCCCTATTCATTAGGGGGTTTTTGGACCGTATCCCACCACGCTGGTCCAATGCGGGTTGGTGGGTGGACCGCCTTTTACATGGTTTTCGTTTGGATATACAATCGTAATTTCGATTGTGAATCAATCTTTATCAAATAGGAAAAATCTAGAACCTAATATTATACAAAGTTTCCAGAACTCAAATAAAGCCAAAACGGAGGACACTATTGATTGAAGACACTAGAAGGAGCTAGAATAAATCATATTTCTTAAAAACTTGTATATCTAATACCATCAAATAGTATCTGTAGTATGTATTATTTTGTATTAATTAATTATGTAATCCTTGAAAGGAATCATTCCTTCCAAGGATTATAGGTACAAAGTTGATCCGTTTCTCCGTTTGTCTATTTAAATCAAACTCAAATAAAAATCAGGGAGTGCCGACTGATGTTATGCTACTCACAATACTTCGCCAATAAATTACTTTTTGCTTTAACTAGAGTTTTTTTACAAGACTCAGAGTCCAGATATTTTTTAATTTAGCTCTGACAAACAAAAAAGTATGATTATAGAAATTTGGATATCTTGTATGTATTATAAAGCAAAAAGCCAAAAGAAACAGAAGGTCATGGGTTTAAGTACGGCTGGGGCTCAAAATTTTTTATAGTTGTTTCCTATATTGTTTGGACAATGCTGGCTGATTACCCGATTGCCTTTTAAAGTTTACGGACCAGCGCCTTATCACTCTTCGCTTGTGTTTTTTTTTTCGTCCCATCAGTCTATGAGAGTAAATGTAAGGAGTGCTTCTGAGCTTGTGCTTACACTTGTTGACATATAGATCGTCGTAGCCAAAACTGTATAAAAAGTATAGTGGCAACTATTATAAATTGAAATAAAAAATACTATGACATTCTATTCCACACAATGTCCTCTATCCATTCTATAAAACTCTACACTCTTGTGTACACTGCCGGTGTATCTGGCCGTGTGCATCCAATGCCGAATGACGTCACACCAATTAAGTAATATTTGTATCTGTTAGGCGGCAAGTTAATTTTCACTTGCAATGGACCTCCGGAATCACCCTGAAATCAAATATATAAATGTTATGATCATTCCATAGTACATATATGAAACGGTGACAATGTGTGATCATATTTTATGTTACTTCTTATAATTAACAGGATTTGTAGTAAGATGCGTTACTTTGATTATCATTTCGGATTAAATCTCTAGCCGTAGTTTTAAAATTATTTTTACTATACCTGACATGTATCTACTCCTTCGGACAATTTTCCAGCGCGGATTTGATGATCCAGCATACCACACCACAAACGATTGCAATCAGGTCTTAATAAGTTATCACAGACATCCGAATGCATTATGTCTATCTCGATAGCCTGCAATTCCGGTGACGTTCTCAGGCTAGCTAAAACACGTTATGGTTATATAAAATATTTACATACCGCTCTAATACTAATATAGAGGTAGTATAATGTTGAGTAAAACAACTCCGTTTTTGTTTATTGAAACCAAAAAATAATTGTTTTCTGAAACTACACCTGCACCTACTAGGCCACGTATCTGCCCTTGATTAACAAACCGTTGGTTGTTCTGGGTTTGAATTCTGCAGTGAACTAAATTTGTGTTTTGTCGTTATTTTTTTATTGGTCAGGATAATTTTGGCCAATCACACAATCGTTTAAATGGAAGCACGAATCACGTCTCGGATAGGTATTAAAACGTATGTCCTAGTTGTCAAGATCGTGTCTTGACAATCTTTAAAACTGAATTCTAGCATAGTGTCCTTAATACAAACAATAAAAGACTAACAACCTATTTAATATTTTAAACTGAAGCTTACTAGTCTCAATAACTCCCCATCTGATAGATGAAGCTTTAGTACCAAATGGTGTCGTGTCGAATCGAGTCCATAGAAAAGTGGGTCGAACATACGTTCATATCAAACTCTACATGTTCTTCAACTTCGATTATTGCTACATCAAAATACTTAGTTAAAAATATTCTGTTCGAGAAATTCGGATGGACAATAATTTTCTGAATTCTAAAATTCTGTTGAAGTTCCTTTATAAAACTATAAAACGAAACTATCATATAACAATGATTATAAAGACGTAGAACTGCACCAAAAAATCTTAAATAATTTCAATTTAAAGAAATATATTATATGATATATATATACATATAGATACGTAAATCAACAAATAAATATTACCGCCTATGACTAATGCCTATGCCCTATGACTAAGGCGTCGTGGCGCTTGGCTTAAAACCGATGGTCGTAGGTTCGAAATAAACACTTTTAGTGCCAACTTCACTTCAACTTGGGATACTTCTATACAAAGGAAGATAAACATTAAATGTAATATTTGGTTTAAGTCATTTTAGAATGTAGGAATATAAAGTAGTCAAAAATTAAGTAATGGTAAAAAAACCTAAGTATGGACTCACAAGATCTAGAATATTTTTGGCTACCAATCGCACTATCTCTGGCTTGGTATTAGCTACATCATCGTTTATTGAGGATACTTGGGAACAGTGAGCGGTAGTAAGCAGGAACTTTGAACTTATCAAGGAGCTGCCACATTTAAAAATACAAGTTCCATGTAACGCTCTGCAACCAACGGCACCCTATAAAAAATATTCCATGAACAATTTTGTTATATGTACCGTTAACTATTTTCTAATGAGTACATGTGTTTTTTATTTAATTTAATACTTTTTACACAATGACCATATTTTTAAAAGTAGAGGAAGTACAGTTACATAATTGTTTGTTTAAAGTATAATTACCACGTGAGGAAATTCTACAACTTTTGTTATTCTGCATCCGATAGAAGTTGTTGGTTTATGGCGGCCAGAACCTATTTGTTTGAAGACAGCCAGTAAAAAAATCTTTATTCCGTTTTGGCTCTGAGGACTTGTAAACTTTAACGTTCATCTTCATTTATTTTTATGCAGAGGATATTTGATGTACAATCAATAATCTAGGGTATTTATACCATTATAAATAACCATTACGTCTTGATTAACTAGGCAACTAAGCAAATGGGTAAAATATCCATTAACCATTACGTTTTAACTAACTAGGCGCCTGTTTATTGCAATTTTGTTGCTTATGGTTAAAATATAATTGACTGCGCTTAACTCTTCCCCATCCTATCGGGGTTAACTTTTCTGTCTAAAAATAAGATGGTTCGATGTCTGTATATTTTCGTACTTCAGTCCTCGAAATACCCTAAGCAAGAGTAAAACATCTCAAAATTCATCACTCCCTGGTGTAACTCGAACCACTGCCATGTAGTTTGTAAAACATGACCTATTTTCATAATTGTCTCAGTAGGCTACTGGCAAAGGCGTGTGCTTTAAGAAAGCGGAGGTCGTAGGTTCGAATCCTGCGGGCTCTCAACAAATTTTCATCTAAAAGTCGGCCCACCCGCATTGGACCAGCGTGGTGCGATATGGCCAAAATCCCCTATTGGAGCATGCATTAGGGTAGGCTTATGTCCAGCGGTGGACTGATACAGGCTGAAGATGATTTGAACCTATCCTTT
This sequence comes from Lamproptera curius, assembly GCA_029286875.1. NCBI lineage: Eukaryota > Metazoa > Arthropoda > Insecta > Lepidoptera > Papilionidae > Lamproptera > Lamproptera curius. The sequence continues at coordinate 119,904 of JAGSMT010000101.1, read as the reverse complement.
TTATAGTAAAATTATCAAAATAATAATTTTAAGATATCATATTAAGACTTATAATATTAAAACTTAATACATGACAATTTATTAATGATGCCGCGTATTGATCACCCTACACATCACATACAAACTTAACGTGCAGACAGCATCGACAGTGAATGAAATATGATCACGATCGTTTCTATCATTTGTTCACGCCGCAATGAATCACGAGCATCAAATTATCCCGATTATCCTTGGTAATTTCTCGAGTCTTTAGATATTTTACTAAGCTGCCCCTATTTGAATTCATCAGAGATCCTGATGTAATTGACATCTACGTAGCAAGTCTTTCAAGTCCTTCATCTTCCGCGGACATGCTTTATTTCAACCTTTCTTTCGAATCACAGACTTGTTAAAAAAATGCTAGAAAATCCGTTACGTAATTATTTACACATAAAGATTTACTCGATGGATTACTGTAGTTCATAAGTTCAAGACGATAACTAACAGCTAAGGCGTGAGTATATACAAAGTTCGCTCTAAGGTAGCTATGCGATCATTTTCTCATTTATTCGTAACGCATCGAAATAATTAACTTTTTTTATTACATGGGAAATTTCAACTGAGGACATAGACTTGCGTGCAAGCTGCTTCAAGCGGATTGAACTAGTCTGATAAGGAAGCAGTCAGGTTGATGGGATAAAGTTTTTAGGCGTGCTCCTTTTATGTCAATTTCCAATTGTTTTATATTAATAATATTAAAACTGTCTTATCTTTATTTACATATTTTTTCCCTCTTTTAATAAAAGACCGCCTTTGGCATGTAGTATAGGCCGTCAGTGCTTTTAAAATTATTTACGGTCTATATGATACACCCATAACTTTACGTTATTCTTAGGTTTGTGGGGGTCAGGCCATATTCTAGTCGCTCTGCGTATAACTGTTATTTAGTAAAATTTTGTAAGTTAGAACCGACCACTCAACTTTACGAAATAATTTTGAGAAAGATATGTAAATTAACATTCTTACATATTCAATGCATGGACAAAAACACGCAATCCAACCCGTTCTTAGTCCAAAAGTCGTTCATAACAACCGAAGTTAGTAGTAGCAATTACATTAATCCATTATTTTGTTATAAAGTCGGTTTTAACTTTTTTTTTAAACGCTGTGTCCTTTCTCATTTTTATGCTATTATTTTCCTAGTACGAAATAATATCAAGACACAGAAAACCTTTTATTCTTTTAGCATCAGAACGGTAGCAGTCAAATTGAATTGCTAAGTTTTATATGCAGCGTCCATTTGGAACCAAGCTGCTATGAATAATGGAACTCGTTCACCGCATTTGAATTTTAATTACAACATCAAACCATCTGGGAGCAATTTTAACCCTTCTGTATGATGGGCCAATTTTCTTAAAAATGACTTAATTCATAGGATATGCCTCTTTATAAATAGTAACAAATAACTGCGCTGGTAAAAAAACGATATCATCATCATCATCATCATAATCAGCCTCAATCAGTCCATTGCTAGACATAGGCCTTTTTAAATGAACGTCAAGACGGCCGATCCCCTGATACTCGCTGCCAACTTGAACCGGCTACTGCACGGAAATCGTCATCCCACCAGGTCGAGGATCGACCAACACTCCGTTTTTCTAAACGTGGCCTCCACTCCAGAGCCTTATGGGCCTATTAGCCATCCGTTCTTCGGACCAAGTGACTGGCCCACTGTCACTTCAACGAGCGAATCCTTTGCACTACGTCAGTAACTTTTATCCTCTGTCAGAGGAATTCATTACGAATCTTATCCGCCAGAGAGACTTCGATCATAGCGCGTTCCATAGCAAGTTGAACTATGGCAAACTTGTGGACCAATCCCATAGTCAGAGGCTACGTTTCTGCCCCGTAGGTCATTACGGGGAATACGCATTGTTTAAAGACTTTTGTCTTTAAATTCTGCGGTATCGGTGACGTGAGAATGGGGTGTAGCTTCCTAAATGCTGCCCAGCCCTCTCTAACCTGTGTCTACCCAACTGCAATTTGTGCCGGAGGTAGACGTATTCATCGACAACTACGAGACTAACACCATCGAAATTGACCGGACTCGGAAGAACGCGTTCGTTCGATGCGATGGGATTAGTCTCATTTGACCCCCACGGAATCAGTATGGACATAAACGTGACGCTATATAGACCTTTCAACACCTCGACGCATCGAAAATTGACCTGAGATCGTTGAAGAACAGCCCAGGTTTCTACAGAGTCAAAAGCTTTCTCATAGTCCACAAAGGAAAGGCACAGTGGCTGATTGTACTTATAGGTCTTTTGTACAACTTGCCTTATGGTGAAGATGTGGTCTATGGTGCTAAATCCTCAGCGAAATCCAGCCTGCTCCGGTGGCTGAAATCCATGAAGCTTGTTGGTGAGGTGATTCGTCATGACTCTCGAGAACAGTTGTATATGTGGTTCAAAAATGAGATCGGTTGGTAATTTTTAAGCAGGGTATTGTCATCCTTCTTTAAAAACAGAACGACCTCACTTTCAAGCCACGCCTTGGGAGAATTACCCTGTTGAAGAACGGAGACTAATAACTTCCGTAACTCACCTAAAACAGGGTTGCCCCCTGCTTTAAGGAGTAACTCCATCCTTTCCAGGAGCTCTTCCCCCCTTAAGCTGCTTCAGAGCCAGACAAACCTCATCAAAGCTGACGTTAGGAAGCTCACCGAAGAGATTCCGAGTCAAACTGGCACATAGATGGTGAACTTGGTAATCATGTTGAGGAATCTGTGACGCGGACAATTTGCCATAGAAATCTTCGATCTCAGATAAAATCTCAGACTTAGAAGAAACAATCGAACCAGAACAGTTCCTAAGCTTCAACAGATGGCTTCCCCCGAGCTTCTCCACGAAAACCTTCGACCCTCTATTCTGCTCAATCGCTTCGGTTATCCTTTGCGTATTTGAGCAGCGAAGGTCTAGGTGTATCAATTTGCGAATCTTTTTCGAAAGAAGTTTCACCTATGTCGAGGTGGTGTCCTCATGCTTTCAAGTTCCTCCATTAGACCAAGCGTCTCATCGGAGAGTTTGGATTTCCTGGCGGTACGCTTACTCCTTGCAAAATCCTTTACCCACGTTACGTATGCAGTCCACGGCGGCATCGAGTGCCTCTTTAACTGCCATTGCGATTAACGATGTGTTAAGGGTACCGAATCGGTGTTTTAATTCCAGTCGGAATTTTTCAGAGCCCATCACGGTTTGTCATAAGTTAAGTCGGAGAGAAGACTTCATCAAGCGGGCCCGCTCCCGCTGTAAAACCCATATTCACGGTGCCTCTCAACAGTCGGTGATCGCTACCAATTTAAAACCTATTGATCACAGAGACATTCCTGAATATGTGTTTTCGGTGCGATAATTATAATTATTATTATAACACTAGTCATTATTTATTAGTTTAATAGGGCTAAAATTTTTTAAACTTGTTTGTTGTTTATAAAGTTGTGAAATGAAATTTTTACGGTGGTAGGTCCCTGTTTACAGGAGACCATCTGGGTGGAGTACCACCACGGTGCCTATTTTAGCCGCGAAGCAGTAGTGTGAAAACACTGCTGTGTTCCGGTTTGAAGGGCACGTAGCCAGCGTATGTTACTGGGTTAACGAGACTTAACACCCTATGTCTCACGGTAGGCAGCGCGTTGGCGATACCACTGGTATTGCTAATGTCTATGGTGTCGGTGACCACTTCCCATCAGGTGGCCGACTGCTCGTCTGCTGCGTATGCCATAAAAAAAAGCAGTAAGATTTACAAAAGAACACTCATATATGCCATAATTGGTCCTTCAGCTCAATACTCATAGAAAGATGGTTCAACTAACAGACAACGTTGTTACCGCATATAAATATTATTTTTTTCATTATCAGACCTAGGCTAGTACCTAGTTTTGACATAAAAAATAGTGAAAATTATTTCTGGTAAGGAATCGCCAGCACTAAGGTCACTTATGAGCATGGTTTAGTTGCAAAGCAACTATGAGTATTCGGTGTTTTGTGGTAAAAAGGGACAATTTGGGCCGATAACCCAACTGTCTGAAAAGTAAGATGATTCATGCGTCAGATGGGCATGTAAAAAGTCAGTCCACCCACCAACCAGCATTGGACCAGCGTGGTGGGATACAGTTCACAAGCCCCCTAATGATGAAGGCGTGCATTTGGGGAGGCCTATGTCCTGCCATGGTCAAACACGATCTATTAAAAATACTCAAGTCCTAAATTATCTAATTGAATTACGCTGATTTTCTCAAACAGATATTTCATGTAGATATCAAGCAGGTGTAGTCATCTAACGTTGCGACATCTATTGTTCAACTGGTTGAAGCCACTATGAATATCAAATTAAGGGAGGTTAATTAAAAAAAAAACAAATCATTACATTTGCAAAAATATTTGCAGTATTCAGCCATACCATGTGTGATTGTAAAAATCAAGAAACTATTACAACCACATGAAGGTATGTAGAATATATAATGATGTAATGGATTTTTACAGAACTTTCAAAGAGAATCGATTCGATTTTTTTGGATATCTTACAGCGTTTCCGCACGCAACGACATCTCAGAAAGGGAAATAAGTTTTCGTTTTTGCAACATTTTCCATTGATATTTCTCTCGTATGGTCGGAAGGAATAAAAAAAACAGATCAAAAATTAATTTTCAAATTAAACCTGTAGTAACTGGGATCATTTCCTTAAATCAAACATACGTATTATATTTATTAGTTTAAATTTAATGGTACGGATTACATTTGCTAAATAATTATATCGATCAATTTTTGAAAAAATGTCTTTTTAGTTCGAGTATGTTTTCAAAACTGGAACCGAATCCTAAGCTTTTGGATTGTTCCAAATTTAAAATAAAATAAATTTTAATTAAATAAAATACTTACTTTATCGTTTTTATGACATTTTTTTAGAAATGACGGTTAATAGCGAGCTTATATTATAAGATTATGTAAATGGCGTACTTAAGTTGCAAATTTTACGGCATTAACATCTAACTAACAGAGCCTTTAGCTTTATAAGCTCTCTCATACTTTTTATAAAGGGTTTTCTGCAAATATTTAAGCAAATATACACATGAATAGGAATAATAAGGCGTTGCGATAAGTTCCTAGAAATTAGTTTAAAAAACTGTTTACATACTCAAGCGTATGTGGTTCTCTAACATTTAGTAAATTTTCAGTTATATTTTTTCTTGGTTAGCTAAATCTTCTATGGTGTTTTTAACATGAAAATATTTCTATGCTAAACTTGTAATGCTTTTAAAATGTTTTCATAATACTAAGAAACACGAAATTTTAAAAGATTGCATGCTCCTTCGCGGTCAGGCCATCTGTATAGGTCGTAAAACGTGACTAAGCTGAGAGCGGTGCTTTTATGTGCAGACATTACCGATATTTGATGGCTTCGCAATCTTAACTGATCTTGTTTTACTATCGCTTTAAATTTCTTGGCCATAATCTGATATTTCCGTCAATACATTGTACGCGTAATAATATACGTCTAATGCTGCAATGCTTTTATACAACGTCTAACTCTCCTTTTCATCATTGTTAAACTTTTTGTAAATGACGGCAATAACAAATTTAAAAACATGTGTTGCCTATATATGTCGATAACTCAGTTTAAGAATTTATATTCATAATAAGAATTATTCTATTGATTATACATTTTAAGCATTTAAAATGTAATTAAACTCACTAAATAACTGCCTTAGATTGGCACTTCCACATACCGATAAGAGTAAACCTGCGTTATTCTTATTATATTACTGAGGTTACTATAAGTGTGACATTAATATAACCTTGGTTTAATTGAAGTATGTTCATCATTATAACAAAAATGTCCTCAAAGTCGACTAGATATCAGATATACTATCCGAGTAATCTTGCCGTTTTGAAATTCTTTGGTTAATTTTGCTACTAATATGATCCTAAGCAAATGATAAAGCCCAATCAACCTTTCTTAACTGGGTTTGTTAGATAATAGCGTGAAACAACTTTTTCAGGTCCAGATCTATTGGCACGTCATAACGTATGGATGCCTCGAACGAACGTATTTAGTTTCTAACACTACACTCAGTTAATATTTTCACATTTAAATGTGATTTTACGATATTTTACAAGCCAAGAAATAATTAAACAATTAATTTTTAATTGTGTGTGTGTAATAGTTTAACTATTAAAGCATCTTACAATATCTTAAATTAAAAAAAAATATATAAGTGGTTTAGAGCAAGCCGTTCTAATTTGAAGCTTTTGAAGTAAGACGACTTAATCCAAAAAAGTATCAAAACATCATCATCAGCCTGTGTTAGTCAACTGCTGCACATAGGCCTCTTCTAATGCACGCCTTCTCCATAAGGTGTTTTTGGACCGTATCTCACCACGCTGTTCCAATGCCGAAGAATGCCGAGAGCCGACTTTCTACATGCCAATATAATGCAATTTAGTGATTAGCCCAAATTGTCTTAGCCAAATAGGTAACAGCAATGAAAATTTGATGAATCTCCGCAGGTTTCGAACCCAAAAACTCCGGTTTCTAAAGCACACACCAGGCTACGGAGTAATATTTATATAATTGGTTTAGAGCAAGCCTTTCTAATTTGAAGCTTCTGAAGTAAGACGGCTTAATCTAAAAAAGTATCAAAACTAAAATAAAATATAAATATTTATCATCATCATCATCAGCCTGTGTTAGTCAACTGCTGCACATAGGCCTCTTCTAATGCACGCCTTCTCCATAAGATGTTGGTCAAAATCCAACCTTACCGAAAGTTTTATCTGCAATGCTGGACGATGAGACAACATGGAATGCTGTTTCATCATTTTGCGAATCAGTTTTGATTCAAAAGGAACGAGAAAGACATAATCCCTACAGGAGACATTTAGGTGTGAGTAGGACGCGCATCACCCAACAACATAGCGGGCATGGAGTGGGGGAGAACACAGTTTCCATGTCAATGAGGCGGCTATTAAGCTTAGGGATACTGATATACTCCTAAAGCGGGCTACTAGCAAGTAGCAGGTTAAGAGGTCGCGGTTGTGTTCTTTCTGAGATCCCGTGGCTTCTAAAACGACAAATTAGAAGATGTTCTATGGGGTTTTAGTCGTTAAGAATCCGACATAAACTAATTGCCTACTCCTCCTGGCAAATCGGGTATCCAATTCAGGATTTCCCAACATTAAAAAAAAAAGGAAAAAAAACGAGTTAGGTTAGTCCGGTTTTGCTATGCGCATCTTTAGGTTTTGTTTTGCACTGTAAATCGTGCTTAAAGCGCCTATAACAAATCAAAAGTGAATTTGATGGACAGTCAAAATTATACCACCCAATTTTCAGAAGACAAAATTATTTAAAACTAGAAAGTCATAAAATGAATATAACACAATCAAACGAAAAGCAGAAATACAATTCTAAATAAATTTTTATTTAATTAATCTTAATTTACATTATTTTGATGCTCAAGCTAATAATTATGTAATAAAATGCTGCGTAACCATTGTAGAGATTAATTTCATTATTCTGAGAACGCAACAAAACAAATCAGTAATAAAAAGCTTAGCAAAGTTTCCGAAGTGTCAGAGAAAAACTACTTGCTCTGAGATAGCCACTAACAACGGGACCAAACATTAAAGTTAATTCACTTCCTGTCAACAATACATTAACGAGTTTCATAGGTAGTTATACAAGAAACAATCGGAGAGGCATCCTCTAGATGCGTACATTGTTTTACCTATACGGGAATCAACCAAAAATGAACAAGAAAAATTGGACACAAACTCCCTTCGCAGAATCGAATCTACTGCCGGCATTTAAAGTTTAAGTACCTAATGCAAAGACAGCGCTAAATAAGTACCTTAACATGTAAAACCGATTGCAAAACTACCAATAAAGTTAAAGAGCTGTCAGAGCCATTGCCATTAGTAAGCCGATGGGAATAAAATCTTGACCTATATCCCAAGAACCTGTTAATTGCTTCCTGTTAAGTAAAAAAATATCATATTGTACCAGTAGTACAAAATGATATTTTTTTTATTATCTGTGCGATACTAGCACTAATCTATTGTAATTAATGATGAATCTATTATAATTTATGATCTATTTATAGATATGTAACTTTGTTTACAGCCGATATTACTTGATACATGGTTACTTTGTTTAAAGCAGGTCTTAAGCCATTATTAAAGATCTTTGACTGTTTAAAATATTAACAAAATAAGTAACCCTCATATTTACATTCTTTTTAAATATTTTGCAGTTATAGTAAGTGTAAATTAATAATAATTTATAAAATGTCATACATATTTTAAGGATTTTGAAATAAATCCGAATGAATGTTCAAGCAAATAAAAATTCCTACATTCTAAATCCAACGATGCCTCTATAATGAAGACATCTTTTGAATTCCGACACAGCAGTCCTCAATGTAATACGAAACATTCTGTAAACAAATCATAAAGATGAGGCAGGGTCTTTCATGTACCATTGTAAGATTTGAATAGCTATGTCGTCATTTAATCTTTCTCAACATATTGAACAAATAAAATACCTTTTGACATTATATTAAGGTTAACCACGAGCCGGTTCTATACGACCATTCGCACAATGCACATTTTATGCTAAAAGTGGAAGATGTATTTTCAGAATTTTCAAAGGCATAAGTAATAATGACAGATGATAATTGCTGAAAGTGCAATATTGTTATTTTATTAATTAAATGCAGTAGTCTGCCCGTGATCATTGACGTTGGAGTCCGAAACGTAAGTAATAAAATATGTATATTAAACTCGACTCAATAAAATCTGTAAAAACATAAATTTTATTATTCAAAATACTTAAATGTTTGGTGAATAATAACTTTTTTTAATAAAAAATTATATTAACACCTATATAGTGGGTGAAATATCGAATGATTTCAAGATCGATAAAAATAGAAACTAATTATTTAGATTGAAATCCTACTTCAAAGAAAAAAGTTTTGTAATAAAAACATTGTATAACTTAACTTAGATAATACATTGTGAGTGAACGTGAATAACTTAAGCAACGAACTCATTACGAACTAAAAGAATTACAGAATCATTATTATTATATTTTATCATAATAACAGAGGAAAGTGCATTTAAAAGTTCTATTCTAAAGTGACATGCAGTGAATGTTAAAACGTTGAAACGCGCATGAGAAAAGCTTTCATTAAAACCCATACCATGCTTCACTTTTGTTGAGTTTGAATCACGTTTCTTTGCGTACTCATGCATTTGTATGGAGTAAAGTAAGAGCTACAGCGGGTCAAAATTTAAATTTTATCGTTTATTTAACAAATGTTCACTATTTAGCCAAGCAAGAGCCTTTATGCTTATCAATCCGTAAGAATCATTTGTAAAATTGTAATGCTTTGGATTCTGTATGTGTTTAAAATATGTTGTAAACAAATTTTACAAATAATGTGTTCTCGTTAAAATAATAATTTAAATATAATTGTCCTCAAAAATAAAATTAAGTGATGAAACGGGATCTAGTTTCAGGACTGTGTTTCAGGACCTCGCTTTTCGCTTGTACCATATCAAATTTTAGTGATGGGTCGTTGCATGGAATACGAATGTACTGCATTCAATCCTTAGTAAAATTTATAAGGGTAATCCATTGTTATAGAATTAAATTCTGTAATAAAGCTGATACCGCCATGGCCTAGCCACTTTTTGTCCATTGCTTTAGGAAGTGGAGTGGTGCATGGAATACGAATGTACTGCATTCAATCCTTAGTTAAATTTATAAGGGTAATCCATTGTTATAGAATTAAATTCTGTAATAAAGCTGATACCGCCATGGCCTAGCCACTTTTTGTCCATTGCTTTAGGAAGTGTAGTAAGAGTTCATCGGTTCAAATCCTTTAGGGAATCAACTTAGTGTCATAGTAGTCTTTCCCGGTTTATACTCCATTGTTTTATTGATCGATTATGAGTTAATTGCCTTAATACTTAATACTCTAAGATAGATAACTCTTGCCAACAAGACCAGACAAATAGAATACCAGGTAATAAAAATAAGTAATTAAAGTATGTGTCTCGGGAAGAAGCTGAAAATCTCTTTCACATTAACAATTATTTGAAAATTAAATCTTATTACGTAAGTTGTTTTCTCATGTAACATTTCACTACGCCACGCAGTTTCACCAGCATGGTGATAGTAATTTGTGGTAGTGATGATTAAAGGTAATTGTAATCTGAAGGTTTTGATAGCGCTGGCCGTGTTAGCTCGAAGATTTTCTCCTGTATGACGCTTTTTATTATATTTTAACATGCGTTTCCCGTGACTTTATATGCGTTTGTGGTAATAGTTGTAATTTTTTTTTATTTTTTTTCTATAACCTACTTAAGGGACTAACCTAGGCTATCCCTAGGTTAGACCCAGTTCCATACGTAATCTTTTACTGAAAGTCCCGTTAAAATCAAAACAGCCATTCTAAAGATAAGCCAGAACAAATAGACGGGTAGGCAAAAATTTAAGAAAAAGGTTTTCTATAATTATGTGTTATCTTATTTACAAAATTATCCTTTAAAATCAGTTACTTTATTGTTACAATCGAACACTCCGATTTTATTTATTTGTATAGATAATGCACATTGCACAATGCGCATTTACAAACTATTGCCTATAACTTAGTCTCCTAAATAAACTATGTAATAGAGTAATAAGCAACCATTCGTTTAAGCTTTTATAATGATAGGTATGATAACATATACAACAACGTTTAAATACGCACTAAATACTTTATAAATACGAAGAGTCACAATTTCTTTTTTCTTTATAATCGGTAATTTTCTACAAAGAAAAAGATTTTAAGTTATACGAAACAGGTGTTTCTTGCCGTTATAACTTTTTGATTTGGAACAAGGCTGTCGGAGTTAAGAAAAGTTTGATTGTCGTTTGTTTGACCTTTTCATTATAGTTTTCTTATTATTTCACACAAGCAGGGAAATTTTAGTACATATATTTTTTATGTAATAAAGTTATTTTGAAGTTGATCATAGAAAATAAAAGCATCATATATAGCAACCTAAAATTATTTACTTTGTCTTGGTGTCTTCTGATCACTATAATGTATTGCAATGATAGCTCATAGTAATGAATTTTCGAGTACAAACACATCGCTAAAACTAATAAATAACTAACATCTAATATGTAGGTATAGCCGGAATACTTGACTTACAAATTGATGTCGGAATATCTAAAAAATATATCATAGGAAGTAATTTCATTGTATTAAGGGTAGTAAAGCATGAGATGGTTGCGGCTCTTTTGCCTTAACATATATTTTTCTATCGGTTCGCTATCGCATTAAAATGAAATTTACCCTATGTACATAGTAAAACAGTTGCGAAAGTTAAATCCATTCTTTTAATTGGATGTTCTTAATTATTAATAGACATATAGTGTTTTTTTTTAATTCAATTCAATTTTTGTCCAATTTTACTGGGATATCCGAGATGTTACATGCATACCCGAGTTAAATCTTAAGTGCAACTACCGGATTAGAGCTCTTCAATTAAGTCGCTCGTTGCTTCGAAACGTCGTTAGGAACGCTCCAACAAAACTCGCTTCGAATATATTTGATTTGATTTCGTTGTAACAGAATACTATTTAAATAATACCGAAGTAAAGCTTTGCTATTCTACATCCTGAAACATTGGTGACAATTTATAACTTTGAGCATCAGTTTTTGTAACTATGTCTTTATTTTGAATATTCTCTAGAAACTATAAGTGACATAAAAGTGCAAGCTTAAGTTCGAAGTGTAGCATGGTTTATACGTGAAAATACGTTCTTTTAAACATACGCTTGGAACATAACTGTTGTGTATTCTGATACGAAACTAAAGTGTGTATTTTTTTTAAATACGTACAGAAAAAAAGGTAAGAATTGAATTACGCATGAACTAATACATAAAATACTACAGAAAGTTAGAGCAAATAAATTTAGTTCATTTTCATTATCTATTCATTAAATCCTCACATACAACAGCCTCCGTAGCCTAGTGGTATGGGCGTGTGCCTTAGAAACCGGAGGTCGTGGGTTCGAATCCTGCGGAGACTCAACAAATTTTTATTGTTGTGTCCTAGTTGGTTAGGGCAATTTGAGCTGATCACCCAATTGTCTGAAAAGTAAGATGATCCATGCGTCGAATGAGCATGTAAAAAGTCGGTCCACCCACCAACTCGAATTGGATCAGCGTGGTGGGATACGGTCGAAAACCCCCTAATGAATAGGGGTGTATTAGGGGAGACCTATGTCCAGAAGTGGAACTTCACAGGCTGATGATGATTCATTACAGAGTTTTAGATAACGATTAACTCTGATTACGTTAACATTTTAACATTGTATGAAATAAGTACAAGCAAAACATTTGTCTGATAAAAATATATATGTACGTTCTGTCTGTAATAGATATTCCATCAAACCACAAACTACTAACCAATGCATGATTTGTAGTGTTTGGTCTCGTTATACTGGTTATATTGAGATACAATTATCGGTCACAATCCATTGTTAATTTCCAATTTATTTAATTAATTTTGGTTGACGCACTGCTATTATATTAAAAAAAAATGAAAACTAAGACTATCAAACTCGATAACCATATGTTCATAGTTCATTTGTCTATAAACGCTGATAGGGTGATCAATTATTTTAAGAAAATAAAAAGTAGTTAATAAAGTAAACACTAGAAAAAAATATATTTCAACAAATTTTGACTTGAAATGTTTTTGTCAACTCGTTTTGATATGTATTTGGATGAAATTTAAACTTGCGAAACTCCACATTTACATTTTCAGGAGACAGTTCATGGATATATTTGTTCGCTCTTTAATTTAGGCGCTCTACGTTAATGTTCGTCTTGACTCACATAATGCGCTACATATGGCTACAGCGAGCACCAAACCAAAAGTTATTCAAATTGTAATATAATTTCTTAAAAGTTTATTTTCTTCTTTATTTGTATATCACAAAAAAAAAACATAATTAATTATTTTAAGGTTGTCCCAGGTATTTCAGATGACCAAGTGTCACATCGTTCTTCTTACCGTACATTAGTCGTTATGTCTGAACAATTCTTTTATAATTACTACCTGTTTCTTCAACCTTGAAATTGGCAAAATATCTAAAATATTCTTGGCTGGGACATTATAAATAAAAGAAAAGCGATTGTACAAAAATAGTTGTTAACAGTATCAAAGAGTTTTTTACCCTGATTAGGATGTAATACACTCTTAGAACTATTTTTCGTGGAAAGGCGTCGCCCCCAAAACAAATTTGATCATTAGAATTGTTACACCTTGTTATTTGATTTTGAATAATATACGTTAAAGTTGAATATTAAAAAATATTTTTTAAAGCGTAATTTTTCCAAAACCTTCGTGATATGTTATTTTTATAACCGTCGCAAAAGTATTTCGTTGGGCAATTTATTCGTCTGTGCGTAGTGCTGAAATAATGTCGTCTTAATTACTCTGTGAGTGTATCGCGTTTAGATGAATCTCTAAAATAATGTTCTATATACCTCGGCTTTTACCGAATTCTGACAATTGACCTATGGCGAATTCAACATTTCGAGTATTATGTATATTAAAGATTCTACGTAGACACAGATAAAACATCATTATTTCTTTTGTTATCCAATACGATCGTAGCAATACTAGGCGCAGAACTGTCTTTTTTATTACCGGTATTGCGATTTTCATATAGACTAATAATATAGATTTAATATAGACTACGAAGGTCTAAATGTCTAAAATTAATACATACAATTTCATATAAATGTTATCATAAAAATAATGAAACATTCTCTTAAAAACTTTTATGCATTTTTTAGTTTTTGTTTTACTTTTAAATGTGCTTGGATTAAATACTGTAAAATATGTAAATTATTTATTCACGTACACAACGGAATAGCTAAAGAATCATTTGCGTATCAGCATGTACTTCAGGTCTATTTAGGCCTATAATTAAGCGTCTGTACTTTTAAATTTTAAAGCTATGTCGTAAAGCAAAGTCTTATAAACTCCAACAAGGTTTAGGCAAATTTAACCTCAACCTTTATATCGCTGCTCTATATATATAGGAATATCAACACCATATTGTGCTAAGACACAGATGACAAGGTGAAAACTTGATTCGCTTAACTTGATAAAGCTCAGGTATGTATTTTTCCAATATTTCGAATGACGGAAGCGCCTCGTTTTCCTCCGGCTGCTGCGAACTTAATGTTGTTCTATAGACGTCATTTTAACTGCTTTTACTGGTATTTAGTTTTGTATGCTGTCTTCATTCATAGAAAATCAGGCCATTTTATGAAAATATGTGCTTAAACTTTAGTTATGAGTATCATAAAATGTGTTATTGATAGTTACCATAATTGTTTATTTTCTCGAAAGTATGTATCTATAGTTGGAATCGTTCAGTTTTTCTGTGAGCTTTACGATTGGATTTCACAATATAATATAATACCAAGACATGGTAGAGTCTTGATAGAAATGTTTTATCTTCTATCAGACATGAATTAAATAGTTAATAAGCGATTCAAATTAATCAAATAAAAAAAAAATATTTTGTAATCAATCATTGTTCTAGTAGTTCACTACAAAACAAAAAATAAAAACAAAATATAATTTAACTGAGAGCAACACTGTGTTCGTATTCTGTCAGCTATGCAATTTGATCAATATATCTAATTTCCGTATATTCCAAAGATAGTCATTGTCGTCGCTTATTGCTCGCTTGATGATTCATTAAAGTACGCTGTACACACTAACCTGACGCCCGAATTTGTCGCCATTTACATATTAAATGCTTGTGTCGCTCACACAACCAACCGGATCACCGCAACAGCCGTGTTTACTTTGTCGTAGGGAAATGCAGGTACACTAATGGACCAATTTTAGCCCTATATTGTTAGAATCTGAAGAAGTATAAATAAAACAAAATAAATATTATTAATTTCAAAGCAAATCGGTGCTTTATCACTGTTCTACAATTGTTTAATACGTAAGACTCTCCTTTTCTGGTACAATTTCTATGAAACTTTATATATAAGCGTTTTCCTGGTATGTAAACCAACGGTAAATGTCTTCGACGACTTTCTACTCTACTTCTACTAGTTTTCTACGACTTATTTTAATATCAAATGTATATTACTATTCCATTTTCATAAAGAGAAGCTGAACATTACAATCGTATTAAACTACATGAGTACTTATTTAACCATTTTCACTCACTTATTTTTAATAATCATGTAAAGCTAATTTTCAAAAATGTTATTTAAACCACTTGAAAATTATCTGTGAAGAAGATTATGTGTCTCTATAGAACTATGGCAAGCTCATATCTCGTATATACAACATCTAGAAAATTTATAACACTTACATAGAGCATCAAATATACAGCAGTTTCCGCTAGATTGCCGGGTTTCAGCAGGATGTAGGGGTGTTACGCCAGGATGATAGATTGCAACCTCCTATCCTTAATGCTCCACTAACCTCGACGTATCTAAGTACCTATACTATTTACATTGTGTTTATTTATTTATAAATATACACTGTAAAGAGTGTTCCTATATTAAAATTCTTTGTCCTAGTGTGTGGAATCAAAACAAATAAGTTCAATTATTCTTTTTACTCCTGGCCAGCTAACTTTAATCATGCCTTAGTCCAAGTAAATATGAAGTATTATTGATCTTAAGTGTGTTTCATAAATAGTTTAAACCTATAAAAGTGATAAAAAATCGTAACTCAATGTTTAAAAAATATATAAAATAAAGACTGACAGTGTTCTTCACTGTATCGATAATTGAAAAAAAAAACATTTTTTAGATGAATTATCATTAGACCTCTCTAGAATCCAAACTGTAAACTTTTTCTTGCTAATAGAAATTATCAGCAATCAAATTATATTATAATTATCTCGCGTGGTTATGATTTTTGGTGCCGTATTTTTTTTATTTCTCAAAAATCTATTAAACTGCTCATTAAATAAATTATTAAACAAAATGAAGCTAATATCTATCGCTTAAAAAAGAATGAACCAAATCTGAGCACTAGGAGCAGAGCGATGAGGTAACATATATAGAAAAAAACTTTCTTCTTTTTAGAAGTCGATCAAGAGTACACATAAATACACCTCACCATTAAACCATGTGTTTCTTTAATTTTTCTTGTTTTATTGTACAATAAATAAACTCTTTCTCACATAATATTAACAAGTGAAATGAATATTAAACAAAAATTAAAAATAAAATATAATTTAAGAATAATTAATTTTTAATTGTAGACATAAAATAACTAACTGCAGAGCATCACCCTGTCGGCTATGCAATGTGATCAATATATCTAATTTCCGTAAATTCCAAAGATAGTCATTGTTGTCGCTTATTGCTCGCTTGATGAAATTGTACAATAAATAAACTCTTTCTCACATAATATTAACAAGTGAAATGAATATTAAACCGATGAATATTAACGTACAAAATTTGCGAGTTTTCCAACAAACCAATATTGACACGATCTGTTTGTTTAAAGAAGCTGCAGATTTGGGTTACATATTGGTATCACCTATGTTTAATAATTAAATAGTAAAAATCATGTAAAATTTTTATTGAAACTTTTAATTTTATTCATATAAGTTTAAATCGTAATCGTTTATTATATAACATAAATTTAATATAAAAAAGAGCACGTATTTGAAAAAGTTTTTTTGTGTAGAAGTCTGGTTATAGGTTTACTACCAAGTTTAATTTTGTTCTTTAAAGTTAAATATCCAAATGAAGAGCGTAATTTCTTTGTTATCGGACATCGGACTTACATGAATTTTTGTAAGAGCATTTTCGTCTGTTGTATCTAATAGACCTTTAAATAATAAGTGACATTCCATATATTTCATCCTATATCAAAAAATAAAATATTTTTTAATGAAAATCTAAATCATAAATAGCTTTGGCTTCGCTGAAAATATTAAGGCGAAACTCTATACAATTACCATATTGTTGAATAAAAGGACTTTTTACGGATGTTTCAGGAACATTTTCTTTCTCCTGTGTTTGAAACGTCGCGAATTTAAAATGTAAAATAAACACGATTAAATCCGTAAATAGTCCTTTCATTCAATAATGTTTAGTTTTAGCGTAAACCAAAGAATTAAAATTACCATACATTAAACCATTTCATTAAACAAAGCTTTAACAACAAACAAATACATGATTTAAAAAAGTGCATATTGGTTATTGCTTGACTAAAATTTTACATAAAATTCTGCCTGAAGTGTCAAACGTGGGTTGTCCGACACGAGATGGAGTGACGAGTGTAAATGTGCAGGGAGTCAGTGAATACATAGGATCGTATGTCTTAAGGGCTGCTGGGTGGAGGCCAATGTTCAACAGTGGACTTGTTTAGGCTGATATAATAAACGTGTATTCAAACTAGCGAATTACTAAGCACAAAGTGTATTGTAACTTAAGAATGAGGGATATGTAACAGCACTGCAAATACGAAGTATAACTACTCTGGCTAGATCTGAGTATAAAACTTTAATCATCATCATCATCATCATCAGCCTTTGATAGTCCATTGCTGGACATAGGCCTCCCTAATACACCTATCCATTAGGGGTTTTGACCGTATCCACACGCTGGTCCAATGCGGTTGGTGGGTGGAACGCCTTTACATGCCCATCGGACGCATGGATCATCTTACTTTTCAGACAATTGGTGATCGGCCCAATTTTCCTATCCAACTAGGAAACAACAATGAAAATTTGTTGAGTTCCTGCAGGATTCGAACCCACGACCTCCGGTTTCTAACGCCTATGCCACTAGGCTACGGAGGCAGATAAAACTAAGACTTTAAACTTCACTCTAATCTATAAGAAAACTGATCGTACTTTGTCTAGGCTTGAACCTGTTCATATATTATTTGAATCATCTATAATAAATTACATGAGGCACATTACCATGGGTCGTATACATTGTTGTATAAATGATTTTCTGCAGCGTTATTATCCACGAGTACACGAAACGAAATTAGACGCTCCTATCTTTGGCACTAATTTCATGTCGTAAGTGCTTTTTAAATTACAGTAGACTTTATGTTCTTAATTTGTTTTAAATAATGTACATTATCTGTTTAAGCCATCTTTAAACATGATTTCATTATTTTAATTTCTTTGCAAGTTACATACTGTGGTGTAAAACAGTCCTTATTATGTTTATAGATTTCGTTTTCTAAATTTGTTTGTGCTTAAAAATGTCTTATACATGGTCATATCCTGCAGGTTTCTTCTACGACTTAGCAAGGTTACATTGTACACGTTTTGTTGCATATCATTTGAAATTTTTAATCAGAATGCGTAAATAAATTACTAACTGATTCCTGCGACTTCGCCTGCGATGTAATATAAAAAAATCTGTAATTTTAAAAGAAATCCCGGTTATATCAGCAATTTTTTAAGTGAAATTCCTTTTACAAATTGACCAGCTATCTATCTGTATTAGCTGAGCAAACAGAGAGATAAAGATAAAAAACCTTTATTTTGGTATATGTACCTGTTATATTTAAAAACGTACTCATTTAGAAATTGTTATTATAATGTTACAAAAAGACACTTCAATTTTATATATTTGTATACATAAAGGTGACAAGTTTGCTGGGTTAAAGTACATATAGGGTACATCACAAGTGAACACAATTTTTTTATAACATCTGGCAGCTTTAAAAACTTCATCGTTTGAAATTATTATTTTTAGTTTTGTTATATTAAAAATACTTTGCTAATGCACCGTTATTTACAAAATCACCTAAATATGTGGACCTACCACGACCTTGACCGCCACTGTCACCCCAAATTATTGAGTTCATTTATAAACCGAAGATCATGTGTTCAAATCATGCTAAGGATTTTTTCTGATATGGTTGATTTTTTAGGATGATACTGGCCGAGCTTATCGTCTTCAAAGTAAGATATTATACGAGTAAAAATTTTCCTATTGGGTTATTGAGTACACATGCCAGTCGATCTGCCTAAAAACTGATATTCTGGTGAAATTTGTGCTCAGAAGAAGTAGTATATTTCGATAAGACAACTTTATAACTTTTGTAATAAATTGATTTATGATAATAATTGTTAATACATCGATTTGTAAAATTAGTTAAATATATATGTTACAAAGTAATATATAGATATATAAACACTTTATAGCTTTTATTAATAAAGTCGATTACAATCATTCATTATCAGCCTGTGATAGGCCATTGCTGGACATGATCCGCCCAAATTGCCCTAGCCAACTGGAAAACAACATGAAAATTTTTCGAGTCCCCATGACCACTGGTTTATTAAGCACACGCTTTACGCTACGGATGTAACAATCGTTCGAACTTAACATAAAACCTAAATGAGGACAAGGGTATTATTTATTGTTTGGTTTTATTTTTAAGCTATGCCGGAAAGAGGTAGAAAACTATTGACAAATAGTTAGCTAACTAGAAGATTAACATAGTACGTGTTTTATTACAAAATAACATAAAAACTTCGGATGGGAAAATATGCCCAAAAGCCAAATATCTTACCAGCCGGAGCTAATATCATAGCGAACAGATTTATTGCCAATTAAGGTGGAGCACTTTAATAGCTTCAGTTAAAATTTTGGTCGGCATTCTTGTATTTGATATTTTCGTTCCACAAAAGAGTTTTCACGACATAGGGTGTTTAGTATCGCGTTATCAAACTGTCATGAAAATATTTTTCTCATAGCATATATCAAATATTTGTCGCAAACTGTTTTGAATTAATTGAATTAAGTAATTATTTTGTTTACGCGACTACTACGCATTATTGAATAAAAGGACTTTTTACGTAATTTATTGATAAAATAAGTTTATTTCGCATAAGTTGATATACAGACTACAAATATTAAATTATAAATTAGATCTAGAAATCCCGCTTCAGCACTGGTAACAAGACGCATGTTCACATCTCAGTCTACCCCGTGTCACTTTTCAGCGGCCGTGCGCTGGAAAGTGTTCAAAGCATCGGGAATTTAAATATGTATAATTATATTCATCATCATCATCAGCCTGTAATAGTCCGCTGCTGGACATTGGCCTCCCTTGATACACTCCTATCCATTGAGGGGTTTTTGGACCGTATTCCACCACGCTGGTCCAATGCAAACAATTGGGTGATCGGCCTAAATTGCCCTAACCAACTAGGAAACAAAAACGAAAATTTGTTGAGTCCCCGTAGGATTCGAACCCACGGCCTTCGGTGTCTAAATCACACGCCCATACCACTAGGCTACGGAAGCAGTCTAGGCAGTGTATATACAATAAACGCGATAAAATCCGTATTAAGTCCTTTAATTAAATAATTGAATTAAACAAACCCTAAATTTACGTTGGAGTTACTAGCTCGAACACTTGTATAACAAATATGTAACAGTGTTTTATTTGTTAGTCATAAGTCTTAAACACATGTCACGTTTATCAAAGTTTATTTAAATATAGAATAACGTTGTATGTTCCTCGTTTACGTTTATAAATCTGCAATTTAATGTTCCCTTCATCGTACGAATAAATGATGCTTCACGATTTTTAACAGGGGTGACTGTGTGCTATTGTGCAAATATTAATCTATGGACGCGTCTTAGTAATTTAAAAAAAAGGTTATAAACATGGTTTATAACAAATATATAATTAGGGCTACAGAAATTTCGCTTTACAAAATAAGTTTTTTCTTAGTAATTTAAGATTTAATGTTTTGTATTATTAAGTAGTTATTATCGAAAATTCCGGGGCCGACGAAGAGTACGTTAGTTGCCGATGTACACCGAGGCGTTGTCTGGTGGGATATACAGTTATGGGATCGAACCTTTAACCGCCTAGGAACAAACCGATGCTGGTTTTATATCAGTAAGAGTCCGACATAACCTATCCTGGCTAGCAATGGCTATCAAAATACCACCTCTACTGTGCTGCTGACTTCGACTGACAACCTTTCATTGACTGCGAAGAACGGCTACAGCGGAGCTTATAAGACAGTCAAACCCTTCCCGTCCACCACTCCAACGTTCGGCAGAGGCTCAGCGCTTAAGTGGACTTACTCCTCAAGTAGGCCAGGATTTTTCAAGGTTCTAAGCGGCTGGATTAGGCCCCATCCCCATGACAACAATGTAAGACAATGTGAGAAAGAGGTTAATGTACTTGTTACATAAACACTAATAACCGCTTCCTTCGCGAACAAATTATATTATAAAACTAACTTTTGGTAAAGTATTATACTAATAAAATTAAAAATAATACATGAATATATATCATCATCAGCCTGTGAAAGTCCACTGCTGGACATAGGCCTCCTCTAATGCACGCCTCCTCCAGTAGGGGGTTTTTGGACCGTATTCCACCACAATAGTCCGATGGGGATTTATGGGGAACAACTTTTTACATGCCTATCCGACACAAGTAGCATCTTACTTTTCAGACGATTGGGTGATTGGCCTAAATTGTCTTAACTGACCAGAAAACAACGATAACACAAAGTTGTTTCCCCGCAGGATTAAACCCACGAACTCCAGTTTATAAAGCAAGGGCCAATACCGCTAGACCACGGAGGCGGTTTTAATATACATAAATATATATTTGTTGGAATTATTGACGCATTGTACATTATATAAAAGCATAATCGTTTAAACGCTTAAGAGAAAGTTGAATTGCTTTTATCGAAATAGACACATCGATTAATCAAGAATCAAAGTCATTCCGAACTTAAAATCAAAATTGCCCAGAGAGTCATTATAGGATATAATAGAACCAATAGAAATGAAAAGTCAAACTTTTCATTTCGATTGATACAGAATTGGACTAGTATTTACTTTATGTAAAATTTTAGTTAGAAACTCGTAGTAATTTCATACAAATAATAAAAGATACAAACTTTTACGGGAAATGTAGTCGTACGGAAAACATAAAAATTCCTAACGATTTGACAACATTTTTTTCATAACCGAATTTCCAACCTTATAGAGTTAACAACAGATTTTGGTAAGATGAAACAGCCCAAGGAATTTTCTTTGTTGCAATTAGTTGCGCCGATTAGTTTTTAAAATGATTCCTTATGTAACTTATTTTGTCAAGCTTTTTTTTTAACATTTTTTTCATGATGTGGTTCTATATATCTTCTTTTCTTTCTATATATGAAGTTTTTTATTAAACGTTATGGAAAATTTACTCGAAACAAGTACTAATTATTCCGTAGAAATCTCATATAATGGACGTTCTCTTTGATTTTAATTACTTTAATAAACCTTTATAAAAATTCGACTTAACTAAGTTTAAGTGGTATAGTTTTCGAGTATATAAGTTCGTTCTTTTAATACAATTTACTATTATTTAATAAGTTATTTTTCCTTTGTCTTTTAATTAATTTCAGCGTTTTTAGTATGGGCCAGGTTATAAAAGAAATATAGAATAAAAACGTTTATTGTTTAATAAATAAAAATTATTTATTTTTATTTTTTTATGGATACTATATAATCCATTAGATTTTTAGTCTAAATCACTTTGACTTACTTAATTAGTAGCTATGTCCAGTACTATATAAATCTTGCTATACTGACTTATCATCTAATATAGTATTTGTAATGTACCATTAATATGTTATTATACTCTTACAGCACGACTTACTGAAAATACAACATCTTAGTATTAGTCGTTATTCTGCGGTCTACTGCTACATGTTATGGTCAGGGCAGGTATCGCTTACCACTAGGCCACTTCGTCCTTCCAACGCCTGGCAATTTTACCCGCGTGACAACAGACAGCGATGGAAATGATTCCGAGCGCACAGCGGCCCACCACCGCCTCCAACAGTAGCCATAGCAATGGCAGCACTAGCCAAAGCGGCACATTATTTTGAAAATCGCTGGATCTTTTTGTTCTAGACGATTTCAATCAAGCAGCACAAGCATTCGCCGCCATATCCGGCAATGCAATGGCTAGGTTTCAACTTCATGTTAGATTAATAAATTTAATTAACGCCCTTAAGGCTAAATAGGTTGCGACACCCAACATTAGTTACACACACAAACAAAGGATAACAAAAACTATCATAGATACTGAATTTTAAAAAATTAAGTACTTTAGACTTTTCTTCAGTACACGTGATTCGTAAGATTAGTAACTATTTATCTCTTCTATTTCATTCTCCATTTTAGTTTCTACAACATTTATAGTCTTTGTACGCAAGTAAGATTCTTTTTCAATAAATTATAAATGTAAGAGGTTTATTCTTGGTCCCTAAACTCTTGGCTGAAATACACACTTTTGAGCTTTAAGGCCACCTTCGTAAGCTCTCTGCAGACCAATGTAATTGTTTTTTTTTTAAATTAATTACAACTTTACGCGTGTAATAAACTTTAAGTGCTGTTTAAATTTATGAATACATTCGAGTTATTACTTAATTACGGCTCTTACAATACGGCAAAATACAATAAAATATAGGATGCCTTATAAATTAAAAATATATAGATTTATTTACTTGCTATATTTGCCTATCTCAGTCCTTTTCCTCTTATTTATTATTATTTTTTGTACATAAACCAAATATGTTTATATTATGTTTTTTTTAATAACGCCATAAGTACGAAAAACGACATTTAAATGCTTTATAGTCAATTATTCCACGCAATCAAATGCTTTAACCATTCTGATGGAAATTGTTTACGTTTTGCAATGCTAATTTCAGAAGCAATTATAATTAGGGATTCTTTATTGTTTTGAATCCGATTGTTGTATGAATTGTGGTCGTTTATTTAAGCTTACTTGGATATTTATTTCTTTGTAGGGTTGGAGACAATATGTAACTTCAATCATTGCTTATAAATTATTTATATATTTTTTATTTAAAACAATAACCAGCTTCAATTCGTAATATTATTTTAGTTTATTAAAAATATTGCTTAAATATGGCAATCGAGCGCAAAAGGGTAACAATATTGTAATGCGTTAAAAATCAATATTAAAAGAACTTGCACTCGACATGCGACGACTATGGTCATTTTTTTACGTATAAACAACAATGTAAACGTATTAAATAATATTACAATAAGTGTTTAACACATTTAATTTTTACAATTAATGCATTTTCGTCATTTAAAGTGAAACTAATAAAGTTAATTAAATAACATTACCACATGTATATTATCATATTTTCTTATCAGAATAGAAACACAGGGTTTCTTTATAAACGTCTAATTGCTAAATTATCTCGTTTTTTATTGAAATAAGTAATGTAATGGTGCTGGAGCTGTTTTGGAACGTATAAGTAGGTTTTACTGTGTGTTAAGTAAATTTTGGGAGATAGTTTAATTTCATAACATGACCTCGTAATGACATTGTCCAAACAAAAAAAATGGCTTTTTACATACGTGTGGTAAATGAAAATTCTGTTTTTTGCATTTTTTTGAATCTGTATGTACAATGCTCCTTCATTAACACATTTAACAAATTAGTTCTTATCGATACTTACATACATTATTACTAGAAGTGATTGAAAAAATAAATGATATTGTTAGTAATTATAATCTGTAAAAAAAGGCAAAAAAAGTCATTGTTCATATCGTTTTCAAATAAATATTAATGAGGTTCAAAAGTCTGTTTTGATGGTTTATGGTCGTATGTCCTGCTCTTTCCTTAATTTTTAAACTTTTTGAAGAAAATTTGTAGCAATCATTATTTTAAAGTTTGCTCATGCCTTTACTCTTGTGCGCAGTGGTTTATTTTATTATAACACATAAATAAATATAATAAAACTTGAAAATTTTACACCTCGACTTAATTTATTTTAATCTGGGCTAAAATAAATATGAATATAGCTAAAATAATTTAGAAGTTACAAACAAATTACTCACAGAAAATATATTACTTGTCAAATGCTTTTGAATAACACAGTACAGAGTTGCCTGGCCCAAGCGATTTCATGCAATGCATTAGTATTCAAGACAGTCAAACCATTAAATTAAGCGAGACTTGAACTTAATACCTCTCTCAGAAGTAATCCTTCTAAATTTCTTCATATTAAATTCAAAACACTTTTTATTGTTTTTCACGTCAAAGGAAAAAACATATATGTCTTGTGCATTTTAGTAATAGACCGATACGAATGAAGTATAGTTAATAATAAAGCTGTTTTTTAATTAAAGCAAATAAAAGCAAATATTATACATACTATATGATATTACAATTTTCTAAATTTCGTACGATCTTACGCTATATTTTGAAATTCTATACAAAATATACTGTTCCGCTTATTCTTACATTAGAACAGAAACCTAGATTTCATAGATTGAAAGCGATTTCAAACAAACTGAACTCGTAGCAAATAGCAAACATCAAACGGAAAGCTGCATTCGTAGACATGGCAAAGACTTTAGTTTGTTGCAAAATAAATATCATATTGAAAAGAAACATGACATACAGTTTGAATTCTTTATTTTTGGTACACAATAGACTCGTGTTATGTATGAAAATCTATTGTAATGCTTGATTTTTATCATAAAACTCATCAGACCGAGTATTTTGTTAAAGCATAGAAGACGGTAGGATTAAATAAAAAAATTGTTTCAGTGAATAGGTATAGTGAATAACAGAACTTTATTACGGAACCAAAAGGGTTGCTCATACAATATTATCATAGTAAGAGTCAAAAATATTTTTTTTCAATATAGGCTCTACTGACCTCACCTATGGATATCAAAAATTAACAAGCATTATGCTGCAGTATAATATTAACGGTAAAAAATACTTAAAAGTTAAAGCATCAGTTAATTGTTAGCAATAGATTAAAAACTTGCGAAAGTGCCTTTCAGATTCTATACATTTATATGTCCCTATATATGAAGAAAAGGGATTTGAACACAAAATTTTGAATTATCACTGCAAGCAAAAACATTCGTAGATTTAAATTATGTCACCGCGAAGTAGGATAACTTATGAACTACACACGGTTGTTGAATTTAACTAACTACTGGTGAACGTAACATTTAAATTAAAATTTGCTTTTGAAGAATAAGTTTTTTTTAATAAAGTGACTGTTTGTGTATTAATACACAAACAGTCTTTGTTTATTTGTTTGGAGTTGATGTTTGCTTATTTTATTGCAGGAGGATTCTATACAGGAAATCATGCTCATAAAACACTTTTATTATCTAATATCAGTTCTTATCCGTTGCTTTTGGGTACACACTATTGCTCCACTTGTCAATACAATTGCAAAAAGTTTATATAAAAGGTGTTTTAAAGTTCCGTATTTTTTTAAAGTATATAAAATCATATGGAACAGTGTTTTAACACTCAGAAATACTCCTGAAATAAAAGCCTCTGCAGATTTTTGTATTAGACCGAACTTCCTATATAATCAACATGTCCATAGGAAGTAGGTCAAATGGCAACATCCATCAACGTAATATTAGCAACAAGTCTGAAGCTTCCAGTTTACAGTTTATTAGGTCATTACGTTTAATATCTCATTGTTCCTGTTTTTATTCGTGCAAACATTTAATATGATATTATAATTAGATTAAATTTAACGATTTCCAGAGAATTCAAACAGCCTTTAGTAATTAAATCAAGTCGTCGAAGTAAATAAGGTTTGGTTTCTGAATATAAAAAGATACTTAGTCGTTATTTTAAAAAAATAGCTAGTTCAGAAGACTCGTAAGTAAGATGTTTTTTTTCTTCTTATTTTACAAAGTACAAGGAGTCTGGCCACCTGATGGGTAGTGGTCGCCGACGCACATAGACATCGAACGGACATAACTCGTAAGTCCGTCGTTATCATACCAGTAAATATGCTGGCTGCGATGCCCTTTAAACCGGAAAACAGTAGTGTTTTCACACTACTGCATTGCAACAGAAATAGGTACCGCGGTGGTCAAACCTGACAGTCCCCTGTAAAAAGGGGAACTACCACCAGTTAAAAAATAAACCCGCAACATAAGGTCATTATTCCCAAACATTTTTATGTTTATTTGTTATCCTGTAATAACGAACAACGTGAGAAAACACCCTTGTTTCGTACTTGGAATAATCACCCCTTTGCTTTTATAGACAAAATAACTAAATGTCGCACGTATTATGCACATATACGACTAAATATTTTTTTATTTAGACGGCGTTAAAATGCTGGTATGGGCTTGTCCTTTAAAAACTGGAGGTCGTGGGTTCGAATCCTGCGGGAGTCAACTAATTTTCTAAGTTGTTTCTTTGTTGGTTAGGACACTTCGGGCCGATCAGCCAATTGTCTGAAAATTAAGATGATCCATGCGTCGGATGGGCATGTAAAATGTCGGTCCACCGCCAACCGGCATTGGACCAGTGTGGTGGTATATGGTACAAAAACCCTCTAATGGAGAAGCAGCAGGTTAATAACAAAGACTGCTGATGATATCACTTTATATCTTTATTATTAAAAAAAGTTCTGGCCCTCAAAGTTAGTGACTTCCATTTTGAATTGTAGTGACGATTTTCCAAATGAAAACTATAAAAGATAGATCGCTATAAACAAATGATTCGTGTGCATACCACAGTTTATCGTAAATCTAACTTCGAATATTTGCTTACGATAAATGGTTCGTTAAACGTCGCAGCACTAATTTTCGTTTGCGGAAATAGACCTCAACCCGATGCTGTGCGGTTGTTAAATCATTTACATCATATCCTGCAATAGATTTGCAGTGATGGTATGGAATGGAACTAATAGTAAAGTTGACAAAATAGATTCATATGGCGTTATATAGTGACTTATTTAAAATCCTATAGCGCAGTTATAAAAGGAAATTTCTTTCAGTAGCGGTGTAATAACAAAATACAAGAGATGTTTTAATATTATGGCAAGAGGAGTGTGAATTGTTTTTTTCAAATGATTTAAAAGTTCTTGAATACAACTAATTTACATGATGTTAATACTTTCTTTCTTCTTCGGATTTGTATTGTAAAGCCAAAAAAAAACTTTTTTTAAATTGCGAATTTTATTGGTTTAAATTACTTTCATAATGTCGTATTAATAAAAAAAATAGGACTTAGGCAGATTAAGAACAGTTCGATCATTTAAAATAAAGTAACTGCTCGAAATTTATTATATTTGATTATAGATGCAATGAATATTAATTGTTAAACGAAAGATAAAAGAACTCGGAAATAAATAATGAGATAACAGTTTACTTATGGGTTCCTTAAAATCTTATTTATAATCCATAATTGTATAATAGTTCAACAAATTAAACGTTATATACATCATGTACAATTTTTAGTATCGATTATGTATTTTGAATATAACATAGTTTTAAGCTTTCTGATTCTAATCTGGAAGAATGTAAACAATTTAATTTTGTTGTTCATCTCTGTTTCTATTATTATATATTTAAGTTTAAATCCTGTACATAAATTAGGAGAAGTTTAAAGTTGGGTATAAACTAAAATATAATTCACTAAGTATCACTTCCAGAAACAGTTACAGTTCATAGCAACGGTCGCTCGAAATCCTTTCAGCGTATTGCATTGATAGGTGGTATATGAATATTAAGCCTGAAGCGTGAAAAGCAACAAGCTATATTATAATTAGATTGATTATTTCCTCAATACGCAGTCGAACTTGTCTCTGTTAACAAGAAACGTCTACCGTAATTTTTACACATTTGTGTACGAATTCATTACATATTTTTTATCTTAGTCTTATAATTTGTTACATACATAACAGACAAAACGCTTAAATTCTATATATCCATTTGTTTTATTTTTTTATTAAGCTTTATCCAGTACATAAAAGAGAAGAAATTCGTATTTCATACAATTGATTTGAATCCGTATAGGAAATAAGTTTCCAGTGCAATGCGCAGTACAGAAAGATTTGCAACTATTGTTGAAACTCTGAACGGGTGTCCTAGCCTTTCTTTACCTTTGCTTACGTATTATTTTTCTGCTCAATATGGGAAATGTTCAAGGAAATAACTAATGTCGTACAAAGGCGAAACATGCTATATAAACATTCTCTTGTGCTATACTCGTATTTGAAATTTATTCCATTTGTGCTACAACATCTATTCGTTGTTGTTTTAACTTTAATTTGATTATTTACTATTATCCTTAACGAACAAGAGACCTCTTATTGCTATTTTTAAATGTCAGAGATTGCAAAAAAAAATTATACAAACTCTAAAATTATCCCTACTCTTTGCCGTCTCGTAGAAAAATTTAAGTTCTGACGATGAGGACAGAAACATCTGACATTACATAAAGAGTGAAATGTAAAGTTACGCCTCTTAATTCATTTGAGATTTTTATAAAAAATCGACATGATCCACTTTTTTTTTGGAAAACATTGCTACTTTTAACATTAACATTAAATATTTTTTCATTTTTGCTAACGCTCCACATGTTTTAAAATTGTAATAATTATGTACAACAAGTTAAATTTACGTACTTCCTCGTGATTTATTTCTTAATTACACTCTATCAAGGCCACGTCACTTAGTAGGTGTAGTGAGTCTAGGGACTTCGGAAATAACGTTACATATTCCTATATTTTTGTCATCAATATTTTATAAGTATATTATAAGATAAAGATTTAAAAGTTGCTATCCACAGAAACCCGGTTTCCACGTTCCATTGGAAATAAATAATCACGTCTATCTCGGTAAATCTAGTACCACTTAGGAAGCAAATCAACGGACTTATTGGCAGTGGGAAGAGCACAATTGCTTTATACAAAGACTTGGAAGTCATTGCCACCGTAATTCTAAGATGTTTTGAATCGCATTATCATTTGAATAACTTCCAGATGGGCGCAGCCATTATATTTTTATTATTTGTTATGAAAAATATAAAATTTTAATTAAAAGTTTTTTATATAATAAATACTGTATTTGTGTAGAAAATTCGTTTCATTTTGTATACTTTTACAAATGTGTGTTCAGCACTACATAGCATAAAAAAAATCACTTTCGTTGTCTGTCCGTCCCTACGTACGCTTAAATCTTTAAAACTATGCAACACATTTTGAAAAGCTGTACATATATTTATAATTTATGAAAAGAATTGAAATTCTGATAAATTTAAAGGTTTCTAATATGATGCCCTAATTAAAAAAACACATTGTTTGCGCTTTCACTGCATACGCTGTGTTAACCCCACGAGATTAATCAAGCAATGTATAACAATATTGTACAACTATAAGTAGTATTAAGTAGCAATAGGCTGATGTAAGTAGTAAATAAGTAGAATAAGATAAGTATAGGCATAAGATAAAAATGTAAGATTTAAATAGGACGTAATGTATAGAAAATAAGGCCTGCACTATGCGGATACCAGCGTCTGTAACCTGGAAACTTAAAATAAAGAAATAAAAACTAGACTTAAGTATAAAGTATGTAACTAACTATAAGATTAATAAATGTAAATAAAACTAAGCGTTCATGCATAAAATATAAATAAAAAAGAGAAAAATAAATAAAGATAAAACCAAACAATACACATAAAAGAACATAAATGTACAAAAGAACAAGTACAAAAAGAGCGCAAAAGGACCCTGATCCTATATGTCAGGGGGAAAACAAGATTAAAACAAAAAAAAAAAAATATTGTACAACTTGAAAAGACCAACAAAAAAGTCCGCGATGGTACATATCTTTAACTTAAAGATAGCCCCACAGTACCCATTATAGTGTTTAAAAGTAAGCTCCAAAAAAACATGTTTTACTTACAAAAGAACGATTTACTGTTACATTTAGCCACAGCATTGCACCCGTGTAAAGCCGCGCCACAGGTCGCGTCACAGTTTTGTAAAGGTATGTGAGCAAAACATGCACCAAAAAATTATAACTCCGTAAAAATGTGAATATTTTTTTATTTATTCGAGTTTTATTTTCTTTCTTTCACTTAGTAAAATGAGAATACTTATTCAGAATGAACATACACAATGAAAACTTAAAATAATAATGGAGAAACGTAACCCCGACTGAAAAAAGAAACAATGGGGCGTGATTGAAATGGCCTGATTTGCATTGTATACCGGCGGCATT
The DNA here is from genome assembly GCA_029286875.1 of Lamproptera curius. Taxonomy (NCBI): domain Eukaryota; kingdom Metazoa; phylum Arthropoda; class Insecta; order Lepidoptera; family Papilionidae; genus Lamproptera; species Lamproptera curius. The sequence continues at coordinate 88,757 of JAGSMT010000101.1, read as the reverse complement.
GTTGTCTGCAATTATTTTACATCTTGAAACCGTCAATTAAAATTACAATCATAATTAAATTACGCTGTTTATATATTACTTAAAAAGGTGAACAAAAAAGTCCGCGATGGTTTACAGATGGTATATATTCTCACTAAAGCGTAACTTGAAAATCTTACATGTGGCAGTTCACCTTTTACAGGGACTGTCTGTCTGGATAGATACCACCGCGGTGCCTTTTTCTGCAGCATAGAAGTAGTGTGAAAACACTATTGTGTTCCGGTTTGAAGGGCGCTGTTGCCAGCGTATTGACTGGGTAAACGAGACTTTACATCCTATGTTTCACAGTAGGCAGCGCACGGTAGGGCGTCGGTGACAACTTTCTATCAGGTGGACTGCTCGTCTGCCTGCATAAAAACCTATAATAACCATTTTTTATATTTTACATGTACTCTCATGTACTTATATAAGAAAGTATCAAATAAATTTTCAACTTAATACAGATAAGTATGGCTCTTTGCAGCATAAACTTTAAGTAAATATTTCCGAAGATATGACAAATATCAGAATTTAACCTGAGTATAACCGGAATAGGTCGCCAGATAAATAGACATTGTTTATTATCTAGTACAACATTATTTTTGACAACCACCAAAACTTTTAAACAAATATGTCATGTAAAATACTCGATCTGACTTTAGCATGACAATAGTGCCATTTTTACCCTTGAATATAATTTGTTTAAGCATGTAACTCGTAAGGGAGGATGTGCTCAGATAAAGATTTTTCTACAGCATCATTTTCACTCAATATGATTATAATGACTTGTGTTCACATATCGATAGGACATTAAGCAGATCATAAGAAAAGGAACGATGAGACTTTTTCAATGAGATTGCAATTTATGACCTGCTATTGAATTAAGAGTCGACAGTCGTTGGACAACATTTGAGACTTTTCTCGCATAAAGATATCATCATCATCAGCCTTTGATAGTCCACTGCTGGACAATAAGGCCTCTAATAACTTGATCCATTTGGGGTTTCGGGACCGATCCACCACGTCTGGTCCAATGCGAGTTGGTGTGGAACCTGACTTTACACTGCCCAATCAGACGCATGGATCATCTTACTTCTCTCAGACAAGCTGAGTGATCGCAAATTGCCTCTGAACTAAATAGATAAAACAAGTGAAAATTGTAAAGTCCCCTGCAGGATTCATAACCCACGACCCCATCGGTTTTGGCACATGCTATCACCACTGTCAGCGTACGGAGGCAGATTTAATCAAAGATAAATTAATTTATAATTTATTTCTTACTTGCTTGTTCGATTATCTCATAGTTAATGTAAAGCAAACAAAGTAAAGGCTGTAAAGATATAATAAGTTAATTTTGCATAGGTCGGAGTACAGACTAATAATTATTAATTACAATTAAGATCTAAAAACCCTGCTTCAGCACTGGCAACAAGACATGCATGATTGAAGAATGAATACAGTTCATTCCTCAATCAGAATACAACTCAAATTTTATCAACTAAAATAAATAATAAATAAAATTGGTGTATGCGTAAAAGTTACATTAGAATATAAAACATATATTAAAATTTGTTGAAATGTGAGTATTTTACAATTTCAAGCTTAGCAAAACTTGGAAGCTTTGGTGAAAATATACCTCAAAAAAAATTATTATTTTATCTACAATAAAATGGAATTTAAACTTAATTTAGTAATACTTAAAGTTTAATTCGAAAAACTTAACAAAAATATATGACCAAATTATGTTGTGCTTTTTCAGGATTAGTAAAAAAATATGAAAATAGAAAAAAAAAGTGTCTCATACTAAGTCTTTTACATCTTAGATTAGAGGCATCTATTTCCGTGCCAGAGATAGATTCATCTATAATCAAAAAGAGAGTTAAAAGCATTGCACTTTATTGAATAAAATTGTCTGACTTTTAGTTTAATATGTATTAAAACCAAACCAGAGAGAATAAGTAGCTTAATCATTCGCATAACACTTCATAGATTTATAGCTATAGGCAATGATTGACAAACTATATACCTAGGTAAACCCTAAACCAAAGTTTCCAAGCTGCGTACTATTGCGAAGAACTTCGAAGAAACGTGTAAGTCTATTTTGTATTTGATTACGGACATTGCGTGATTTATTAAGTTTAATTCAGTTTCAGGTCTTATCCAGTAATCAATCTCCTATGTAGACGTCTCGCGGTTAAATTGCCAAAATGAAAAATTACCAAACTTTATCTTCTTTACGCTCCACTGTTTAAAGTTTATAAAGTCTACGAACCGCGTATTTGCGTATTGGATGGGTTATCTTAATGAATCGATTCCAGATTCATAAACAAAGTGAAACTAAAAAATTTATGTGTGAAAATTTAAGTAATAATTGAAACGGAGTTAGTCAATTACATTCTGAAAGTAAGATTTTCTGTTCATTTACAATACTGGCTTTTATCAATTCATTTAAAACCTACTTATTCTGTTTTCCATCATAATTTAGCAGCGTCGATATTTATTTTTGGTAGAAATAATTTGACGGCCTATTCCCATTTTCGGAACTTTTTAAATGTAAATTCATAACTTTTTAATTTCTTTACTATGGCCGATTCTAATAAACAAATCTATCACTAGAAAGCAGGGTTAAGAAAATCTAAAATTATATTATCTTAACCAAAAGCGTAAATGATAAAACAAAATCAGATACTGGTGTGACATATTCATTTTTGTTTAAGGCGATATTCATTTTATAAAACTTCTTATTTTTACTAAACTATCTGTCAAACCATGTAAAAATGTCAACGGTTAGAACTTTGGATGTTCACTCTCAATGAATACGAGACGTTCCCATTTCATTTGCTTTTACATTTCGGTTCACTTCAATAATAATGTTCGTCACGACTCCAAATTACGACTGAGATACGGTCTTCGCTATCGGTGTAGTAAACATTATGTTGCAGTTTGTAATTAAAGAAAAAATAACTTAGAATTTTAGATCTATCAAATCCACTAATTTACGGATTTTTAGCCTTACTTATATGCACATGTAAGTACAAAGGCGAACTTAATGCCAAAAGGCATTATCTACCAGTCAACCTTTGGGTGGTACAGAAAAATTCGGTAGGTGCGCAGATATATAACAAAAGAAAGGAAACATTTTTAATAAGCTTAAAGTTTATGTGTGTATATATTAAAACTAAATAACTATATATCATTAATAAAATGACGACAGGAATATTAATACATATTCTATACGTTAACTTACTTAAGTTAATACAAATGCATAAACATAAATAAATATACATATATAAACATATACATACACTTATATATTGTAAATATAAATATATACATATTTTATAAAGCTTAAGAAAAAATACATTCGTTCATACTATGCCTTTGAACTTTATCCGCAGAAAAAATAATAAAGCAGACATTTTACTCAGGTGACAGTTTTTTTGAGCAAGTGTTCCCGAACTTTATTTTTAAAATCGAAGCGACTCTCTGCCATCCTGATCTCGAGCGGTAACGCATTCCACAGAAGAACAGATTGAACAAAGAAAGAGGAGTGCATGACATCCGAGTGATGTGAAGGACAAGAAAGTAGACGGTTATTTGTAGAGGGAAGATTTGTGTCGTTAAGCTAATATATTGAAAATGGGAAATTAAATAAGAAGGAGTGGTATCAGAATTAAGTAAAGAAAACCGCGTCGTCAGCGCTCTCAATGACCGCCTCTGGCGTATAGGTAACCACGACAGTTTGGTCATATTTACGTAGATTAAAAATGAATCGAATGCAATTATTGAGAAGTCGGTCTAATTTATTGAACTGATCTGCATTCGGGTCGAAATAGCAAACGTGACCATAGTCGATCATAGGAATAATTAGGGATTGTACAAGCATTATCTTGGTCTTGATTGCCAAAGTTTTGAAGTCTGTACAAAAGCCGAAAGGCACTCGTTACTTTTTGAATTACTTGTGACATTTGACCATTCCAACACAAAGTTTTCATCAATTACCAAGCCCGAATTTGTGACAGTTTTACTCAGAGGTATAGTGGAGTTATTATATAAAATTGGTGGATAGAATAAAAATCCACTATACTGACGTTCCTACGACTGCCAACTAAAATGGCCTGACGTTTTGATGGATTTACAGGTATTCCAAAATCATTAGACCACTTTTTTATTTCGTCAAGGTCCTGTTTTATCCGGTTTAATGCTTCTGGAAGCTTTTCGATGGTAGACTGGCTGTAAAGCTGAAGCTCATAAGTGAAGAGATAACACGCACTCTGAAGCTCTTGAGTGATATAGTCGATGAAAACGGAAAATACCAATGGAGAGATGATGCCGCCTTGTGGAACGCCACCAGTGACATGAAGCCAATCAGATGATGAATCATCAGAATAAACTGCCTGCTTGCGTCCATAAAGATAAGAGGAGAACCATTCCAATGCACTGTCTGAAACCATCATATGTGAGAGGATAGCCAAGAGGATGTCGTGACTGACGGCATTAAACGCGTTTGAGAAATCAATAAAGACCATTACTGATATCATATTGTTCTTTATACCTGCTCTTATGTCGCCAGTCACTTTCAGGAGGGCGGTAGTGGCAGATTGTAACGGATTTATTAAATTTTACTGTGAACAAATTGAGATAATTGTTTAAGGACGAGGACTCAATAACCTGTGACAATAAAGGCAGAATAGAGATAGGTCGAGTAGTGTCTGAAAGGGAAGGATTGGAACACTTTGGGATAGGACTGTTACCAAGGCTTTCCACATAAATGGAAGGAAACTTAGCACTTTTCTAAGGAAAAGTTCATTATGTGATGTATAACGAGGAAGGATGTGGTAAAAGGATAGAATTATTATGCGACGGCTGATTTTATCTATCCAACAGCATTAGGATTTTAAAGTTACGATTGCTTTGTTGATTTCATCAATGAATAAAGAAAAGTAAAAGAATTTAATGAGGAGACGCCATATACCATTTAGTAAACGAAATTGTTTCTCTTATGTAATAATACTTGAAGGAATATTTCTGAAATGCATGCAACTGCAGTTTCTAGAAAGCTCAAGGAGATCGCTTAAATATTGTGTGTACCTTCAATGGCATTTAGGACAAATGTTGAGATTATTAGTAACATTTTCAGAAGACAAGCTTTCAGCATTTAAAATCTTTAAAATGCCCTCTGATTTTGACCTAAAGACTGTCGTTCCTGACAGAAGTCTGTGAAGTCTATTCAAAGGCAGAATAGTGACAAGTCGTTATCAGAGAGTTTAAATGACTATGATCGATGACTGATGAATATATGAGATAATCACTATAAAGTACTCACGGAATAGTGCACAGTTGCGAACAACTTTAGGTTTAGCATTATCTTGTGTTACCACTTCGCCAGGTGCAGACATTGTACTAGCTTGCAAGAAAAAATTAAACAACAGTAACAAGAATCAATTCTAAAATAAGTATATAATTTTATCATCGAATACCAACTAAGTTTGACTGTTAGAAAAAATGTCAAAGTAGAAACTATCTCAATTTAGACCAAATATCGAATAACTTAAAAATAGGATATCATGGGTCATATGTTACGAACGTCTGAAATCGTATCATTAGATCTAGTCGTAACAATCATATGCTTACGAACCCCAGATCTAAGCGTTTCGTATCAAATTCAATATTAAATATCTTTTTTCAATATAGAAGTTTACACTTGCTTATTGATTGTAAACACACTACCACCAGTTCTGGCAAAGGACGCCTCAGACCTGAGAAAACCGGTGAAAGAAACTCACGGGCTATTTTTATGTCATCTTTTATAAATACAAACAATTTGATAATGCATTACATATTATGCAATTTTGAAACAGACCTGGAGCGAGCATTCTCATTACTAGGCTGTGTTATCTTTAAATTCATTAATATCGTAATAACTTTTAACACATAAACGTTCCTTGACTACCTTTTAAAATTAATAGTTAAATTCTGAACGTTTACTGGGATTTGTTAAAACACATTGCATACATTGTCCCATAAAGACTTATTTATTCTTCGCAGTCTAGTTGCTGGAAGAATTAAATTATGTTTGTTCCTTGTATCTATGTTATGTGTATCACAATATCTAAGGAAATCATCTCTATTTTTTTGCACATACATTAAATTTTCAAATCGTCGTCGTTTCAGCCTGTCAAAGCCCACTGTTGAGCATAGGCCTCCCCATAAGTCGCCAAGAGGTACAATCCCAGTGCCACTCGGCATCCACCGACCTCCTGCACATTTGCACAGGTCGTCACTCCATCTGGTAGGGGGTCGTCCGACACTACGATGGCCAGTACGAAACTGCCACTCGAAAACCTTTCTTCCCCAACGGTCATCGGTTCTCCGAGCTTCAGCTTGCTAATTTTGCGGGCTATGTCGGTTACCATGGTTCTTCTGCGGATGGCTGCGTTACGCACTTTATCACGCAGAGAAATACCGAGCATAGCCCGCTCCATAGCTCGCTGAGTGACTTGGAGCTTCCTCATACGGCTCGGCAGTGAAGGACCATGTCTCAGTGCCATAGGTCATCACTGGCAACACACATTGGTCAAAGACCTTAGTCTTTAGGCATTGAGGAATATTGGACAAGAGGATATGTCGCAGCTTCCCGAACGCTGCCCATCCGAGCTGGATTCGTCGATGGACCTCGGCATCGAAGTTGGACTTACCTAATCGGACTACTTGTCCCAGGTAAATATATTCGTCAACAACTTCGAGCACAGCACTCCCAACAACCACCGGCATAGGCATGACATGATCGTTAGACATAACTTTCGTCTTGTCCATGTTCATCCTAAGGCCCACGTGTTGAGAGACCCTGTTGAGGTCATTGAGCATAGCATTTAGGTCCTCCAGCGACTCCGCCATGATGACTATATCGTCGGCAAATCTAAGGTGGTAATACACTCGCCGTTGATGCTTATACCTCGTCCTTTCCAATTCATAAGTTTGAAGGCGTCTTCCAATGCAGCGGTGAAGAGTTTCGGGGATATAACATCACCCTGTCTTACACCTCTCTGCAATTGGATAGGCTTCGTGCTACTAGATTGTACTCGGACGGACATCGTGGCTTTGCTGTATAAACACCTCAGAACCTCGATATACCGACTGTCAATTTGGCAACGCTGAAGGGCCTGCAGCACAGCCCAAATTTCGACAGAGTCAAAGGCTTTCTCATAGTCCACAAACGCCAAGCATAAAGGCAGATTATACTCCTCGGTCTTCTGTATAATCTGCCGCAGCGTAAATATGTGGTCTATGGTACTAAAGCCTTTTCCGAAATCCAGCTTGTTCGGTGGCTGGAAGTCGTCTAGTCTGGAAGCGAGACGATTCAAGATGACTCTCGAGAACAGGACATAAACGCGGCTCAGAAGGGAAATCGGTCTGTAGTTCTTCAAGAGGCTATTATCACCTTTCTTGAAGAACAGCACCACCAAACTTCTGCTCCACGCTTCTGGCGTAATACCATCCTGTAGGACGAAATTAAAGAGCCTCTGAAGGACTACAGTATCGGTTCTCCACCCGCTTTCAGAAGCTCTGCTGTAATTCCGTCCTGACCAGGCGCTTTGCCGTTCTTAAGTTGGTCGAGAGCCATTCGTATTTCTGCTCAGACTGACGTCCGGGATATCTTCGAGTTGTGCCGGGTGAGCTTTGTCTTCGGTCGTCACTCGCTTCAGTAAGCGGCTCCGACGACGATGTGTACAACTGTCCATAGAACCTCTCAATCTCACTCAAAACCTCCGGCCTACTTGAGATGACGGCCCCATTATCGGTCTTCAACTTAGTCAACTGACTTTGCCCGATAGACAGATCTCTAGCGAAGACTTTAGAACCTTGGTTCCGTTCAATCGCCTCTTTAATACGACGTGTATTAAAGATGCGCAAGTCATGCCGCATACACTAGGAGATCTGTCTATTTAGCTGCCTGTAGCCTAACATGTCAGAAGAAGACTGTACCCGCATCTTCCGTCTTGTTTCCATAAGGTTCAGAGTGTGATCAGAGAGTTTTGGGTTCTAGGCTTGCGGTGCGCCTTGTAAAACCTAGTACCCACAGTATGGACACTTTCCATGAGCTGAGCGTTAATTTCGTCCACAGTGCTATAAGTGTTTAGGCATTGGAAGCGATTATTAAGCTTGAGCTGAAAGCTTTCAGCATTTAGGATATAGGCGAAAGACGGACGTAGCGTGGACTTTACCAGACGAGACCTTTCCTTGATATTTACATTTAATATGTCTCTTACAAGTCGGTGATCACTGCCAGTTACGACCCTTGTGATCACAATAACATCATCAAATATTTGGCGTTTGGTCGTCATAATAAAGTCAATCTCGTTTTTGACGGAACCATCGGGGCTGATCCAGGTCCACTTCCTGTGGGGCTGCTTTTTAAAGAAAGAATTCATCATAAAGAGTCCTTCTTTCTCCATGAAGTCAGCCAGTAGTTGCCCCCTTGGGTTCCGTTGCCCTACTCCAAAATTGCCCACTCGCAGCTCATCGTCTTGTCTTTTGCCCAGTTTTGCGTTAAAGTCCCCCATCAGCACCATATATTGAGTTTTAGAGGAATGTATGGCTCGTGAGATGTCCTCATACATTGCCTCCACCTCATCATCGGAGTGTGTCGATGTTGGTGCATATACCTGTATGACCTTCAGCGAATACCGTTTCGATATTCTGAGTAAAATTTTCAAATATGTATTGAGAACTAACGGTCATTATTTTTATTTCAGTGAACAACTTTCTTGAGTGATTCTTCGGGGCCCAGGTTATAGACTGCGAATTGCGCGGTTTTGGAGGACAAAGATCGTCCGCATTTCTCCACAGTAGAATGCCATAAGACATAATACTATGAAAATAGCTAAAATATACTAAACGAGCTGTCTCCACATCGGTTAATAATCCAATTCTTTTCACTGCGTAAGCTGCAGAGCTTAGTTTACTTGCTAGCCTATTAATATGGGGCCCCATTGTAGTTTTGTATCTACAGTTATTCCTAGAAATACAGTTGATTCAACCATGTCTAACGCCTCCCATTTTTAACCACTTCAAATTTACCATGCTTCACATTAGGAGTCATGAATCTAATACATTTTGTTTTCCTTTGGTTTCATAGCAGTTATTAACACTAAACCAATTCGCTACTCTAGAAGAGTATTATTTACATCGTCATTTATTGACGTATGTCGTTTAATTTTAAAAATCAGGGAACAACAACATATGTCAAAGAAATACAAGAACAAGATGCACTGTCTTAAATTGTTAAATATTGTTGGAAAAAAATAGACGGTTATTAATAAAATTAGTATTTTGTATAAAGTTAGTTTTAGAATAAACTATATAATAAAGCTAAACATTTCTAAAAAATTCCAAAAATAGAAAAAAAAATAACATTTGACTTGACTTTAATTTAATGACTAATGATAACTCCAGGTACGTTGTAGATATGAATATTATATAACAATAATTACTATTATAACATCTTTTATCCGTAATATTCTATTCTATAGACTGTTTAACATAAGATTAAAGGAATAAAAAAAACATTGAAACTAACTTCAAATTACTTTTAGGTTTACTTTAAAGCTGAAGCCTTCTCTGGTGTCTTCGGAAATTTGGCTGTAAGAGATGGCTCTTCATTTGTCGTCAGTTTATGGCTGCTACCGCACGGAGTTTTAATGTGAACTACGCCGTTCTGCGTCCACACAGACCGCATCCCGAAGTGGAGACGAGCGAAAGCGAGCGAAACAGCAAGGCAGATAGTTTAGACGGAGTCAAATATAAATATTACAAAAATCTCTACAACACATAGCATTTGAAACGTATGATATTAGTATTAACAGTTTTTTTTAATCTTTAAGTTTTAAAAAATATTTGTTAACATTATTGCGTTATCCAAAATAAATATATAGTTTTTTTCTCCAAGTGTACAACATATATAGTCGTTGTCACATTTCGTCGTAGTGGTCGTCGTCGATTAATATTCAATGAACCCGCTTTATAATATTGTGGTTAATTGAGGTTTAAGATGGTAAAAATGTAAAAAGCCAGCTAAATTATCACGTCCCGAGAATTGGCAACAAGTTCGCTTAAGTTTTGCATAATCAGGACCCACAGCAAAAATAAATATAGTATAGTCATAAATTTTAATAATTATTAAATAATGTCTCTCTTTTGGCCTTATAAATAATATGGTTATGTCCATATATATTATAGCCTTTCATCGTTGAGTTTATTTTCTTGTTCGTTCTTCACGTTCATCATCATCATCAGCATGTGTGAGTCTGCTGCCTGGACAAAACCCTGCCCTAATGCCAGAATCTAAGAACTAAAGGAACGCTTCTTGAAATGGAAAGGCTGCATGCCTTGGTTTTAGTTTTAAACACTGGCTAAAAATAATCATAAACGGGTAAGTTAATCTTTAAATTTTATCGACCAACGTGGGAAAATTAATTTGGAACGTAAAAGTTTTAAAAGGAAAACCTAACGTCAAAAGAAAAATATAACCTTTAAAAACGTAAAAACCATTGCGTCGTATCTTCCCTTGTTTGTTGACTAGCACCGCTTTTTATCTTAACCTTAATCCTTTCCCAACTTCCGGTAACCTCAGGGCTTAAACCTTAATTAAAATACATTAATTAATAAATCAATGAACAATTAAATTTTAGCTACTATCTGCTACGTTATTTGTGCCCCTTTCTGCATTATTATTTTATAGTCTTTTTCATAATTTTTCAGGATCACGATGTCGTAAACTAATAACGAATAAAAATTCATTTTTCTTTTCAAGGGATTTCTTATTTTTTTTTAAAGGTTTTAGTTTTTTGTAAATTACAAATTTTTATTTTTCGAAATTTTTCTAAATACACAAATATATTATTCTAACAAAAGCTTTTTACAATAAGCAAACACATCTTTAAATTATAAATTATTATTCCTAATAACCCCATCCATTTTTACCCATCCCAACCTGGTAACAGGTTAATTGGGAAATGCCTTTAATCCCCCTACCATTTAATTTTTTTGGGGACCCCATTCCCAACCCTTCCAAAACCTTGGGTTTGGTGGGTTGGACCCGAACCTTTTTCAAGCCCATCCCTACAGGGATCATCTTACAACATTTTGGGTTATTTAAAAATTGGGCCCTAAAACCAAAACTAAGGGAAACCCGTGAAATTTGTTGGGTCGCAGAGTTTTCAACCCTTTCATGTTTAAATATTTTTGTTTAGGCTAAATTTTTATATTTCATTTATATCTCTCTACTCTTTGTTTTTAAAGGAATAATAAATAAAATGTATTTTATGAACGTACTTGCATTTTTCCCTATTTTTATTATTTAATTAAAATGTAAATATAATTTTTCAATATAAATGGTTCATTTTATATTATTTGGATTATTAAACCCTAAATTGTTTCGGAAAAAGGACGCCTCGGGCTGAAACCTGGAAAGACCTTAAATCTTTTTGTATAATATAAGCATGTAAATTTCCTACGAAATGCATCGCGTCATCTGACCGCATTTTCTATGACAACCCATGGTATTCGTTAAATCAAAATGTCGTCTATAAACACGTTTTCATGTACATAGAATGAAAAAAATATTAAACAATAACTTTTATTGAACCAAACTGTATTTCTTAAATAAAGAATTAATATTAAATTTTTAAACATAAATATAATAATTTGCGGACTTTTTTTTGACCGATTCAAGCATTACACTTGTTAAATAACCCAATATATTATCTGGTTTCGGTGTTTTTTTATTTATTTGCTTAAATATTTTTAAACTTCTTAGCACAAAAATTTAATAAAAAAGGGAAATGAAGGCTAATATTTATCATTTAAAAAAAAGAATGAACCAACGGATCCTAAGGGTTGTAGCCAAAGGTAACATATAAAACAAAAAACATACTCTCAGAGATAGAGCACTTTCCTTTGTTTTGGAAGTCTGGTGGTGCTTGCCCAATTGAAATAGAGCCCACTAATATTTAATTAATTTAAAACTTTAAAAACATTTAAAGATAAGTATCCTTTTCCTGGGCCAATAAATTTAATAATGTTATTTCAAAAAGTAATTATAATTGCTTTTTTTTTTCCATTCATCTTAAAGCTAAGATGTATTGCTGAAGTAATATTAACAACAAAAAAAGAGAAAAAAACACATTACACAGTTCATTAAAGAAGGTTTCATTGCATTCCTGCACTTTTTAGCGGTTTCATTATAGTTTTAGTCACAAATGTGCAAAAGCTTTACCGGTAATCATCAAGTATTAAAATAAATTCATTAAACAACATTATATGGTTATATATTACATCAGACTAAACTTCTTGCAATCAATTTCTAAAATTGTTATTCATAATTTTTTAATTTTATTTCTTTTACAAATTTTAGCATATGTATTTGACGCCCAATAGTTTTGCAACCTCATAATCAGTTTGGGCTCATTATCAATTTTCCTTCTGTTTTTCTCCTTCTTCTTCTTCTCTCTTACTTAATATGGGTCTTAATATTTGTCTGGTTTTCACCCAAAAATAGTTTTTAGGCAATATTCAAAAAAAGATATTCGAGATAGATAAACTATTTGGACGAAAAGATCTGGAAAATTCATCAAAAAATCTTCAGATTTTTGCAAGGTAAATCTGAAATTTAATATTTCTGAAATATTTAGATATCAAAAAAAAAGGTGTTCTGAAAAAATAATAAATAAAATTTTAAACCGTTTCCCCCAAAAAAGAAAGTTTTTTATTAATAGTTTTTTTTAATTTTCATCCTTGATAAAATTTATGATCCTTTTCTTAAAAATTTGGGCATAAAATAAACGATCTTTTATTCTTATTTCCTAAAAATAAAAAAAATGAATTTCGTAATTTTTATTGTTTTCTTTTAACAAACAAAGGAAAAGCTGATTGATATGACATTTTTTTCTTTTAGAATTTATAAAATTCTTCTTTAAAAATAAAAAAAAATGTTTTATATATGGGGAATAAATTCACTTCGCCACTTTTCAAACCCTTGTTATTGATTTTTAGTGTTATATATTTTACTCTTATATTATATAATGAACTAAACATCTTTAAAAGCATACTTCTAAGCAGAGGCCTACAGACAGTATTTAGGGTATCCCTCAAGATTTTCATATTTTGTTTCTTATTATCAGCATTTTCTTGAACAAAATGTCGTGTCATGTGAATGATTTTCCGCTCATCCATTATTTGGGTTTTTGATATCTTATCCTTAATATACATGTTATAAAAATATATCTAGGAGACAAGACGTCTATGTCCTTCAAATTTTATATGTTTTGTTTTAATATAAATTTTATTGCCCCAAAATTTTTAATTTATTTGAAATTGAAGTTAAAGAAACTGTGGTCCAATAAGCAAAGTAACATACAATGAATTTTATATATATGTATATAAATATTTATATGTTTAAGTATAAATATTTATACTTGACTATATATATTTGTGTGTGGTATATTTTATTTGTATTTTTACATCGTGTTTATTTTTTTGAATACTTTTAAGTCTATCACTTTGCTGTTTTAGTACTCTCTATGCACCACCCCACTTTCATTCTGTGCACAACCCCAAGGTTGACTGGGATAAAATGCCTAAGGCATTAAGTCCGTCTCTGTACTACTTGTGCAAAAAGTATTAATAAATGAATGGAAATCAATCAGTCTATTAAAGCATACAATTTAATTGATGATTTCTTTTAATCAAGCCTTTTATCATAGCCTACTTTTTGCGAAATATTAATAAAAATTCTTATTGAAGATCAAAGATAATTATATAAAAAGAAAATTAAGAAGTTATCTGAAGTATACTGAACATCGCTCTTAATTAACTTTTACAGCTTACTTTCGTTATCAGCAGATAAGTTGAAGTGTCTCTTTTAACCAATTTTAATTAAAGAAAAGACTTTTTTTTTTAATATCTTTATAAACTTTTGTTTACATTTTAAAAGGCTGATGGGTGTTCTCACGAAATGAAATGGAAAACAATTTTAAAACCTAAAATTTTACGTTTTAACTGTTTTTCAACTATCTTAATCATGATTATTTAAGTGTTACTCAATATTATCATGAGAAATTTGTATTTTTTGCAGTGCCAACTGAAATTATATCAATTGAACTATAAATTTTGTGTTTAATTTAAGCAAAAACCTGAAAAATTATAATAAACTTTTAGAAGTTATCTCCATTGCATATCATTTGAATTATAACTCGTCGAAGCTTTATTTGTAAATTGCTTTTACATTTAATCATTATAGTTCCTTAATTTTCCATGGAAGCAGCATTTTGTCTATAATCAATATGGAAACCTATACAGAATAACATACTATGAAAATACAGAATAACTCGTTAAAAGTTTTTCAACAATAGAAGCTTGCCACCGGGATACCAATTTAACTTCTCTGGTCTCAATCAGTTCAAGGGTGTTTAAATTTTTCAAATGTAAGTAAAAGCTTCCTTAAAGCCTATTTTAATATACTCAAAGAACGCTTAAAAAGTTTCGTAATTTTCAATATAATGAAACAAGTTTTCACTCATAACAATTTTAATCGTGGACCTAAACCGAATGGCGTAGGACGCTAATTCGGAGCAAATGTTTGATATGATACGTTACTGCGTTATTGATAGACCAATTTCTATATGCTTCAATTTCTTTATGTATTTAGGAACTGTCCAGTCATTCCATTTTAAAAATATTAATTGGAACTATCCAAATGTTGAAAAATTATTCGTCAATTAAACTACGAAAATCAATAACATAGGTTAAACTATGCGAGTGTTGAGTAGAAAATTAAGCAACAATTAGTGAATCTATACGCCATTAATTAATCTCTATAAAGTCAGCGATAATTTACACCACTTTAGTGTGAACATTTTTGACAGACCGACGACAATCCCGTGAAACTATGCCTTGAGTTTGTACTGATTGTAAGGAAATAATATCGCATATACGCATAGCAGTTTAAATGATTAGTCCGAGACATGATTTTATATCTTTCCTCTTTCTAACGGTTTGGTTATTAGATAAAAATAGAGTTAAAAAGCAATTGCCATATTTATTACCTATAGGTTATATTTTATAGGCTATAATTCCTTTTATTTGTCTGACAAAATTTAACAAAATTTTTATAAATTGCAGATGGATAAAGGATTGAGACCAAAACTTAGACATTCGTTTTATTACATCGACTATTACAGGTTTTTCAGTTTTATTACAAGGAATGAATAATAAATTAATATTATTTATAAATAATAAACATTTAACGTATCTACATAAATAATATGAAAAAGAAGGCTAAGGATACTATAAGTGATATAGTACAAAAGTGTTCGCACAGAAACATGATCAGTTCAGTTCTCCAGAAGCTCTGTGGCTCGAATCCAAGGGGTGAACGAAAGGGGTTATTCTTATTTTAGTTGACCGAAAGGATACTATATAACCATAACAATAAGTCGATTTTTTTTTATATTGATACTGATGAGAAATAAACTTCTTTTGATTTATTTTAATACTGTTTTCAAGACTAGAGTACCCAGAATATTGATTACCTTTCCTACTAATTAGACCATTCCAAAACTAGGTTAGGATATCCGTTTAATAAAAGTTAATAAAAACGATAATTTATTAAAGCTTCTCTCTGCTGGCCGTATGAGGAGCTATGGAGCGGGCTATGCTCAGAATATCTCTGCGTGATAGAGTGCGTAATACAGACATCCGCAGTAGAGCGATGGTGACCGACATAGCTCGCAAAGTTAGCAAGCTAAAGTGGCAATGGACCGGCCATTTAGCTCGTACTGACCATCGCAATGTGGGACGACCCCCCACGAAATGGAGTGACGACCAGTGCAAATGTGCGGGAAGTCGGTGGATGCAGGTGGCGCAGGATCGTCTCCTTGGCGGCTTATGGGATATTTTCTTTTGTTCCTATATCTTTAATACTGTTACCCAAATGTTTGCAAGCCATTAGTTTCCTTTGACATGCGAGTGGTCCTGAATCTTTTAAAAGCTGCTCTCTTTCCGAATAATTAAACTCGCATTCGTTCGGAAACTTCAGAATTGCAGCGCTCCAGACCATATGAATTTTGTAAAACTAGGTCTAGAAAAGCTAAGACTTTGCACCTATATACTTTTATTACATAAATAGTTTTTTTTAGTAATAGTTTTTCTGTAGTTAACGTTTCGATACTCAAGATATTATCACCACTACAAAACTGTTTGCTGTTTTAAAACGTCAATGTCGTTGGTTTTATTAATATATTTTCTATTTCATTTACTTACCGAAGGATAAAATACCAAAATTGGACGTTACGATGCATTTTTAAATCATGGTTCACCCTTTAAAACTACTTTGTTTTTACACGATCGACTGATTGACTTTCAAAAATATATATATTCGGAATAGTAAACTGAAATGGCAGTGAGCAGGTCACATAAGCTGCAGAACTGGACTAGGAAAGTTCTAGAGTAGAGACCGAGGCTCGGCAAACGTAGTGTGGGCCGCCCTGCAGCAAGATGAAGTGACGATATTCACAAAGTGGCTATTGTGGAGGAGAATGGCGACAGATGGAAAGCGGTGGTGTGCATTAGGGGACTATGTCCAGCTGTGGACTGACACAAGCTAATGTCTGATGGTTGATCTAATCTAATGATGATGATTACAAAGATGACGTTCACGGTTTACTTAAATGAATTTAAATATTAAAATTTTCATACGAGATAATTTATTAATCTTGAAGAATTACAGAAGCACCGTCACTAAGCCTTTCTTACACAAAACAGTACGCAAACAATTAGGATTTTTTTAATTACAGTGTATACATGAAATTGTAGCTAATAAAATATGATGGTAAATAAGTCATTGCACCCCTGCTCTCAGAAATAGCAGCAGGCTGATTATATACTGCTATATGTTACCAGTTAACTAAAAGCAGTAATTCAAATGTTATTTTATCACTTAATAAAACATGTAATGCAGATTTTTATTAGCAAATACACATGTAAATAGTAAAATAAACAATGTGATGTAATATTGCTGAACTTTAACGACTCATATCGTCATCGGCTTGTATCACCTTTCAATATATTGTAATCAATTTCAACCTGTTACTATGGGCATTAAGTTAGTAACACTAAGTAATGCACTAAACTAACAAAATTAAAATCTGATACGTGAGATTACAATCGTTATTTATTAACTATGAAAAGCCAACCATTTTACGATATTTACATTTGTTATAGAACTCTAAAAAAACATAAAAGCTAGTATTAGCAGCCATTTTGAAATAAAAGAAAGCAGTTTCAATACTTTGTACCTGTATAAAACAGTTTTGTACCTAGTCCAGTGCAGTTTTGCAGTGCTGAAAGATTTCCAACTATCCTCAAAACTTTCAACGGGCTTCTTAGTGGTACTACGAAAAGCGAAAATTTATTTACTTGTACCTTACGCCTTGGAAATAACTTTTACTAAGAAAGATTACGATTGTAGGAGTGTATGTTATGTTTGTTCTCTTGTTCTATTTCTTCTTTTTATCGTAAAAACAACATTTTAACGATACCATCATTATTTATTATATAGAAGGATAGTACAAGAAAATATAATATGTCAGGATGACACATTTTGAAAACGTTGATTTAATTTTAATTAAATGTTTAATTAATTACTGTATAGAGCTATACATTAATACATTTAAGTATGGGACGAGTAATTTTGCTACTCATTATAGTTTAATTTATCTCAAACCAAAACGTGCTAGCTAGGACATTAAGGTCGTTAAAATACTGATTTTGTGTCTATTTAAATATTATCATAACAAGCTTATAATTATTTTATTAAATGCAAATAATTGGTAAAAAAAACCCAAAATATTTTATTGTCATCAAAAATTTGAGCAAGAATTATAGAGATAAAAGTAAATCTATGAATTTATCAGTCATCTAGTTTCCATAGTACAAGCATTGCTTAGTTTGGGAAAGATGATGTTGTGGTGGTTGTTCACAAATATTATTATTTTTATTTATCTATCCGTCGATGTCACCGTGAATATTTCAAAGAACGTTATAAAACGACGAATATTGCCAGTAGTGACGTACAATCAAATGCTCGGTTGACGATAGAAATGCGGTCCATAGTGGATCCCTAATGGAATAATTGTACTATCTAAAGGTCAATGGTCAGGCTTCAAACTTTCCACTTTGTAGTAAAACTGATTACTAGACGATGTATTGACTCGGTAAAGTAGTAAACTCACTAAAATCCAACGCACCACTTTTAAATATATTTATTAGAGCATCCGTTAAATATTTTACCCCAAACGTATTTGAGAAATAATTAACTATTATGTTCTCTGCCAGGCTACTCTACTCCAAGCTATCCCTGCAACCGGATATTATGTCATCTGATGTCATCGTCCTTTCTCTCTTTTTTAGTTGTTGCCCCTTTCTCTTTCATTGGGAACCAATTTGCGATTATCTAACTTCTTTTGTTTTCTTATTACCATGACTTCTGACTATTTATACACCATAACTCTTGTTAGGGGACAAAGGGATGACATTGAATTGTTAAAACATTGCTAATTAAGGATAACATTTACGAGTAAATTGATTTAATTTTTAAATTCATTATCATTTCATGATTAAACTGGTTTGTATCAATCATAATTCCGAATAAGCTGGTGCATAAATGAGCGCTTGCTACTAAATTTAAGCAAAAAATTGTTATCATTTTTTCTAACCAAAAGAGAATATAATGAGATATTAACGAGGCATATTTTCTTATCACTTATTAAATAATACTAAAATATGCATCCTTAACAAGAGTGCAATTATTAAAAACCATGCAAAGGTGATACTTGTTATACAAAAGCATAAGCTAAATATCATTATGACCCGGTTCATTTTGAACAATTTTTATAATTTAACATTTTTTTTAGATAAATAAATCAGATTTTTGGATTTTATCGCGTTTAATTCCTTGACAATTATGGTCAAGTATCAGCCTGCGTCAGTCCACTGCTGGACATAGGCCTCCCCTAATGCACGTCACCGCTTCTGATCTTCGGTTATTCTTATCCAGCCCAGACCAGCCACTTTGAGAATTTCGTCACTCCATCTTGCCGCCGTCCTTCAGTACATTTTACGAGCCTCGGTCTCCACTTTACAACTTTTCTTTCTGCGGCTCATATGACTGGCCCACTGCCACTGCAGCTTACTTATCCGGTGAATTTGGTTCTTTGACCGACCACATTATTTCCGATGCGGTCCTTCAGAGATACTCCGAGCAAAGTAAGCTGGTCAACAAATTTTAAGTTGCTCAGCAAGCTATGGAGAGGCCATAGCTTGCCGAGCAACTTAAAATTTGTGGACCAGTTGAACCATAAGTGTCCAAGTCTTTTACTTTAAGGCACTTATGAAAATCGGCCCAGCCCAGCAGAATCCTTCTCTTGGCCCTTCTTTCGAAGTTGTTTCCACCTAGTTCGAGCGTTTGCCTTAGCTAAACGTACTCCGAAACGACTTCGAGGAAGATGCTATCAATTGTGATCGATCCTGGATCAACGTGCTCGTTGATCTAGGATCGATCAAGTATAGTTTTAAATAGTTGTACATGAAAAATCTGTAAAATAGTACATATTTTTATCGCTTTGTTTTCGTTTTTATTTTGTTGCTTACAAAATAAATAAAATCCCCACAAATATTACAATAAATCTTAAAATTTAATACATTATCAAGAATTGTATTTTGTATCAAACTGTGCTATTTTAAAAGTAAATACAATTCTTTGTGTATTCGTATTCTTTCAATTTTTATTCTCTCTCCATTCCGTTGAACGCTCTCTCGTACAGTTAATTAATAGAACAAAGTGGACCGTGTAAGTCCATTTCCTCATCTATAGACACAACGTTAAAACTTCACAAAGTAATTCTCGGACAGGAAATTATCCTGTGTTAGTGACCGTTCACATTAAATGAAGTAGTGTAAATTGTTATTGATTTGTAAAACATGTTAATAATGTTATAATATGAATAGTGTTAGATTTAACGTCTATGGTCTTTAATATCCTCTGAACATATCCTTCTTATTTTAATGTTTTATTCATCACTCTATAATGATTAGTTGTATTATTAAGCAATATAGAATGTTTTTTTTTTATATTTCGTACAGCGATAAGATGAGCAATACGCCTGATACCACCTGACATTTACCTGATAATAATTGTGACATGTTATGCCACAAGCCACAAGTCTATTTGCCACCCTGAGAAATAAAACGTCTTGTTTACTCTGTACATACGCTGTGCTCTTCAAACCGGAAGACGGTAGTTTTTAGACACTATTGCTTTACGGCAAAAATAAGCACTGCGGTGGTACTGCCCGAGGTGCGTTTTGTAAAAAGGGACCTAACACATCTAAAAGTTACAATAAACTTTAGCCAACAGATATTTATTAGTGTTTTTCGCTACAATTAAGACTTCACTTAGAAAAAATTTATAAGTTTATCTTTGGTAAAGAATAAAATTACTATATATGCATACGCCTAGTACGTTGTAAGCACAGATAGAGGGTATTATTAGTAGATTTTGAATTATGAAATAGATTCCTATTTTTAATATTTATTTATGTTTAATTATCTTTACAATAAAATGAGGAAGTATAAAACTTTTGCTTAAGTTTGTACTAAATATTTTAACACTGTTTCAAGTTTATTTTATAGCATATTTGATATTATAATTATAAGAACAAAACGGCTGATAATAAGTCTAGAACTCTAAGTTATTTTTACGATCAACTTGCATTTAATGAAGGTGATATGGACCATAACAAAAAACTTGTCTCTAGAAAATAATATTAATGGCCGATCAATCAAAAACGAATAGACCATAAACTAAGCCATAAATACTAATTATATAGTATATATTATATATTGCTTTCCCGCTTTCCTATTTCATCCAATCTTACAAGTCTGTACAATAGATGGCATAAATGTCCTAATAACAATTTACTCATTTTATAAGTATAAAATTTTGTGGTCGATCCATAATGACTGTTTTAATGTATGCTAATGCCTTCGTAGCCAGTGGTATGGACTGTACTTAGAAACCAGAGGTGGTTCGAATACTGCGGAACACAACAAATTTTCATTGTTTCCTAGTTGCGGGCAATTTGGGTTAATCACCACGTTGTCTCATGTTAGTAAGATGATCCATGCGTCGGATGGGCATGAAAAGTCGTCCACCACCAACCCGCATTGGACCAAGCGTAGTGGGATACGGTCCAAACTCCCAATGGAAAAGGGTTGTATTAGGAGGCCTATGTCCAGCAGTGGACTATGAAAGGCTGATGATGCATGATGCTTGATGCATGTAATATACTCTTGAGTCAATGATATTTTCTCCAACAAAACAGTAATAAAATAATATTATGTAATTTAGAAAAAGCTTGCCTTTTTTATTTTGCACACATCGTTTATTTTGTTCGTTTTATTTCCTGCCGATGCTGATAACAATAATCGTTATATTTTTATTTCTGGCAAACGATCAACTCTACATAGTTACCATAAAATTTATAATAAAAGTGTTCTTTTAATTGCTATTGCATAAATATCTTTTTATATTCTACATTTATCGATTGATGTTATAACAATAATACCAAAATTTTAAATGTATGTGTAGAATGTCTGCTACGCTATTCACTTGTGATGTGGGGAAACAGTATTGATAAACGTAAAGCACCGATTGTGCAGAAGAAATGCAGTAGATCAATCTGCGGATTACCACCTACGCGTCGTGAATAATAAAACGTTACAAATTTCCAATATTTGGAGTATTTATTACTTTTAAGATAAATTAATTTAACAGTTTTTAATTTTTAGAAAACACAATTTAACTTAATTGACTTGATGAATAATATTAACAAATAAATTATGAATATAATTATTATATTTTCAAAAGCAGACCATTAATACAAATTAAAACTAACTTCCTGGCCCGGAAAAAGTTAATGAGCCCGTAAAACTAACTGCCCGTTTAACTGCCTCCGTAGCCTAGTGGTATAGGCGTGTGCTTTAGAATCCGGAGGTCGTGGGTTCGAATCCTGCGGGGTCTCAACAAATTTTCATTGTTGTTTCCTAGTTGGTTAAGGCAATTTGGGCTGATCACCCATTTGTCTAAAAAGAAAGATGATCCATGCGTTGGATGGGCATGTAAAAAGTCGGTCCACCCACCGACCCGCATTGGACCAGCGTGGTGGAAAACGGTCCAAAAACCCCCTAATGGATAGGGTTGTATTAGGGGAGGCCTATATCCAGCAGTGGACTATCAAAGGCTGATGATGATGATGAAAACTTTCAGTGGGGTCTAGTCGAAATGATAATATATATATTTGCATGCGATATTTTTAAAATAATCCTAGAGCGTATGTTATAGAAATGTATATCCTAAACTATAGGTCAAGCCCTAGATTGACTCGCTATAATAGGTAACGTCGCTTTTCCATTTTCTTACTATAATAAAGCTTTATCACAGATCACTTTATATGAAACATGATGTCGCAAGTAGTTTAATAATCTGAATTTGCGACGGAACTGGCTATAATTTATGTATATAACTTGTTTAAGTTTGAATTAAATCGCTAATGGACTGTAGCAGGAAGGCAAACTGTTGGTATAAAATGATAAGTTTCCCATTACGATGTTAGTATGATGATACTTACCTATACACTTGGCATATCAGTTTCTAGCATATTAAATTTGGCAATATGTTATTTATTTTGAGAAATATTTTTTCACACTAAGCACTGCTTCATTTGCAATACCAGTGTTCCGGTTTATTTAATACCCTATAAAGTTGTTGTTAGACAGTTAAAATAAAACAATAATATGAAAGAAAAGAATTTTTTTTATAGCAGTTTACTCTAAAATATTGAACTAAAAAATAATTCGCCTTAATTAGTGGAATAGGTAGATTTACCTTGATATGCTGTTTTAGCGTTATAACTTTCTATAATGTAAGTTTTTTGATTATTACTGCATACGAATGCATATGAGCAGTCAGGACACCTGATGGAAATCGTTCACCGACCCTATGAAAATCGGCAAAACCAGGAGTATCAGCAATGCGTTGCCTACCGTGAGGCTAAGGATGTAGCCTCTCATTCTCCCAGTAAATACTCTAGCTAAGGTGCCCTTCCAACCCGAACACGTTACTTATTTCACACTTCTGTGGCACCGCCTCAGACAGCCCTCTGAAGAAAGGGACCTTTCAAATGTTGTTAACTAATTAAATTAATGTCACTACTTAAGAGTACTAAGGGTTTGTAAATTTAACTATTTTACGTAAATAATTTTATATTCTTTTTAGAAAAAAATCAGTAAATTATGTTTTCCTTGTGCGTCGATCTATACAAAACATTAGTTCAGCTAATCCACTGCTGAAAACTAACATTTCTATTAATTTTACTTATAAATAAATCTACTATTTAGAATGTATAATTGTCACAAATATTGTAGTATATAAAATGCTTTTTTAAAAATCATAACTCCGTTCAAAACACTCGGACATAAGATGAGTTGCTTATAATAAAAGAGCAGAAAATATACAGTGGCTTTCAACAAAAATGCAGGATTTTCTTCAGATTATGCGCGAAACGTCCACATGATAGATTGTAACATTCCGCTGTACAAGCTCTCGGCTACTCAACATTTTTATTAAATGCACCAGCAGGTATAAAGTCCATTTATTTTAAACGTTTCTAAGGTTTAAATGTCTTATGACGTGATCGTAGAGTAAACAAATCATATATTTATAAAAAATATTTCTTTCCACAATTTTTAATGTAAATGTAGATTTAAATGTAGGGCAATAAATTGACAAAAAAATATCATTAGTTTAATGTAACAAAAGTTCTACGGATGGTTTATCGGAACACGATACAGGGCTAGTTTCAATCTTATTGTTTTCTCTTTATTAAATGAAGAAAAGTATTAATTTGCAAGAGTAAAATAATGAAAGACTGTAATCAAGCTACTTTCATTCTTTTGAATAAATTTGCTGCTATTATTATTCTAATACTGTACTAGTAGATAATAAACGTCTTAGGATTATGAAGCAATTTATTTGTACAGTAACAAAATTTCTAAGATTATTTCAGATGGTTTCGGAGAGACATTATGAGAGTAATGGAATATTTACCTGTCTTGAAGTAAAAAATTTATAAATCTTTATTCGGGAAAAATCGGATGTTGTATATTTCTGATTTCCAAAAAATATTGATACAATGTTCTTTGATTTTACAGCTATTAAACTAAATGATCCTGAAAAGAATTGATGTTGGTTTTATACAAACATGCATCAGCTTGCCCATATCAAATATAGCAATAACAATGGATAAATTAATAATTGTATAAAAGTAACCTTAACATGCTGTTTGTATACTATTATATTATTTGTATAATATTATTGTATTTATTATATTATTTGTCTTTATGTCGTATGTTTAGCTACGATGGGTTTGACATGTCTATATAGATAAAAATCCCTCACTAATAAATAAAAAAAAAACTTTAAGCCGACTGTTTTTTCCTCTTTTAGCGTCGAGATTTGAACGAAAGCGTCTTATATCTGTAATAATTTATATAATAAGAGAATAATATCTATAAACGGTTTTTTACATACCAAAAAATATAAAACAGGATGATACTTTATATGTTTCACTAAGTACGAGCTACTTTATTTATTACAGCTTTTATTCAGAGACCCTTGATTTTGAGTTTGTGTCACGGATATTGCGGGCTTTATCGTGCTGGCTTAAGCTTCAAGTTTTATCCGGCAATAAATCTATTCAGACGTACTGAGGTAATATTGCCGACATGAAATATTACTGATGTTTATCTTCGGTACGCTTCATCGTTCAAGTTTTAAACTGTCAGGCCGCAGAGTATGGCTTAATGGAGGATCCCTAATCAGCTGTTGAGATTCATGAAAATGAAACTAAGTTAGTATCATTTCTGGATTAAAATGTCGATTATTAAAGTATAGAAAAAAACAGATTATAGTACATCGTTACCTTCTATTTGATTAACATGCTTTTTAAAAAACGATAACCAGATCCATTCGTTTCCGCAGTTTCCTTTTAAATATAGAAATCTATAATTTTTCAACAATTAAGATTTCGAGTTGAATTGTCTTTGAATAAAAAATGAGAAGAAATTATTGATTAAAACGATAATTTAAAGTCTAACTATAAAACGTATAAAATCCATTATTAAAGCAAAGTAAACATAGAGTACTTATACAATAATTATTTTCTCTATTTCTATTTCTACTATAAGTACATCGCAGTTGTAAGGATTATAAAATTTCAAAGTTAGATAAAAATTAGTTACTTTTGCTTTAACTGAAATAGACCTTCATATAGTTAGCCTCAAATTATTCTAAGCAATCTCAACCAATAACATATTAAACTGGCAAAACTATTAACAATTAATGAGTTTTATGGATAATTGAGTAATCGCCAGGTTATAAAGTATTTGTAATTATTAACATTTACTTCATTCTAGGTAATTTCAAATCGAGTTTCTAAATTTATAATAAATAATAGTAGAACAAAACTATAATGAAAGGAGGTGATAATAATGAGCAAATATAAATTATTTCTTTTATTTAGAGTAAACATTTACGCAAATGGATATTTACGAATATTAAATTAGTTTGAACCTAAAGTAAATAGGAGGACGAAGGAGAAACCTTTGTTCCCATAACTTGATGAAACTCAGGTAAATATTTTTCCAATACTTCCAATGACGGAAGCACCATCGCCCCCAGCTGCGGTGGTGAATGTTATTTCATCAGCGCCATTTTTAAGTGATACTACAGTTACGCTTAAGTTTTGTGTACTTTCTTGATTTCTAGATAACTGAGTTACTTTATTTATGAAATCAAGCTACATTTACTTCAGTTTTAATTATTAAAAACCTGTATTATCACTTTTTAAATGTCCTTGAAGTAGGATCCAGTTTCTACTCCCCGAACAGGTTTGTCGTAGCTGGGCATCTGCTGCGGGGAAGTTAAGAGGAACCTCCGGGCCTGAGGGGGTAAAGCTGGCTGTAAAGAGGCTGCCCAAGCGCCCAGAAGCCAGCTTTGGATGCACCCAGAGGGCAGCGGACGGGGAAGAGGCAGTAGGTTTTTTTATGGCTTACGCAGGCAGACGA
Organism: Lamproptera curius; assembly: GCA_029286875.1. Lineage (NCBI taxonomy): Eukaryota > Metazoa > Arthropoda > Insecta > Lepidoptera > Papilionidae > Lamproptera > Lamproptera curius. Next base: position 62,498 of record JAGSMT010000101.1, on the reverse strand, counting down.
GCAGTCGGGCCACCTGATGGAAAATGGTCAATCGAACCCAAGACATGGAATACCATGGTATCGCCCGCCCAGTGAGAAAGGGGTTAAGTCCGACCCAGTAACCGCTGGCAAGGGCCCTTCAAACCGGAACACAGAGGACAATACGTTTCGGGCAGTAGGCACCCGGGTGGGCCCCGAGGTCTCCTGAAACAGGGACCACCACCGGTAAAAAGGCCATCCCGTCCTGCAGCCAAGGAGGAGTGGGGGAACCGCTTGGGATGGGGGGGATTATGTCGCTAATCCACTGCTAAAACTTACATTGTCTATTAATTTTACTTATAAATAAATCTACTATTTAGAAAGTATAATTGTCACAAATGTTGTAGTATATTAAATGCTTTTTTAAAAATCATAACTCCGTTCAAAGCACTCGGACACAAGATGAGTTGCTTATAGAGCAGAAAATATACAGTGGCTTTCAACAAAAATGCAGGATTTTCTTCAGATACAAGCGTGAAACGTCCACATGATAGATTGTAACGTTCCGCCGTACAAGCTCTCGGCTACTCTACATTTTTATTAAATGCACCAGCTGGTATATAGTCCATTTATTTCAAACGTTTCTAAGGTTTAAATGTGGTTTCATATGACGTGATCGCAGAGTAAACAAATCATATATTTATTAAAAATGTTTCTCTCAAAAATTTTTTTTGTAATGTAGATTTAAATGTAGGGCAATAATTTGACAAAAAATATCATTAGTTTAATGTTAAAGTTCTACGGAATCAGAACACGATACAGGGCTAGTTTGATCTTATTTTCTCTTTATTAAATGAAGAAAAGTATTATTTTGCAAGAGTAAAACAATGAAAGACTGTAATCAAAGTTACTTTCATTCTTTTGAATAAATTTGCTGCTATTATTATTCTAAAACTTTACAAGTAGATATTAAACGTCTTAGGATTATGAAGCAATTTATTTGTACATGTAACAAAATTTCTAAGATTATTTCAGATGGTTTCGGAGAGTCATTATGAGAGTGAATGGATATTACCTGTCTTGAAGTAATAATTTATAAATCTCTATTTGGAAAAATCGGATGTTGTATATTTCTGATTTCCAAAAAATATTGATACAATGTTCTTTGATTTTATAGCTGTTAAACTAAATGATCCTGAAAAAAATTGATGTTGGTTTATCAAACATGCCTCAAGCTTGCCTATATCAAATATACATATAGCAATGGATAAATTAATAATTGTATAAAAAAGTTTTAATATGCCTTTTGTATACTATTATATTATTTGTATAATATTATTGTATTTATTATATTATTGTCTTTATAGTCGTTGTTTTAGCTACGATGGGTTTGAATGTCTATATAGATAAAAATCCTCACTATCATAAATAAAAAATTTTTGATCCGACTGTTTTTTCCTCTTTTTACGCAGAGTTTGAACGAAAGCGTCTAATATCTGTAATAATTTATATAATAAGAGAATAATATCTATAAACGGTTGTTTACATACCAAAAAATATAAAACAGGATGGTACTTTATATGTTTCACTGAGTACGAGCTACTTATTTATTTATCGCTTTTATTCAGAGACCCTTGATTTTGAGTTTGTCGGTCACGGATATTGCGGGCTTTATCGTGCTGGCTTAAGGCTTCAAGTTTTATCCGGCAATAAATCTATTCAGACGTACTGAGGTAATATTGCCGACATGAAATATTACTGATGTTTATCTTCGGTACGCTACATCGTTCAAGTTTTTAAACTGTCAGGGTCGCAGAGTATTGCTTAATGGAGGATCCCTAATCAGCTGTAGAGATTCTTGTGGAAAATAAAACTAAGTTAGTATCATTTCTGATTAAAATAGTCGATTCATTTAAAGTATAGAAATAAAACAGATTATACGTACATCGTTACCTTCTATTTGATTAACATGCTTTTTAAAAAACGATAACCAGATCCATTCGTTTCCGCAGTTTCCTTTTATATATAGAAAACTATAATTTTTCAACAATTAAGATTTCGAGTTGAATTGTCTTTTAATAAGAAATGAGAAGAAATTATTGATTAAAACGATAATTTAAAGTCTAACTATAAAACGTATAAAATCCATTATTAAAGCAAAGTAAACATAGAGTACTTATACAATAATTATTTTCTCTCTATTTCTATTTCTACTATAAGTACATCGCAGTTGTACAGTGATTATAAAATTTTCAAAGTTAGATAAAAATTAGTACTTTTGCTTTAACTTTGTGAAATAGATCTTCATATAGTTAGCCTCCAAATTATTCTCAAGGCATCTCAACCAATAACATATTAAAACTGTGCAGAACTATTACAACAATTAATGAGTTTTATGGATACTGAGTAATCGCCAAAGGTTAAGAAGCATTTGTATTTATTAACATTTACTTCTATTCTAGGTGCAATTTCAAATCGAGTTTCTAAATTTCGTAATAAATATGTAGTAGAACAAAACTATAATAAGTGCGAGGTTATAATAATGAGCTAAATATAAATTATTTCTTTTATTTAGAGGTAAACATTTACGCAAAATGGATATTTACGAATATTAAATTAGGTTGAATCCTTAAGTAAATAGGAGGACGAAGAAGAAACTTTGTTCCCATAACTTGATGAAACTCACGTAAATATTTTTCCAATACTTCCAATGACGGAAGCACCTCATCAAGCCACCAGCTGCGGTGGTTAACGTTATTTCATCAGCGCCATTTTTAAGTGATACTACAGATACGCTTAAGTTTTGTGTACTTTATTAATTTCTAGATAATTGAGTTACTTTATTTATGAAATCAAGTCTACATTTACTTTCAGTTTTAATTATAAAATAACCTGTATTAAAACTTTTAAAGATTGTCTTTGAAGTAGGACCCGTTTCTACTCCCCGAACAGGTTTTTCGTAGCTGGGGCTCAGTACTTGTCGCGGGGAAGCTAAGAGGAACCTGGCCGGCCTGAGGGATAGAGCTGGCTGTAAAAGAGGCTGCTCCAAGCTGCCTGTAGAACTAGCTTTGGATGCACCTGTAGAGGTGCAGCGGACGGGGAAGAGGCAGTAGGTTTTTTTTTTTTTTGGCTTACGCAGGCAGACGAGCAGTCGGCCACCTGATGGAAAATGGTCACCGACTACCCCAGACATCTGGCAATACCAGTGGTATCGCCAACGCGCGCTCACCGTGAGACATAGGGTGTTAAGTCTCGTTTACCCAGTAAGTACGCTGGCTACGGAGCCCTTCAAACCGGAACACAGCAGTGTTTCACACTACTGCTTCATGCGGCAGAAATAGGCACCGCGGTGGTCCCACCCAGACGGTCTCCTGTAAACAGGGGACCTACCACCGGTAAAAGGTGCGCTGCCGTCCCTGTCCTCTGCAGCCAAGGAGGAGTCGCGGGGAACCGCTGATGCGGTATAGAGGCGCCGTGAGGTAAACGGACATTCGGCATTGTGTCGTCGATCTGACCTCCTTCTGCGGCCGAAATGGAGCTAGCGGCGGAGCTTAACATCCAGGCTGCCGCTGGGGGCTGAGAATATCGACCCTGCGTGGGCAGCGAACTCCTGGGTCCAATGGCCCCTGAGTAACAGACTCGAGGGGACGCGCCCACAGGACCGCAGATGGCCGTAGGGTCAAGATGGGGCTGCTTCGGCGGCCAGCGCTGGTGGAAGACTGCAAAAAAAGTTCCTGTGACTCCATCTCTTAGGCGCCAAGAAGGACCAACGTGGTGGTTTTAGTCGGTGGAAGTCCGACATAACCCGTCTTTGCCCCCACGAGGACGGGTATGCGTAGGCACGGCAAAAAGTGGACTAGTTTCTACCAACAGATGTGTCTAGCTGTGTGTTTTTAGCAAAACTTATAAGGGGAAAGTCTTATTAGCTCTAATAAAATTTTACGAGTAAAATTATAACCAAACTGACTGATTTTAAATAAAGCACCTAAAATATTTTTACATGAAATGATATATCTCTCTTTCCGTAAGATGCATATTATTATATAAGAATGGTCAATTATTTTTAATTTGCACATAAACCTTTACTTTTTTACAACAACTGTATACGTTTCCATTACATATACTATTCAATATATTTTTTGACTATGACTATCCAATACAAAAAAGTAAAATTTGATATTAATAAATACGTGGTAAATAGGATATATTTTTACTTTGCTGAAAAAAGCAAACTCATAACTAAACCATAATGTAAAAAACATTCAACAAACAACAACAAAATTTATAGGCTTTTTAACAAAGTAAGTTTAAAACCCAGTCAAAATAAAACATTATTATTCCTTATTAACCTAATATTATTTTTTGATGTCTTAAAAATTGAAAACATTAACTCAAGTTTTCTTCTGTAATTTTGGTCTTTTTAGGTCCGGAAAACATTCAATTATAGTATCTTGTATATAATAAATAAATATAACAAAGGGTACACCATGCACGGAACAGTAATTAAAAAATAAATACGTAATAAATTAAATGAAAACCTGACTCGCAAAAGCCTACTTATATTGGTTTGATTGGTAAAATATAAAATGAAGAAGGGAGCGATTAGTTTTAAAAGCCCAAGCAGCTAGATGGTCACGTGGTAAGAATTGCAACTTAAGTATGATATTATCATAATCGATAACTTCAATATTAGACGCCCTTGGACGCATATTAAAATACCAATAGGCGGTATTTGAAAATAATTTTTGCAATATTTTTCATTCTATTCGGAAATGAAATTATCGGGATAAATGGAGGAATTATGCACAAAAATAACTCTATCTGTGTGTCAATCTTTACCGTTAAAATCTTTGAACTAAATATTAGAGAGACAACAGAGGGTAGCTTTAACCATCGTCACCAATTCAGACTTACCTCTGTCCACAGCTGGACATCGGGCCTCATTAACCATCAAGCGGTTGGTCTATTGTCACCAGCATCCAAGGATGAGGTAAATTTTTGTCTAGTAGTTAAATTTTTGTCATATTACTAACCAATTGACACTCATCAACAATGTTAAGTTTGTGTGCGGATTTTCTTATCAATCTTAAATGGATCAAAGTCCACAAACTTACAGCGTAGTGGCTTAATAGCGCTTAAACTCGTCAATGAAATGTTCATGTATTTCATTAATAATTAAACTTGTACTATTTTATAGAATGACATGAGCATTAATTTTTTGGAGTACTTCAACCTTAAAAATATAAATGTATAAAATAAAAACGTTACGAAACCATACTAACAATATATTAAATATCCGATTCCAATTTTGAATCTACGAGTATGTGTGCTGAAAAAAGTTTTCATTAAAAGCAATGAATCTTCTCAGTCACGGTTTCGTTCAGGTGAATTTGTATATACATTTCAATTTCTTTTTGTTTGATATAAAAGATTTCTCGTTTCGCTAATAATTCAGTTTTACTGAAAGGTACTTCATTTTTGGACTTGTTTGGAATTCAATTCCAACAGTAGCTAAAGCATAAACATCTTTAAGAATGTCTTGCGAGCTTATGTTTAATTTCCACTTACAACTAAACTCGCTTTAAGCTCGCGCTACAATGCCTTTGAACGCAAAAAGAGTCGGACTCTATTGTTCTGAAGACAATTTTTGCATTTTGCTAGTACATTAAATGTAGTCTTTTCAAGATATTATAACTTTTGAATGCGTTTGCTCTTCCAACAACAATAAACATATCTCAATATTTTTAGCAGAATTAATACTTCTATATTTGTACGTGCAATAAATATAAGAAGGAAATAACACGGTTGTATGTTACTTGAAAATAGAAATAGTAATAGTTACATTATTTTACTCTGAATAAAAGGGTAATATAGAAAGACTTATAGTGAATACATAAGACCTTTACAATGTTTTGCTTTTAAGTTCACAGAAGTACTAGCGTAGTCTTTATAATTCTTATTTATTGCTTGTTAAAATTTAATAATTGCTTTACTTTCGATAAAAAATATATTTACATTTTATTCAGTAGCCTGTATAAAATATAAAAAATAATATATTATTTAAAGTCGTAATCTTGCAATGATTTATTTCTCTTATCTTTCCAAGTTATTATGTTAAATTTCGGAAATTTGCAGTGGGAACGTATATTTATAAAGTATTAGACCATATACAAAGTATTAGTGTCAAAAAACGCTGTAAAATATTTTTTTGGTGTTAAAGAATGTAATAAAAAATTAGACATTAGCTGGATGATAGATGAAAAAGATATAATTCACACATGATACGTGACGTGTTATTGAAATGTATATATATACATACATTCGTAAAAGTTAAATAGCAAATCGTCATCATCAAACTGTGTTAACCCACTTCGGGTCATAGGCGTCCCCTTATGCACGCCTTCTCCAGTAGGTCCCCTTTTTACATGGGACCGTCTGGGTGGGTACCACCACGGTGCCTATTTCTACCGCGAAGCAGTAGTGTGAAAACACCATAGCCAGCGTATTTACTGGGTAAACGAGACTTAACATCCTATGTCTCACGGTAGGCAGCGCGTTTGTGATATCAGTATTGCCTATGTCTAAGGGTGTCGGTGACCACTTTCCATCAGTTGGGCCGACTGCTCGTCTGCCTGCGTCGGCAATAAAAAAAGGGGGTTTTGACCGTATGTGGGATACGCTGGTTCAATGGTGGTTGGTGGATGGACCAACTTTTTACATGCCCATCCGACGCATGGATTTTACTTATCAGACAATTGGGTTATCGGCCTGAATTGTTCAAACCAACCAGAAAACAATGATAACACAAAGTTGTTTCCCTGTGGGATTCGAACCCATGGCCTCCGCTTTTTAAAGCAAGGGCCGGTACCGTTAGGCCACGGAGGTGGTTATAATAATTAATAGCATGTATAAAGATATATCTAAAATAACGTACAGTTATATCGATTAAAATAAATAATAAATTCTACTTTAACATATAACAAATTTGATACCTAAACCTGAATTTAGGAACTTTACTTCTAAAAAGAATCCTTCAAGCTTAAAATCAGCTGTTAATAAATGCGAATCCTTTAGCGCGGCAATTTATCCCAACGATCCATTTTATACGTTTACCAATATACGCTTTCTCTTGCGTTTAAAATGTATGGTTTATTAGCCATTTATTGTTTCGTACTCGAAAAGATTTACACAATATTTTTTTTAAGTTTAGACTAAAATATCATTCTCCTGTTAAGCATCATTTTGTAACATCAATGGTGAAATGAACTGATACTGCTATTATTTCCTACTACCAATGTTCGAGTTTACTCACTTTCTTTATTTTTCTAAACAAGTAAAATTTGCTTGAGCATGAAACATTATATAAATCTAAGCAAACTACTGCAACAAAGTTCCCACTTTTTTCTTTATATTTTCAAGCAGCGTTAAACTGCGAATTACATAATAATATGTTAATGGCGTACTTAAGTGACAAACTCACAACGTGACCGAACTGGGAACTTAGCTTTAAACACTCCTCGTGAAGTTTACTAAGACTTATTGAATATTAACAAATTGTAGCATACCTGTTATAAATTTAACCTTATAGCTAACAAATCCTCCATACTGAACTGAAGTGCATCTTTAGCCAGTGGTACATGGCGTTTGCTTACAAGAAACCGGAGGTCGTGAGTTCTGAATCCTGCGGAGATTGAACAATTTTTTGTTTCAAAGTTGGTTAGGACAACGTAGGCGGCTGATTACTACCTATAAAGTACGTTGATCCATGATTCAGATAGTCGTAGACGTTGGACTGTAACAGGTTAATAGCATTATGGGACAAAGATGTACTATGCACGTACATTTACGAAGTATAACATCTCCTGCGAATTGAGTACCTCCTTCTTATCGAAAATTGGTCTTTAAAAATAGGGAGGAACTAAAATTGTACCAGAGACCTTGGCTGTTATTTGGTTTACTCAGTAAAGAAACTTACTTCAGAAAAAGAAAAAAACGGTGACCTTCAATCCAGAACATAATAAGGTTTTCACACTTTATGGCTTAATTAGGCACCGCAGGGGTACATCTCCAGTTGAACTATCTAATAAGAGTTCTTAAGTGCATTTTATTAGGTTTTTTTAGTATCTTTTGGCCTTACAGTACCCTAAATAATAAAACTTTATTGCGACTATATGTATTGTCCCGTACATAGTTATTATACTTAAAACTTACGAGTTTACTATTCAGTAGCTGATTTTAGACTTTTCTTTGTGCCGCGGCGGGAAAAGTTGCGGCAAAACTACTTCACTGGCTATTTTGCATACAACGTTAAACTCGTACCAAGCTGCTTATAACTTTGTATAAGTTACAGTATAGTTTTAAGCGATGTATTTTTGTATATTATATTTAAAAATCAATTATTGTTTAATTTGTTATGATAGTGAACGGTACTAAATAACATAACAATTGTGACGCTGTAAGTATGAAGAGCGCGTAGGTTATTTTAACTAGATCTTTTCAAGTTTAAAAGCAAACATATTTTATTAAGTTTATGTATCCTAGGTTATTATTCATCCATAATGAAATTTCCCAATTGCATCATTATCATTGTCTATCTTATAAATGAGCGTCAGTCCCTTCGGCATGTTTCGTTCATTTGTTCAATTTATGAGCGTTTTTTCAAAGCGATTAATGAACATCAATCTACTCTGCAATCTGATGCTTTGTAAAACAGAGTATAATTAAATAGAGAGAACATTTATAAATTGGATTTAAAGAAAAAAGAATGTATTTTTCTTTGGCTTAAAACTTTTGTATATTGTTTGTATATGTAGAATATTTAAATATCCAATTTATATTTAAAATATAATACCTTATAAACGGGGCCCTGTTTACTCTTAAAGAGAAAGATTAATTTCATCTGTAAAACAGGCACAAAAAATTTAGATTTTAGGACCATTTTTTATATGCGCTTTCTATGTTGGTAAGATACGTTTTAAGCTATACATATGTGAACTGATGTAACAAATAAACATAAGTTTTCAAAAATGTCGTTCTAATTTGATTACTATTGTGGCACAACGTAAAGTAAATATTTTTTAAACACTCATGTTTCATGACTTTTCATTTGTTTTGCTTAAGTGAAAATGAAGTCATCAATAATAAAGCTATATAATTCAGTTATATTTGTAAACGTTTAGTTTATTCAAGTAAACAATTTATTCCTCCTTTAATTATAGTGTTATTGTGATTAAATATCTCTATAATTACCTCTGTCATTTCTTTTGCATGATTCTATGTCATTTCTAAACTAGATACTTGTATTTAAAGTCTAGAAAATAATTCAAAAATCATGTATTCAATAATTCACTAACTTAAACAATAACACGCTTTTTTTTATCAATTAATTAAAAATATTTGTATACACGATGTTTTGTAATACTGTTTCCATCGTAATGCGTCATTCTATTCTATAACTGTGACGTATTCAAGGTACTATATCAATATAATAGTAATTTTCTCTGCGCTGTTTCCATGGATCACCTTACTTACAGGCAATCGGCGGTCACGTAGTACATGCCGTAAGTTTAGCTACTGAATTTCAAATATGTTCTAAAGAGTAACGTCCTTCAAAGAGATTTATGTGGAGCCAGACAGATGAAATTCCGTGACAAATAGATATGTCTTACAAATTAGGTACGTCCAAATGCATATAATGTTTACTTATAAAAAGGGTATATTTTGTAGACATAATATATTATGATGCAAAGTCGAATTTAAGAACAATAAATATATGTAAAAGGGATGACAAATTTATTATTATTAAGGTGGAATTTGTTAATATAGTTGTTATACTGCATTGCAAAAGCTTCTAGACTTTAGTTTAACTCTACAGTAATATCGATATATCACTGTATAGGTATAAAATAGACAGTAACATTTACACCACAATTGATAAGGGTTTTCAGCTTTTAATAAATATGTGCGTGCGAAGTCGACTGTGAAGTTACTGTAAAAACTAAAGTCGTATTAAGCTTTTAAATTATAATTTACCCAACACCACAGACTTACAGTCAAACACCCAAATATAAGATGTTAATCTATACACAAAATTAAGATTAAGTTTTATTCCTGTTTATTGTTTTAATTTTTGAATACATGTTGTCTTAAAGTTTTCTAATAAACCAAAATCTTTTTGGTACGTTTGTTTGCAGAAGTTATAGATTTGATTTACAAATACATAAATAAGAGCAAAACTCTTGATTGCATAATGAGTTATTATTACATAGTATAAAGCAAAGTCGCTTTCTCAGTCCCTATATCCCTATGTATGCTTAGATCTTTCAAACTACACAACAGATTTCGATGCGTTTTTTTTTTGATGAATAGAGTCATAAAAGAGGAAGGTTTAAGTGACACTTGATATAACAATTTAATATTGTAGGTATTGTTTCTATCAGCATAGCCCCCGTGAAAAGCAGTGCCGGGTCGCTAGTGCATGATAAAATAATGCTGTGATTACTATAATTTCGAGTTCTACGGATTTAGTATTTATTTAGTACCACATGATTGTGAAACCGGTACGTTTCTCTATCATTTGGTACTAAGTGCTAACCATATTTATTAAATTTATCGAGTCTCCAGGATTCGTACCGATAACTTCCGGTTTATGAAGCGTAAGTTCTTATCACTAAGCTACGGAGGCAATATTTTATTGTAGCCTAATATATAGGTTGAGGTCAGTACTATGAGAATTGATATTAAAGCAGCTCATAGAGCGACGATATGATTATTTTATTTTGCGTTATAAATACAAAAATATAAAAGTTTGCAAAAACATAGTGAAAGATTTTACTACAACCCGTTTCATAGTGGTTATTTTAGCTAATATCAAAGCATTATTATTATATTGAAATTGGGAGTCGTTTCGAATACGCATTGGCAATTATGCTATAAAAGATAGCATGGCTAAAGGTCAAAGAAAATGGACTATTACAATGATTTATTATTATGTGCAATACGATAGCTGAGCAAAATATTATATTTTATTAAATAAAAAGTTAGACCACATTATAGTGGAGGTTTAAGTCCATAATGCTTAACTTTTAGGCACTTTCCGCTTTTTCCGTAAAAGGTTTTGAAATGTGGTAAGTCTCATTTTTACAAGGAACCATCTGGTGAGTACTACCGGTACCTATTTTGGCCGCAAATTAGTAATGTCTGAACACTACTGCCTTCCTGCTTGAAGGGCGGGCAGAGCAATTACTGAGTAAACTAAAAGTAATTTTCCATGTCTCAAAGCTTTTATTAAATAGGCAAAATTTATTCTTACTTATTTTCTATAAGCTTGATGGTGTGTTTTCAGTATTTGTATAATTTGTAATGATCTTGATATTTTTAAACTTTATTTCTTTAATACGATAAAATAATATTTTGTTGCATGGAGTAAAATCATGCCTTTCAACAATATTATTATAGCAAATTTTATCTATTCGCATTTCTTCTGTTCAAGGTTACTTTTAATGGAAAGTGAAACTTTTAAAGGAACCACGGACACAAAGAAAGATAACTGTAAGGTTTTGCTTCCGAATACGAGTGCTTCCAAAGATTCAAAAATAAAACCTGTTCAAAAAGTTACTCTTCCCGTGCAAACTTAAGAATTGCGAAGGAAAAGTTCACCGTCAATGTCCACTGCTGGACATAGGCTCCCTAATACACCCTATCCATTGGGGGTGTGGACCGTATCCCAACATACTGGTCTAATGCGGGTTGTTGGGTGGGTCAACTTTTTACATGCCCATCCGACGCATGGATCATCTTAGACAATTGGGTGAGCGCCCCGAATTACCCTAACCAACAAGGAAACAACAATGAAAATCTGTTGAGTCCCCACAGGATTCGAACCCACGACCACCGGTTTCTATAGCCCACGCCCATAGCACTATGCTACGGAGGCAGTTCGGCAGGAAGGAAAAGTTACACCCATGTAAAATAATTGTACAAATAGATAATAAAAAAATTGGATTATTGTAGTTAGATTAAAAGCATAAGTACTAAATGTTCAATACAATGTATTAAATTATTTATTTTGGTAGCGACTATTTAGTTAATGATTGACGTATTTCCTTTTTAACCGACTTTCCAAGAGATGGAGGTACACAATTCGAGCGTTTGTTTTTATGTATGTTTCCCGTTGCTCTGCTCCTAGCGGTCCAAATATGTTTTTTAAATGATAGATATTAGCTTCCTATTGGTCCCATTTTTAAAATATTCTTGTAATAATTAGTTTAATAGATATTTGAGAAATAAAAACAATTACGGCACTAAAATCACAATCTTGTGCGATTAAATTACAAACGGTGCCAAAACCGTAAAAGATGTAAATAAATCCTTGTAATATCTTTGTTTCAAAATAACATACTATATTTTAAAAAATTGCAATTAGGCATGTTTAAAGCTCATTAAAGGTAATATTGTGTAAGCTGGCTTTTACCGGTGGTAGGTCCCTGTTTACAGGACACCGTCTGGTGGTACCACCGCGGTGCCTATTTCTGCCGCGAAGCAGTAGTGTGAAAACACTGCTGCGTTCTGGTTTGAAGGGCACCGTAGCCAGCGCTTTACTGGGTAAACAAGACTTAACATCCTATGCCTCACGGTAGGCAGCGCGTCGGCGATACCACTGGTATTGTCAACGTCTATGGGTGTCGGTGACCACTTCCCATCAGGTAGCCCGACTGCTCGTCTGCCTGCGTATGCCATAAAAAAGGCTCACATTAAAATTATACATTTAAATAATAAAAATGTCATACACAATATTTTGACTAAATGAGTATTTTAAAATGAGAGGTTTAAAATACGGGGCAGAGTTCACGGGGCAATATCACTCTGTTACCCACTTGTAATGCGTAAAATGGTTCTGTACTGTCTGAAGTCGATCAAATTTATTTGTTAAAATGTCACTTGTTATTTTTCTAACTTCCTGTGTCCCACTGCTTGGTAAAGGTTTCCCTCGTTTTTCCAGTTAACTCTGCGCTGTACCAGCTTCTGCCAGTTTTGCGAGGTCGTGTTTGGTGAGTTTTTCGATGTGCATGCGGCTCAAGTGCCCAATCCCATCACACCCCGCAGCGTTGCATCTTTGGCTTTCACGTCCACAATACCAGTCATGGAGAGTAGTGTACTATTTCTTATACGGTCTGTTCTTTTTACGCTGCGAATACTACGTTCCATAGCTTTTGGGCAAAGTTTGTGCGCCGTAGGCTACGATTGGCAGGATGCACATGTTGCTAAGCTGCGCTCCAAGGATAGAGGTAAGTTATCAGTTCATTAAAGTCTTTATGGACCAGTAGCTCTGTTAAGCGTTATCTATACGGTGATTGATCTCTTTGTCTTACCTGTTTTTGAAAAAGAATACTAACTGGCCCAGATCATGTATTAAATCAACTTCAATTTTATGTTTTGTTTGATTTATCATGAGTTTCACCATTGTACTTGAAGTGTATAGATCTTGAAGAATGCATTGTAGTTCAGGTGCAGGTTTAGCGAAAAGGACGATGTCGTCCGCAAATTTTAAGTTGGTTAAGAATTTACTACCGATGTTAGTTCCTTATTTAATCCAGGTAACCGCGGGAGTTTTGAAAACTTTTTCCATTGAACACGTCATGTTCAATTTAGAGGAGAGTGGATTACCCTGTTTTACACACAGGCATATATTATATCCAACGAAGGACTAAAGTAATTTAATTTTATATGAGCTGTGCTGTTCTTGTTTCTTGTTCGCAGAGTGGTCGGTGTGGACTGGACGAGAATAGACGAAGATCGGAAGCGGTGGCGTGCATTAGGGGAGACCTATGTCCAGCAGTGGACTGACTCAGGCTGATGATGGTGATGATTAATTTCATAAATCTATTAACGTACTATCGTAAAATATTTTTAATGCATATCTTTTGAATAATAAAAAATCACATTCATTGTTACAAAATAAGTGTACACTATTAATGTCCGGTAAATATGCTGTGACATAGAAGCCAAAATATAAAGAGCCAAAATGCGATATCTCCTTACTCTATTGAGACCGAAGGATAAGCGGCTGCCAATCTTAAACTTCCTTTGTAAACTTTTTCACGGCGCAGCTTGAAAGCGCTACGGTAAACATGCATGTTAAAAGGACCTCAGTGAGTTCAAACATTAAAAGTAGTATTTTCATACATGAATAAGTCTCTATTCCTCACTGTGCAGCATCGTTATACGAAGAAGAAGAAAACTAATTTTGTAGCAAGGGAGTGTTTATTTTTATAAAGTATTTAAAATATTTAAAATTAACGCAATGCGCGCGGAATGTGAATGAACCTGTGTCTCTTCAAACCACTAATATATAAACCGGCGTATGGCCTCCGCCGTTCGAGGGCCGATGCTGGGGTGCTCTAGCCGCAGCTCCCAATCCTGTGCTGTAAGGGAGCGCAATTCTTCTCTGCGCCCCCTTATTTATTCTAGGGCTCGCTTGCAGCCCCGGACCTCGCCCTCAGGTGCCAGAAGTAAAGTGAAGCAAAGATTTCTGCCTCCAAGTCCCAAGGCAAGAAGCTAGCTAACGGGCACGCCGCCTTACTAGAGGTGGTCCGGTAGCCCCTTACGGCTCGAATCACCAGTACGCTCTGGGTTCTTATCAGTACCGAATACTCTCCTTGTGAAGAATGGGCCATACTGGGCCGCGGTCCTGACGACTCCGGCGTTTAAGCGGCGACAGAAGCTGCCGGATCCTCAGATGTTGTAGAGGAATCTTCCGAGAGCTGCCGCTGCTTTTGCCACTCAAAACCTCCATCGGTGGTCAACAAACAACAATCTAGCTGATTTAATATCAGCGTATTTTAAATGTGAAGTGTGCCCTACAGAAATATTTGACGCTTCTTAGTAAACTACAAAACCCCTGATCAGTACGAAGCACATTTGTGCGGTCAATTATTTAAATGGCACATAAATTTTAGAGTCCGGTATTTTTTATAAAGCATCATACAAAAAATATCAAGCCCTTGATTAAAGTCGAATTGGAAAAGCTGCCGTTATTAGAATATTTCTGCATTACAATATTCTTTTACAGGTCGCTGTAATATTATTTATCATTATCATAACAGATAAAAATAAATTATACCCACAACTTCTAATATTACTTAAAAACAAAATAAATTCATTAGGTTAATGCTAATGATGATGTCACAGTCGAATTATTAAATTTGTTTTTAAATATTACTATTCAAATATTAATATTTGAATTACTATTTATGTATGTGCTGTAATTATAAATATATTCTATCTAAACACAAAAGAGAGGTAATATTTGGTGAAAGGATTAACAATTTTTTTTATTATTTTATTGCACTATTCATCGTTTCAATAGATCATAATAGAGTAATTACTTGTTGTAATTAGTGACTCTAGAAAATTCTATTAAACAAAAACTATCTCTCAGCTAAGCAATTTAATGCAAATATTTAATTAAGGTGCGTTCCAAGCATGGTCCTTCCTACTATAAAGTATTCTATTATTTTTGCTACTCATTTAACTAACCCGCATTGGTAGCAATTTACATTTCTAAAGCTTACTTCGTTTGCACATATAAGCATAACCGGCTAACCGCCAACATCAAGTGTACTACGATAGAGTTATATGCAGGTACATTTAATTTGATAAATTTAAAAATTACCTTGTGAGGATATCTAAAAATCACGTACGTTTTATGTTTTGGTCTTCAAAGCAAGAATATATTGATAACCTTTGTAATGAAATAGAGTAAAGGTTATAAATCATCAAAGCTGAGATATACATGTCTAGCAAGTAGAGTCAGATATAATATCAAACTCTAAATGAGCCGAACCTTACCGCCTCCATATTGGTTTATATATTGAGTATCAATTTATGTTTTGCGATGTACATTGAGTGTATGTCTGCTGTTTTTAAGATGAAATATTTGATAACTTTTTGCCAAACTACAAATCTCCTTTCTTCTTAATTTTCTCGCATAATATCGTACTAAATTTCGACACCATAGCATAAGTGTTTAGATTACACATAAACATTATTTTAGAATAGACTGGTCCTAGAAAAATTAACGAACTAAGCTAGATTATTATAGCCTTACTTAAGTTTATTCAAAATAAAGTCTGTCACTAAGAAATAAAGGCAAATATCTTTTATCGGGGCGTTTCTAACGACGTTTCGAAGCAGCGAATTTCTTAATTGGAACGCTCTAATCCAATAGCATATGTAACTTGATATTTACTCGACGATATGTTGCAAATGCACTTTTGCGATCTCAATAATTTATACTAGCAAATACATTTATTAACGTTGAGACAGATAAAACAAAAGATGAAAGATTAGTTTTAATATGACTTGTATTCTATATTAATATAACAAAGAGGAAAGATTTGTATTTTTCTATATGTATATGATTGTAAAGCATAAACTCAAAAATACTACGCTGATTTGAAAAATCTTTCACCATTAGAAAGCTACAGTCACCTTAAGTAACAAGGCTACTTTTTAACCCAGGAAAATCCTTTTCCAAAATCTAAAAATAGCACGGGTAGAGTAGACTTCTAACCTTATATCATCATCATCAGCCTGTGTTAGCCCACTGCCAGACATAGGCCTCCCCTAATGCGCGCCTTCTTCATTTAGGGGGTTTTTGTACCGTATCACACCACGCTGGTCCAATGCGGGTGGGTGGTAGTGGTCTTATATATTATTTGTAATTATCTTATTTGAAAGGAATTTATAGAATGATTATTATCCCTTACAAATGCATATTTTTGAATTGAATATTTAGGTAATAATTGAAATTGCATCAATTTAAATATTCAATCCTCAGTAGCAGTGTTGGCTCATATTTTATTAACTAGAGATCATAGTTTCGGATCCAGCGGGAAAACAACTTTATGTTTTCAATTTTTCTGGTAGATTACGGCAATATAAGGTGTGGGTTATCAGCATTATCGTCTAAAACATAAAATTTACCAGATTGGCTTGCACAAAGTCAGTTGTGAACAGTGTCTTTAATATTTGTTATATCTAATCTATCTATTGTTTTCAATTCACGTACATACGTCCGTATGTATCGTAGATCTGAAGGTCCGAGTCGCTTTGCATAAAACACGTATATATATTTTTGTTCGTATGAAGCATTTTTATAAATGCATATTCACTTATTGACCGACTTCCTGAAAATAAGGAGATATCAACGTGAAGTATATTCCACATGTTTGTATTTTTTTATTTGGTCTACAATAAAGTCTGCGAGCGCTTGTATCTAGGTTAAGAATAACCCACAGTAAGCATTTTAATTAGAAATATAAAAACACATATTAAACATATTGTGTTATTTACGTAAACGATAATGCTTTTGAAAAATTATTTATTCTATGTGCATAAAACGTGTCATAATTTCTTGCAGAGGACACTTTACCCTTATATATTGCGCAAAATGGTTAAGTACTGTTTGAAGTCGGTCATATCTTTTTTGTTAAATTTTTCTTGTTTTTTTGTTTCTATTTGAAGTTCTCGATATGAAGCTCATGTATAAGTCGCTTTGCATAATACAACTAGATTAGAAGCGGACTACATTACGGCTTGGGAAAATATTTAGGCAGAATAAATACGTATCCAAAGAAGAAGCTCCTTGACTAAAGCTTAAAAAAATCTTTTATTTTTTCGTATGAACTATATTTTTAATGCATATTCACAATTTTTATTGCTATAAGATGAATATAAATCTAGCACATAATACCTAAAATGAAACAAAAGAAACAAATTAAAACAACGAGTCTTTGTAATTTTGGCCGTAATGAAACGTCGTATAGAAGTGGAGATGAGTTTTTATATGTTTATATGAAAATAATATTAAATAATCTTTTTGAAGATTCTTCAGTTTTGCTCTTTTTTTTTTATTTAAATCTTTACCACGCCCCGTATTTTGACTTCTAGAGAATGCCTAAGTGCATTAAGCTTGTAAAGCTAAATTGTAAGGTTTTACAAAAGTCTATGAATAAATAAATTAACTAAACAGATTAATATGCAGGTTTTACCATTATCATCATCCTCATCATTAACATTCTTTATCTGTCCATTGCTGGACATAGTCCTTATTTAATAAACGCCAAGATGGCTGATCCCTTGTAAGCAGCTCCAAATTTGAACCGGCTACTAACCTGCATGGAGATCGGCATCCCACTTGGTCGGTGTTCGACTTACGCTCCCTTTTCTCAAACGCGGGCTCCGCTCCATTACCTTATTGGCCCATTGACCATCGGTTCTTCCGACTATATGACCGGCCTACTTCTACAATTGTTACTTTTTGTTCACATATATACCAATTAAGAAAAAGGTATTACGAACTACCGTTTATGTCACATATGTAGCATGTTTTTAAACATTTCAAATGACAGATATGTTATTTAAATTCCTGTACGTTTATATGATTGTTTGGAATCCTGTTCACAAATTTGGATTTCTTGGTTACCCAAAATAAGTTATTACTGTCTTTAGAAGAGTAAAACATTATAAAACATACACACTCAAATTCTAAAACTTATATAGATATTTGTAGTTAAGAAAACATATATTTACCCTCAAAACTATATATTCGTGAACAAAGTCTCGTTTTCTCAGCTCTAATTTAAATACACTAATGAAAAAGGAATCAATAATTAATTAATACAGCTCATTTAATGATAACGAGAGTTGACAAACCCATCGTACAAGTCATGACTCACCGTTTTGTCTCAGAGACGCTGTATACTATATTGCCAATTATTAATAATCTTCAGCATCTTTGACGAATGGCTCAACATGACACTGTAAAGCATGGCTAAAAAATAAAGTAAAAAGGAAATGTTCACATATTGATGTTAATCAAAAATATATGTACAAATATAAATATGTTTTATAAAGTTGCTTTTTTAAAAATATAATTATTACGTGTTAGTGATATATTTAGCGTGTACCTAGACTAGACTAGGTTATAGGTGACAAGTTAATTGTAATAAAATTGTATTTGCATGTTTAGGTTTGAAATTTTTTCTTAAACAGACCTAGTTATTTCGAATTCTTAGGGTAGTAACTAATTATAATTAAAATATGTTACACGAGCGTCAGATTGGCATTTAAATATAGGCTTCTATTGTCGTAACTATTTTCGCTCATCGTTATGACCCACTAAATAAATTTAATATGTTATGTATACAAAATTCATAGTTGTGATATTATGCATAACAGCGACATAACACACAATACTTAATCTCTATAAATAAATGAAATAACTTATAAAGATAATAAGAAAATAGGCTTCTTTTCAAAGTGAAACCATAACACCAACCAATCTAGAAAGAAAAAATAAAACATTTTGTGATGAGAGACTGAATGCAAATATCATTATGGTAAACTGACTCCTTCCAAGTGAAATATCAGATCAATCAAGCTGGAATTGACTTAACCATTTACTTCCAATAAATATTGATTGAACAAACAAAACTAGTTTGGTCTTCATGATTATTTGGCCTCGGAGTAATAATAAATATTTATCTTTTTTTTTCACCTGACATCTTCACTGACTTCAACTGACTTCCCTAAACAAGGTGGTACTCAATTCGGAGCGTCAGTTCTATTTTTAATATACATTTGTATATTTATACTACGTTACTCCACTCGTAGTGCTGCGGTTTTGATCATTCTTGTTGTAAAGTTGTAGGTAGTAGCTGTCATGTGGTCCCATTCTTTTAAATACATTTGCGTAAAGAATCCAATTTTTAAATAAAACATATGTTCGTATGTATATGTAAAATCTTTAAACAAATGGGATGGAAAAAGGAGGATTCCCTTTTCCTGACAATTTTGTTAATGAAAGCAGATTTTGTATGTACAATACAAACCATAAAATTGTAGTTTTTATCATTCGTAAGAGTTAATTATGTCAACTGAAAGTAAAACTGTAATAACCGTTTATATCTCTATTACTTTTTTTTTTACGGATGACTCACGTTGGTGGAGTTAACCACTACAACCCGGCGGTTTCAAGGGGCTGTCCAACTTTAAGTTGTATAGTTATATATTGTTGTGCACAGACTTCACCTCTATTCTGTGGCTTAGCTCCGAGGAACCTCGGCTCGGGCTGTCAATTCTTTATACCGTGAGCGGCTTGATCGAAGTCTTGTCTCTGTGAGTTAAACTGCTTGCACGACATCGACATCGACATCCTCATCGTCTGGAGCTGTAATCGCGTTTCACGTTCTTCGGTGGATGTCGTTTTGCGAGGAAATTGTTGGTTCGTAGCGGCTGCGCTCCGAACTAGTTCGTTTGGGTGTTGCGAAGCCGAGTCGAAATATCAGATAGATGCTTGTATAAATACGTTGAATGGTAGGCAATTTCAAATCCAGGTGTAGGTCAATGTTGCCAGGTAATACGGCGCCCCAGTAGCGGCAGCGCATGAATATCTTTTGCAGGACTTGAAGCTTTTCAATGCGTGTTCGTTTTGCATGTGCAAATCGGGACTGACATATGATAATATGGACGTATAGTCATACGTCTTGTATACAACACCTTACTGCAGAGATAACTTGCTTTTTGGATTGATTAATGAAAA
Source organism: Lamproptera curius (assembly GCA_029286875.1). NCBI lineage: Eukaryota > Metazoa > Arthropoda > Insecta > Lepidoptera > Papilionidae > Lamproptera > Lamproptera curius. Next base: position 41,935 of record JAGSMT010000101.1, on the reverse strand, counting down.
GAGTCGACCTAAGACGTAGGACCCGCGTAATGTGCGGGCCGAATGTTAAGGATTTATCTAAGATTACCCCGAGGTATTTGGTCTGTTTGACCCAAGGGATAGGGCAATCTAGGAGTCGGACATTGGAAGGAAGGCACGGTCTTCGTCGCGTGAACAGAATGGCCGCGCTTTTGGAAGGATTGATTTCTATTCTCCATTTCCGGAACCATTCCTAGGATATTGGCCACGGATTGGAGTCTTTGACTAACAAGGACAGGTTATCTACTGGTAGAATATATGCAGGTATCATCTGCGAATAAGCGGTCTCAAAGACGGTACTGTGGGATATCATTAGTGTATAGAGCGAACAGGACTGGGCCTAATACGGAGCCTTGGTGTACGCCGGCACGGACTCGGTCGAGGTAGTGATTTAGTTCCCCACGCGGTATCGGTACGTTCAATTCCTGAGAAAGTCTCGTATGAGGAGTAAGAGAAAGTCGGGCATCGAGCTTATATAACTTGTATATAAGCCCTTCAGGCATATACAAAGTTCGATAAATCGAACGCTTTGCCACGTCGAGGACAAGCACCGTGTGACAGCCTCGTATTAAGTGACTTTAATTTTTCCGTGATGCGGTGAATTTGGTTTGTACAGGAGTGCTTGCCTGAAAGCCAAATTGAATGGGGTAGGGAGCCCTTTAGATTTCATAAATCTAATAACGCGGCTAGGACAAGACGTTCATATATTTTTCTAAACCCTTGAGGAGGCTATTGGGACGATAGGAACTGGGAAGTGCAGGTGGTTCGCCGAGTTTGAGATAAGAGCTGCGTTATAAATTAGGACTAGGATGTTAATTACATGTTGCGGTAAGATTTTAATGACGCGGTTGTATATGCTGCCGGTGCCCGGGGCTTTCCGAGGTTTGAGATTTTGATAATCGACTTGACTTCGCTTTAGGTTACCGGTGAAGTTAAATCGCGAGAGCTCGCTCTCCACCTTTTGGCGGTGAGCGGCGTCGATCGGTTGAGTGCTTGGCGTGTATTGGGCCGCTAGGCTGTCGGCCAGACATTTGGCTTTTTCTTCATCGAGAAACGCTAAAGGAGCATCAGGAAGGTAAGGATGGGATAAATGCGGCATCGGAGGAGTTCCAATTCCGCCCTTCAGACTTTTAGGAAGTTCCCAGAAGGTCTGACGGGATGGGTGCAATTGCTTAAATCTGTATTCCACTGAACGTTCCTGAATTCAGCTATACGCGTCTTCGACTGATTTTCAAGGGCGCGCAGCTGTCTCCGGTTCCGTTCGGTTGGATACCAATCGTAGGCACGAATCGCAGCCTTTATGTCGTTTGGCAAGGCCCAGCGGGGTTATCCTCCACCGGGACCTGCTTCGAGGAGGCTTCGACGACACTTTGGACATGTCTTTGAGCGCATGAGCAGCGAGATTCAGGGTCATTAGCACTGTGCAGGACTTTAGGAATGGCATCTAGGTGAGGTGAGCTAGCAGTCTAGCTGCGATTTGAGTTTGCGCCAGTCCACTATGGTTTTGGATATGATATTTTGAGAGTCAGGTGGTCCTAATTTGAGGATTACTAGACGATGATCGGAGGTTAGATCTTCATGACCTCTATACCTCTAAAAGCGAGATTGACGTTTTAAGGAGGTCAATATCAAGCACATCCGATCTGTGGCCTACCATGTGCAGATAGTGCGTATGCTTAAACGTGCAAAGACACTGAAGTTAGTAATTCTGACGTGCATCTAGAGCTGCACCTCGCGAGTTGATTTTGTAGCTGTTCCATTGGGTGTGCGCTTTGAGTCGCCTGCCAGAATGACGGCGCCTCCTCAGGAGAATTTAGCGTCTCGAAGTCGGTTAATGACTCGGATGAGGCTTTACACTTAGGTAGACCGAGTCTATCGCGTAATTGGTGCGGTGTCCTGCAGGTTAGCGAGGCTTTAGATGCTAGGCGACGCGCCGTGTCGATAGTTCACAGTGCAGGGATTTTATGAAACTGACTGCACCAGTGAAGGGCCGGTCCGATCATTACTAATGTCGTGAATTAGACTTTCGGATCGCTCTTACGGTTTAGAGTCCCTGCACTAGTAGAAGTCACGTCGTTTCTTCGTCCTTGATCGCGAGACCGTTTGCAGTAAAATGGCAATATTTACCACGTGGTGGTGTGCAGTGATTAATATCTCGCTACCCTTTTGGCGCTTAGTTCGGCAGTAGAGAGACTAAGAGGCTTTTGCGCTTTTCTTGCAGCGAACTGATGGGGAATACCTGCATCTCGTGCTCGTGACCGGACGGAATTATCTAGCCCATTTCGAGTCGGAATGATTGCGACGTGAGCGGAAGGTGTCCGAGGATGGGGACACTTTTCCCTGGTCGTGCACTCTGCCGAGCACTCGGCGCGCTTTAATGCTTTTGCCCTTACGCGCGGGGAGGGCTGCACAGTCCGTCGGCGGACGATTTTAGTCCGAGGTCAGGCCAGGACACGGAGTGACTGAATCCATCACGTTATTGGTCGTATCCAGGCTAGAACTGTCGCACCGTGCCTGAGGTTGTATGCTACCTCCGCCCCAGTAGCAGGAGTAAACCTAGCGACGTGAAACTCTAGCGCTTAGAGCTGCCGTCCGCTAGCTGCTAGTGCGCAAGCGATGATAATTGGTCTAGATTAATACGACGTGTGTGGTGTTAATAAACCGTTGCGAGTGAACTGGCTAAAACAACTAAAAGTTATTGGTCTTTTCATGCTTAACGAGGAAACCGGAACGGGGGAATAACCGAATTGACTCACAGGACGATCCATGCGTTACGCTCAGGCGCGTACGCCTGAACGCGGTCATCAACTGTTGCCGCAAACTCGCACAACACTAGTAGCATGCACTCGGACGTCTCTGTCTCTCGCCACATGCGGACTCAGGAGGCGTGATGCCACTGAAGTAGCGACGCGCAGGTGAGAGATCCGATCGGCTTTTCGGTCGTCCAAGCTATCGCACTCATTTTGATATTCTATTAATACAGCAAATATTTATGCAAATAGTCTATGTCATATCCGCGTATTCTAGAGTAATGAGACGATGTGGTTGAGAAAACTACTTTAGGTCTTTGTGAATTCCTAATAGACTTACACAATTTTCATTTCGTTTCTGTTGCTTAGCATTTTAATGGTAACATGTTTCTAAAAGTAAGATAATCCATGTGACGGACTAGAACAAGAATTAGTCCACCTGGTGGTTAAGTGCAAACATGATCAGGTGGGCATCAGTTAGGTGGCCTTGAAACTCAGCAATGACTCAAATCAGGCTTGATGATGAAAGATTTAACTATCAACCTACAATTATTTCCGTAGCAACGTCATAATTATTTTGATTAATAAGGAGACAATTTACTCAAAATATATATTCATGTCCGACAAGGAGTTTAATGACTGATTTAGGGAGACAAAATTTACAGTACTTGTATTCTTAGAAATCTATATCAGAGCAATATGTTTGTATGCTTTTGGTAATATTCTAAAATATAAATATAATTATTTACAATAAATGATGGACACTCCAAATACACAATACTTATTACATTCTAGAAAGTATTTTAAACAATATCACGTTCAGTGAATATTTTGATGTTCACAGAATTAATGCCTGAAGACTAAATGCTCAAATAATTGGTAACATTTTAGATCAATTTAAATAAAACTAGCAGATTTTTCTTTTACTGAAAGGATAGCCAACATTTCAAATGTAAAGTAAAATGTATATGCCATTGTAGAATATTCAAAACCTCACATTTAGTTCGATGACTAATTCCGAAACGAGACAATGTTTGTCAATGTTATGTAGCTTAAACTAAACACTTTCTTTAAAGCATGGACATAGTGTCTCAACACGCACCGCTTCCGATCTTCAGCTATTCTCTATTATATATGTCTTTAGTGAATATTTTTGCATGTTACAAAATTTTACCTAGGAGTAAACTGCCTAGATATTGGTAACTTTTGTCCACATCTGACGAATTAATACTTTTCTTTTCCAGCAGATAGTTGATCAGCCATAGGTAGCTACTACTGACGAGACAACAATAACTACTTGTTGATGACTTGTTTTGAAACAAAATTTCCACCAACTTCTACCGGTTCATAGGGACTTTGACTCATTAAACTATGAGTTTTCTGTGTACATTCATTGGATGTATAAAATTGTCGTTTAAATTTGTCAGTTTATGTGCAGGTTACGGCTACTTTGTTGCTCATACTAACGAGGTCACTCTGGAACGCTTGAAAGTTTAGTATACATTTTGCTTCTGCATCGTTGTCGTCAAAAGAATTTTTAAAAATATAGTAACATAATTGTGCATATGTATACCTATATGTATAACTTAGCCCTTAATTTATCTACCTGGCGAAAATCAAGTAATATATTATACAGATATGTTATTATTATCATTGTTTAAGAAATTGTCGTAAATTTTAAAATTCATTTGAAACTTCAAAACCTTACGACATTTTGGTTATTTAAACATTTTATTTGTTCACACACAGACATTTTTGATGTGTAAAAATCATCCATGAAACAGAAAAAATAATGAAAATTGCTTGAGTAGTTTTAAAGTTATGGGGGGTAGAAGTGGGTAAGGATAACAGAATGTATGCAAATACAGTTGAGTGGTTTCAGATGAAAGCGCATCACGTGTAAATAATAAAAGACCAAAATCTGTGTAATTATGACTTAACACGATTTAAATTATAATATAATAGGTATTTACCTTAAATAAAATTAAATAGAAAGGATGAAATAAAAATTAATTTAAACAATTTATAGAACGCTATCATATTCTTCTGCTACCCGGCCACCGCTGGCCACCGCATCATTGGAACTATATCGTGTCAGTTACTATACTTGGTTGCACCCCGAGATCCCGAGAACCATAATATTTATTCAGAAACAACACTCTTACTACTTTAGCTCCCTAGGGTGTTCCCAGTACTAGGCTCCGCTGCAAGTTTCGTTTTGGACGTGGAAGTAAACCAGCTAAACTTTTCCCGGGCCCTGTTATGGTTAATTTATATGTAAAATATGTGAATAAATGTTAAATGTATAACAACTATCGTACAAATGTAAATATATGCATTTTTATGTACTATTAACGGAAACCACTGAGCGGTTAGTAGCGTACAATAAAGCACAGTTAACAATGCTGCAGCCTGCAATGCACTAGAGACGCTTTCAATAGATTTTAATTATTCCTTTTCAAATCTGAATTCTTACTCGTTTTATCATTGTTTTGACATTTGGTATATACAGTTAAAGAAATGCAGGTTTCTTTCACTGTATATACCAAATGTCCTGTTTTTGATTTATACACCTGCATTAAAATTGAAACATTACTAACTTGCAGCGTGCTTAAAAAAGTACTAACAAACGTCTCTTTCACTACATTGCAGTTAAATAAAAATAAACGTTTTAACACAAAACCTGAAGAAGAGGAAATAGACTTAGGCGATCTATTTTGTCCCAATACCCAATACTAAACTGAACGTGAGAACGTTTAACAGGATAAAATATAAGCTTATTTTCTAAATGTAAGAAAATACAGCATTTATAGCTTTAAAGCTACGGCGTTTAATTTGTCACAGTTCATAAGACATAATGATAATAACAATTTTTCTTGTCATAAACATTTTGAGGCTTTGAATAATGTGCTTTCACGCTTAACATCAAATAAATATAATACTTTATTTTATTAATGTCATAAGTTTTTTCGAAGATTTTTCATTTACTTATATTTTATGGCGAATAATAAGATTTCTTTTGCTCTTGGTTTTACTAATATCATTATTTTGATCATTAAAATGTTACCTAAACTTTAAAATAAAAATGGCAAAGGCAGGATACTTTTTTCATACTGTGACTAAAGCGAGCTTCGGCTTCAAAGAAATCATTTACGGAATATTTTGCCTGCTTCCGCAACGAATCAGGAAGTTTTTCAAAGAGGTTGCTTTGGAAACTACTAAAGCATCTTGTTTGGAAACTTGAAACCCGAAACTAGATCCTATTTTCCCCATATGATTCTTTTTCTACGGGTTTCGTCTGTTTCTCGGTTTTTTCTACTAAAATCAAAAATGTATTGAATAAGAATTAGACTTGTTGACATCACTTTAGCACAATAAATGTACTGTTTTACGAATACCATAGGCTTGAAAGCTGCCGAACCGATTCAAAATATTCTTTAATTACCAGAAAGCTCAAATATTGTCCTTTGTAACATACGGATAGGATACGGATTTTTAAATAAACGCCACGGTTTAGAAATCCGTAAAAAGTGGATTTAATATGTATAGTAATCGTATAAATAAAGGAAATAATTATCACTTAAACATCAGTTAAAGTAGATCATAGGCTTGGTTTCTGAAATAAATAAAAGCTTCGTCCAATAATATAACTGTATACTTATGTTTACACAAAGTTTGATTTTTGAAGAAGTGAAATCAAACTAAAAGATTACTCTATAAGACTAAAGAATTTTTTAAAAAATGTCACTTTGCTAAATGCTACCGCTTTTTCATAATGAAAAAAATGTCTACAATTTAGAATTTAACATTCGTCTGGGTTTTCCACTTCACTTTCTTAATTGAAACATTGATTTTAATTATAAAAGGAAATTCACCACTCCTTCTATGTGTTATTACATAACATCACAATTATTATGGAACTGAGAGTATATCAGGCGTCAAAAGAAACCCGCTTGCTGCAATTTATGTTATCTTGAAATCTTATGTAAGTACTCAATATTTTATTCTAAATTATGGCGTAAGGGGTTTTTCTAAAAGGAGCATATTACAAATCGGACTCGGTTGTTATAAGCATCTTTTGGCTTCAAAAAAGATTTATGCTTAAGGGAAATTCACAATGATTTGAAACGTTTATTTTGAAGCTTAGGTAGGATTTGATGTTATAAACCAACGCGGGTTATACCTTTCGGTAATGAATCAATGGACTAAACTAACTGTGGTGCGGGAAATGCGCTTTGAAAAGTTGTTTATCACCCTAGAAAATACTTGTTTCGTTGTATTTTTTTTTAAAAATAAACTTTTACTTAAAAAGAAATCAATAATCTATTAGACAAACCCTTTCGTTTAAAAGAAATGGAAAATCAATTTTAAAATACATATTTTTGTTTTAAAAAAACAAACAATAAATTTCAAATTAAGAAAAAAGGAAAAAACCTTAAATATTTTTTTGTTTTTTCAAATAAAAAAAAGAATATTTTAAACTAAAAAATTTTAATTAAATCTGTATTACAGGAATAACAATGCAACAAAAGATCAATGACTTTTCATTTCGTAAAAATTTAGTCAGATTAAATATAAAATTAATTTTTATAAAAATGTTTCAATTTTGAATATTTCCAAAAAAAGAAGATCGGGGTGGTACAAGGTTGGTGAAGACCCACCTGGTAGTAGAAGATGATAATCAAGAAAAATCTTTATACAAACCGGACTTTGATCAAAATTCACAGCGTTATGTTTATTCCCATCAATCAACAAAGTATATTATTTCGCCAATGGAAATCAAATTTGTTCCGGTTCCACCCGTTTTTAAGCTTTCAAAAAGTTTAAAGGGAAACAAACAGGGGACTTACCTGATGATATGATATCACCCTTTTTGGACATCCCACCGGTAAAATGGTAATTTTAAAGAGTAGCTTTTTTAAGGACACAAAGTCATATTGGTCGAGAAAACGTCGGGATTTGGTTCCGAGACTCACGAACCGAAAAAAAAATTTATGCGAACCGGGTAATGGACCCAGCCAAGAGGTTTTCAAATAAAACTTGAAATAAGACGGACATTGATGTCCTAAAAACATTTTAATGTTTTTTTGCTTAAATGCGGTTTTTTATCTCATGGGTATTTCAGAACCCAAAACCAAAAATGAAAATTATATTTCCTTCTAGGCAACTCATTTGTAAAAAAGCAATTTAGAAAAAATTTTAATTTAAACAACCAATACGCCATGATAACGTTGCGATTCTATCAAAAAAGGAATCAGATTAATTAAGATTTGGTTTTTCATTGTTTTCACTTTTTTTAAATTTTAAGAATTCTGAATCAAAATTGAGCATTGTTGTTGGTAATGATAATTAACTGTTTTTCAGCTCTTTTCCTTTGAAGATTTTCTATTTGAAATGTACTATAAAATTTTTTTACCGTTCCATCCAAAACAAACTTCCAATTTTCTAAACGTTATTTCCAAATTATCAACAAAAATAAAATAGTAGTGTTTAACAAATTTTGTTAATTTGATATAAAGGTCTCCCTCACAACCAGGGGTTCGGGACTTTCCATAAACATATATCCGTCAAGATGCTCAAATGGTGCGCCGGAAGCAAAAGGGAGGGTTTGTGCCACCGTCCCAGTCTTCGTTCAAAGTTTGCTGTATGGGAAAATAGGAGACGCTAAATAAGATACAAACACGCATTTAAACTCATTAGTGTAGTTAAAAACGATAATTGTAAACATAAAATGCATATGATTAAGATGGCGTCTTAAATTACTCGAACTTGAATTGAAATCTTAAAAACGGTTTCGAATTATTTTTAACTTAAAAAAAGGATTTAACGCTTTAACCTTCTTGACATATCATCCTTAATGTTTTAATAAAAGTTTGAACATGAAACGTTGTATTGGTCGTCTGAAAGTTAGGTTAGCTAATTATTGGCTGATTAATTGATTTTGGGTTTACCAAAAACAGTCCCCTTTTTAAATTAATAAAAGAATTTCCAAACATTAAATCACTAATTGTCTTTATTTTCAATTATCATTACCTTTTGAAAATAGGGAAATTTTAATTAACATTTTTGCAATAAACCACGGGAAAAATTTTACTCAACAAATATACTTTGAATTTAATGGAAAGTATTATCTAGGAAATTCTACCTTGTGTCAAAGCAAAATGAAAACATGGTTACTTTTTATAGAAACCGTATCAAATGCTTTAAAACAAACTATTTTGTATCATTATTATATAAAACAAACGTCAAAAACGTCTTTTGAAAAACTCTTTGAATGGATTTCAATTTTTGAAAAATTTTAGAATCCACCGGCTCTGTATATGTGGGGTATTTATTTATACCCAATTTTATTCCTTTAACTTCCCATTTTCCAAATAAATGATAAAAAAACCTTAAATTAGGAAAAAAAAAAGGGAAATTTTAGTAGAAACCCTTAGCTTTGGGGTAAAATAGTTTCTTTTGAAAATAGTATATATTTAAACTATCTATTATTAAAAAATAATTTAAAGAATGGAAGGACCACTTGGTAGTACGGGGTGGTTATTTCGCCATGCAAAGGAAAAACACTACGACTTTTTACATGCCCATCTTGATGGATCATCTTCCAAAAATTGGTGATCGGCCCAAATTGGAACCAACTAGAAAACAAAATGAAATTTTGTCGAGTGCCCGCAGGTTTAGACCCGACCCCGGTTTCTAAAGCCCGCCCTACCATAGGCTGGGGGGTCAACGATTTAAAAACAACTGGCTCTTCCACCCAGATAAAGCCCCGTAGTTAAAAGTGACATGTCCTTTACGATAAAAATATTTTAAAATTTACCGCCCGTCTGTCTATAATATTTTTTAATGAATTAGGCGAGTAAAGGAAATAAAAAAAGGTGAAGCATAAAATATATAAAAAAACTTTTAATTTATAAGTCTAAATAATCTCGGGTCAAAAATTTTAAAAATATATAAACGAAAAGCACTAAAAGATTTTATACCTACGGAATGAACCATCTGATTTATTGGAATATCTGATGCAAATGAATTTGCCTACGAGAGTTATAAAAGTGTTTGTCTTGGTCCCCCACTTCCTTTGGTTTATTTTAAACGCGCTTTTTATTATTTTCATCAACTCGTATATAATTTTTTATAAAACAGAATCATAATTATATATAGAAAGAAATGCAAACCATATTTTTACTGCTTTTGGTGCTTATTAAAAGTTTTATTTTTTATTAAACCTATTTTATTGAATACATTTAATATAATATTTAGACTTGTATGTGTAAAATATTTGGCGCTTCCCTTCTTTTTTTTAATATTCTAAACAAGAATATAAAAGTGATAATAAAAAAGGAGGGCATCCATGTTGTGATATTTGGGATGGTTTCTTCAAATCGGTAAGGAAATTATAATAACTTAAACATTTAAATATTCAGGTTCTATGAAAATTTAAATATGTGTTAGTTATATTGTATTTAAAAATTATTTAAGGCCAAAAATTTTTTAAAAGAAAATGGCATCATTAAAAGAAAAACAAACGGTCCTGTTACAAGGCGAAAATTTCTGTTATGTCGAAACTGCACCAAACATGTGCCGCAAAAGTTGTCCAAGTTTCATTTATTAAGTTTTGATTAAATTCCCTCAGACACGAATCCGCACAAACTTTTTCCAAAGAGATAGGAAAATGCAACATGTTCATACGACTTCAAAGGAGTTTGGGTTTTATCTGTATCATTGCTTTTACTAATGGATGATTTTGAGCCCATCAACAGAAAGGTTTTTTTCGATTTAATTTTTAATGCACGGAAATTTTATTCAAACATATTTTCACCATCTTTTGAAATAAAATATTAAATATTAGACTGTGTTTTTATGTAGTGTTTTTGAAGAAGTTACTACTTCATGACTATTCTATTACTTTAGGACTATTTCTTAACATATATTGGTTTATTTAGGCATACGGAAAAGCCATTGTAAATTGGCCGTTAATTTTTTTGTCTTTTTTTCCTTTATCAGTTTGTAAATACTATTTTGAAATTTTCTAAGATAAAACTTTTTAACCATTTTTTTTTCCCACTTACGGGTTGCTTTTTGAATTATAAAATATCCAAAAATTTTCCATAAAATTTATTTAAAATTAATAACAAAAAAAAGCCCTGTATTTTTATGAATATAATTTAATTATAAACATATCAATTAAAAAATTCCTCACCTTCTAATGATGAAGAATTTTAAATTTCTAAGGTTTAATTCTTTAGTTTGGAGTGTTTGGAGTTTTTAGGAGAAATTTTTTCTTCATAAAAATTTCACTTTGTAATTTTCAAAAATACTATAATTATATATATTTTTTCAAATGGACAGATTTTCCATGTTTATAATTGAAAATAAACGGATAATCTACAAAAATTTGAAGGTTTTTACAGTTATAAGATTCAAAAGCACATGTTTTGTTTGATTCACAACCAAATCCATGGTTTACTTTGATTTCGATCCCCATGAATCTTTTAATTCCCTCTTTTATATCTTCAACAACTTTGGGATTTTTTGAATTTCTTTTTCTATATATATTTGTAGCTTTTCGGGAAATAACCCATTTTTTAAACTTTTAAACAAAAAGCTTGAACGCACGTGAAATTTTTCCAGACTTACAGGTCCTGTCTTCAAAATAAATTGATAACTATATGTCCGTACACTAAATTAGTCTTTCTAGCTTTACGTCTAATTTTTGTGAACGAAATTTTATATCAGTGAAACAACCTAACGAAAATGAATGAAATGAACCCACGAACGCCTTAGCCCAGTGGTATGGGGTTGCTTTGAAACCGGAGGTCGGGGTTAATTGGGGACCAACAATTTTTTTTTTTATTTTGGGAAATGCCGTCACCCAATTTCTGAAAAAAGGGATGATCCATGCGTGGATGGGCATAAAATTCACCACCAACCGCATTGGACCAGGTGGTGGGATGGTCCAAACCCCCCAATGGAAGGGGTGAAGGGAGGCCATGTCCGCAGTGGACAAAAAAGGCTAGATGTGATGGGGGAAACAATAACAACAAAAATGTTTAAACGATTCTGTAATTGTTATTTATTTTTTTAATATTTACTATACTAAAATATTATATTATTATACTAAAATTTTATAAATGTCATCTGTCTATCTGTCTGTCCTCTTTACCCTCTAAACCATTGAACCATTTGATTAGGTACTACTTAGAATAGACTCTAAAAAAGGACTTGGCTATTAGTTTTTGGATAAATGTATAAAAGAGTTAAATAGCGGATTAAATTTGGTCGGAATGCTTTGTTGGCATAAAACGATGAAATGTAGCTTTTTCAAACCACCCAAAAGGGTGATTTTTACTTTTTTAGTTTCAACTGTACGGAATGAACCTATCATCACCTATAACCTTACCCTAACATGGCCTTTTTGTGCCTTCCCATTGGGAAAAATGGGTTATAAAAATTACCCTAACCAAAGGAAAAAATTTTGAGTCCCGGGATTCGGATCCACCCCTGGTTTCAAACAAAGCCTTACGCTAGGCTAAAAGGTAGATATAATTAAATTAAATAAAAAAACACCACCTTCCGTTTTTAGGACGTTTATCAAATTTTTAATATTGAATGTCTTCTCGTTATTAGAGCCAGTCAAGATTGCCAAAAACGACCGCAAATGAAAGGAATAACTGCCTTCATCAACTGACCGATGACAAATCATTAAAACATTGGCAAAATTACCTTCCCCCATCTGCAACATTCTAAATTTGGCTCCCAGCGACTATGATGTTTTCAGATTTTTTAAAGCCCTGGGAGTTTGGAAAGGAAAAGATATTAATAAAACTGGGCCTTTTTGAGGCAGATCTCGTTTTGGTTATTGAAAGGAGGGGGAGTAATGTATTGCTAAACAAAGAATATATTAATAGTAAAACCAATTTTGAAGGAAGAATAAAGAATTTACGTGGAAACCTGCGTTTGTTGACCCCGTTGGCATCGGGCGTTGTTCTTGTTATTAGATGGTTTCATGGCGTTGTTTCTGGCGTTGATAGGTGGCGTTGTTAGTGGCGGATAGGTGTCGGAGTGGCGTTGATAGTGGCGTTGTTGATGGTTGGGGAGAGCCTTCCGGCGACACCCAACCCAACGCCCCCTTCACCCTCGGTCATTGCAACGCTTGGCAATTCCGCGCGCCGAACCTCGACGCACAGCTGCCCGCCGACGCCTTTAAACGCTGAGGATGCTAGGATGAATGGCTGCACAGGCAAGATGCTTTTCATTTATAATCGGATCTCGACGACTTTAATAATGCTGCGACGGTTATAATGGGCTGAGGTTTTGTTAAATCAAGAACTTAAAACGCCCTAAAAAAATGACACCCACCGGAACACACACCATTATAATGCAGGTCCCCAAACACACCAATGGACCCCCCGGTGAGGTTGAACTACACACCCTTTGCTAATGACACTGTAGCTTAAACCAAATTAGATGGCGTTGGGTTTTGGGCCCACTTCATCTCCCCGCGCCCATCAAGAGGGGGAATGTTTAAACCCTTTCTGCAAAAACTATCTATAGAAGGGTTCAATGTCGAGGCCCCCCTGGGCACCCTCGACCACTGCTAAGGGGAACCAGAAAGGAGGCCCAAGGAACCCATTTGTCCCTTGCAGGTCCCAGTGAGGAGAACGACTGTCCCGCCCCTACCCCCCACATTCTATGTTCTAAAGGTTTACTAATGAGCCGATTATTAAAAAAATGTTTTTTAATAATTTTTGTAATAAGTAGTTTGTCTATCCGCTTAATTCTTAAAATGTTAAATTTCTGTTTGGATTCGAAACATTTTTGGTTAGAATTTCATGTTTATCAATTTGTTTAAACTGTAAAAGGTCATCTTTTAATAAATAAAATTTTATTTTAAGAAAATTAATTTAAAACCTGATAAAAACGCATACAATTTAAACCTTTTTAAATTTAATCAAATTCAAATTTTTCAAATATCTTTCATTGATTCGTTTTTGATTTTCAAAGAGCTACCACCGGTTCGAATAGGACGCCTGACCGGGAAGAACCGGGAAACTCAGGGTCTTTTTCTTCATCTTTAAAAATAAATAAATATAAATTCTCTTTTATATAGTTAATATTATATTTTTTTTTTGAAAGCCTGGGAGATTCCATTACCATGTGTTATATTTATAAATTTTTATTTATAATAATTTCCACAAAGTTCCTTTAATTTTAAATTTTCAACTTTTAAATTTGGTTTTATGGTTTTAAAGGCTATAAAAGTTTATTATTCTTCCGGCAGTTGCAAAAAAAAGTTTTTTTATATTTATTTATGTGCAACAAATTCTGGAAAATCATTTCAATTTTTTGCATCTTAACCAAAAATTTTGTGATAAAGGGGATACACAGTGTATAACAAAAAATAAAAAATGGAGTTTTTTGTTTTCTGGCTTAGTTCAAAAGTGGATACAAAAACTATAACCAACCAAATTAAGTTTACACTTTAGATCTTGAAATTGTAAAAATATTTAATTTTTCTTTAATAACAAAAGATTTGAAATATTAAATGTTAAAATTTAAATGGTTTTGTTTGGTCTAAGATTTTTCAACCGGGGGATTAACTGAGAACTAATAACCAAAGTCAAAGCCTTCATTAAATCAAAATTTCGACTTTGACAGTAATCAAACAAAAAAACTACTAATTTTCCTCAATTTGATAGTGAAAATTCTAAACAAAGATGATACTTGTGTATTTTTTAATTTAAACTTTTTTAAACAAACTAGGATATGATAAAATTAAATGACTTACCATTTTAAAAAAAAATTTTTGCTCTTTATAAACGTTCATATTAAATTGTCAAAATGTTTTAATATTCAAACCCTCCAAATTTGTGTTAGGAGCAAAAGGAAAAGCCAGAGGTCCCCGGATTTAAACCAAATTTGATTTACATAATTATAATTTCAGTTTGCTTGAAAAAATATAAACAAAAACTTGGGTTTTTGCTGTTTATTTGGTTGTATTTTGTTTAAAATTTTATTATTATTTAAATAATTCCTAAATTTAAAAAGTGATTTTATATAAACATAAAAACCCACCATTATTTAATGCAAAATAAAAAGTTATAATTTGGAAAATAATTGTTTTTGTTGCAATTTGTTTCCAAAAAATCAAAAAACTCCATTTGTTCAAAATATTTCTTTCCGTTTAGTATTTGGCAGCAAATATTGGTTCATTGTTTCTTTTGTGTTACTATTTTTTTGATGGTACTTTTTGGTTTAATCTGGCGGAGGATGTGACGCCCCAACCCCACTTCGCAGGGGTTCGGGTTAAACAAATGCGCAGCATGCTTAATTAATCAATGCCCTTGGTGAATTATGAGGAACTATTTTTAATGAAAAAGATCACCAATTATGTTTATTAAAAATTGTCCCATGGACCTTGAGGCGTATATGATATATTAAAACCTTTTTTGAACTTTTTTACAAATTTTTGGGGAGTATTTATGTTGTTTCCTATAAACTAATTAATAGGGAGTATTATCGTTTAAAAAATTAAAGGACACGGTGCGTGATTACGGTTTTATCGCAATAAATGAAATAAGATTAGAAAATTATCTTCCTTTTTGGAATATTAACTTAACCAAAATCCCCGTAACAAAGCCCTTGGGCATTTTTAAATCAAATATTTTTGCTTATTTGATTAGAGTAATTTCAAAAGGTACAAAATTTATGGAAAATAAAAAATTTGGGAATTGGTTGTTAACGTAATACAAATTGTATTAACCTTCAATAAAAAAATAAATGCGTTAACTTTGTTCCTGAGGCGATATTTCATTATATTTGGTTTGAATAAAACTCTTTAAAGTATTTAAATTGAATCAAATTCCAGGCCTTTTTTCATTGTTTTGTATTTTATATCCAGTATGATATATAAACAAAATATATTTTCGTGAGAAAAGCAAAATAAATATTTAAATTAGGTCAGTAAATAATCTTATTATAGATCGAAGATTTCAAAAACCTGAAGAAAAGTGTATAAAGAAACACTTTCAAAATGAAAATTTTTGCAACATTAGTTATTTTTTAAATTCAAAGTACAAAATTTCTTTAATGTTATGGCACTGATTGGGTTATAATGAAACTGATTTTTAACTTTTTTCACCTTAAAGTTTTAAAACCATTCAATTAGTTTATAGAATAACTTAGTACCGAAAATTTATCGAAATGACAAAAATTTTAGCAATATATGTCTAATAACCTTTTTCATATCATAATAACTTGTTTATTCATATTTATAACAATGTTTTTCTTTTAAACATTTCAGTCAATTTCAAAACAACGATTTCTTTATCTACAGAGGATTTAGTTAATTTAAAAATTGCTTTTCATTTTTTTAAAGTTTATTAAATTATTTGAAGTATTATGTTATTGGTAGGAATTTGGGGCAAATCACCCAATTGTCTGGAAGATGATCCATGTGTCATGGGCAGAAACCCCCAAACCAACCCGCATTGGACCATGGTGGGATGGTCCAAACCCCCTAAGGATAGGGTATTGGGGAGGCCTGTCCAGCAGTGGATAAAAAGGTGATGATGATGTGATGGTATTATATAATATAATTGGGAAAGAATTATAATTTTTGATTGTGATTGTTAAAATTTTTAACAACTTGTGAAAGTCTGGATTGACTTGTTTAAAACTAAGGTTTCTTTTTTAAATTTTCAATAACCCATCTTTAACATTTCCCTTTTTTTATCGTTGATTCTGCTAATTTAGGTCTTCAGCGTAAAATTTAATTATTATTATTCAGAAAAAAGCTATATAATACGTAAATAATTTTTAGAACTTTAGTTATTCAAAAATCCAATTTTTTGTGTATATAGAATATTTTTTCCCCTTAATATATCCACATAATTAACTAATTCATTGTGATTTTTCTTATTTATATTATTCAAAAAGCCAGGGAATATTCTTTATGATTTTTAAATCATTAATAGTCCAATTCATTTTCTTTTATTTATAAATAGTTTTTATAGATGTAAATCACCTGCCCTCCCATTTAGTTTTGGGACAACAGTTTTAGAAAGTGATTGTTAACGATATAACATTAGGTATTTATCCGAAATTAAACATGTATTGGTATTTTCATCCTAATTTATTGATGCAATCAAAATCCCTTGAAATAAATCGATTCCCGAAAAAACAGCTTTTCCTTTTTGTGTCATAAATTTTTGAAGAAATTAACCCATAGTGGACTTTCTTAGCATGAACTTTTAAAATAAGAGTAATTAAAATATAAGGGTTTAAACCACAAAACATACATACTTTTTACTTAATTTTAAATGACTAAGGCCGAATTAACACAAACATTTCCCAATATCTTATTCGGTCCCGTGATATGAACTCCCGGTCAGTTTAAACCGGTTAATATTAAATAATTGTAAAAAGAAAAGGTGAAATCAAAACTATTTTTTCATGAATACTATTCGGTGTAAAAAGTATTTTATAAATCACAAAATTGAGGAAAATATCCAGATTGTCGATGCAATCAAGTTTTTGGAAGGTCCAAAAAATAAAATTTTGGTTTATATTTGGTTCCGAAAAAAGTTTTAAAACGATTTATAAATTATTGAATCCCATTTACCAATTAATGTGATCAAAAAATAATTACTAATATTTTCTAATTTAATAACAATCTTTTATCCTACAAGTCCAAATTGAATTAAAACTTTAATTTTCCCCAGTTTTTTTTTATGAATATTTCAAAAGTTATTATAGATTTTTGAAACCCTTTAAATTCTAGATTTTTTAAATTAATTACAAATAATCACATCAAACGGTTGGTTCAAATAAATATTAAATAACTTAAAAAATAATAAATGAATGTATCTGTTTTGTAATTAATCATTATTTTAATTTATTTATTAATTATTTTCACTTCCAAAGTTTTTTTATGCTTTTAAAATATCTTTAGTACCACATTCCAATTTCAACGACAATTATTTTTTTAAACTAAAAAATACCTTTCATTTGATAAAAACGTTACAATTTAAACATTAATTAAAAGTTCAAGGTTATCGTATTCGATAAAACCCGGGATTTTTTTGAAGAGGGGATGTTTATTTCTTGAATTTTTTTTAAAAAGCTAACAATAGAAAAATTAAGATTAACCCAACATCTATAATTCAAAATATTTTACCCAAAATGCATAACTTCTTTGATTTGTGTCACAACATTATATCATCAAGTCTAAACTGTTGAATAAATTCATCTCAGAGATCACCCGGTATGGGGAGGAAAAAGGGTCAAATGTCAAATAGCCTCGAGAGATTAACCCTTTTCGAGGAGGTTACCGATTTAAGTCACGCAGATGAAATTCCCTTTTCCCGAAATTTTACATTATTTATCGCAAATTTTCCGGCCAAACTTACCATCATGTCCGTTTTAAAATGAATGTTGCTGCAATATATAAATTGGATTCATACAAAGTTTTTTCATTTTGTTTGCATTTTTTTTGGCGTCAATTATGGTTTTCGGAGAAATTTATAAAAAGATATATTTCAATATTTTCGTTCACCGTGTTGTTAGTTGGTTTGTAGGTGCTTTTTGGAAAAGTTTTTTCATTGAAAATATATTTGATCTTAAACTGGTCGTTCATCGGGAACGCTTTGTCCAAAGAACAGCGGGACCCAAGTCCGCTCACTGCTCGGCTGTTACTTTTCGTTTTTTTACCCGTAAAACCTGGCCCTTCAAGTTGGAAGACAGTGTATTGTTTTTGGAAGAAATAGGCAAGGGTACTACCCCACTATCCTGTTAAAAGAAAAACGGGTAGGTTTTTGAAAATATCAATAATTAACATCCGAGATTTCATCAAACAGCAATTTATGAAAGCAAAGGAACAACTTCATCTAACACCTTTTCATTTTCTGTTTGTATATATAAAGGTTTTTTAAAATGAACCGAGATATTCATCATCAGCTTGTGTTAGTCCACAGCGGACATTAGTCTCCTTGCAGCCTTCTAAGGGAGCCGGTACCCCTGCCCTTCAATGGGTGATTCCCAAATTGTCACCAATCTGAAAACAACTTTTAAAAAGTTTTTCCCGCGGATAGAACCAGATCTCCGTTCTCACCTTTAGACCACGGAATGGAAAAACCAACCATTTAAATAGGCTTTATATCCGGTATATAACGGAAAGCATTATTAAAAATGTTTGTCCATCTGTCTGCCTGCGTTTGTTTGTTTTGGCTAATCCTGTAAACACCTTCCGGTTTCGCGATTTACCCTTTCTTGAAAGAAAATTTAATTTTTTTCTATAATTCCCAAGTCTCGGAAAAAAGCAGGTTTTAAAAATTGGAACAAACCGAGTTTCCACCGACATGGCGCTGTTAAAGTTTTGTCTTGGGCCAGTCTTTCATACGCCTTTTCTTTCCCATATTAAAACTTTACGATTTCTTCTATGTTATTTCAATGGATGTTTCCTTTTCCAATCAACTGATCCCTCTTTCAAAGATTTTTGATTTTTTAAATAACATTTACATGAATATCAAAACCCATTTTTCGGAAAAATCTTCTGTGTAATCTTAACTCCCGTATCATTAAATTATGTTTATCATATTGATGGTGATTTTTGTAATTTCCTTTCATATACAAAACACATAATAAAAGAAGCTGCCCGGATGTAATAAAACCTTTTAAAATTTATTTTAACTTATTCAAAAAAATAGAATCATATATTATTAACCAAAATACTCCAATTTTTTTAGTTTTTAAGATTTCCATATTTTAACGCGTTTATATTTCATTATTTAAATTGAAATATTTTATTCAATTGAAATTTACACTTTTATTGATTTTAAACCCGCCCACATTATGAATGGTATATGCAGAATAGTAAAAAATTCTATAAACATTTTTAAAAATACAAAATGGCTAAAATACTTTTTGACTTAGGTATGTATTTTGGCTTGTCAAAACCTAAGGATTTTCCATTTTAATTTAAAAATGGATGTTTCAAAAAATATGTATTGTAATTATACTTCTGTTTTTTAAAAAAAAAAATTTTTATTTTTATTGTTCAAAACAACAATTAAATTGAACACATTTTTTAAATAAAATATTATCTAATTTTATTTAAATATATGCAAACAAATCAAATTTTAAACGTTAAAATTATTCAACTTTATTTGGACCCATAAATTATATTTCTTTTTATAAGGTTTTGAAGAAAAATAATAAAAACTTTAAATTAAAACGATAACCTTTTTTGTTTAAATACATTTTAAATTGTGTATCCATTTTTAAAATTCGAATTAACATATTTAAACAATTTAACTTTGTAAAAAAAATTCTTAAGCTTTGAATCAGATTTTTTCAAATTTACTTTTTGAAATATAATTTAAAAATTAAATTTGTCTTTTATATACATTTAGGGTCAATTTTAAAATAGTTCAAACTTGTTAAATTTACTTAAAGAAATGTAAAGAACTTATTTTTTTATTTATTTTTAGAAAAAAGGCACAAAAAAAAAAGAAGGGCATTAATTAGATTTTTTAAAAAGATTTTATAACCCCTTTTGGTAGTTTTAACTTTCCTTCCAAAAGGTTTAATTTTTAAAAAGAAATTTTTTGAAGTAAATGAAAATTTCCCTTCTTAAACATCTTAAAAATTTTTTTTATGAAAATTTAGGATTTTACTTTGAAAAAATTAATAAGAATTTTTTTGGTTAAAAAAAATGTAAAAAGGAAATTAAATAATTAATTTGGTCCTTTTTAAAAACCCTTTGTTCTAAGTTTTAAATGCCGGAATGGTTGGAAAAATTTAAAAATTTGTGTTCTGGGTAAGAACCAATCGGTAAAGGGAAACCACGAAATTTTTTGGGGTGGTCCCCTTTTACAGGGGTCTTTGGACCCCGGTTTTAATTTGCCCAAAAGAGGGCCAGTTTTGGAAAACACCCTTTTTTAAAAATATTAACATTTGGTCCATAAACTTGGCAAAATTTGTAATTTCCTGGTCCCTTTCCATGGGTGGGACTTTTTTTGTTTTTATAAAAAAAATTATTTAAAATTAATTTATAAGGAAATAGGGTTTAACTTTAAAACTTTTAAATTTTTAAAAATAATTAACTTGTCTATTACCTGCAAGGTTCAATTCTTTTGATAAATGCTTTATTTTAATTTTTTATTAAAAAAATTGTTTTTCAAATTTTTTAAATGAAATGGGTTTTTAACCTTTAATAACTTTGCTGGGGTTTTGAAGAAACTAAATTAATTGATTTAAAATCATTTTTTAATTTCTGTTGTTTTTCTTCTTTTTAAAGGAAAATAAACTGAAATTATTCAGTTTGTGGCCCAAATTTTCAATTTAGTCAAACATTATTGGGTTTGGGTATTTCAAGCTTAATTTTCCCATTTAATGAAAAGGATATCAAACTTTTCGACTTGGGATCCTTCCCCAAAACCCAAAAGGAAAACCCTGTAAATTATTTGTCCCTTTGATCCATCTGCTGGCCCCAAAACCCCTTATAAGTTTAAACCGATCCCAACGCTGGCCAAGGGTTGGTAGGACCATTTTTGTTGCCTTTTATTTTTCAGAACCAGATTTGGGCCCAATTGCCCAAAAACTAGGGAAACTAATGAAAATTTTGTTTGTCCCCAATTCAACCCAACCCCTTTTAAAAAAAGTCATACCCATAGGCTACGGAGGGAGAAAGATGGAAAATTTGGTAAATTAAACGGGATTTATAACGCCAAAGAGGTTAAATAATTATTTTGTTGCCTTTAACATATTTTACATTTTAAATTTAGGAGACCAACCAATACGTTCCAACAAATTAAATTCCTCTGCGAAATTTTGAAAATTGACTTTTTTAATCCATTTTAATTATCAAAATAAATAATTTTCGCTTTGGTAAAGGAATTATTCAAACCCAAAAAAATGTACCTTTCATGGAAAATGTAAAGTAATACATTTTCAAACAAGTTAAAAATATAAACATTAAAAACCTAAAAATATATGTGCGGAAGTGATTATATAAAGCTAAGATATGTTTGTTTATTTTAATACTAGGTTATTGCGGTTTAAATTCACCTGGCTTAAGTTTTAAAATTTAAAATTTGGATTTTTTGATTTTAAAAAGAAAAATATTAATTAATATTTTGATTGGAAATTTTTTCAAAAAATACTTTCAATTTCCCCTTTTGGTCCAAAAGGGGTTTTTTAAATTAAGGTTTTAAAAGGGTTAAAAGGAAATGTTTGAAAAAAAAAAGGTTTTTTTTTTTTATTTAAAATAAGGTAAAAAAAGGGGCCCGAAAAAACCCCCCTTTTTTTTTTTTTTAAAAATTTACTTGTTTTATAATAATATATGTTTACTGGTTCATAAAGTTTGTTTTGTAATTTGTAATTCAACTTCCACAAACTGAATAATTTATTTTTGATTTTGACTTGAAAAAATATTTTTGTTTTCACTTTTTTGTAATGGATAAAATATATGGAATATCATTAATTATTTAATGGTCTAAAGGTGTTTTAGACAAAAAAGAAATAAGGAAAACGTCCGGCCGAAACGAGATGTCTAGTGTCCGTTAAAAAAAATTGGGGCTTCATTTTGGTTTTGAACCTTAAATTACTAAGGTTAAAAAATTTAAATTAAAACGTTTTGGGAAAAACAATTAAGTTCCAAAATTAAAACTTGGTGGAATTTTTTGTGGTTGCGGGGCGCTGGTCACAAGTTTCTCACCAATTTCGATTGGAACAACAGCTGGGGACCCGGGGGTAGATCCCTTTAGGGCCAGGGGATGCGGTTCGGACCATGCCGTAATCCACTCGGCAATAAACCGGATTGTCGATAAAAGGGGATAAATAATTTTCTGATGGCCGCTGCAGGCGTTGCGGATGCGGGTTGGGGTTCGCGTAAAGTATAACATTAGAACGGAGGTTCCTTTTGCGCCTTACTTCAAATATTCCTACCGGGGTTGTTCGTCTGCGGTGGTGGGCCGACCGCTTCCGAAGTTTTCCCAAACCCCCTTTCCGCGGGTGAGGAAAATTTAAAAGGAAAAAGGAGGGCGGCCAAAGGAGCGGTATAGTGGGAAAGAAGGAAGATTATTGGAACAGTTTTTGGGTGTTGGCGACAAGAAATGCGGGAACACTTTGATATTTTAGCTCGAAAAAATTCTTTGAGCTGATTTTCAATTTTTTATGTTATAAAAATAACTACATTTATTCTAAATTTAAACTTAAATAAATTCATATTTTTGTTTTTATATGAATTTTACTGTTTTTTTAAACATACATGATCTAATATTAAACCAAAACAACCCTTTGTAAACAACAATGTTTATATTGGTTTATTGGAAAAACCTAAATTGGGTATAAATATTCTCGGTTTAAATTTTTTTTATTAATAAGGAAAGATTAACAAAAACTTAAAAAAATCAAACAAAACTTAATTTGCGAGGGGCATTTATGTTTTTAGTGGTCTCTCTTTTACAAGGGAAGAGGCAAGGGTTTTTTTCGCGCATTCAGTATTTTAAATCTTTATTGGGTTGAAGGGCCCAAGCCAGCAAAATTTCTGAAACGGTTTAATTTCTCAGGGTGGTGACCGTATTGTCATTTGAGCGTTTTTCCAAGGGTAACGAAATTACCGTCAGGAAAGTCCTGTAGTTCTTTACCTCATTTTCAAAGATATCGATGTTTTATGTTAATTTATTAACTATTTTCCAGGTTTTTATATTACTTGATAAATAAAATGACGGTTTAATTATAATGGGTAAGAAGCCTTTCCAAGGTTTCGACTTTGTTACCTTTCGAAAAACTTTCTTCTTAGTCATTGGTACAACAATAAAAATCATTGAGTTTTCTAACAGTTGTGGCTATATTTTATAGGATTTCAGTTTTTTGATTATGAGAAGCTGACTTCGAAAGAACCGTTACTATTTAGACAGTTTTATCAAAGAAGATTATTGAATTAAAAAAGGAATTTTTCCAAAACCCAGTCAATTATAAACAGTATTAACCATTTTGCGGACTTTATTATAGACGAGTATGTAGACCATTTTATAGGTCATTTACGGAATCGGCAGCGTTTGCAATTTAATAGACAGGTTCTTCTTTTGTGAAGTCTATATGTATTTTTTTATATTTATAAGTCTTTTTAATTTTTTTATTATTTTAACGGGGGAAAAACTTAAAATGTAAAACAAACATGATTTAGTTAACTGTAAATGTAAAAATTAATATATTGATTAATAAATTTGAGGAAGTTTGACAAAGTTTATGTCAAGATCAAGTGATAAATTAGCCCAGGAATTTGGCTTATTAGATATACCGGAAACCCAAATATAAAATATAAATTCTAAGAAAAGGAACGTATTAAAAATTTAAAAAGTAAAAAACCGCTTTGCATACAATTGATCATATTTATTTTTTTATTAAAAGCCCCAGATTCTAACAATAATTGAAATTTGTCCATTAGTGTACCTGAATTTGCTCGTAAAGTAAACACGGCGGTTGGTAACCGGTTGGAGGAACACACAAGCATATAAATGGCGAAATAGGCTTTTTAAAGTAATAAAATTAAAAGAGGACAAAAAATGACTATGTTTTGAATTAAAGAAATTTATAGGTTTATTGAAAAATTGTAAGTGACAGAATACGAAAAGGTGTTGCCAAATCAGGTATTTTGTATGTAGAAGGTTAATATTTTGTACTAACAATGAATTATTTCAAATCATATTCATTGTTTGTTTTTTTTTTATTTTGTATTTTTAATTTATAGGGGCATAAAAAATTTTTTACAAAAATTTAATAATTTAAATTATTTACTATTTGGACGAAAACTGTTGCTTCAAATTATTGAAAAGTAAAAACTTTTTAAAGAAATTTGTCCTCAAGACCCTTATATCTTGGTAATATATTATAAGGGAAATCCAATATTACAGTTTTTAAAAAAGTTTTAAACACTAAAAGTTGGGAAATATACAATTATGGTTTAACCACTTATAGATCCCCAAGAACAAGTTTAATTAATGTACTAAATTAATAAAAATAGTTCTAAATACCAGTTTGTTTTGAATCAAACAGATAAAAAAAAAGACCTTAAGTACTAGCAGTTAAAATGGCGTCGAAGAACAAATATTGTTCGCAACAGCGGAGGGAAGCAATGGGCTTTCCCATTGAAGTTTGGTTTTACTGTTTTTTAGGGAAAATTTTATACCATTTGCGTTTAAGTAATGTTTTGAGTCCTAATAAAGTCCATTGTTTTTAACAGTTGATTTATTAAATTTTCTTTGAATATTTTTTTCCAAATATTCTATTAATTATAGGTGTAAATAGACCTCAAACATTTTTAAACGCAAATGTTTCTATTAGGGTTTTTTTGAATAAAATGATGTTTTACGTATTTAATTCCACGCAAAAGTCAATTTTTAAAATAATAGAATATAATAGTTCCTAACTAATAAAAATTTGTAAGTATTTACACTCAACTACTTAGGTACCTAGAAAGGATATACCAAATCTAACGAAAAAAAGCGGTTTTATTGTTGTATACAAAAATACAAAAATCTTTGCGAAATGTAAATTTATTTTTGCTTTGTTTCATAATTTTTATGACATCAATTATATGAAATAGTATCTATTAATTTTTACTGTTTAGTCTCACCGTCGGGATAAAAAGAACTTTGATATAGCGAGGCAGCTTTCGATAAACCGCTACCTGGAATCGAACCCTCGTTGTGATAAGGTTGCATCTGTATGGGTTACGGTTGACTGGGAAGGCGGGAACGCTGGTCCCCGTGCGGGAATCTGGTGGCTGTTGTCGGGTTTGATGAGCCATTTAGGTTTATAGTAAAGAGATGTTCAGTTTTCTTTTTGAAATTTTAATTAAACAAAAAAAAGAAACGGTACCTCTTTTTAACGTGGAAGGCATTTTAAAAGAACTTTTGTAGAAAGTTTGGTCGAAGAGCTTTGTAATTTTTAAACTTTTATTAAGGCATTGTTATCTTTTACCATTATTTAACTTTTTCAAACTTTGGAAACAAAAAAAAGTGATAACTTTTTTCAAAAATTTTTGCCTTAATCAGGCCAAAATCAAAAATTACCAAAAGGTCGCAAACTGAACAAAATTTTCCACCGGTGAATTAACCAAAGAAATATTTATCTCATCAGTTTGTTTGTCACGGGAATGGCCCCTTTTAAGCCACCTTCTGCATTGGGGTTTTATTAAACCCGGAAACCAAAGGGTTGGTGGGTACCGCCTTTTCCCATCCAAGCGGATCATTTAATTTTCAGGTAAAAGGGACCCCGGTCCTAACCAACCGTAAACGATAACAAAAGAATTGACCCAGACCTCCAGTTTAAAAGACCAAACCCAGACCACGAAGGAAAGACAAAATGAAAAAATTAATATAAAATATTTTAAAATTAATAGCATCAATTTAAAAAAAAAATGACTATTCAAAAACTTTTTAAAGGGCAATTCGATTATTATTACATACAATAACTCAGGGAAGGAACAAAATTTTTTTTCCATTTGATGCTCCCCATTTTAATATTCTTCGATTCCAATATACCTTATAAAATATTTGAATAAAAAGGACCTACAAACTGAGTTTGACCTTACATTTTTAATAACTTTACGGGAAATTTTTTGGCTATTTATTTTTCCCGGAGACTTTACCGGGTAGTTTATTTTAGATACGTTATATATACCTTCTAATGAAAGTCCCAACGAACCAAAAAGAATTTAAAAAATCTTGTTTTGTTGTATGTATCGGAAAGATATCACAAAGTAATCATTTTAAAACGATTTGATGTTATAAATAGACACTTAAATTTAATGTCTACTATATTGTATTATATATATTTCTTTTTAATTGATAAACTTAATTTAAAATGTTTAATTGTGTATTGTATAAACAAAATTATTTTTATATTTTGGAAAGGATTTAGAAAATTGTTTTTGTCCCCTTTGATGAAACGCCCCGTAGCCCAGTGGTATGGGCGGTGCTTTGAAACCCGAGGTCGTTTGAATTTGCGGGGACAAAAAATTTTTCTTGTTGTTTTGTTGGTTAGGGCAATTTGGGCCGATCACCCAATTGTCTAGGGAAGATCCGCTGGATGGGATAAAGATGGCCACCCCCAAACATTGGACCAGCGTGGTGGATGGGTCCAAACCCCCTGGTGGGGTGATTGGGGAGGCCCTTTGCATCTAACGGTGTGATGATGAAAAGAAGATGAACGGCAATATTTTTCCAATTTAAGCGTGATTGGGAAGAAGAGGTGGGTTTTTTTATGACCCTTTTGTCTGTTCCCTTCGATTGACTGACCGTTAATGCGTTTTTATTATTATTTTGATCGTTTTATGTTATCCCACCCCCCTGCTTATTATTGCGGACTACTTTATTATTAAAAAAAAAAATATTTTATCCGTTTATTTTATTTTTTAATAAGAAAGAAAAATTATCATCCCTTTTGAAATAGCTTAAGTTCAATTATTTGTTAATAAACGTTCCAATAAAAGTTCCAAAACTTTTATAATAATCACTACTATAACTTCGACGTATTACGTAATAATATGACAAATTTTATAAATGATATCGATCACTTATTACCAAAATTATTTTTTAACTGTCCTATCACTTTTTTTAACAGCTTTTTAACTTATTCAAAAATAAAAAAAATTTGCACAATTGAAAACTCAAAGTATTTTTCCTAGATAAAATGATTTCCTTTATTCCCATTTATACCGGATAAGCAGATTTTGTTTAATTTTTCTATAATTGTTCCATCATTATACGGTCTGCTGTAAGAAAAAATATACTAGAAGAAAAAAATAAGAATTTCTACCTTTAGTTACCCCTTTCTAGTTATTTCGGTCCTGAGGACCCCAGGATTTACTTTTGACAACAAAATATAAAATTTTATTTATAGAACAAGAAAACAATTGTAATTTTTTATCAAATTAGCAATAGACAAAAGGAATATGAAAAAAAAACAGTCAAGCATTTAATTAATTGAAATCAAGTTTGAGGTCAAAACAGTTAAAAGATTGAAAACAAAATGAAAATAGGAAAAAATGATGTTGCGATAAAGATCGTTTAAAGGGTATGTCAATCAAATACAAATTTCGCCTACGTAGGTTATAAAGAGGTTTATCTTTTCATCCCATTTATTTCGTTTTTTTCTCTCTTTATTTAAGTATATATATGTTTGTTAGGATTACAAAGGTATTTTTTTTATTTTAGTTCCATATTTCGAAAGTGCTTCTATTTTTTTTACTTCCTATTTAATTAGGACAATACATATTAAATATTCCGTAGCCAGTGGATGGGGTGCGAAACCGGATCGGGTTCGAATCCTGGGGGCAACAAATTTTCATTTTGTTTCCTGTTTTAGGCAATTTGGGCCGATCCCCAATTGTCTGAAAAGTAAGATGATCCATGGTCGGATGGGCATGTAAAAAGTCGGTCCACCACCAACCCCACTGAAGCGGGTGGGTTGGTCCAAACCCCCAATGGAAAATTAGGGGCCTAGTCCAGATGGTTTAAAAAGGCTGATGATGTGTGATGTGTGATATTAATATAATACTCACGAGTGGTATGTCTAAAGATTTTGACGCCTTTTATTTTTTAATTATTATACGAGAAATAAAAGGAAAAGAGCAGGGCCAGCGTACCGTACTTTTTGTGAGATGCCGTCAGAAGCCGTTCACGCGAATCGTCAGGAAAATTTAAAGATGAAACATTAAATTTTCATGTGCACTATAGTATAATGGTTTTTAGTTTCATTAAAATACATTTAAGCGTTTAAGATTACCTCATTAAATAATGGCTCAACTTTATTGTTAAATAAAATTTAACTCGGCGTATCATTAAAACCTATATTATTTTTTATTTTTAATTGTATTAGTTTATTTTTTAATTTAGTTTACTTTATTTAACTTTGCATGAATATGGATCGTTTCGCAAAAAATAATAATTATTAACATTTTAAATTTATTAAAAAAAAGCATAATCGTTGTCACAACGGCAAAAAAAGGCCTTTATGTTATTCAATCAACGTAACCAAACTGTTGTCAAAAGGCCCCAAGTTTATTCAGGAGATTAAATTCCTCAGATGGTTTCCGGTAAATTTTTCTTAAAAGATATATTTTTTTATTGAAACGCGGGCAGACAGGGTCGGCCCATGAGGAAAAGGTCACCGACGCCCAAGCATTGGCAATACTGATACCAACGGCTGCCACCCGGAGACTAGGATGTTAAGTTTTTACCCGTTTAGCTGGCTATGGCCCTTCAATTAACGGTGTTTTCCAACACGTTTGGGTAAAAAACCGCGGTGGTTTCCACCCAAACGGTCCCTAAAACAGGACCTACCACCGGTATTTTTTTGTTGGGAATCAACATGGCACGCTTGCTTTCGGAGTTTGGGAGTCGATTTTATTTTTAAACCAATAGGTTGGGATTTAGTTTTATAAAACTAAGGATATTTCCCTTAGTTTTATTAATCCATTTTGTGATTGTACGGAAAATGTTGCGAATTCGTTAAGACCTTTTGGATTTAGTTTTTGAAAAATGACTTAAACATGCATTATAATATATAGAAAAAGGATAATTCCAATAAGTATAAAGAGGTTTAATTAATAGACACCGGATTTTTTTGTGTCGATGTCCCGAATGCTTGACGTAAATTTTAAATTTTAGTTTATTTTGATACCCTGGCTTTAAAAAACTTTCTCCCTTATGGATATTTATCACGTTTTGGGTTGTTTTAATTTCTTTTCGAAATGAATTTGGGAAGATTTACCAGAAATAAACTTATTTTTTTTGATAATATTATACAAACGGTTTAGCCACTAATGGTGTTTTAACGTTTCAACCCATCAGGCCATTCATCCAGAATGTGAACTTTTAAAGTGCAAGAAACTAACGTACTTCCTTTGTCTTTTATAGCTTAAATTAATTTCTTTAAAAACTTTTATGCTTTCTTTTAAGTTAAAACAATTTATAATAAGTTAAATAAAAAATGTTAAAAACTATCCCAATGAACATTCTAAATATGTTTTTATTTGACAATGTAAAAAGTTTGGAATTTTTCTTTCCAAAAATAAAAATGGTTTTTACAATAAATCTTAAAATGTTAAAAACTGAACTTTTCTGAACTAGAAAACCTTAGTTTGTTTAAAGGTTTTTTCTAATTAAACAATCTTTTCCATGAACTGGTGGGTTTAGGCCTAGGGCCAAGATATGAAAAGGGTTTTCTTTATTTTCTTCAGGATGAAAGGACTAATAGTCTATTGTGTGGTATTTTAATGGTGAGATATTAAAAATCAGGAATAGAAAGAAATTTGTATGACTAAGCAACATTGACAATACGGAAGGAGTTGCCATAGGTAAAATATATTTGTGATATAAAACTAACAAAATGTAAATAAAATAAAAGAAAAATTAAAGAACTTAAGGGCGTTTCCAAACGGTAGTAAAAAAAACTTAGCTAAATAAATTATTAAATAACACATAGATAAACTAGTAATGGATAGTTAGCTTTTAGATTAGTTTTGTTTTGATGTCGTTCGTTAACAGATACCAGCCCTCTTTTTTTAGTATTAAAACCCTTTTTGAAAGATATTAAAGTCCCAGGCTAAAACTTTAACTAGGCAAATTTTGTTTTTTCCTACTAGGTTTTAATTTGTCAACCCGCTTTTCAAAAAAAAAATATTCATGTCCAAAAGACAATTAAAAGTGTTAAAATCTTCAAATTTCTGCACCTGTGCTCAAAATTTTCCTGGCCTCTTAACAATTTGGGTTTTTATGCTAGGGAATATCGACGCCCCAGCCCGGGAGGCGTGGACTTGAAACCGGAGGTCGGGGTTCGAATCCCGCGAACTCAACAAATTTTCATTGTTGTTTTTAGTTGGTTGGCAATTTGGGATCCCCAATTGTCTGAAAAAGTAAGACGATCCAGTCGGATGGGTAAAAAGTCGGTCCAAAAAGCGGACTTGGAAGGTAAAACCCCAATAGATAGGGTGTATTGGGGAGGCCATGTCCAAGTGGACTATCAAGGCCGATGATGTTGTATTATTAATACAAAGTTCTATTCTAAAGATTCAGGTAATACTGTTTAACTTTTTATCGCTTGTGTTATTTTTCTATTCAATTGCATATTTTTCTTTTTCTTAGAACAATATTTTTATAAATAGGTTTTAATATCAGTAAATATATGTAGATTTTACTTATATTTGTACATAATTGTCTACGGATATATATTATGCTCGCAACATATAGAATTGCCTTGCAGTATAAAAAAAATTAAACAGCTTCCTTTAATGAAATGATTATTTAATCAATCGACGCATGTTATCGATTCCCTTCTGCCATTTTATACGCAGATCATTGATCTCTTTTTTTTCGCAGCCAGAGTCTATACACCGTTAGAATCGATCTACAACAATTATGGATACATTAAAATATCACTTTATTCATGTTTTACGTGTGTTTCTGATTATTTGATGACTACTTATTTGTACTTTATTCTTAATTTCGATTTATTACTAATATCCTTATGAATAATGTAAATTCAAACATGATATATTCGAATATATTACGAACAAAAACTACAATTTGATCTAGTGATCAATCTTTTGAAGACGGGTTTTACTTGATTTATTACAAACATTTTATCCAAATATTTACATAAAATAAGATCCAATTATTTATGCCGACGAAACCGTAAATATCAGTAGTCCATAATGTTTATCTCCAGCCCTTGGAATGACATCGTTAAAATGCTTTGTAGTCAATTATTCCACACAATCAAATAATTATGCCATTGTGTTTGAAATTTGTTTATGCTTTATAATGGTAATGTCAGAAGCAATTAGAATGGAGGAATCTTCATTGTTTTGTATCTGATTGCTGAATTCAAAGCTAAAAACTTTTTAGCGGTAAAGCTTTATTTTAATATTTAAATATCAATTTTTGTATTTTTATTTTTACATCACCCTTACCGATGAGTATAACATAGACTTATTATTGTATAGTATAGTAACATATTATAAAACGAATAAAAGTATTAAATAGGTTGTGTTAAATACAATATACATATACATTTCTTCTGTAAATAAGAACATATTCGTATTTCCGCTACACATATATCTGGTAACTGCCTCCGTAGCCTAGTGATATATAAGCATATATCACTAGGCACTTTGAAAACAGAAGGTCAAGGGTTCATTCTTGCTTTTACTCTTCATTTTAGAGAAATGAGCCCCCATTTCTCTATCACCAGATTACCTGTAAAATTAGATGATCCTTATTCTGGATAATTTAAAACGTCGGTTCTACGCCTAATCTCTTTCTAGTCCTATCGGCTGTTGGTCCCATCGTACTATAAAAGCATATATAGTTGAGGCAAGAGAAAGTGCCATTGCTCAATTTTATTAATTGAAATACATTTAGAAATCATAAATTTACTTGGACTCTATAAACGCAAATATCTGAAATCCATTTTTGATTTCTTTAAAAAACAACGACGGCTTCAAACCATAATAAACGAACCATAACTTATGTTGTGCACAAGAACATCAGCGGCGAACTCTAACGATTTAATTTTGTATCAATTTATCGTCTGTAATACATGAGCTCATTAGAAGCGGAGCTTAAAAACTATGCGGACGCGTGTTGCTTATACTTGTCTTCTTCGTAAGATACAGAGAACTACATAGAGCGGAAGCATTAGCCGAGTCTATGATTCATATATCTTTTACTATATTATAAATTAAATTTCTTTGAAGGTGATGAGTCCCCCTTTTACAAGAGGCCGTCCGAGGCAAAACCACCGCGGTGCTTATTTCTGCCGCAAAGCAATGTTGTAACAGCACAACCGTGTCATGGTTCAAAGGGCATCGTACCTACCGTAATTTCTAGGTAAACGAGACGCAACATTCTATGTCTCACTGTAGGAAGCACGATGACGATAACTTTAAAAATTTGTTATTGTTTGTGTGTCTGCTGTAATTAAATGGTTCGTTTAGTATCCACACCACTCTGTTTACGGAAACTTTGGTACGCTTACATCATACATACATACATCATCAGCCTGTATAAGTCCACTGCTGGACATAGGCCTCCCATAATACACCTCTATTCCATTAGGGGGTTTTGGACCGTATCCCACCATGCTGGTCCAATGCGGGTTGGTGGGTGGACCGACTTTTTACATGCCTATCCGACGCATGGATCATCTTACTTTTATATGAATATCTTTTGAAATTATATTGGAACAAATTTTATTAACACTATCTGAATCTAATAAAAATATAGTAGTCTGTGATGATCTTAACATAAATTGACTAGATAGTTCAACCACCATTAGATTCAGATCATTGTTAAATTCATATAACCTTTTAAACTTATTTCTTGAAGCAACAAGAATTACTGCCTCCTCGGCAACATGTATAGATAACATATTTACAAATGGTATCACTATTAATAAATCCGTCATTAATATGTTATCATCTGATCATTGTGGACAATTAGCTTCTTTTGTTTCTAATAATAGATCTCACAAAAATATTGTGCAAAAAAACAATGGTTATTCCTATGTATAGAAAACGTATTGAGAAGTTTAGAAGTAACATAATAAATAAAATTAGTTATCTGCATTATAATAGTAAGCCGGATACACTGTATAGTAAATTATTTAAATTAATAACAACTGAATATAAGAGTATATTTACTTCTAAAACAGTCAAATCAAAGAGATCTGCAGCTTTCAGTGAATGGGCAACAGTTGGAATACATAAGAGCAGACAAAGATTATATGAACTATGTATATAGTGAAAAGACTTACAATCACAATCAATCCTTTGTGACATATGTCAATGTATACTCCAAAAAAATCAGAAAAGTGTACTGGACAGCGAAGTCACTCTACATAAAAAGCAAAATTAAAGGTGAATCGGATAAAATAAAAATGACTTGGAAAATAATTACTGGTGAAAAAGGAAGGGCTGTGAACAAGAACTTTGAAATTCGGCTAAATGTTAATAATTATTAAATAAAATTACTTTACGGATTTTATCGCGTTTATTTTACATTTTAAATTCCCGACGTTTCGAACACTTTCCAGCGGCCGTGGTCACGGGGTAGACTGAGATGTCATGCGTCTTCTTGCCAGTGCTGGAAGGGGTTTCCAGATCTTAATTTTTATTAATTATTTTAATCTATACTCCGACCTATGCAAAATGAACTGATTTTATCTGTATAGCTGGCAGTGGTATTATGCTTGGGTTTAAATTTTAATTTATTAATTATGGATCCCAAGCAGGTGGTAGAACCCAACCATCTTCTCTATTGAAATTTGGATGTTTTTAATCTCAATAGCCTCACGGATCATCCTTGGTAGAATCGTGTTCTTTAGCGAGGATTTGTGGTCGATCAAATCTGATGTAATGGTTTGGGTGATTTAATGTATGGTCACATTACTGCGACTTGTTGGGTCTTCTATGTTTAATGTCACTATATGTTCCTTCACGCGGGTTCTTATTGCTCGCTTCGTTTGTCCAATATAAGAGAGGCCACAGTCACAATCTAGCTTGTACACTCCTGGGTCTTGTAGAGGAATATTGCACTTGACAGGTGGTAGGAAACGCAATAAAATCCGTAAAGTAATTTTATTTAATAATGTATAATATTCGCGCAAGCAATAGAAATAATTAAATGTTAATAATAGTAAAATAAATTCTGATCAAGAGCTTGCATCCTCTTTTGAAAATTTTTTTCAGACATTCCTGTCTCTACCACCAAGTCACTTGCTTCTTCTCCAACTGTTGCAGAGTCCTTATTAAAAGAAAATATTAAAGAATGTAAAGATAATTTCTATTTTAGTAATGTGATTGATAAAGATATTGTGTCCGCTTTTAAATCTACATTAAAAAAACTGTAGATCTGTGGGAGATCTCGGTTAAGGTGACAAATTCTATTTTGATGTTATATCACTTTGCCTTGTAGCTATTTTTAATGATTATCTTATATGTGGTAAATTTCCTGACCTTATGAAGCACAGTCAAGTTATTCCGGTATTAAAATCAGGCAGTACTACAGACCCCAATAACTTAAGACCAATTAGTATACTGCCTACGCTTAGTAAAATTTTCGAGAAAATAATTCTTAACCAATTACAAATACATTTTAATTCTCATAATATGCTTAATATCAAACAATATGGTTTTACACAGCTTAGAATTAGTATTAACTGAAATTGGTTTTTGACGTCTTTTACGATTCCACGAGATCGTAGATCCGAATCATGTGAGAAGAAAAGTTTATGAATATTGTTGTTGTTTTCTGGTTAGGTAGGACATCCAACTACGTGGGCAAGATTTTTATTCCGTTATTTTTATTAAATTTGCTATTGATATATATATATATAAAATTACATTATACTCCGATTTACATATCATCGAAATTTCAATATTTAAAGTGAAGTCAACAACAAAAACCTTCGTCAATCTTCTTACAATCGATTCATTTGTGAAATGTAACTCTCAGGAAATCAGAATGGCAAAAAATCGCATAGAATTTAAAAACCAAATTCAAAAAAATAATAACGGACAGAATTTATGATTAGATATTTATTAGTATATTCCTAGTATGTGAATGTATGTATGTTATATACTTATATACTAAAGAATATGTATATATATATATATATATAGTCCGCCATTGTACTGTTTTTTGTACATAAAGTGTAAAATAAATAAGTAAATGAATTATAAAAATTTAAAATACATGTTCAAGTTCTCATTTTTATTCATATTCGACGGCTTTCAAATAGTTACCTATTTTAATATACATTAATGCCTACTCAGAATAAAGGAACCATGAATAATGGAAAATATTCAGCGCACTTCAATCTTAATTTGCGATTCCATTTCAGATCGGGAACGTCTTAATTATGCAATTTTTTAAAGGTTTTGTTTTAGACCACAGTATTATGACTTTTTGTCTATTTAATATTAGATAGTAGTTCGTTTGTAGCGATAACATTATTCCGTTTAAAAAACTTTTTATTCAATTAATCAGTCATTGCGGTAAGGCGTTTTTTATTATTGTTTTTTTCTCAATTTTCTTAACATTCCTTTTAAAAAAAAAATTGTCCCTTAATATAAAAACAAGTTAATTATAAACGTAGTTCGTTATTAGGTGCCTATGAAATTTTATATAAATTTTGTGTAATGGCAAATTACACAAAATTTATTCTCCCCATTTACATTACTTAAGTTTTATTCATTGGGAGAAAAAGAG
Source organism: Lamproptera curius (assembly GCA_029286875.1). NCBI lineage: Eukaryota > Metazoa > Arthropoda > Insecta > Lepidoptera > Papilionidae > Lamproptera > Lamproptera curius. Next base: position 5,886 of record JAGSMT010000101.1, on the reverse strand, counting down.
AAGATTTCCGTTCACTTGGCACCTGGAAAAACCGCATTCGTCCGCTCTTCCAACGTAAACGGTGGGAAAGATTTCCCCATTGTTGAAACTCTAAACGAACTTTCAAGCTGTACTGAAAATAACTCTATTTTATCTTACATATCAAACCACTAATTTACGGTTTTTCATGGGCCTTAAATAATTTTTTCCTTTAATTTAAAATTCGAAAATTAATTATTCGATATTAAAATTTGGTAAATAAAAAAAAAAATCCTATTTTATGTTGTTAAGTTTTTTTCTGAAAATAAAATGAATTTTTGAATTTTATTTAATTTTAAATTTTTAATTTAAAAGTAATCTTTCTTACATTTATGTAAATATTATTGTTTAAAGTTCAATTCCTGGAATTTTTATTCGGAAAATGGCATTACTTTTTAGAATGTATTTCATTAGTTTTCGGTTATAAAACGTTTTCACGATAATTAATCGTATTAATTTAATATATTTGAATATGGTGACTAACTGAATAAAAGGACATTTTACGGATTTTATCGCGTTTATTTTTAAGTATTTAAATTCCCGACGTTTAGGAACACTTTCCAGCGGCCGTAGTCACGGGGGGTAAAAATTTTTTAGTAATGTTATATTTGGTAAAACAAAATAAATAATTATTGTGTCTATTTTAAATTAAAGCCGAATTTATATAGGCAAAATTATTATATTGTAAATTATTTTTATTAACATAAATAATCAATAATTATAATTAATTCAAAGTGTCGTTTTTCATTAGGAATTTTACATACCTACATAGATAAGAAAAAAAGTTGATATCCAAACCAATTTAACATCTAGGTTTTCCGTGTGAACTCCTTGGAAATTGGTGGCAATATTGACGGAATATTTATAAAATTTTAGTTTGGGTTTATTTTGTTTGTATACTTGCTTATTTTTTTGTATAAATATTTTAATTACTTACCACTAATTAATTACTATGTTTAATTTTTCAAATAGTTCACGTTGTTTATAAGTCTTTGATCAGACAAGAGAAAGGGCTTTTGAATCGTATCTCCAATTTATTTTCTATCAATACCTTTCACCCTAAAAATATAACGTTAATGGAAAAACATTTAGTTATTGATCTTAATTAGAAACAAAGGTATTTGCAAAGTAATAATACATGTCGTTCTTCATAATATTCTTATGGAAATTGACTTATTTTGAATGTTCTAAAATAGTGGAAATAGATCAGGAAAGTATAGTCGGTATACATTTTCTTTTATTTGGAATTATTTTAATACCTTTTAATTTATATTTATTTTACTTTAATATTTATATTTGATAGAAATTGAGATACCTTGTTGCCAAAAGACGTGTTACCTTAATAGCCTATTATTATTAGGAGGGACTTACTTCAAAACTAATAAAATTATCTTTAAAAATTGAAAGATTTCGTAAGAGATTAAAAACACAATTAGTTAATTTTTAATATTTCTTAGTTTTGTTAAAATCGAAATTAAATTTAAATTTGTTAGTAATTGGCAAAAACAAAACCATTTGCTCGACGCATGCATAAGATACATGCCAAAAAGGCTTCGAAAAGTTTCATTCCTTCTTTGATATTACGCTAATTATCTGGTAGTCCAAAAATGTAGAGGTTGGGAGGGTTTTATTAAGCAGGGAAGGGACGATGCAAATTGGATTTACTGAGCGTCTGGAGACTATTGTTTCAAAAGCTTGATGACGAGAAAAAAAATGTTATGTTATAATACCTTTACATCGCTAAAAGTTAAGATTTTTTAAATATTAAAAAAAATTTCATGGAATCCTCGAACGCCTCGATATTGGTATCAACGCCCTTTCTGTTTTTAATAATTAGTTTAATTAATCGATCGTTTGCATGATGGGGTTGGTTAGGAAGGGTTGAAAAAAAAAAACTGCAAAAGATTTTCTAAAGGGGTTAATGCCCAAAAAAGCCTTATTCACTAATTGGGATTTCATGGGAGCAAGCTCGCCCACTTCCCAATCAAAAAAAATTAAAATTTTAAAATCTTTTCAGATTAAGATATATATGGTTCATCTTTTTCCCAAACCATTTATAACCCGGCGATTACTAAGGACCCAATTCTAAAAAAAATTTGAAAACCTTCAATTTTAAAGGCCTTCCAACTGCAACCTTCCCAATTCCAATCCCGTTGAAAGTCGTACTTTTGAACCAAATATAACCATGGATATTTTGAGCTCCTGAGTTCAAAAAAATATTTTCTCTTTCAGAAAGCCTGAATAGAAGTTTCATGAACACAATTATAAATTTTCAAAACCCAATAACTTTTAGAATGGCCCCAATTTTAAATAATTGGCGGAATTCACGGTTTTTTATCATCTTCAATTTTTAACGAATTTTAATTTATCCAACCACAAATTTTAAACCGAAAACATTTGGGGTTTCTTTTCGTTCACGATTGGCGAGATGGCAATTTTTTTTTTAACCTTTTGCCCTCCCCTTTTTACGTTATTTCAAATTGTCACATTAATTGGGAATATATTTTTTGGGATGTAAACACTCACCCCTGCCCTTTAACCTCAAACCCGCTCGACCAATTTCTGATGGTCATTTTACTAACCAGATTCTGATCCTTCCGGGCGGCCCTTTACAAGATACTAAACCTTAATATATACCAGGCCCCTGTATATTAACCTGCCTTTAAATGAAACCCGCTTGGGCTCCCCTTACATGAGCTTAGGACTATTAACAACAAAATCAAATTAAAGGAATTTCCCAAAACGGAAGACCTAAAAAGTATATCCGATAAGTAATCGTCTTGAAAAACATTATTTAATAATGTAGAAACAAACTTAATTAAACCTAAGCTTATCCTATTAAAGTAATCTTAATATGTTAAGAACGCGGGTTTACTCTTTAATGGTATTGAAGTGCCCAATCTAAGGAAGTAATTTGTAAGTTTTAGGTGTAGAAGGTATCCGCAATTTTAAATGCAATTTAACGGGTATTAACTCTTACGTTAAAGGGTCGGTCTGAATTACGCGTTCTGAAATTATTTGTGTAACGGAAAAATTATTCGCCACGTACAAGTCTATTTATTTGGCTTTCATCGGCTTAATAGTTAAGTTTTATTTTAAGATATCCATTATCCTTACTTAAATATTAACCAATTATGAAATTTTCCCAAAAAAAAAAAGACCTTTGTCACCATCCCACCAAGTTCAAGCAGTAATCACTAAGTTTAAATAATTTTATATCCTGGAAAAAAAAAATTTCCCAAAAGACTATACAAAGATTTTTCGGATATATAATAAATTTAAAATGTTACCTTTTTTCTTGGGAAATTATTTAGTATGACTCTTGCTATTATAGACATCTTGTACAGTTCCTTTGTTCTATAAAACTCAAAAAAATGTTTTTAGGGCCTTGGTTTACCAGTGTGTTAGGGTTTTAAATTATTCAAATATTTTAATTGTAAGACCATTGGAAGGATTCAACCAAAATGGTCAATTACTTTTGTAATCCTTCGCCATTTTGGAAAAATTCAAAGTTTTGAAAAACAATCACCTATAAGTATCCCTTTAAAATGGTTTGGTAATGCAAATTATGAAATTTACCTTAAGTCTTTTTCAATTTGTTTGAATATAACAACTTTTTTGAACCCAATTTGAAACAACCTCAAATCGTCAAAATTTGAGGTCTTGTCCCGATCAAAACGGGTTTTATGGAGAAATGCAGAACACATCTAGTAAAAGCAGATTTTTTTCGGTCCATATCCTGTTCCTCAAATTTTATTATTAAAATTATGAGTTTTTCTAAATTTAAGATCAAATTCCGGGCCTTCAAACCTTTTCTACTACAAAGATTGAACGTTAAGGAACTGTAAAGACTGTTCCTTAAATTGGTCGGTAACAGAGATCATGGGATTTATCCCAAATTAAGCTCCAGGTTTTATCCAGTAATTAAAGTCCATTTGGTTATTCTGCGGTAATAATGCCGACATAAAAATATTATTCGACTTGCCTTCTGTACTCCCAACAATTCCAAGTTTAAAACTTCAAGGACCACAGAGAGTAATAAAGTAAAAATTGGTTTCCAAAATATAATTAAAAAAATAATTTACTTCTTACACTGTTTATAATTTGTCATTAATTATTGTTTTGATTTAAATCTTAACAAAAAACTTTTATTATTTAGATATGATAAAAAGAAATTTCGGGTTTGGTATTTTATAAACAGAAAGCCGTAAATACATTCCTATTAGACCATAAATTCGGGTTTGGGTTTCAATAACATTTGTACAATGGAGCGGGCTAAAGGACAAGTTTGATTTCGGTTATAAAGGTCAATGAGTAAAAGTAGTTTGGCAAAATGGTCGCCATGTCTACGAATATTTTAGTTTGAAGATGAACATTGTGGAAGTAGTTGAAAAAGTAAAACAAAGTCGGAATAGCTTTAACTTAATAACAACTTGTCTTACCTAACTTAATTACTACCTCTAATAATCTCTTGATGTTGGTTGCGTTTAGATGTAATAATAGAGATGAATTGTTATTAAAGATATCAAAATACTTCTACTTGCTGCAACTTCTCACCTTCAAGTCTTAAGGCTGGTAATTCTTTAAGGTACTATAACTTCCGTCTTCTTTCCGTCAAATTTATATTAACTTTTAAAAGTTTAGAATTAATTGTTGCAGGCAAATCATTAACGAGTATGAGCCCTCATGTCATAAAAATTTGATTAACGTTTTGGTTAATATTTTTGTAATATGTTTAGTCAATAAAAGTTTAAAAACGTGATTCATAGTGCTGTATATTTAATAAGGAGTAGGCGAATAATTTTTTGCTAAAAGTTTTTCCGAAAATATTTGCAGTTATTTTATAAGCGTTTTGCAATGATTTCAATTCAATATAAAAAAAGAGCATTTATTTCACTAATAATTTTGCATTTTTTTAAATTGAACTTATCATTAAGGTCCTTAACTTTTAAGTTAAATCTATTTAGTCAACGAAGTTTTACAGGTGCATTAATAAAAGAGGTGTATACTTTAAAAAAAAATCAACGTTTTTCTCTGCAGGCATTCGTTATAATAATTTAAACATCGTTTGTACGTTTTTGAATGAAAAACTTTATATTCATAGTTTTATTTGGTAGATTTACCAACCTTAGTTCTCGATCATTGAAATGAAAAGTAATTTTTGTTTTTAAATTTTAAACAAACTAAAGCTAAAGACGTAATTTCGAAATTTAAGAAGAGACTTATAAATTAATTTTATATTAGAATATTTGTAATAATAATATTTAACTTCTAATTTATCGTGGAAGAATTGTAAATTTGGCAAAAATATTCATTGAAGATTAATATCGTTAAATTGCAATTAAAATGTTGTTTTAGTTACTTGTTAAAAAATTTGCTTCGGAACTTGACATAACCTTTTCCATTTGTTAATAATTACAATGTTTTGATATATTTTTGTGAAAAAATTTTATTATTTATATATAAAAATTTTGTTTTTATAATCCTTTTTTAGCTTGTGTTTTAGCATGAATAATAATAATAATAAAACTTTATTTTAATCAGTCCAACATCTAAGTAGACATCACAAAATCAATGAAAAAAAACAAATAAAAAATACATCGCAATGCAAAAAGAAAAAAAAAATTAAAAAAAAAACGTAAAGGGCAAAACAAATAATTATCCTAAAACGTTGGACCAATAAGGTTTCAGCTCAAATTATTAAGGCTGGTATTTTCCTGACACCTTAAGGACTTCCAAATTTAAACGAACATTAAAACATCTTAACGTGAATTGTTTAAAAAAAGGTATTTTAAGAAATCACAACAGATACAAAATGTTAAATTACTAATTACTAAAAAAACAATAAAAAAAAATTTAAATTTCAAA